>CM072801.1:139058214-140258214 GCA_037013495.1 Hippophae tibetana | reverse complement strand
TGTCAAATGAATCTCAGCCTTTTATGAGTAACCAACAGAATACAGATGAAGAACCAGTTTTAGTTTCCAACGTGTATCATACGAGAGATGAATATCTGATGTTTGATAATGAACTAATCATCAATGGTGCTCTAGTAGATTTGGAGAAGATAAAAACTGACGAAGCAAAACATACAGAGGACATACGCACTGAAGCTGTAGACTCACAGCAGAATGCCAATAAAGGGTTTGATAAAGAACCAGTTTTAACATTTAATGAGATCTTCACCATTCCTGAACGTGAAATAGTCGATGATCAAATTACCGTAGATGGTGGTCAAGTGGGCATGGAAAACAAAGAATCTGATGCACTGACAAAAACAAAGCTGCACATAAATCAACCTACTGAAGCAGAGAAAGTTGAAGAAGTAGCAGCTTCTAGGGATAAAGCAACTCCCATGGTAGCAGATGTAACTGTAGAGACATTTCCATTGAGACCTATTGCTAGGACAGGTGATAGATTGGATGGTAGGTTAGGAGAAGTTAGGGATATGACTAATACTTCAAAGGAACAAGAAAACAGAGATGTAGAATTAGCAAAGAGTGCCGGCAGTTATATGACTGATAAAAAAGATTCTTCATATAATTCTGGTTTGGTTGATGTGGAAGAAGTGGAAATACTTCCAAATGCAAATTTGGAGACAAAGTCTAGTTTAATGGGTGGAGAAGCTGAGCAACAGCATGAGGATCTGCTACTGAAAGTTTCGAATGGCTGTATCCCTAAAGATGGTAGTGTTCATAATAAAACTCAAGGATATGCCGATTTCCCTGCTCAAGTGCCATATATTAAAAAGGCCATGGTAGAAAGCCAAGAGAGTACGGCATTAACGGTGAGTTCTTTGTGGGTTTTTTTTTTCTTCCCCCCCCCTCTCTATTTGTTTCAGGCTAAAAGGAACTTGGTCCATATGTTATTCGGTAGTTTAATTTTCATTTTAAGAGTTGTCTTTGAAGTGGTGGTTGCAATTAGACAAGAGTCCTAATGTCATATTGCAGATGTAGTTTTGTTTTATTCATATGCATTTTGGCTTGTGATGATTGGATGGGCTTCTTACATAATGTTTAAATTGGTCATTTGTTTTTCAGTTTTAACCCTGTTGATAATTATTATCCCACTTCGCCTGCCAAAAAAATGTATGTTGCCAGTTACACCATAAAATTAGTTCACATCTTTAATCAATTGTTCTGCCGTTGTCCTTTCTTGATTAGACAACGAAGATCCACCAACTGTATTATTTGAACCATTCTACTAACTAAATCAGTGGGTAATCTGCTGTGTACGCTTTATAACTCCAAGCACTGTTTGAATAAATGTATGTGTATTTCTTCTTCAAACATGAGATAGGGCATTTATTCTTTGCACTCATTTTTACAGGCTAAATCAACTCCAAATAGCACACATACTAAGTATCCTGACAGTAAGAGTGATACAACTGGGCAGTCAAAAGCTAAAACGGAGTTTGTGACAGGAAATGAGGTTGATGTTCAACAAAGTGGCATCTCTCAGAAAGTAATTAACCCACCTTTAGACAGAACAAAACTGTAAGTATATCTCAGACTAAGAATTTATAGCTTGAATCTAATGTCTAATAATATTTTTAACAAAATTAGGCGAATTAATTGATGATAGTTCATTTGTCTTTTTGGTGGTTTCTTTGGGCAGTGAGTCCTGGGAAGGTTCATCTAAGAATTCTGCGAAACCAGACGGTAATCCTCTCTTGGATATTTTTAAATCATTCATAGCTGCCTTTGTGAAATTTTGGTCAGAATGACGTTCTTGGTACTGTTAACTGCTAAATTTTGTTTTTCTGGAGTAATTAATGAGCTATGTACCTGCCAGAGTAATGCTTGATTTTATGAGTGTGATCCTCTTTTCATTTTGAGATTATTATCGGACAAAGTGTTCTAGAGGTTACATTTCTTTTGAAAATGAGCACGTCAAGTCACTTACCCTTTTAAATTGATTTTAATTTTTGTTAGGAAAATTGGGAGATTTTACATGTGACTTGTCACTTGACCACTAGGTTTTGGCATCGGGATACCATGTAATTTGTCACGTGTAAAATCCCTAAATTTTGCCCAATTTTTCAGTGAATTGTAAAAAATTGAAGTCAATTTGCACGGTTGTACACTTATAAAAAGGTAAGTGACTTAGTGTGCTCAACTTGTAAGAAAATAGAAGTGCTATAACTTGCCCTTATCTATTCTTAACAGATTTCAAATATCTTTGCACACAAGTGCCAAATTTATTTAATAGAAATGGTTGCTATTTTGATAAATCTTGCAATTTTTATCCTATAATGAGAAAATTGCTTCCTGAAATACTAATATTGGTTGAATAACCGAAGTACTGATCCTGATCGTTTGACTATCATTGAGTACCTAAGTTAGAATACTTTGTTACAAAAGTAGTTGCCTGCTGAAAGGAAGGACCATTCTAGATGCTTGAGTTATATTAAGTACAATTGTTAGGTTCAGATCAGAATAGTGTTCATAAGAGATCTATATAGACAGAGATCCATGTGGACTAAAGAGATTGATCTCAGTTTCAAAATTCAAAAGGTAGGTGATTATACATATATATAGATCTTCCAGAGGATTGTACTCGCAAGTCATAATCTACCTTTTGCCTTGTTTAAGATGTTGGTACTTTTCTATTTTGGCCAAGAAGGTGTTTGTACTTTAATTATACGTGAATATATATTATCATAATTATAAATTATATATATATTGAAAATTCATATTCCCAAAGCTGAGCAAGTGATTGTTTCTGCGAGGGATAGGATCGATTATTTTTATTTTTATTTATTAAATTTAAGGTATATATTATTAATTTAATGATTAAAATATTATTTTTATTAATAGTTTTAAATCATTATACGTATTGGACGGATGTATAATATATAACTGAGATTTAAAAATAACAACAAATAAGTGTAAAAAAAAGGATGAAGTTAGTCTGCCGTTGGCCTTTTGGGTTTTGCACCCGTGAAAGAATCCTTAAGAATCTTCTTGGGAGCCAGCCAACAATCTTACGCTAGAAACGTAAAATGCTTCGATTTCATTGGCTATTAAGGAAGGAGGCTACATAAGCTTTTATAGTAAAAAAAAAATTTGAAAAGGAAGAAGAAAATGGAAGGGGGTAGTGTTCCAAGGCATAAACTTTGTTCTTTAAGTACCGAACTTTTTTTTTAATATAATAAAACTATTTATTATTAATGTACAGTTAAAGGATAATCATTCAAAGATAAAGTTCCTATGAACGTATCTAGTATTTGAGACCACCAAGTTATTAGTAACAATCTTATAGCTTATTTGGCTATAGTGTGAATAGGATTTTTTGTTCACAAGGCATAAATTGAAAAGGAAAGTTTATATTTACAGATAATAGTTTAATTTTATCTACTAGAATACCATTTGGAGCAAAATAAGTTCTATTATCTTTAAAGAAATTAATGGCCATTAGATAATTACATTTAAAAATAATATCTGATTATTGAAAACACCATAATGTCATAACCTATAATAAGATTTGTAATTCATCACATAAAGCATAATATACTTTTCTTTTAAGGCTTGTAACAATAAAAATCATTTTATCATTCTCATCTTTCATCATCATATTCGTACTAATTATTTCATCTTTACTATTTAAACTTATATTAGTATTAATTTTTACAAATACACACTTGGGTTTTTGCCATTTAGTAAGATGATCCAAAGTCTTATCAGGGAAAAAGTGTAAAGATTTATCTAAGTTTTTGCAAAAGTTCTCATGTATTTATATTGACCCACAAAAGACTACTCTATATCTCTACTATTTTTGTCAAGAGTTCTCATAATTCTATATTATCAAATTGTCTAATTAATATAACTAAATTGATAAGGTTTAAAATAAGTACAAATCTGTTGAATATAATTATCAACAAACAACATATAATTTAATTTAGAGAGTAAAGGTTCAAAAACATACGGTTTTCGTACTTCCTTAGTAACCTTGCATTTCTAAAGTGCATGGGTGAAATTATCAATATATCCATTACATAGAACATGTCAAGTACCATTAGCAATCTTCTTGTATAACAAATGACTTGTATATATAAAATATTTTTACATGTTCTCCAAATAAACACTTTCATCTTGATAGTGATATTTAGGCACCAAATCTTCTTTTAGTAAAATTACTTCAACAAATAGTTGGTTCCATAAACATCTTTGATACTTAAACATCATTATTCTTCAGTTAGCCAATAAGCACTTTTAATTGTAAAATGTCCATTATTACATCTGTCCCAAATCAAGTTATCAACATGATGAAACCCATAAAGAGAAATGCTTAGAATAGTTTCACATCGAAAGAGAAGAAATTTCTCCTAATAAAATTCTTATACTAGAGACCACCATCACTAATAAGCGTAAACACCAATGTGTTAGCCCTCAACGTCTTTAAGGAAATGACTTTATATAAAACAAAGTAATGAGTGGAACCAACATCATAAATTTTGATACTCCTCCCATTACTAGCTCTCCATTTCAAACATTTTATACATAAATTTCTCCCCGAAGCAACACTTTTTAATGATTAAGAAGAAAAATTAAACACCTTGGTAGAGAGGAAGTCAGAGTTAGGAAAATGCTTGCCTTTCAAGACCCTTGTTATCAAAGAATCATTGTAAAAAATTTCAACTATGCTTAAAGACTAAGGGTTGGTTGAAACAAAACAGGTTTCTAAAACCAATACCTCCCAAAGCCTTGGGTTTACAAAGCTTATCCAAACTATTCAATGTATGACCTTTTTATCTAAGTTATATCCCCATTAAAACTGACATTAGGCTCAGTAATCCATTACACAAGTTCAAGAACAATTTAAAACAATTCATTGAATAAGTAGAAATAACTTGAATGATTGATTTGAGTAAAATCTCCTTACTATATTTTGATAATGACTTCTTTTTCTAACTTTTGAGTTCTTTTCAAACTCAATCTTTTAATTGATCAATACAATCATTTTAGTATTTAACTTGAATGGGTTGAAATTAGGAGAAAAGGTTGAAATTTAGACTCTAAAGTCTCCCACAAATTGAACGTGTTTATATATTTTATATGATATTCTTTATGTATTGAATGGATATATAATATAGAGAAAAGTGTGGTATAAGTTACTTGAAAAATATTTGAGAACATTATTAAATTATTCAATACCACTATTGGAGATAAAATTAAGAAGTAAATTAAGGAGTAAATCAAGAACCTTAATTCAACGAGTTGTCATCCTTAATTTAAGGATTAATTCAAGAAAAAAAACAAAAAAATCTTAATTCAATGAGTAAAACAAGTAATCCTTAAATCAAAGAGTAAATCAAAGAATGTTTAATTTATAGAGTAATTTAAGGAGTAAATCTCTCTATATATAGCTATAAAATTGTAATAAAAATATAAAAGAAATAATACAACTTTGAGAGAAATTGTTTTATTTAGAAAGGCCTTGGCCTTTGGTTTTGGCGTTTCTCAACACCAATTTTCAAAATGGTATCAGAGTAAGTCGATCTTCGTGAAAACATTGTTATTCCTCTACTGAAATAGCATATACTTGTAGCTCTTGTAATTTTACCTTTGCTTTCAACAACAGAGTTTGTGATGTCTTAAAGTACATTCGGCATTCTGTTAGAGCGATTTCTTGTTCAATTTTTTTAAAGAAAATTTATTGGCGATGATGGATTAAATCTCTCTTGTAGTCTCTACCTACTTGATGTGAAGGAGGAGTATTGTGGTAAAAGGAAAGTTCTCACATTGAAACCAAGCTCTTGGCGATGATGGATTAAATCTCTCATGCAGCTTCTACTTACCTGATGTGGATGAGGAGTATTGTAGTAAAAAGAAAGGTTTCACATTGAAACCAAGCTCTTGGCGATGATGGATTAAATCTCTCCTACAGTTCCTACCTGCCCGATGTAAATGAGAAGTATTGTGGTAAAAGGAAAAGTCCCACATCAACAACGATATTTTTTTTTGCTATCGTAATTAGCATTTTTGTTAGTTTTACCTTTTTTCCTTGACTTCTCATCAGTTTCAAAGACTTTTGTGTAAGCTTAGATCCATAAAATTAAGAAGTAAATTAAGGAGTGTCAACTCCTTAATTCAAGGAGTAAATCAAAAACCTTAATTCAATGAGTAAATTAAGAAATAAATCAAGGAGTTTTTATCCTTAATTTAAAGATTAATTCAAAGAGAAAAACAAAGAATCCTTAATTGAAGGAGTAAAATAAGTAATCCTTAAATCAAGGAGTAAATTAAATAATATTTAATTCATAGAGTAATTTAAGGAGTAAATCTCTCTATATATAGTTATAGAATTGTAATGAAAATATAAAAAATAATAATACAACTTTGAGAAAAATTGTTTTATTTAGAAAGGCCTTTGACTTTGGCGTTTCAAAACACCAATTTTCAATAACCACTTATGTGTCATATATCTAATAATTTGTACAATTTTTTAAAATTTAATTAATGATTAAATTTGTATTCATATCAATATTTTTTGCTTCGATGCCATCTATCATTACTCATTATAAAAATTACTTATATTAAATTATTTGCTATATCATTTGTAACATTGTGTCAATAAATGATATTCAACTTGTTGCAAATTAACATATATTTACTAATACGTTAGCAATACCACAGAAGCAATCAACAGTATCATACTGATCTGATTCCGAGAACAAAAGAGCCGCTAAACATATGATTTATAGTCCTTATTCATAATTTTTCATCTTAAGCAACTTTTACCACGTATGGTAAACCTATAATTCTTTTATTTAGAACTTAGAGTCTGTATAATATAGAGTAAATCCAAATTAAACTTTCATTTTATTGGATATTAATCCTTAATTCAAGGAATAAAATAAGGACTTTAATTCAAGGAATAAAATAAGGACTTTAATTCAAGGAATAAAATAAGGACTTTAATTCAAGGAATAAAACAAGGACCTTAATTCAAGAAATAAAACAAGGAGCTTAATTCAAGGAATAAAACAAGGAGTAAAACAAAGAATTCTTAATTCAAGGAGTAAAACAAGGAATCCTTAATTCAATGAGTAAAAGAAGAAATCCTTAATTCAATGAGTAAAAGAAGAAATCCTTAATTCAATGAGTAAAAGAATGAATCCTTAATTCAAGGAGTAAATCAAGGAATGCTTAATTTAAAGAGTAATTGAAGGAGTAAAATTTCATTATAAATAGCTATACAATTGTAATGAAAACATGAAGAAAATAATACAAACTAGAGAGCTCTTTTGTGTAGAGTTATTTCTTTTTTTTTCTACATGGTATCAGAGCAGAAAAATTAACTTGTTTCTGCTTTATTATTATCTTAGCATCTTTAATCTTTGAAATGGTTGAAGACAAGCCGCTAGGATCAGAAGCTGAAAGTTCATCGGTACTTTCCTTCATGAATATGCATGAAGTAGATGCCAACCCAAATCAAAGATTAAGCTCAGTCTTGTTGAATGAGTTTAATTACTTTCCTTGGTCAAGAGCAGTGTATCTGGCTCTAGGTGGAAGATCCAAGTTGGGATTCATAAATGGAAGCATCGAAGTACCTGATGTTTCCTCACTAACCTATGAATCCTGGCTTAGTAAGAATCAGTTGGTTATGTCATGGCTCCTAAATTATATGGGAGATGGTCAAGGAAATGTATGGCAGTCAAAACAATGTTGCACGAGTTTTTCAATTAAAGAAGGACATCTCAGATCTGCAACAAGATGGCAAGCCTTTTGTACAACTCTTACGAAGCATGAAAAGCATGTGGAATGAGTTGGAAATATATCGTCCTCATACAACTGATATAGTTTTACTACGAAAGAGAGCGGAAGAAGATAAGATATTTCAACTTCTATCTAGTCTCGATTCAACATATGAAGATATACGATGCCACATACTCATGAATACTGAACTTCCTTCCTTCACCAATGTATGTGCGACAATTCAACGTGAAGAAGTAAGGAGGAAAGTCATGAACAAGAGTACAATGACTAGTGCACCTGAGGCAAGAGCCTATCTAACCAACGAGAGGAAGTACAAAGGGAAGCATCCAAACTTGAAGTGTCAACACTGCAACTATACGGGCCATGTTAAGGACACATGTTGGATTCTACATCCAGAATTAAAACCTGATTTTATAAAGGATAATGGTTTACAGAAAGTGAATTGTACTACACACCGTGCAAATCATGTTTTTGCCTCTACCTCTAATGGGTCTGATCCATTCAAGAACTTCACAGCGAATTCAGCTGAACTCATGAATGAGTTTATGTTGTATCTTCAAAGCAAGACAGAAGGAGCTAGAATTGACTGTGTGGATAGCATAGAAGAAGGAAACTCGACAACATTGCTAGGCAAGTTTGCGGGTTTCTTGGCAGATACAAAACTCATACTACAAGAGGACATGCAAGGTATCATAAAAGCCTTTAAAACTGCTCTTAAAATAAATATGTTGCATAATTTTTGGGTTGTAGATTCAGGTGCCACTGATCATATGACAAACCATGTGTCAAAGTCTCATAAGTTTGAAAAATTAGAAAATCCTTCTCAAGTTTCAATTGCAAATGGTGAGAATGTAAGGGTTTTATGAAAGGAAAAAATAAAATTAATGTCAGATGAAATCGAGTCGGCGGTTTTATATATACCTTCATTTCCCTTCCAACTTCTGTCTGTAGAAAAAATCATAAATACCTTGAATTGTTTAGCCATTTTTTCTCCTCACAATGTCATTTTTTAGGATTGTGCCACCAAAAAGACGATTGGTGAAGGGTTTTACTTAGATAGTCTCTATTACATATCCAAGAGCAATCCCAGAGGGTTTCAAGCCAAGTTTAACCCTATCCAAGATAATCAATTGTGGCATCAACGTTTAGCTCACCCTTTTCCACCAATTTTGTCAACTTTATTTCCAAACTTAGGAAATAATGCAATTGCATGTGAAACTTGCCACTTGTATAAGGCCACTAGATTGCCTTTTAATTCTTCCTTGTGTAGGGCTATTAAGTGTTTTGAACTAGTTCATTTAGATGTATGGGGACCAACTAATGAATCTTTTGATGGTTATAAGTATTTTGTGATTTTTGTTGATGATTTCTCTCGAGTCACATGGTTATATCTTTTAAAGTCTAAGAATGAAGTTATGGAAGTATTTAAGGACTTTCATAACCTTGTTAAAAATCACTTTTCCTCTAAAATTCAAACCTTAAGGTCTGACAATGGCACCGAATACATGTCCCATATCATGAAACAATATTTGAGCATTCATGGCATTATGCATCAAACAAGTTATGTTGACACACCTCAACAAAATGGTGTAACTGAACGCAACAACTGAGACTTACTTGAAAAAACTAGAGCATTAATGCTATAAATGAATGTACCAAAGAGATTTTGGTCCGGATAATTGGTTCACATTCATTCCCAGCTAACCAACAGAGTGACTAGTGGTGGGCAAGAGGGTGAGGTAGTTTTTTTTATTAAAGAGTACCATCTTTAGGTATGTCATTTTTCTGTAAGCCTTTATTCAAGCAAGCTTTATTAGGGTTTATGGCAGCTGCTTACATCGTTAATAGATTACCCAGTCAAGTTTTGGATTTCAAGTCTCCTCTAGAGGTCATGAAAGGAAGGAAAATTAACCTCTCACACCTTAGAATCTTTGGCTGCATCTGTTTTGTACATATTCAATCTCATCATCGAGATAAATTGGATCCTAGAGCTGCTAAATGTATTTTTCTTGGTTATTCATCTACACAAAAGGGATATAAATGTTATGATCCCCAAAGGAGATTAATTGTGTCTAAAGATTTTCGATTTTATGAAACTAACCATTTTTTCAACAAGTCACATGAAATCACAAGTCTAAGGGATGGCATCTTGGATGTGTTTCCATTACCAAGAATCGAACTTGAGGCTCCACAACAACAAGATCCCAGCCATGTCAACATTGATGCATCTCTCACTGAAAGTAACGATGAAGGGTCTTGTCTTAATGGTACACTGCATAAAGATAGTGATAATCAAGATGATCCTCACAATATGGTACAATACGTGAATGAGTATGAGATAACTCCTCCTACTCCAAGACATAATCCAATGTGTGTTAGGCAACCTCCCACAAGACTTCAAGACTTTGTCACCTACAAACCCACACATCCCATCTCAAATGTGTCATATAAGAGAGTGACACCATCCCATGCCGCATTCCTCAACACTATATCGAGTTACAGTGAGCCTCAAAACTTTCATGAGGCCAACAGTCAAGAGGTGTGGAAGGAAGTCATGCAAGAAGAACTTAAAGCCCTAGATCAACACAACACATGGAGTATCACCAAACTTCCAAAAGGCAAGAAAGTTGTGGGTTACAAATGGATCTATAAGCTCAAATTCAAGTGAGATGGATCAATTGAGAGGTATAAAGCAAGATTTGTGGCTCGGGGATTCACTCAAACATTCGAGGTGGATTACAAAGAAACATTTGCACATGTTGCAAAAATGAACACAGTAAGAGTGCTACTGTCTGTGGCTGTAAATAAGGGGTGGTCCATGTACCAAATGGATGTGAAAAATGCATTCTTGCATGGTGATCTCAAAGAAGAGGTCTATATGAAATTGCCACCCGGGCATCCTTAAAGCAATGAACTGGATTTAGTGTGCAAATTGCACAAATCCATTTATGGTTTGAAACAGTCCCCACAAGCTTGGTATGCCAAGCTAAGCTCAGTTCTTACTAGTGTTGGTTTCAAAAGCAGCAATGTCGATTCCTCACTATTTGTTCGCACAAGAGCTATGGGAAAATTGGTTGTGCTGATTTATGTAGATGATATGATAATTACAGGTGATAATGCTGACGATATTTTCAACCTCAAGCAGTCCCTTAGACAAAGGTTTGCAATTAAAGACCTTGGGATATTGAAGTACTTTCTTGGTATAGAAATGACAACCTCGCACAAGGGACTCTTTCTTAACCAAAGAAAATATGTCCTAGATTTGCTCAAGGAAGCTAACATGAGCGATGCTAAACCATCCATTACCCCTCTTGACAGCAAGCTCAAACCTAGCTTAAAGGGCACGCCATTCACAGATGTAAGTTATTACCAACGACTGGTTGGTAAGTTGATCTACCTAACAATCACCAGACCTGACATCATATATTCTGTAAGTATTATGAGCCAATTCATGCACTCCCCGACACTTGAGCATTTGAACCTTGTTAAAAGGATATTACGCTACTTAAAAGGATCAGTGGGTCGTGGTATCATCATGAAGAAGAATGAAAACACACAAATCATGGGTATTGTGATGCTAATTGGGTAGGGAATGCAATCGATCGCAAGTCCACCACTGGCTACTGTACATTTGTCGATGGAAACTTGGTTACATGGAAGAGTAAGAAGCAAACTGTCATCGCCAGATCAAGTGTCGAAGTTGAGTATCGTGCAATGGCTTCAACTACGTGTGAGTTGATATGGCTTAAAGGTCTTTTGTGTGATTTAGGTGTTCCTACAACTCTTCCTATGTCCTTATTTTGTGACAATCAGACAGCCATGCATATAGCATCAAACCCAGTGTTTCACGAGAGGACGAAACACATTGAAGTTGATTGTCATTATGTTCATGAACAAGTTCAATCACATGTGATTCAGACACATTATACAAGAAGTTTCGACCAACTGGCTGACATCTTCACCAAGCCTTTGGCTTCTCATCAGTTTCAACGACTTTTGTCCAAGCTTGGATCCATAAACCTTCTGGATCCAGCTTGAGGGGGAGTATTGGATATTAATCCTTAATTCAAGGAATAAAACAAAGACCTTAATTCAAGGAATAAAACAAAGACCTTAATTCAAGGAATAAAACAAGGAGTAAAACAAGGAATCCTTAATTCAAGGAGTAAATCAAGGAATCCTTAATTTAAAGAGTAATTGAAGGAGTAAAATTTCATTATAAATAACTATACAATTGTAATGAAAATATGAAGAAAATAATACAAACTAGAGAGTTCTTTTGTGTAGAATTATTTCTTCTTTTTTCTACACATTTGTCTATCAATTATAATATTCACAAGCATGCACATTTTGTGGAGTCTATGTCAACTTTGGGACTAGAAATTACTAACAATCTTAAACGTGAGATTATCCGTTAAAGATTATAAATAAGTTGTTAGACTCGCTTTTCACAAGTTTAAGTTTTTAAAAGAATTGATGTATGATTAGGTTTATTAATTATTATATATTTATTTTAAAATAATATATAAATGTATCGAATCAGATTGGATTATTTGAATTTGAATATTTTCAATACGAATTCGAATCCGAGCAGATTGATAAAATCTAATTCAAATCTGATCCGATTTTGGATCAAAACTACTCATTTTTTTTCAAATTTTATCGGATTTTTTGAATTAATCGGATTTTTTGGCCACTACTGTCTATAACTACAAAATCTAACTTATCCGTAAATTGATCACATCTTTTTTAAAACCTTATCTATAAATATGAATTCAAACATCACGTGTATATGTTATCTACTTTTTTAGTCGCTTTTATCTACGTGTATGTTATGTATTGATGTCACAAAAATAATATACCAAAAATATAACATGGTAAATGGACTTTTTTTTAGCTATTTATTGGTCATCACTTTAGCCTTTTTCATCACTGTCGATAAGCAACATAGCTAACCGAAAAAAGAAACTGTAAATAA
The DNA here is from genome assembly GCA_037013495.1 of Hippophae tibetana. Taxonomy (NCBI): domain Eukaryota; kingdom Viridiplantae; phylum Streptophyta; class Magnoliopsida; order Rosales; family Elaeagnaceae; genus Hippophae; species Hippophae tibetana. The sequence continues at coordinate 140,245,433 of CM072801.1, read as the reverse complement.
GCTGAGGACGCTGTAGATAGAGGGTAAATTTAGGTGATTATAAAAAAAGATCAACGTGGGGACTTTATTTTTAATGTAAATTCAATGGTCAAAATATAAGGATTATGTCATTTATTGCCTAAGTTTCTTTTGAAAACAAAAAACAAAAAAAATATTACATACTCACACGCATACATATATACAGGAATTTTTTTTTATTTCCTAACATATAAGATAACAATTACAAATTACATTTTTGGTATTATCAAATCTAATATAGTTTATGAATTGTATAAACTAAACTATTTTAAACTTGGAAGTTTATGATAAGAAATAAACAGAACTTGAATATGGTTTAATTTTACACAATCTGCATATAATTCGATGTAGGATGTATCGAATAAAGAACAAGACCTAATAGCTCTAATAAACTTGTTAAATTAATATTTTATAGTTTTTATTTATTTTTAAATAAATAAAACTTTTACCAGTTTAATGTGCCAATTTTTCCTTTTTAATATGTGGTTTTTTGTTTATTTTTCAAATTGATGTCATGAATCAAATCCTAACCAAATTATAGGAGTGAAATATGAATCTAATTATCTTACTTACAAATTAATTACACCGGATGATTTGTTTATAAAATGGGTCTTAAAGCTAATTATAACTTTAATTTTAGGCGTATGGACTCATATGATTTTCAAACGTTAAAGGAGTGAATGTTTGGGCATGTGATATAACTTGTAAGTTCATACCCTCGAATGATATTCTTCGTAAACTAGAGAAAGACATAAACTTATGCAATTACTGTGACAAGAGAAAAGGATAGGAGAGCAGTTTAATAATTCAAAATGGAACTCAAATAGAATTACAACGTGCATAGATTAGAATAAAAAAGAATAAAAAATATAATAAACGACAAATCCTAATTACTATCTAGAAAGTAAACATGCAGGAGAAATTTAAAATAATAACTTTATTGAAATACCTTTATACTATTTTTTTTTTGCAAGAATATTATATTTTACGTAAATAAAACAATATTTTTTTTATAAAATATAATGTACTTTCTTATTTGAAAATTTTATTTTTTAATAAAATATAAGTCATGGTATATAATACATAAATAAATAAAAAATTAAAAAAATATTATATATAAATAATAAAATAATATATATGAGTATATAATATGAAAAATAATTCAACTATTTAATTTATTTTTATAATGGTTGATTAAATTGAATAAGGATCCGCTAAGCTTTGAAATAATAATAAAAAAGTGAGTCAATAAAATTAGAATTATGAATGAATTTGAGTTAAAAGAAGAATGAAAATAACAATATAGAAACAACTCCATTCTCGTTATTAATGGAGGTATAAATTGTGACGTAATGTTAATAAAGTTTATGGGTTGATTTATTAATTTTTAAAATTTATATTATCTTATCTTATTTATTTTTAATAAGATAAAATGATAATGAAAATGAAAATGATATTAATTAAGATATCTTATTTGTTATCAATATACTTAAATGATATAAGTAATAATACAAAAAAAAAATAGAACATATGATAAATATTAATTTATAATATAAGTTTAATAAAAAAATGAGATAATATTACAATATTAATCCATTAAAAATACTATATAAAACATGAGATGAAATGAAACATGCTAATTTACATATTTAATTATTAATGCAATTTATGAATTAAATAACAATCAATTTCAAATCAACTTTTGTTAAACATGTAATTAAAAACCTCAATTTCATGAGATAATGGATTTGGTAAACCTAAAAACTCAACTCCCCCTAATTTTATAAGTTTTTGAGAGATCTCTACTACGTAGGAGAGATCTCTGCTACATAGCCCTTATTCAAGATTTCAACGTTGGTTGGATGAGTTTTTTTGTCGATATTTAGTTCAACTGCACTGCTTTGTTATAATTATGATTTTGTTCTCATTTTTACCTATATGATTTAAATTCAATTAATAAACGTAGTTTCAATATTTCAATATTTACCTAATTGTTTTTGAATGCATCATGTAAATGGAAAGAAAAAAAAATCAACAACAGCATAGCTATATTTGTCCCTTCATTAAAAGATTAATATATGTGTAAAATTATAATTGATATGATTGATAATTATTAATTAAAATAATATAACTTATTTTTTAAAATATATAAATAATTAATATACATAAATTATAATAATACCATAATTTATAATAAATACAAGTTTTTTTAGTAAGTGTCAATCCTTTTTTTCAATTCCTTTAAATGTTATGCTTAGGTAGAAGAAATTATTCAGAATTTCAATCTAATTTAATTAATAAAGTAAAAAAATGTAGCAGATACACAAAATTTAATGAGGTTTTTTTTAAATAATAAAATAATATTTTTAAAATTTTTAATCGTAAAAATAATATCATTTATATTTATCTCATATATTTTTATTATTAAAATAAATAAATTATATTAAATATCATTTAATTAAAATCAATTTAATATTATTAAAATATTATTTTTATCGTTATAAATATTATAGGTGTTATTTTGTATAATTTTTCTATTTTTTTTAAGATTAATGTTAAGGATATAGAAATTGTATTATTTTTTATTTAAATTATATTATTTTTATATTTAAATTGTATTATTTTTATATTTAAATCACTTATATTATGACACAAGATTAAATTATTTTAAAAATATATAAAAATTAATTTTTTACATAATTATATTATTTTACATAACATAATTATTTATTTATAAATTTATGTGTTATTACTAATTATTTTTTTAAAAAGAAACCTCCATTCCAAATTGTAATTGTTGTTAATAAAGAAATGCAAAGCAATGGCGCATGAAGAATGGTGCGTTAAGAGAGTATTGGCACTCTCGAAGAATGCGCGTAGTCGGAAACCTTAGTGTAGAGTCACGACCTTTTGCTTCAAACGCAAGTTTTACATTATTCACGTCAAGTCCATAAAAGTTTAACAGCCATACAGATTCTAATCGTGCAGACTACTTTTATTCTGTGCGGTCAATCTCACTCTTCGTAGTATATACACGCCATAACTTAACGACAGGTAATCTCATCTTCGAAGAATTTTCGATGAGTATGACGTGAAAAACCTATTTATTAATTATTTTGATATGAATATATTTATTTAATTATTTTATATAAATATTAACGATATTTTCTTTCAATTATTATTCATATAAAAAATTCTCTTCATCTTCCAACCTTTTTATTATACGTGTTTTATAATGAGATATCGATGTCTAAAACCAGCACAAAATTTATATTTATTCTTTCTTTGTGTTTCAATTTCATCCGGATGTAAATTAAAATAAAGATATATATATATATTATTTGAACTTTAACTCTAATTCCCAAAAGGTATTTATTTATTTTATTAAAAAATAAAATTTCCAAAAGGCATACTTATATTAAATAACATAACCAAAAATAGAAAAGAAATTCCGGAAAAAGCTGACCCAAAGATCCAGCTCTACAACGAGCTTGTTTTCTAAGTTATAAATACCTCTTGACTATTATGTTCTTAAAAGGTAATTGAAAATCACCTTGGATGTAAATTTAGTCTTGGACAATTAATTAGATCTCAACCACTAAAAAAATTTATGATCATACTTAAAATTAAATATTTATATTATTAATTTGTTTTAATTTTTTTGATTTTTTAATATATATATATATATATTATTTTAAATTTATTTAAACTTAACTATTAAATTAAATCAATTCAAAATTTAAAAAAAAACAAACATAAATCTACCTAAATGTTTTAAATTATATTTTAAACTTGTATTTAATTTAATCTAATTTAAAGATATACATAATTTAACAATAATCTTGATGAATTTGATCCAAATCCAAAACTTTAGACTTTATCTAATATGTTACACCTTAATTTACATTATCACAACCTAGGTATATAGGAAACAGTACCCGATGATATTTTATTAAAAATTAAAATTAAAATATTATATTATATTAAAATATTGGTTCAAAATATATCTCAAAAATCAAACTCATTGGATCATTAAGTGCGATAATCATAACCTAGGGGTAATTTTAACATTACTATTTAAGTATCTACAAAGGGAAAGATTGGTTAATTAAAAAGGTAATTTAAAAAATATAGGAAATCAATAAAAATTCAGCCAAACGTCATATTTTTATTTCCTAAATAAAGAACCACCAAATACCTTTCTATTTCTCCCACCTATCTATTACCTTGAAACGCACACCTTCCAACCCCTTTATTTAACCCAAATTTAAAGCCTTTTATTATTATTATTATTATTATTATTATTTTATTATTATTATTATTATTATTTTATTATTATTTTTCATTTTACGGTCAAAATTTGAAACCCTTTTTATTGAAATACATAAATAGGGAGCTCTATCTCAGAATTTCTAATCACTCTTACAATTCCACCTATATATATATGTGTGTACATTTATGTACTCTCTGATTATCTCTGACTCTGCTTCACAACTTCTTACAATTGTAATTGTGATTGTGATTGTCTGATCTTCTGATCATCGATCATAAACTATGTCTGCCGATTTTGAATTATGCCAAAATTTACCTAAAATCAGACTAACCAATGGTACAGATACAAATAGAAGCCCAATTAATCTGAGAGAAAACAATACAGAAGAAGAAGAGAATACCGAATTTGATTGTCACACACCAATTTCTGAAGAAAACAGAATTCCAAAGATCCTTTCATGTCCACCTGCACCAAGAAAGCCAAGAAGAAGAGGTCCTTCTTGTAAGAGAAAATTAACGGAGCTTCAATTCTTTGAGATCGTCAATGGTGATGAAATTGAGGGCTTTTTCAGATCGAGTTTCCAACAACTTGCTACAAAGAGACGAAGCTGTATTTGCCCCTAGCTTGTAAATGAAATTTCAATTTCTGTCCAATACTTTAATCGAAACGGTCAGTAATACTGCTATGTTCTATCAAAAAGTAACTCAACCAGCTGTCAGAATATCACCTCGGTCAGTCATATTACAATTCACACGGGTTCCACTTCTTTCTTTTTTTTCCTCTTCTTCTTCTTCTTCTTCTTTCTTGTGAAATTGTTGAGTTTTTCTTTATAATTTAATTTAATTTACTTCAATTTCTATGGTTGGAATTAAGGTTGTGAATTACGTTTGTTAATCATGATGTAAATCGTATTGCACTCTCATAATTCTTCTTCGGTGAGATTGATCCTTAACTAATTCAGTTTATGCAGAATGTCTCTTTGAATCTGAATTAATATAATATATATGCATTTTCGTGTAATTTGATCTGGTTTTTATGTTTTCTCTTAATAATTTTTATTAAGATATAGATTAAATAAAGATGCAAGTTGGACAATATTGAAAGATTGGAAGAGGATATAGGGTAGATGTAGATGAGAGGTTGGTAATTTCTTGTATGATAATAAATTAATTATAATAATATTTAATAATAAAAATGCTGGTTTAAAGGAAGATCACAGGACGATGAATTTATTTTGCTCATATCATGAGTTTGTAGAGTCTTCGATGGGTTTGTTTAATTAATTCAATTTGGTTGTTGATTTTAAGATTGGTTGATCTGTCTTGAATTTGACCCTTTTTTCGTGTTGAGTGATTCACACGGCTTTTGGGTAAATTATTGGAAATGTATATTTTTAGAATAATAAAAATTATTTTCAACTTAAATTAACTATTTTTAAAAATAAAAATTTTACTTTAAAAATAAGATTAATTTAACTATTTTTATTATAATTTAATTATATTATATTTTTATTGAGAATTTTTATTTTTAAAATAATAAATACTATTTTCATAACTATTATTTTTAAAAAAGAGAAACTTTATTCTTATAATAGCTATTATTGTTTTAAAAATATAACTAATTAAATTATTTTTATTATAATTTGACTCATATATTAATGTATATAAAAAAATTTAATTACATTATATTAATAAGTAATTTTATAATTATTTTATAATATTTTTTTTAATTTTATATATAATAAATAAATAATATTTTATTTAATACATATAATAAATTAATATATAAAATAATATTAACAATAATTTTAATCATATTTTCAATTTTAATCACATTTTTATTTTAGATTATAAATATAAATATAATTAAAAGTATAGTTAGTATACCAAAAGTTAGAAGTCATTATATTTTTTCTTTGGAAAGAGGGTGAGGTTTGTACTCTTTGATAATCCCAAAACTGATACAATTAATTAATAAACTGGTCGCATTCAATGGGGTGGTACTTTGTCATAAACAGATCTGTCTTTCTTTTTTTTTTGTATTTTTACGAGGGTATTGGTATTTTTAGAGAAAAATTTAATTTAATTAATTTAAAATTTATATTTATAATTTAATAATTTAATAATTAAATATTTTTAAAATTAAAAACTTTTTTCTAATAGTAATAAAAATAAATAAAAACACATTCAAAATGAAAATCTTAAAGATATCTGAGAGAGTATAGCTTAATACATGTAAGTTTATTGAGATAACAAAAGGGTTGTTATTGTTTTAATTGAAAATAATAATGTAAGAGTAATTTTAAATTTAATTTAATAAGTTAATATTCTCTTGTTTTTTAAAATAATAATATGATTTTGATATTAATAAAAATTTCACTAAAACTAAGGCTATTTTAATAAAATAGTAACTAAAATACTAATTGATATCCCTCCTAATAAAGTAGCAATCTTTTTTTATGAGTTTTAAGATGTTAATTGGGGTAATTTTTTTGGCGTGAACTTTTTATTAAGTAAAAAAATATTTAAATGTATAACTTAATTCATTTTCATATATGTAATTTTATTTTTAATTATTTTTATACAATATATGAAAAATATGTATTTTTGTATTTCAAAAATACAATGTGTATGTATATATATATATAATAACATAAATATTTGTTTTTAGAGATTAAAAATGAAATTTAGGTTATATAAAATGGGGAGGTAATTCAAAAATAAAAATGAAACGTTATTGTCAATAATAAAAAAAATTAAAACTTAAATTTATTAACGTGTATAAGATAAGATATTAGTAATTAGTGTACATACATGAGACAAATCACATATAATAAATTTATTAAAATCTACGCAGCCGGGTCATATAAATCATAGCCAACAGAAAAAGGAGAAAATGAATAGAGAGTAGTAATGGGGACATATATAAAGTTATATTAATTCAGATTCTAACCCTAATCGACCACTCTGTCTCAATTCTCAGATTTTTCTAACTATTTATATTCAACTAAACATATACTTTTCCTCGAGAGGTTATTTCTATTTAGCGTATCCATTCCAACTCGATGATCATGTTAGATCGATTTCTTTTTTCAATTCTTGCTCAATTCCCTCTCATATAGCCTTATTATGATTGTCTCATCTTTGATTTCTACTTGTTCATTCATTTGACTATCCTTTGTTTATACGGATTAAATGTAAGAAATTATTTTATTAATAATAAATAAATTAATGTTTACAACTTATTTATACAAAAAAACAAAATTATAATAATTAAAAACAAACACAATTATAGAGTTGCATGTTCTTTGACAACATGTTCCTCCCCACCAATCTGTTGGTGGCTGTTTCCAATTGGTGTGTTGATTGTCACCAACTGGATCTCGAGTTCTTTAACATTTCCACTCAAGTTGAAATATATGTTAATTATTCTTAACTTATTAAATAAACTCGAGAATTGTGAAAAACTCAGGAATTTAATAAATATATTTGTTGGTTACTCTAATGTAAAGATATGATAAGTCTTGATCATTCTAGCTTGGATCTTTTCTCTTACTAGATGACAATCGATCTCTATGTGTTTGGTTCGTTCATGAAACACTGGATTTGATGCAATGTGAAGGGCTGCTTGATTGTCACAATATAACTTGGTTGGTTGTGAGTGTTTGATACCCAAATCATCCAAAATGTACTGTAACCAAGTTACTTCGCAACATGTTGCTGCCATAGAGCGGTATTCTATTTCTACACTTGATCATTAGACCGTATTTTGTTTCTTAGTCTTTCAAGAAATTAGCGAGTTTTCATGAAACATACAATATCTTGTGGTTGATCGCCATGTATCTGTGCATTTAGCCCAATCTGTGTCACATAAAACATTTAGTTGTAATGAACTAGTTGTTAAGAAAAATAGACCTTGCCCTAGTGTGTTCTTGACATATCGTAGCACTGGTTGAGCTACTTCTAAATGTGGTTGACGTGGTTTATCCATATATTGACTAAGAATGTGCACGACATACACTAAGTCGGGTCTTGTGATGGTCAAGTATATTAATCTCCCAACAAGTTTTCGATAAGATGTGGGATTACTGATGAATTCATCTTCAACCTTGCTAAGGGATAAATTTTGTTTCAAAGCTGAATTGGCAGATTTGGTACCAAGATAACCTATGTCCTCTAATATTTCAAGTGCGTACTTGCGTTGTGACAAAATAATTCCCTTATTGGAACGTGAAGCTTCTATGCCCAAAAAATACTTTAATTACCGAGATCTTTAAGCTTAAATTGTCGCATGAGATGATTCTTAGTTTCTTTAATGTCTTGTACATTGTTTCCTGTTATGATTATATCATCTACATAGACAAGAAAAGCAGAGAAGAAATTACCACGGGTTCGGATAAAATAGTGAGTGATCATACTTGGATTAGTTAAAACTAGCTAGCTTAAGTGTTGTTGATAGCTTGATGAACCATTTTCGTGAGGTTTGTTTAAATTCATACAAAGATGTGTAGCTTACACACTCGTGTTTCCCCCTTTCGTCCAAATCCAGGTGGAAGGGATGATGAACGAAAACCGGCATCGCCGATCTTCGCAAATACTTTGGTTTTAATATTTATAAAACTCTCGCAAGTGCACGAATCATTTCGAAGAAAATGATAAGTATACTCCCAAGGTCGATCTAAGGAAGGAATGTATGTGATTTTTAATTTATTATTCAAACTTTTAAAAACGAAATTAAATCCTAAACATCCTGTCACGATAGTTTGGTTTTTGTGTTCCTAATCTAATAACATAAAATAAACATAGATACAAATTCAATAAATAATTATCTAAAAATAAACATATATACAGATTCAATAAATATTCATGCAAATTTTTAGCATTTATATTAGCGGAGTATTTATGGATGTAATAACTAAATTAATTATGCTTGCTCATATTAACTAGGTTATTAAAGATATAAATTGATATTTTATTGATTCTCTCTTTTTTATATAAATACCACCTTTGGTGGGGTTAGATATTCTTTGTTAACTAAACAAATCAATTAACACCTATGGGTGAGGTTGATAACTAATATGCTTAATTAAATTAATTCATTTTTCTAAGAGATTGAAAATGAACCATTTAAATGTCACCTTTGGTGGGGTTAGACAATTTAAACATTATTCAAGGTGTCCAAATTAAACATAAGAATTTAATTATCCGAGTACTAACTTTCAAGTTTTAAAACCACTATTGAAAACATGTTGTCAATACATTTTCACATAATAATTCTTATAAAAACTTTCGAAATAGAGTTTCACTCTAACTACCGGGCGATTGTACCAACAAATAAAAGAGCACTACTCTAAATTAGACCGGATAACTAAACCTTAAAATCTAATTTTCAGGTTTAAGTTTGTAATGAAAAATAATATATTTCTCTCTAACATTCTTAATATAAAATCTTGAATAAAAACAAAATCAATTCATTTTAGAGATTTTTACCTATTTAATATTTCGCAAGCATAACAACGTCATTATTACATCATATTTACTAAACAGCCAGCATAGTTAAATTTAACCACAGACAAGTTGAATATAACATGTAAGAATAAAGCATAAAAATAACTGTAAAGAAAATAAAATCCTTACAGAACTTTGACGCTATTCCCGTAGCTAGAAAACCTCCGAGCGGAATTTGCACTTCCATATATTGAATCAAAAATCTAAATTATTACAAAAACATTACAAGTTCCTCTCAAAAAGAGAAGAACTCTAAACCTAAGAGAATTGAACTAAAAACTAAGAGAAAAACTAAGAAAAGCTTAGAAACTAAGAAAGAAACTAAGAGAAACTAAAAACTAAGAAATGAGAGAAAGAAAGAAGAGAGAAGTGAGTTTTGAAGGTGTGATTTGAAGTGAAGGGAAGGGGGTATTTATAGGTGAGGATGGAGAGAAAAAATGAGTAAATAAATGTTAAAAAAATATTAAAAAATGAAAAAACGCGTATTGGAATTGCTGATGTCAGCAATGACGTCAGCATGACGTCACAGGGGCTGCTGCACGTGAAAAATGGGGCGAAAACGCGTTGGGCGCGCGGTGGGGCTGCTGCTGGGGCGCTACGCGCAGCTCGGCGCGCGTGAACAGTGCCCGCGCGCGATTTCCGTCTTTTTGACATTTTTGACCTTTTCGACCCATTTCGTCCGATTTTTCCATATTTGTTGACCTTTTCTCACTTATTTATTGATATATTTGTGATGTATTGCTTCAAGTATTCCTCTTTGAGTCTTTAAATTGCGTTTTTAAGCCAAAATTCCTGAAAAACAATAAAAATACCCGTGATTTCGAAAAAGACAAATTTATATAAATATATGATAAAACATATAAATATATATATTTTTAATCAATTAATGTACATAAAATCATGGTTATTTTAGTGCTTTTTGAGCACTCATCAAGGGACATGTAGACATCTTCATGAAGATCACCATAGAGAAAAGCATTGTTGACATCGAGTTGTCAAAGATGCCAATTTTGAATAGCAGCAACGCAAGAAGAAGCCGAACAGTGACAAGTTTGGCTATTGGTGCAAAAGTTTCTTGGTAGTCAAAACCTTCAATCTGACTGTATCCTTTGGCCATTAACTGAGCCTTCTATCGTTCCATAGAGTCATCAAGATTATACTTGATTTTGTAGACCCATTTACAACCAACTGGTTTCTTGTTTGGAGGAAGCTATTGAAGCGTCTAAATGCCATTAATTTCAAGAGCATCCAGTTCTTGTTTCATGGCAAGCCTCCATTTTGGATCGTTGAAAGCTTCAGCAAAGGTGGTTGGTTCCCTAAGGATGGAAATAGAAGTAGCGAAGGCACGATTTGCATGTGATAATTGGTCATAGTACATGAGATAGAGAATGAGAAGTACCTTTGTCATTGGACGATGCTGAGTTAGACGAAGAGAAGAACCGAGAAGGCAAGAAAGCTTCTACATGATATTTTTAAAGGTAACTAGGAACATTGGTGGATCGACAAAGCCTATGTGTGAATGTTGTTGGAGGAGTCATGTGTGGTGGAGAAGTTGATGATGATGTTTCTAGAGATGAATTTTGAAGATGAAGAATGTCTAAGTCGATTGTTGGAAGGACACATGGTGTACGATGAAGTGATGTATTTGGATTGGTTGATTGACGAATGTTAGATATGTCATCATAAATAGTATTTTCTGATAGAGTGAATAGAGTTGGAGTTTTGATAGTGGAAGTGAAATAAGGAAATACATGTTCATGAAAGATAACATCACGAGACACTAAAGTCTTGTTTCCAGATTGTAGACACGATAACCTTTTATCCCAAATGGATACCCAATGAATATGCATCTATGTGATCTAGCATCAAACTTGGTGAGTTGATCATGATGTGCAGACGCAAAACAAAGGGAACCAAAAACATGAAGATGTTCATACCTAGGAATTTTGTGAAAAAAGACTTCAAATGGTGTTTTACCCTTAAGAATAGGTGTTAGAATACGATTTATGAGGTATGTGGCTATAAGAATGGAATCTCCTCAGAATTGTTTAGAGAGATTGGCTTGGAAGAGCAATGAACAAGCGACATTGAGAAGATGACGATGTTTGCGTTCAACAACACCATTTTGTTAAGGAGTAGAGACACAACTAGTTTGATGAAGGTTTCCTTTGGTAGAAAACAACTGGATCATAGAGAATTCTGGTCCATTGTCGCTACCAATGATTTAACTTTGGATGAAAATTGTGTTTCAACAAGATTAATGAAGGTGGTAAGAAATGTGTGTGTATCAAATTTAGCATGTAAGAGATAGACCCATGTGCATCTTGAGTAGTCATCAACAATAGTGAGGAAATAATGTGTTCCATTAAGTGTTGGAATGTGATAGCCACCTCAAATATCGACATGAATCAGTTCAAAATGTGTTTTTGTATTGATGGAACCTAGAGGAAATGCATTATGAGTTTGCTTAGCTAATGGACAAATAGAACAATCACTAATGGAACAAAAAGATATGTTGATGGAAAGAGAAATTACATGCAAACTGTTATTAGATAAATGACCAAGTCGTTGATGTCATAGATGAGAGTTAGTGGAAGCAGTATTTGAAACGGAGAAACATCCAGCCTTTTTAGAAATAGTCAGGTAGTAGAGTCCTACTTTCTCAATTCTCATCCCAATCGTCTTCCCTGAGCATTTGTCCTGAACAAAGCACATATTATTAGTGAAGGTGACATGACAAAATGTAGTTTGAGTTAGTTTGGCTACTGAAACTAAGTTTAATTTGAAGAAGTGAACACACAAGACATTATGGAGTATGAAATTATTGGAAAAATGTACAGTGCCAATATGTGTGACATGGGCAAGAGAATGATCAGGTAAATACACATGCCAATTAGTGTTTGGAATGCTGGAACTCATAAGGTTTTGGGAACAAACCATGTGATCAGTTGCTCATGTATCAAAAATCCAACTAGTTTCTGAATGGAAAAAAGTTACATATAATGTGTTACTTGAAAAAGTAGTCACTTGACTTACCATGCTACCTGATTTGGATTGATTGAGAAGTGTAAGAAGCTCTTGATATTGGGCAGATATAAGGTTGTGGGATGGTGTCTTCGCGTGGGAGTAGCTTTCCTGAAATTGCGTATGATGAGCTTTGGAGGGGAAGCCATAACTTGTATTTCTCTTATCTTGAATTTTTCCTTTCTTTCGATACATGTTGATGTCATGTCCATTCAAACCACAGAAATTACATTTGAGATGCTTTCGACAGTTTTCAAAATTATGTCCATTGAGACCACAAAAATCACATTTGAGGTGACTTTGGCAATTCTCATAATTATGGCCTATATTATTGCATCGATTGCACTTGAGATGTGGGTTCCTTGGTGGGTAATTCTTGTGAGGATATTATGGACGACTATCGTTGACAACAAGTGCGGCAACTTCTGGCATCCTTCTTATGGTTTGCGTGGAGACAACTCTCTTCTTTTCATCTTGAACAATAAATGAATATACCTTATTTACTATAGGTAAAGGTTCCATGAGCAAGATTTGTCCACATACTGATGTGTAAACCGTGTTAAGCCCCATGAGGAACTTTATGGTTCGCTATTTTTGTTGATATTCTTGTAGTTCCCTTCTGACATTTCCTCCATAATATGGAAAAGGACATAGTACATCTCGACTATCCTATAGGCTTTTCAATTTGGTGTAGTATTCTCCAATGCTTACATCTTCTCATATGCAATCATAGATCTCTTGCTCAATGTGGAATAGGGGCACGCTATTGGTGTGTAAAAAATGTTCCTTCAATTCTTCCCATAGCTCATATGCAGTATCATTATACATGACATTTTTTGCAATTTTAGGTGATATGGTATTGAGAATCCATCCTTTGACAATAATGTTTCAATGAGTCCATTGTTTGATTCCTGCTTCAAAGTTTATTGATGGTCTTTTGATTGTGCCGTCAATAAATCCTTTGTTTTTGGTGATGAGAATCATGAGCATCACATGACTCCAAATGTGATAATTTTCTTGATTTAAGGATTGAGCTACTAGAACCATGCCTGGTTGGTCTGAATGGTGTAGATATAATGAATGGCTAGGGTCATCATACCATTTTGGTAAAGCAGGGTTGGTATTGGTAGTTATAGATATTATTGTTGAGTAAAATAAATCGAAAGAACGTGATAGGATTTAGTGTGTTTTAGACAAAAATAATTGTTTATGAAATAAATAATGAACTGAAACATGTTTTTATCTTATAGAAAATGAGTCAAGGATTACAGAATCAGAAATTTCAACCACAGAACCGGTCGAAAAGTTGGTGAATCGGCGTGTGGAGTGGCTAGAACGACGACTGCAAAGCTGGAGCACTGAACCGGATGAAGACCGAACCGAAAGAACGACGCATCTTTTGCTTCAGAGGCATGCGAACAATATGTCATTTAAGTCATCTTCCTCAGCAGCTACCGCGTGTTGGCACGTGTGACTCCAACGAGGCACCTGGAACGCCGGTGAACTCAGGCAAGATGCGTGTGAGCGTGTGTGGTGATGTTTTGGCTTGAAATTAATTTAAGATTGCTCAGATTTTTTTGGATATTATAATGGGATGAAATTGAAATTATTTTGTGAATCGAAATTGATTTTGGAAAAAAAATAGAATGAGAAAAGAAGAAAATATTTCTGTGTGAGCTGAATTTTCTGGGAATTATTTCCTAAACTTTGATACCATGTAAGAAATGGTTTTATTGATGATGAATAAATGAATGTTTACAACCTATTTATACAAAATAAAAGCAAAATTATAATAATTAAAAACAAACACAATTATGAAGGAGCATGTTCTTGAATAGCCTGTTCCTCCCCACCAATCTATTAGTGGTTGTTTCCAACTGGTGTGTTGGTTGTCACCAGTTGGATCTCGAGTTCTTTAACATTAAATTAGTATGCATGCCTTAATCTCTCCTCGTTATGGAAAAATTGAGGAATGTGGATCAACTTGTGATAGTCTCATATCTAGCCCTATTTTCGATCTTCTCGTATTTGATTTAACGATTAATCTTGAGGATTTGATCTCTAAGAAAATAGTTAGTGCTTTGCTTTAGTAATCAATAATATATATACACACACATTTATTGTCAAAACAAAAATATATTTCATTAAGCCAATTAATAGAGGAAAGGAAGATACAATTATTTAACCAGAAAACAAACTAGGTAGAACAAACCCAACATACCAAAGCCTAAGTGATTCCATCTTCCGCATCCCAACTAGTTGTTCATAGGAATCAAAATCTAACAATATCTAGCACTATGCTAGTATCATATGTTCAAGAAGGACATCAAAACTTACCAATGTTATATCCAACATGGTAAAAGAAAAGGAATAAACCTTTATAAACCCACAACCAGAACTAGAACACTAATAGCCACTAAAAAAATATGTAAAGTGATACTTAAAGCATCAACTGAATTGAAAACACAATAATATCAATACTAGTAAACCATATATACTCAACCAGAACAAACATTAGACGCAAACCATCAAATATAGTACTCTAAAAGATTACCCAAAACAAAACAAACAAAAAAACTACTTAACCATTACCAAATTTTAACTTCAACATAATCCATTCCAGAGTTTACTAGCAAACTTATCCCAAAGCTCTCAAGTTGTCAAACTCATCAAGATGAGTTAGTTTGCTCCAAGTCATCCACAACATGCTCATGTTTAGTAGTGTTGAAAATATTCTAAATATAAAATGAATTTTGAAAAAAAGGAAAAAAAGTGTATATTGTGAGTTTATCCGCTCCATTGTAATTGTCTAATATTGCTCAAAAACATCTCTTTTTGGAAGAGTTTATAAGGTTCAAGTTGAAACTTGGGATTAGACCTTAAAGGGTACACATTTTTGTAGAGAATAGAGAAGATAGATAATTGTTAGACTACCTAAACATGTGTGCGCTATCATTGGCGACCGAGCCGAGTACCGAATGTGGTGAGCTGAGGTAACATACACTTTATTATTCTCTCAATGCACAATAGTCATTTTGTTACCATTATTTCTCCACCAGTTTCGATTTTTTAAAATATAAATAGAGGTAGTAATCTCATCCATTTACACACTACAACACAACTTTCTCTATTTTTTCTCCACAAATTCTTAGCTTATGTTTTTTTTTACTTTGTTTTTGAGTAACAAATTTTTAGTAGAGGTATAGTATTTCAGTTTTCTACAGTATAGTAGAGTTTCGAGATAGAAAAATTTTATGAGTTGTTTTATCTTGAAGATGATGAGATAGTAAATTGCTTGCACATCTTGGATAGAGTTACGAAACTACTTAAAAAAAGTAACCTAATCTGCAACTTAACCCAAGAATTTTTTGATAACTTTGTTCTTGTTTTATCATTCTACTGTGACAAGTAGCATAGACTAACATTATCGTGACATCTACCCTTGCATCAATATTGATGGAAAATAAAAATTCTTTCGATCCTTTACTTGGACGCTTATCAACCTTGGAATTGGAATACGATCTAGATTTTTCAACAAGCTTCCCTTTCCAAGAACAAAGCTTAGTAATAGAAATCCAGTCATCAACAAAGTTTCATGGAGAATTTTGTAGAAAAGAGTTCGTCTCTTCCTCTTCTACAAAATAAAAAATGAATGTGCTATTATTAGAGATAATAATGGATCATATCGATAATGATTCGATTATATTTGTTGTTCAAAAGAGTCAATTTGATTTGATATATTTTGATTCGTGGATTAGAAAGATCGAATTATGTATTGATACGTGGATCAATGTATATCTATGACTAGATCCAAATCGTTAAAAAAAAATTTCATTTTTCTTTTAAAACTAAAACACCATTTAATGTGATTTAGTACATATTTTAGATTGATAAATTAAAAAAATAAGAGAGAAAAATAATTTCTTATTTTTTTAAGAAACTTTTTTACTTATTTATAATAAATATACTTCAATTTTTATTTAATTTTTTCATTAACATTATTATCATATAAATTTCATTATAATAAATTATTTTATATTATTACCTTTATTTCATATAAAATTTAAAATTGAGCATAATTTGTACATTCGATCAATAAAGTAGATAAAAAAAATTATTTATATATATAAATAAAATTTGAATTAATTAATCAAAATTAAAAAAAATTATTTATAATAAATATAAGAAATAAATACTTATGAATATGATAAAGTTTGGTTTATAAAAATGTAAGAGAAAAAAAAATTTAAAAACTAAAAAGAAAAATATGTTAAAAATGTGTAGATTATATTCTGAAAATGATTTATTTTGATCTGATTTAGAATAGATTATATGGAACAAATATATGTATAATTTGATTCAAATGATGTTTTTGTCATCCATAGCTATGATCCACAATCTTGACGTTGATGTCTCTATTTTTTATTTTTATTTTGTAAGTTTTTCAATGAACTAAAAGTAGTACCTCTTGATTTGCAAGCCATTGAATCATGAGATTTGCCACAAGCGCAAACACAGGAGCATCGAATTTTGGCTTCAATATTACGTGTTCCAAAGGCATAAAAAAAGGTTGGGGAAGGGGGTTTAATTATAATAAAATAAGGGAAGATTAGTCATACATTTAGTAGGAATATTAGTCACATGATAGATATTGAATGCTTTAGGAGAAAGCTTAAATAATAAGCTACTATCATATATATTAGTATATCTTAATTTTGACGGAATAAAGGTCACGCTTTCATCGTTCAGGAATATATGTACGTGTATGTTCTGCTAGAGAGAAGCTACACAAATAGCTAGAAGCAGCTTTCAAAGTGGTATATAAGCATATAAAGATTAAAAGAAGAACCCTACTTTTAGATGCTTTTGAGAAAAATATAACAATAATTTGGGTAGCGTATCCTATCTTTAAGGTACTGGGAAGCGTCCCAACCAAGGTATATGTGTGTATATAAAGAATGAAGAAAAAACTATGCAAAAATAGTAAGAGAGAGTGTGCAAAGTTGATAAAGCCACACCCTTACACTGTGGTAGCATTAATTAATACATAGTAGCAATAATAGTAATTGCTTAAAATAATAATCTTTGTACCCAAAAAAAAAGCTTAAAATAATAATCTCAGTAAATGAATAAAACAGTACACTTAAAAAATAAGGGTAGATACCCAAAAAAGTAATTGATATTTTCAATTTCATTTACTTGGTGTTTTTAAATGATATAAAAATATAAATGTAATTTGGCTCGTGTATAAAATATTACAATTTAATTGATTATCTTGTAATCAATGGTACTTTTTTTATATACTATAAAGATGTAGGTTCGAATTTTGGTAACGTGGGAATTTGGGTGTTTATTCTTGAAAATACTATAGTTTGTGTGGTCTTTTCATTATTCTATCTATTGACAAATATCATTTCTATACATCTATTTAATAAAAAAAATTACATATATATTTTATGATATTTATCATAAAAAATAAAAATCATTATTCATTTTGAAAATATAATTTTTTTCCTTCTTTTGTTTTTATTAAACATGTACAATATTTCAATTATTATAAACAAATAAATGTTAATAATTCTACCATTTAATTATCTTATATTATGCAATATTTATAATTTAATATAATAACTATTAGGTGATATTTGGTCGGAGGGAATAAAAAGAAATCAGAATTAATTCCTTCTATTTTGTGTGTTTGGTTGGGCGGAATAAGGGGACGGAATGTAATCGATTACTAAAGGAGAAAGATTCACAATTCCTTATCCCCTTTAGGAATCATGATTTTATTCCACCTAAACTTTTTTTTTCTAATTTTACCCTCACCCCAAATATAACCCTAAATCCAAATCCTAAAACCCTAAACCCAAAATCTCAAAACCCTAAACTCTAAAACCCAAATCTCTAAACCCTAAATCCCAAAACCCCTAAACCTCAAATCCCTAAACCCCAAATTCCAAATCCTAAACCCCTAAATCCAAAATCCAAAATCCAAAATTCTAAAACCTTAAACCCTTTTTAGAAAAATAATAATTTTAATTCTAAACCTTAACCCACAAATATAACCCTAAACCCTAAACCCTAAACTTCAAATCCTAAATCCCTAAATCCTAAATCCCAAATCAAAAACCTCAAAACCCTAAACCCTATTTAGAAAAATAATAATTTTAATAATATATTTCTTTTTAATTAAGTAATAATTATTTAGAAAAATAATGATTTCAATAATGTATTTTATCTGATAAAAAAATAATAATTAAATGACATTATTTAAACTTTATTAAATGTAGGGGTATTAAGGTAATTTATAATTTTTTCTATTTTATTCTAATGTCAAACAAAACATTATAATCTTGATTCTGAGCTTGATTCAAGTGATCAAATCAAACAACATTATTTCATTTCCATTTTATTCCGATTCTAATTTCATTCCACGAACAAAACGTCACTTTATAGTTAATTGTGTTTATCTTAAAATTTTATTAAATAATTTAGCTCCTTCAATGTTTTAATGTCTCCACCAATGCATATTAAATTGTGTTTCTTATAACATTAGTCCTAGCCTAGGTAAAATGTTTGTCGCCTTGTAATATACATCTATTTTAAATTTTTTTAACCATATTATTCTAAAAATAATTTATGAATAAAACTTTTATATTATAATAATGGTATTAAAATATATTATTATTTATAAAATTGATATTTTATATAATTTATTGTAGCAATAATAAAAATTAGAAAAAAAAAGGATGATATGACTTTGTATTGTTATGTTTATTTTAAATTAGATATCTAAATTATAATTTTAATGTATTTTCATTATATCTCTTCAATCATCCACAGCTGATGAAGTATTCCTCTCACTTTTATCCTCTTATTTTTCCTATTGCTCCTTTCACCGCCGTTACCACTGCCCTTCTTTGTTTCATGGTTTGTTCAAGAAGGGAAGTAAAAGTTAAAAAGGTCAGCCAGTCTCATCACCATCGCCTAAACTTCTACCACCACTTTCATCTTTGGCGAGGCCATCAATGCACAAGGGTACAAGGTCCGTAACTTCTCCAACTCCATAATCTCATTCGTCGGATGTTTCTCGACGACAAACCCATAAAAGTAGTAGCTACAAGATAAGAACATCCCAAATTTTGTGGTTAAAGTGGTTTTCTTTTAATTAACTCCTAAGTATGTCTTGATCTTCAACTGTGAAATTTGGGATGCACAATTGGATTATCCTATAGAAAATTGAATTGACATGTGGTTGGGAGAGCGAATTGGGAACTTAATAGGAGACCTAATTTCACCATTGATAAAGACAACCCTTATTTGATTGACCAGATGCTGAAATCAAATAACCAAATCTAAAATATAAGCTTCAATTTTTTGCTTATCACTCTGATTATTAGATTTTTTATCGGCCTCAGACCTGAATTGTTTGATATTAGCTTACTTTCAGACCCAACCAAATTCACGTGTATCTCTAAGAGAAACAATTTCAAAAATGAAGAAGATAAGAAAAGAAAATGACGATTAATTACTAAAGCAAATTAAGAGCATAAGGCCAGCTGAAATAGTATATGTTAATTTATATGTTGATGATGTCCATGTTCACCAATTCAAGGATAGTGTCAAGTATACGTTGTTTTTGGGTAATTTTTTTACTGTGTAATTTCTTATCTATTAAATTTCTTCACTTAATCCGGATAAAATTCCTTATATATTTGTTTAATTGAATTATGATGAGTTAAAAATGTATCTAATTTCCTCTAATTAGTACATGACAATGAAAATTCAAATAGTTAAAAATTGTTTAATCATTTGGACCTTAATTTCAAGTGAGTTAATCAAGCAATAAAAATCATATCAATTTAACAAATGTTTAATCATTGGATATGTGTTTAAATTGGTTTCAATAAATGTGTCATTGGATTATATAATTATATAATTATCTAATTTAATTAAAAATATATTTATTTTAACTCCAATAAAACATTCATATGATAATTAAATTTAATCATAATTAATTAATAATATTAAAATTCTAAAATATGAAGTAAAATAATAATGTATAATTTTTTATTAATATAAAATCATAACATATAATTTAAAAATTATTGTAGCATATTTTTTTATTTTAAGTTTATTTTTTTGGCTATAATATTTAATGAGGTAACTAATAGCCTTGTGAGGCACGAGGTATGGATTAAAAAAAGTGTTTTTTAACCCCTTATCCCGCCAACTCACATGCATCAAAAACTGAATCAGTCTATTTATCACGAAGAATAATATTTTTAATTATATTTTTATTTTTATTTATAATATTCTTCAACTAACATTTATAAACTTTAATTTCTTTTATATTACTCATATTTTAAAAATATTAATATGTAAAATAAAATAAAATTTATATATGTTAATTAAAAGATTATGCAAATATAATGAGTCTTATCCCGAATACTTTTGTGCACGAATTTTCAGTGTTATTTCTAACACGGTTTTTTAAAGTGCATTAACTAAGATAGAGAAATAAGTACATTAATTAAAATTGAGAAATTAATGCTATAGCTAATTAAAATAATTAAAATAGTGTTTTTAAAAAAAATTAAAAAATTTCAAATATCTACGTTATTATATTTTTATTTCATTATCATTTAAAAATAAATTAATTTTTTTAATTAATTATTACAAATCTTACTTAATTTAATAAAAATAGATAACTCAGTATATATTAAAAATATGCATATATGGTTTAGTTTGGATTTAAAACGAAAATAATCTAATAGGATGGTTTTAAAAAAGTGAAAAACAACACAAATCAATAAATTTAAAAAATCAATTCAATTCAAATTAATTTTATTAGTTTGGTTTAGATTGTGTAAAAAACATTCTCTCTTTTTTGTTAACAGATTTTGCTTATTAATTTTTTTAACTCTTATCTTATAATTTATAATATTGTTAATATTAATTTTATTATAATCTTTAAATTTAAAGTTTTAGATTTAAATCACTTACTGAGTATAATTATTTATATCAATCACATATTGTAAGAAAAAATTTAAAATAAAGTAAATAGACAATAATAAATAGTAATGATTTATAGAATTCTTTAATGTTGTTCATACTATATAAATTTTACAACTAAATTATGTAACACAATGGTTATAAATTATAATAAATAAATAATTAAATAATATAAAATTAGTGTATCACATGGATAAGAAACAAAATAAGAGAGTAAATTTTTTTTGTAAATTTCATTTAAATATACAAATTTTAATAGTAAGTAAAATCTATTTATCTAATACTAACAAATTTGAAGTCAAAATCTAATTTAAAATATTATCTAAAATGAAAAATGTCTTCCTCTTACATGGAATTATAAACATAACATTAAACATCAAAACAAGACATAAAAATTTAATTATCTAATACATATTATCTATTACAAAATGGATAATACTAGTAAAATACTTAAAATATTCATAAAAAATACATAAAAAAATCAAATTCTAACCATATTTCAAGCTGCCTCTCTAAGTAACATGAAATTCTAACATATTCATAAAATTTAAATATTATAATGAAATATAATTTAACCTCCAACTCAAATCATTAATATTGTCTATAGGTATGTTATTTACTTAACATGTCTATAATAAGAAAAAAATAAAGTGTAAACTATAGATTAAAAAATTAATTATATGAAGTTTATGAATCCTAAATAAGGATATAAAAACAAAAATAAAAATAAAATATTAAATTAGTTTGGTTTTAATTTAATTTAAAATAGTGAGAATTAAATTAATCTAATATTAATTAATTTTATAAAAAAAATAATTTAAATTAATAAAATTTTAAAATTAAAAATATTAAATTAGATTGATGTATGTGTATTTTCCACACTCCACACTTCTATTATGTACATATAAGTTGATGAAGTCTAAGTAACTCACGTGCATTGAATTTATTATTATTATTTATTTAATTTTTCTAAAATATTAAAAACAAAATTAAAAATCCAAAAGCAAAAGCAAAAGCCGTACCAATCTTTGTCAATATTGTATTTAATAGAAAAAGGAAATTTAATTCGTGTACATTAAATAAACGAGTTTGTTATTCAATCACTTTATTATTATTTTTTATTGATTGATTTTTAATACAAAGAAATATTATGATTTTTGAAATTATCAAGTTTATAGATTTTCATCAATTACAATAAAAAAATTATAAATTTAATCATCTAATTTTTATTTATAATTAGATCTCAATTTAACTTATAATTTAAGTTATTTTAATTTATAATATGAAGCATATTTATCACAAAAAAAAAAAAAAAGAAGAAGAAAAGAATCAGACCGGTGTACGTCTTGATTGGGATGTTTATAATTTTCAATGAACGAAAAAATTCGTGAGTTTATGGGTACGCCGCTGCAGTCCAAAGCCATTTTATCTAAAGTTGTAATTATTCCTAAAAAAAATTAAAATTAATTTTAAAATTAAGAATAATCCATTAGACATTAAGTAAAATAGTTTTAAAAAATTTAAATTACGATTAACTGAAATCAAATTTATTATAATATTAAGTTTATATATATAACATTAAAAACACAGCTTTTCATATAATTAAATTAATTTTTTTATTAACATATATATTTTTGTTTCACTTAAATTAGTCACTAAATAATTAAAGAATGAAAAATAATATCAATATTATAAAATTAATATTAATTATAAAGGTGTATTATTGTACAAGTCTTTTAGTTATGTCAATAAGAGTATATTAATTATTTTATTATTTTTATAATAGTTTAACACTTGTTTTAAAAAAGTGATATCAAAATGAAAAAAAATTATTTTTATTTTTTTCTCATTTTATTTCAATTATCATTGAGATACCAATTTTATAAATTGTCTATAATAATAAACAATAATTATTATAAAATTGAAAAAATAAAAAAATTTAAAATTTTGATTAATTATCATTGTAATGTTATTGCTTTATTAATAATAAAAATAACTTTTATTATATGACAGTCTTTTTGTTTTAGTAATAACTATCTTTATTATTTTTTGAATCTATAAAAAAATTTACAATTAAAAATAATATTTATAATTTATCAAAAAATTATTAATGTAATGGTACACACCTGTCCAATGCTCACCACACCATGTGAGACCTTTGCCTACGTCTAAAAAGGTTACCCCGTCTACCGTCCAAGAAAAATGTGATGCCTTACCATACAAAGCGAAAAAAGAACGTGATGCTTTAGATTTTTTTTTTCTATTAACTAGAATCAAAGGAATGTGTATAACTTAAAAAATTATATAAATAATATTTTAAAATTTATAAAAATAAAAATAATAATCATATTTTATTTTACAATTTATACGTGAATTATCAGTTAAAGTTTTTTAATAATAAAAATAGATAAATTAGAAAGAAAATTAAAATAGAAAACTAAACAAACAAAAAAAAAAAAGAAAGGGATCTCACAACCTAGCTAACATTAAGATATGAAGTTTAGGTTGATCCCCCATCCCTTTTTTGGTTAGCAAGTTTAGGAGTCAGGTCATAAAGGTGTGTACGGAAATAAAAATTCAAAAGATTTTCAATGTAAAATATATCGATTTTCACATCCTTTTTCATTAATTCACACTGATATTTGGAAACTTTCTCGAATAAAAAACATAACAATGACACGTTGGTTCATTTCATTTGTAGATGATCATACTCGAATCACTTGATTATTTCTCATGAAAGAAAAATCTGAAGCAAATCTTTAAAAAATTTAATACCATGACTCAAACCTAATTTCAAACAAAAATCTAAGTATTGAAAATTGATCATGCTAAAAAATACTTCGCTTCCATTCTTAGTATATACTCATAATTTCATATGATTTGATAACAATTTTAATAATTTCAATAAAATTATTATTAAAAGAATCAAACTATATTTTAAAAGTTTAGGTTGATCCCACATCCCTTATAGTTAGGTTATTTTTACTTTTGTCATTCACATTGTGCTAAAATAGTCTATTATTACCATTGAGTTCATGCATGATGCTCATCTTGATCACAATTATTGGCTACGTCCCCATTCAACTTAAATTAAAAAAAAATAACAAAACCAAAATTAGCAAGTAACCGAAGTGCCCAAGAAATTAATTAAAATTCACTAATTTTAATCAAAAATAACTAATGTATTCAAATTGTAAAAAAAATAACTAAAATATCCTAACATACCCTTATCGTAAAGGCTCGCGCATTAATTCATTGAATTTTTGTCCATGGCTAATTGCGGCATACATCTCAAAACTGATCGTGACCATACATATCATTCTTTCGTCGGGATAGTTTCCGCTCAAATGTTGGTCATTCTTGACAAATTGTTATAGTTTAACTATTCAACGCGCTGCATCTACTTTTAATTTAAAATAATGTCGCATTCAATTGTCAAAAGAAAAAAAATTATATTAACATTTTATTTACCTAAGAATGAGGAATCAAGGATGCCGTTTGTTATTCCAATTATACAATCCATGTGTCTTTTCTATATAATCAGAAAAACAGAAGCAACAACTGAACACTCTACAGGTGAGAACCACTAATGCTTACCCTTCATGTAACGGAGCAAGCACTTGCTTTTTCTTTGTATTCCTTGTCATTTAAACATTCTTTTTTACAGTATCGAATAAGCTCGAATCACCTCCACAATGGGTGCACGACACAATGGACACTTTCCCCCACCACGAACTAGCTCATTTGCGCATTTTGAGCAAGTGCACATGTGCCCACATCTGCCAAAAAAATTGGGAAAAGAAAAAAGAGCATCACTTCATCAACAACCAAAATGAAATTGAGCTAAGTTTGTTCTTGCTTCTCACTTTATTCTTGCATATACAATCATACATGCACTTTAAACAAAGTTAGATGTGTTGAATAAGCAGGTTTACCTGTACAAAAGGGAATCAATATGGCTATCACAACATACACAGCAAGTGCCTTTCCTTACATGAGCCCATTTAGAACCATCCTCAGATGTCTCAGGACCCAAACCTGCAATTATTCAAATTATCCATGTTCAGAATAAAAAAGAAGAGATGATACACAAGGAAAAAATAATAATAATAATAAATTACTAGAGATAATTTTATTTTGATCAGCCATAATAGATCATCTTCCATTAGACAAGAAAAAAGTGTAATTTCGGTCAGCTACAATGAAGTTGCAAAGAACAAACCTTTTTCATCAGCTGATCGATTCAGTGCTGCAGATACTTCCTGTCTGACAGAACGCTGCAACTCCAGTTGCATATCCATGCAAGCCTCCAGCATTCTCTGCATGTGGCTCATGCCTTGCTGAAGTCTTGCCATATCTGTTCTTAGGTCATTAATCATTTCCCACTCCTGGCCCAAAACAAGATAATACATTGAGTCAATTTAAAACGCATAAGCAATACAGGACAATTTTGATATGACAGGAACATAACAAAAGGGATGGGGGTACTGTTAAACAAGGCAAATTGTACATTATCACATCCATTTAAATAGGGATGTAAATTTAACCCACCCCGATCAAAATCCGAATCACGCGGCCTAATTCGATCCAACTTGAAACCCAATTTGGCCCAAATTTTCTTTAATCATTTAAACTGCAGCACTAACATAAATCAATTCTAAGTTCAAAAGGGTCAGGTCGAGCCTACCCTTATGTTTTAGGGCTGGGCTTTGGACTTGCTTTTAATTTTAAAAATCCGATCCGACCTGGCCTAAAAATATAAATGACTTGACAATACCCAGTCTAAGCCAGACCTGATCCCAAAGTTTCTAGATTGGACTACCCTGATCTAACAGAATTACAATCCCTACATTTAGATGAGTATCAAAAGACAAACCTATAAATGTTCCAATTGGAGTGACATTCCATAGTAGATGTGTAAACTAAGAAGAGATGTTAATGAAACCCATGGTATAACCTATTAATTTTCATACGATGAAATGAAACTAATTGAAATATCTCATTTATCCCAAATAAACCTAAATGAAACAAACAAAAATATAAAAATAATAATATAATATATGATTATTTATAATGTAAAAATTTAATAAGAAAAATGATAAAACATTATGTTATTAGAATTACAATCTAAATGAGATGGTACGAGATGAGATAGTATTTAAATGAGACGAGACAATATTATACTATGAACCCATTAGAAACATTAAATAGAATATGATATGACATGAGACAACTCACTTTACATCTCTACTCCATAGTTTTAAAGGAAGGCTTCTTCATTGTGATAAAAAAACGATTTCTTAGTTGTGCATAGAAATTCTATGACCAAATCAATGTATCTTGCTTCTCATGTTATCTCTTTTAAGAGGAGAGAAAATTTTCTATGTAACAGTTATATCATTAATTGGTGTAAGTTGATAACTTCAAGAACATTTGATTGTGTGTAATAAATTCTATTGGACCACATCATATAACATTTGCATGGAAATCACTCTTTAACAGGAATAAGATCCAAATAGAAATGACATAAAGTAGTTGGCAAGGAGTATTATAAGTAGGAGGTCACTCAGAAAATTGCATCGAAGAGAGTGAAGTAAAAGAAATCTGGAATGTATAGTATATTATCTCCAGGGACCCTATAACTACTATAAAAAGATAATTTAGAAACTAGACAGCTTCTTTATGGAGGGACATCAATAACCAAAATTTGTTGTACAAAAATATTCTCTTCTAGATGTATTCTATTCATAAGAAAGTGGAAGATGATGTCTGGCATTAGATTCATGTGAAGCAAATACCCAATAAATTATATTAAAGTTCAAGCCTTATTTTCTGTGTGAAAGAGAATGGCTTACAATTTCTGAACGATGCATGCTATGACGAGACCAGCCAGTATGATGCAAATCCTGATGCCATATTGGCTGTGGTGGGGGAACAGGTGGAGATGGTAGCACAAGTGAAGGTCTATCGATGGCATCACGTTGATCTTCATTTTGCTCATTACTTCGTTGCTCATGATCCTGTATAGGTGAAGCAGGAGTTGGTGTTGGTAAGTTCCTATGCAGATCCCAATCAATGGGAGCATGACTTCTCCTCTCTACATATGATTGTATCAACTGATCCAAACTTTCACGGAAGCCACTACGAAGAAGATTAGAAACACTTCTCCTGCAACAGAAAGAAAAAGAAAATGTCACATAAATTACCAATGCAAAACAATCTCTAACCCTCAAGATATAAAAACCCATTTGTAATCAATCAACTACCTGCTCAAAAGTTCCCTCAGTTCCATGCTGTACACATTATCATCATCGGGTGGATGAAATCTACTGAATCTTCTAAGTGGAACAGACCTACGATTCCTTGGTGGTCCGGAAGGTCCTTCCAACCAATTTGCAATACCTTCCCGAGTGCCATCCTCATTCCAAACTCCCTGGGTTTCTCGTGAATGACCTTCTCCATCTACATTTCTGGGAGTTTCCTGGGGCCATGTGTTGATTGTATTATCTTGCCAATTTCCATCCATATCATTAGCAGTTCCATCTCTCCATTCATTGAACTGGCTGTATGTAGCAGGCTGCCAGTCTCCTCGTTCACGTTCTGCAATTGGTTCTTGCCAATTGCCTTCTTGAATAGCAGTTTCTGTCCAACTGTTTTCCACAGCAATTGCGTCACTTTCTGTGTTTCTTGTTGGGTCAGGCAACTGATTGATGTCAGTTTCCTGATTCCTAGGATGTGACTGCTCATGTACTTCAGGCTGAACATCCTGTGAAGCATTTGTTTGTGTTCCATCATCCCCAGATTCATTGATATTATTATCAGATGTGGAATCAGAATGATTGACAACTTGACCACGAACTATATTTTCTAGTGTTGATCGGAATCCTTCCCTAAACAAAAACAAAGCCTACACATTATTCATTTTTCATCACAATCATTCAAGTTGTAGACTTTTATCAACTAAAAGACAAGCCAAAACCATTGAACAGTTTTATAATAACGTGTCATATACCTCAAACCAGAAACAGTGTGACGCTGTCTCAACTGAACCAACTCATTAGAAGCCATGGAAGGAGGTCTTTCTTCATCAACAGTACTTTCATTTCGCAAAAACCTACCCCTGAGTAATGACTGAAATAATTCTGCTGGGTTAGCAGCCAAAATCATGGTAATTTATTCAAGGAGCAGAAAAGTGGCTAAATGTTCGACAAGATGGTCTCAGAAAGAAAAGGAAACAGAAAGATTTTTTGTAAAGTAAGCAAAGCAAAAAATCATTTTCCTTTAAAGACAGCATGCCAAACTCAAGATATATCTCAAACTCGAATTATCTCAAATGAAATTAGAACTTAGAAGAAAAAATAAGATTTACTTTGTCTTCAGAATACATTAGTCTATTAGAAGGTGCAATTTAGCCATTCAGTGGTAAAAAGTGATTAAAGGTGCAATTTAAATATTTCCAAAATATTGACAAATGATGCACACAAAAAATTATGAGTTGTATGTAAAAGTAGTGCATTGTATTGCAAAATTAATGTCTTCCTATGATCTATAGTAAAACTAATGGTCTAAAACATTTCTTTTTTTGGAAAACGAGTATCTTTATGCTACTATTGACTTGTTAAATGTCAGCCGAGGGACAGAATATTTTCTGTCTCCACCCCTGACAGTTTCCATATGCTCGATATAATTTTGATTCTCGAAATAAAAAAAATGCTAATAAAATATAGATATTACCACAAACAATCTCCATGATAGACAACTGACCTGAATTCGGTTGCGATGGGCAAAATCGGAAACAGCACGATACTCCAATACACCCTGAAGCTCCCGCCGTCTTTCTCTTTCAATCCTCACAAGCAAATCAATTAGAGCTTGTCTACCACGTAACCTCAACATGTCTCTCCGGACATGCTCCGGTTGACCTTCATCTTGCTCAGCAGTTGATCCATCATGAGGACGTTCAACTTGAGCAGCAGGTCCAGGGACCGAATCACCCCTTCGGCCCCCACGAGATCCTCTTTGCTGACTTGTCATTTGTACCCACTCTCTAACAATTCTCACCCTTTCACGCTCTGTTTCACCAAGCCACTCTGCTCTGGGACTATTGTTGCTCTGGCCAATATTTGAAGAATTATCATTAATACCACTCTCCATCCATCCCCTTACAATCTGCCTCACTCTCTCCCTCTCAACTTCGCCAAGATCAGGAGACTGCTCCCTGCTAGACCCATTATTATCCCCATGTTCATTCCGAGAACCAATCTGATCAAGTGACCAAGTACCATACTCGTTTTCACTCTCACTGGCATCCGCCAAACTCCCTGGAATCTCACTATCCCGACTTTGGGATATGTTTGTGCTAAACTCATTGGTATTATTAGAGTCAACACTTCTCTGATGTCTCAGCCTTTCCCTAACCCTTTCCCGTGCCCTGTTCAACAACTGTTCATCCTCCAACTCCCTCCACATTTGCAAAATTGAAGAGGCCTGAGTGCTCGGTCTCTCAACATCCCCCTGCCGCCTTGAAGTTGGGGACTGAGATTCCCTCAAAAACGAAGAATCAAGCATTGAAACTGTGTGAAGGCGAGCCAGTGCCATCAATTCCGACTCCCGATTCCTCCTCTCCATAGTTGTAATCATTTCTTGGGCCTGCCTTGCAGCCCAGCGGCTCAGAATCCGTGAATGGCGTCGCCTTGCAGCCGATGACTCAGCCAAATCATCACCCTCCAAATCAGACCTCCGTCTCCTCCTCACAAGCTGATCCCCTTCGTCATCCTCATCATCAGGATTGCGAGTAGAGCTACACGACGCAAATGACATACAATCATCCAGATGACCGCGCATGAATTCCTCCAATCCACACTCAAACTCTGAGTGGGCATCAGTGGATTCAGGCTTCTGTTGTAGCTGTTCAAAGTCCGTCATTTTTTCTAAACCAATCAAACCCAAGCAAACTTTGTCACTCTGTTCAAACCCGACAAAACACAGCTAACCTCCAATCCATTTACATACCCAAAAAAAGAAGGAAAAATAGAGAACAGTGGCATCCGAACCACCATTCACGATTCTTATCAACCAATAATTCTACAACGAATATAATCCTGAAACTCTGGGGGGGAATCCCAGCTTGCCCTAAAATCCCTGAAAACTACAAACAAACACCACCTAATGGAATTAAAATCTTAAAATTACAAACACCGTTCGTTATCCGATTACATGACAAAAAAAAAACTAAAACCAAATTGAAGAACCGAATTGGATCGATCAGATATAGAAAGATAAAACGCCTGAATAATTAACGAAAGCGTCAAAATAGGGTTTGGATTGGTGAGAAAGAAACATACCTCAGTAAAACTTTGTTCTTTTGGCTCTCTCTTACCAACTATCCACTATATGTACGTATTTGTGTCAAAGTTTCTCTGTAAACAAATCCTACTTTTTTTGCAGAGTGAGAGAGAAATCACAAATCAGAAAATGTGAGCGATAGATAGAGAAAATCGGTGAACAAAGCGAAGAGAGAGAGATCAGAGAAGCATATCATTCCTTAAATTTATAGATTAATCTCTTAAATTTATAGATTAATCTCTTAAATTTATAAATTAATCTCTTAAATTTATAAACTAATCTCTCCTGAAAAGAGAAGAGAGAGAAATAACAAGACTTCTCTAATTTCTTTACTTTTCTTTACTTTTAATTTGCGAAAGGATTGCCCAACTTAAAGCGACCAAGTAATGGAGACGAGCGGCTATTTATTAGGCACTGCCACATAGTAATGTAATTTCACAAGTAAATTTCAATTTTTGCTGGTTTTTAGACAGTAACCACTTGCCACGTTGCTTAATATAGTTCATCAGTATAAATATAATATATATATATATATATTTATTTATTTATTTATTATAATATCTCAAATAAAAATTACTATACTTTATAAGGTAATAAATCCATAAAGGAGGTTATACGCCTTTTTATCCGATTGTATAGTGTGTTTTCTTAAAAAAAAAAAAAATTAAAATTTATATTTATTAAAATGACATATTTTATATTTATCATATATATAATCTTTTGATTAAATATCATTTTATATTATTAAAATTTTATTTTTATTATTATAAATTTTAATATATTTTTTTATTTCCGTAGTTTTTTTCTTCCTTGGTAAATATCCTAATTAATAATTGAACATCAATTAATATCTAATTAAATTACTTGAATATAAATTCTTTTTTAATACAATTAAGCATTGAAAATTTGAAACATCGACTTATGTAAAATAAAGAGGGGAAAACATGAAAATAAAAAGGAAAGAAGAGGACTGTAATTATAATATCCTTTTGAGCTTTTAATATAAATACGACTTATTTATTAGAAATAATTGACAATATTAGATAATTAAGATATTATTTTACTTGAAGATAGATGAAGATTAAAAATATATATGTTAAATAAGTTGTTAACTTTCTTGTACGTAAATTTGACTTTATTTCAAACCATATTAAATAATATTTTTATAAAAAAGATAGACTTCATTCTTTTATAAATAAATTTAAATATCATATAAATTTAAAATTATTTGAAAATACTAAATAGTATGATTAGTATTTTTCGGTCACACTTACTATTGTTATGTTTGGTTTTAGAAAATAGAAATAAATCAAAATTGATTTTTGACACTCGCGTGTTTAATTGGGTTTAAAAAAGAGTCAAGAGAGAAGGAATCACAATTATTTCTTTCACTTCAAGAATCATAATTTTATTCGTATCTCAAAAAAAACTCTCAATTTTATCTTTATCAGAAATATAACCCTAAACTATATATCAAATATCAAATCTCAAAACCCTAAATTCTTAAATCTCAAATCTTAAAAACCCAAATCCAAACTCCAAAACCTCAAACCACAAACCACAAACACTCATCCTAAATCTAAAATCCAAACTCTCAAATCCTAAAACTTTAAACTCTATTTAGAAAAATAACAATTTTAACCTTAAATCTAAAATCCTAAATCTCAAACCCCAAAATACTAAATCTTATTTAGAAAAATAATATATTTTATTTTTAAGTAATAATTATTTTAAAAAATAATAATTAAATAATATTATTTAAATTTTACTGAATATAAGAATATTAAAGTAATTTACAGCTTGTTTTATTTCATTTCAATAGTAAATCAAATAATATATAATAATGATTTTTTTTATTCTAATAGTTAAAACAAACAATATTATTATTTTTTAATTATTTTTTATTTAAATTTTAATTTTAATTCTATTACGTGAATTAAACGAAACATATTAATTGATGAGGGAAAAAATGTAACACTTATTTGAAGATGATACACATGAGTTTGGAAAACAAACCAAAGAAAGTATAAATAATTTATTATAATATAAATTATTATTATAAATATTTTTTATACATATTATTATAATAATATCTTATATTTTTATTTTAAATTAATGACAACGGAAAAGTGATAGCTATCAAGCAGGTGTCCCTACGAGTCTATCCTAGCTCGTAAAGTTGGAACCAGTCTTTCTTTTTTAATATGTTTTAAGGCGCTTGTAACGAAAGGATATCATTAGCCGCAATCCTTTAATTAAATTTATAAATAAGTTGTTAAAATTTTACATATATATATTAATTAAAAAATTAAAATACACAACTATAAATCAAATATTTAGGATGAAATTTTAAAAATTATAACTAAATTTTATAATTTAAAAATTTAAGAATTTATATATAAAAATTTAACATCAAATCTTACTTTTTAAAATTTTATAAAATTATGTATAAATTTAATTCAAATTTAAATAATATATTTAAATATATAAAATATTTAAAATTTGAACTAAATGACTAAAACCTATAATTTATTTAAATATATAAAAAATTAACAGTTTGAACTAAATTATATAAGTGTGAGTTGCATATTTATTTTAATATATATACATATCTTTATTCAAAAATTACATATAATAGTGTCTTATGTCTTATTTTACGTTATATTTTGGTACTGTTATTTATATTTTCTTAATATTCATTTATATTAAGGAGCACAACCACGTATATATTTATGCGAAAATATACGAAAACTTATCATTATTACATGTTTTAATATTTAGACACAATTATTAACAGTTATATGAAGGTAAAAGATTAGGAAAGGAAAAATAAAATAAAAATTGTTTAGAGAGTAATACAAATTGTGACTGAGAGTGAAATTAAACTAATTAAAATTAAAATTAAATATTAGCACTCCTTGTAATTTTTGGTGAGTCTACCTAAATTTTATATCCATAGAGAAAAAAAAAAACAAAATGTCCCATTAAACTTTAATATAATCTAATCAATCAAATTTATTGGGAAAAAACCGGACAACTGTCAATATTCTATTTTCACAATCATCACCATTGTGAGTGTGTTTTCGATCTCCTTATCTATTCTACTTTTTAAGGAATTTAAAAGTTGTGAAATTTGTTTACGAAAGAACATGATATTTATAAATTCTATTGGTAAGTTATTCACGATATTTTATGTAAAAATATTTTTAAAAATTATTAAAAAAATATTCCTAAAATTTAATAATATTAAATCATGTATAATTTGATAAAGGTTTAATTTAGATAGTGTTTTTAAAATTATTAACTAAAATTGTTTTAAATAAAAATATATAAATTTGATATAAAAATAGTATTAATTATCAAAAAATTTAATATTATAAAAGTTGTTTATAATTATCTTTTCTCTTTTTTTAGACTTTGGGTATCATCTTAAAGTATGAAATAAACTTCTTATTTTTTTTTTCTTCAAAATTAAGTTTCACACATATTTGATTAGATTTGATATATATTTTGATGAACTAAAATAACTGACTTGCTATACAAATCTCAAGATTAACAATTTAAATGTGGGAGGACCATATGGGGGTATCTTGGGAATTTGGCAGTGCTGAGATGGAGATCAGGCCCTTGTCTTACTCTGAACTCTTTATAGAGGTTTTTATTATTACTTTTTGGGAAAAAGATAATAAATTCTTATAGAGGGTTCGGTGTGTATCTTTCGTATACGTACGTTGGGCTGCCTCCTTCAAAGCTTTTTGACGTTGAACATTGAACTCAAATATCTTTCGTTCTAACACATATATATATTTTCGATCATTTTTTATAATTTATATAAAAAAATGTAAATGCGATTTTAGAAATCCTTTAACAAAACAACTTTAATCTGCATTTAAAAATAACTACATTATTTATATATTTATTAAAATTAAAAACTTAAACCTCACAATTTTACAATAGTACTCCAACGTACCAAAACCTTTTAATTTTTACAAATCTTTAATTAAAGAACATATCTTTTGTTGCGTGATATAATTTCCAATATTAATTATGTATAATAATTTTAATATTACAATTTTAATTGATTTATTTGATTATTTTTTCTTATAATAATTTTAATTGATTTATTTGATGTTTGTTATTGTGTCTCTATTAAATAAAATATAAAATCATATCTTTAGATTAAGAAAAAAAAAGAGGATAAATCTTGTTGAAGATATTTTGTTAAGAAAAATAATAGTAGATATTTTATTTAATAAAAGATATATGAATGATATTTCCCATCTACTAAATTCACGAAACCATATTTTGGATTGGTTTTTAGTACGGCCATAAGGTAGGACCACGAAACAAAAATAATTAAATAAGCCATTATTTTATTATCTCTTTTAATTTGGATTGGAGAACAAGATTCTGGGATTAGCTTGCTTTATCTGAAAGTGAAGATAGTTTGCAAAGAATAAGAAAAAATGTTATAATTATTGAATGCAGTTTAAAGTTCAAATAGAGTAGTAAATCAAAGTACTTATGACCCATCAATTATATATATTTTTGGTAAAGTTTGACGATACTTAATGGCCTACTTAATTAAGTTCTAAAGCATGCCTATAATAATATTTGAAGTTAAAACAAAATTATGTTACTTGTGGGGACATTAATTAATTAGATTACCAATTAATCCCTACTTTTGGTAGCAGCCAACCTTACATCTTCTTATTTCGGTCAATCATTGTTGATTGGGCTTAACTAGTCAAAATCTCCGGCTATTAATTAATTTTTTTTTTATCTAAAATAAAATATTTTATTTTTTATTAAAATTATTTATACATCAATTTTATTAATATTGTGATAAATTTTATCTCAAAATAATTTTAATAAAAAAATAAAATTTATGATAAGATATTAAATTTACATAAGAATATATTTATTTAAGGTAAGAAGTTTATTACCAACCACTGTTATTATGGTAATGTTTTCAACTATAATAATAATATTTTATCACAACAATAATAAATTTTATTTTTTGAATTATTTTTTAATTTATAAATTCACCAGTACTCCGTGACCTTGTTTCTGGATTTGTTATATATTTTTTGTTTTTATAAAAGTAACAATCTTAAATAACTACTATATACGGTTTATCTTGTTTTAATATAAGTGCAGTACAACTTGTAAAGAAGACGTAAAAGATCAGTGATACTCTCATACTATAACTGTCAAATACTAATTAATCGATCACGTAGAGAAGAAAGGTAAGAATCTCTAAGTGCCAGAATTATTAATTTCATATCTATCTCTATTATTATTATTTTTTCCACTTTAGCCGCATATAATGAATTTTTGGATTTTGGATGAAATTTGTATCCTAATTCCAACTAATTATCATAGAACACTAGTTATGAATTATCATTTTGCTAAGTATATATATAAATTATATATTAAAAATAATATCACATATTTATCAAGTATAATTTCATAATAAATTTTATAAATATTATAGACATTTTTATTCATTGGATTAATATTTTTTAACATAATATCCGAATTTAAATCTATTAGGTACAAAATTTTGAATCTTATCTCACAAAAAGATTTAAAATGTGACTTGTAAAAATAAAGAAAAATAAATGATTCAAATATTCATATTTTGATAAAATGTTAAAGAATAGTACCACATCTTAATTAAATACAATTTGATAATATAATTTATAAAAATTATATATATATATATATATATATATATATATATATATATATATATATTAAATTAATATTTAAATTAAAAATTAATAATTTTTATTACCTTTGACATTATAATAAATATTTGTTTAATTTTTTCAAAATTATTAATATATGTAGCTAGCCGATTATGCAGATTATTTTGAGGTTAAATAAATAAATATATATATACCAAAATTACTCAGACCTTTTGAAGAAAAATGTTTTTACAACTTTTAGTCATCTTTTACGCGCTTCAAAAAAATGCGGAATTGATATTTTAAGAAAAATAATAATTTTTATTAATTTATTAAAATTAGATATACATAAAAAAATCTAAATACATAATAGATAAATATATTATAATATAAACTTCTTTTTAAATCGATTTAATATTAACAACGATAATATTTAATTTTTTTAATTAAATTACTTAATTATTTATATTCTCCTCATTGATTTAATATATTTAATTATTATAATACCATCATATTAATAAACTAAAATATATTAAAATAAAAACAAAAACATACTAAAATTACAGAATAATAAATTTATATGGAAACCTAATATCTAGATGAAAAACAGTAATGCCGTGGCTGAATCTACTAAAATACAATTAAAATAAAATAAACAATTAATCAGAGAGAGATATAGATAAAGACTTCATATAGAAGTCGTGCTTGAGCTAGACATTGTATGCACTCGCATGTTTTTAGGTTAAGTTAGGCCGTGTTTTGTGAAATTAATTGGAAGCTAAATGCTTGATCTTATGTTGAAAGTTAATGTATGAATTTAAATTATTAAAGAATTTATAAAATAATTTCAAGAAATTATTAAAACATATATATATTTTATAAAATTTGAACTCAACTTATGTTGGATTCATTCTAAATTTGTAGTTTAAATATTTGAGCTAATGTATAATTCTAAATAATTGAAGTAAAGTTAGATTAAACTTTTTAAAAATTAGCAAAGTTTTAAACCTCGTTAAATATCAATCAAGCTTTAAATGGGTCGGATTAAATTTAGGTACTTTAGTCCTAATATATATTGAAGTATACGTGCAATTATATATATATGTCCATTAGAATTCAGACAAATGCATTGAGATAGAAAATACAACTGGGTTCATGTCAGGTGATCTATCTACTTCCTTCACTCAATGCAACTTACTTGTCGACCCCGCTAAACTTCCCATGTGGTGACAAGGGTTTCAGCAAAGCTCCATTACCAACAAGCCAGAAATATAGGGATACGTTTAGCAAAATTCCAACTCCAAGAAACCAGAAATTGTGTGCCCTAATTGGAATTACATGAATTGGCTGGTCTACCTCAAAGAATCGCTTATATTACATGAGAAGTGAGGAGTCAGATTTGGTGCTCTCTGTGGGAAACAAATTCACATTGCAATTCGATCTATGTCAATTATTCTTTGGTAGGCTTTTTTTAATTGGTTTCTCAAAATAGGGAATATTAAAAATAAAAATAAAAATGGATTAGAATCCTATGTTGCAGATACTGTTTAATTCATGTATTGATTCAATTGAAAATGAAAGGAATAATGTAGTGATATTTCCATGTGCTTTTTGCTCAAGAAAAATTACTTTCACTTAAGGTCTTGTCGTTTTATCAGTGTTTTTTTTTTCTTTTTAAGTAAATAGTTTTTTTTTATAGTAAGTAAGGGTTAATTTGGTCATTTATCTTTAAGTGTCAGTCTTTTCTTATAATTACCTTCAATATGGCCAATTTGGTTTTAAAATATTAAATTAATTAATAATTACAACTTACAGTTACATAATATTATGGCCAAACGACCTATTTGACTATTTTAGTTTTAAAATTTAATTTTGGTCTTTTATTTATTTTTGTAATCCAATTTGACTAACAATTTTATAATTTTGAAGAAAGTGGCTAGGATTTTCAAAAAGGGCTACGAATAGAGGTATGCAAAACTAAATTGGTTTAGTTTTAAATTAAAAATCAACGAATTTAATCTAGTTTATTTTTTAAAAATAAAATCACAATTGAATTAATTATAAGGTATAAAATCAATCCAAATTGAATTAAAAAAAATGAGTTGATTTTGGAAATTTTTTATTTTTTACTTTTTTTCTTGATTTTGGAAATATTTTATTTTTTACTTTTTTTCATAAATTAATTTAAACTTGATTTAAATGTTATAGATGATGGTATGACTTAAAATTGATAAAATTTAAAATAATGCATAAATTATTTTGAATTTTAATGTTTGAATGATAATTAATAAAATGTTGTTAATATATATTTTTTTGTGATTGATTAGTTGTTATAATATTATTTTTTTAATATTTATTGTTTCATGTAATAATATTTATATTAATAAGTATTAATATTATCATAAATATTTTTTGATTTATAAAAAATATATAATTAATAATTTAAATTAATTTATGTCATATATTTGGTGTAGATTTAGATAAATTTTATTGATTCAAAATAAATTCAATTTAAATTGAATTGAATTAATTTGATCCACTCAAAGTTAACCACCCGTACAATTTATCAACTCTAAATAATTCTACGATGTAAATCAAGGTTCAAGTATCACAATTATTTTTAAAATGTTTTTTTATTATATAAATTATAGAATAATTAAAATTAATATAATAAATAATTATTAATTAAAATAATAATATTTATTTTTTAAAACATATAATTTAATTACTAAATCAAATATAATAATA
Organism: Hippophae tibetana; assembly: GCA_037013495.1. Lineage (NCBI taxonomy): Eukaryota > Viridiplantae > Streptophyta > Magnoliopsida > Rosales > Elaeagnaceae > Hippophae > Hippophae tibetana. The sequence goes on along the minus strand of CM072801.1, from coordinate 140,205,810 downwards.
TATGTAATTATGTAAAATAAACTTTTTCTTATTCTAAACTCAAATCAGTTTATTATAAAATCATACGCCTGTCCAAATGGGACATTAACGTTGAATTAAAGTATTAAGACGCATTATCGTTTTTTATTTTTTATATTTCTACGTCCGTATCACATATAGTTATTTATTTATTTATTATAAAAATAACAATTAAACCATATATTTATTTTTTAAACAGTTGATCATACTATTATAAAAATTGAACATTTAAATACAAAGATATTTTTTTAATTTTTTCAACTGCAGAATAAAGACTATTAAAACTTAAATAAACTATAACTAAAATAATTAAGAAATATAAAAATAAATAATTATTTTTATGTAGTTATTTTTTCATAACAATAAAAATAAACTATTATAAAAAATAAATACAATATAACATTTTAAAATAAGTATATTACCATTGTAGACCCCTTTTTATAATGGCGATTTCTAAAATCATGAACAAGCCAAGGACTATTAATTATTAATTTATTATTCGTGTTATGCTCAAGGTTCTTTGGCACATTAAGCATCGCATTTGATCTCTCTCACAATAAAATTATATAGAGAGAGAGACAACCACAGAGAGCTTGCTTGCTAAGAACAAACGGTTACCGAAATAAGTAGGTCATGGCAATCTGAAATAATCTTATATGTTCCTTCTCCACCATAAAATGCCAAAAATACATGAGCCAAGATAAATAGAGCTCCTCCAAATGCCCAAAAAGATAACATGAATAATGGAAGCTCGTCAAAGAGAAAAGGAATTTGACATCTATTTATTAAAAATAAAAATAAATAAAAAGTTCGACAAAAAAGCAAAAGCAATGTAAAATGGAGCTTTTCTTGAGTAAATCGACAACGGAAAAGGTCCAAGGGGAGCAAATTAAAGAAAATTAGCTAATTTGGGTCCAAATTTAACATATTTCACAAAAATGATGAGTTATGCGATTTTTTTAATATAGAATTAGGTTTGAAAAAAAATTCATATCCATGTAAAAAGGGGAACTTAAATGAGTATCTAAAATTTTCATATAGCTGAGAAAAATTTCCACACCGGTATACGCCATATGTTGAAAAATTAAAGCTAACTAAAATTAGAATACTAGATCCTATTTTGTAATTTTCCCCAAAAATTAATGGACAACACGGCAGAAACAAGATATTTTTGTTTAGGGTATTTTGCAAATGAAACATGTAATAGTGTCAAATATTTGGCAGTATAGATTCATAATTATCAAGGGGAAATATTAAGGAGTAGTACCTGTATGAATATCAAATATTTAGCATTTTCTTTTCTAACACATTAGGTTAGAGAGAACAATAATCATTTCCAATCCTGGATTTTTAAAATATCAATTACAATTCCACGACCCAACAATCTTAATCAATAATTATTTTGAGGAAAGCAGAGTACATTTACATCAAACATAGCAAGGTAACCACCATATTTAGCAAAAACAAATTACCAGGGTAGCCACTATGTCAAACATCTATGGAGAACTTGCCCTCCTTTTCAGGATTTTCAGTACTTTAGTAGATCAACATGTAGGACTGAGCCTACAATTACGATATATTTTCCAACCAGAAAATATCAGTGTCTCACATTCAAAGCAAACAAGCCATCACAAGCAACAAAATACAGAACAACAATTGTCCGAATGGATAAACCCGGTATCAAATTCTTCAAAATGGCAACTAGATGGGCGTTGAAAATCTGAAGTAACAATCAATAAGATCACTTAAACAGCTTTTTCTTCAGCTTCAATTCCACTATGTATAAACATGTAATATATAATTCGGATCAACTAAAAATTATCCACAACCTTATATCTGACCAGTTCCAAGAGGCTGTCTTGAGGTATCACCAGAAGCCCATGCTTGATAATCCTTCACAAGCTGCATAACCATAAAACAAGCATCAGATCAGAAATAATAAATCTGCAGAAGTTAAACTGAACTCTCTGACTCCTAACAACATTTCAATTGGACTGTAATGTCAGATTTCTGCTTATAGACAGCCCTTGAGAGTGATACTGTTATAACCATTGCAATACAAAGCTACAACTTATATCTTCGTGTTATGTACAATATCAAAACAAAACCTTTTAGGATTATTTTATGAATGACAAATAGAAGGACAAGTCAGGATACCCTTGACAAATATCTTACAACTACTGACCAATTGTTAATTACATTTAATCCAAATGTTACAGAACATCAAATTTGAAATTGAAGCAATGGATACTTTGTAATCTTGTAATTACTTACAGGTCACAGCTCCTTCTTTTAATAGTCTAAAAGCAGATGTGATTAAGAGGCAACTGCCTCTTAAAGTAACCGTTAGCATTTACAGTCATGTCATCCGGATTATCAGTAATTATGATATTTGCATCAAAAAGGCCATTGACTATACCCATCATATCTCAGAAATCGTCCCTTTTTTTGGGTGCTAGACTGCTAAGACATGTCCTAGAAAGTCTTGGTTTCAATATCATTACCGACACAGCTGAGACAATAGAGTTTTCATATGACCAATATGGGATCCTAATGCAATTCTTCATATAGGAGAACAAAGTAATTTGAATACTAAACTGCAATAAAAGGGATCCTTGGCTTGCTCCTCTATTACTTGGCCATATTAGTGGTCTCATAAAGCGAAATGTATAATGTATTAAAGAACAGCTCTAAATCATTTGATGACAATACCATATTCTCCACCTAACAGGTCAAGAAAGATATATTTGCAGACTGGAAAATGCTGACTTGATATTGTATACATGCATCTTGTTGATATTTATTAGATTGTATTTATGCTGACTTCATATTGTGCAAGCAGCCTGACTTTGGTGGATATAGGTAATAAAAGTTCAAAGGCTTAATGACATGAAAAGCGTGAATACAATTATCTACATTTGGCCAGTATAGAAACTTATTATGAGCAAAGCATGGACTGAAGTCATTGAAAATGCCATTCCAGAATGTCAAACCGAGTTTCCACATACCTGTGCCATAAAGCGTGGAAGCATAATCCCTAGAATACGTTTGAGAACTTGGGTTCCAGTTGATTCAATTGCCTGAACAGGGATAGGTAGAAATGCAAAAGGAATGTCTATGCTCACCTAAATTTCACATACAAAGTTCTGAGACACTTCCGATCATTTTGAAATGTTTATGTTGAAGTAAAATCTAGCAATATTTTCATCAATACCTCAATGATGGCATCTGAAGTAAGTTGTTGCACAGATGAGTTACTTTGACTGCTATTACAAGATATTTTATTCACCATGAAAGCTGCATTCCCAAACCAAGCTAATGTCAAATGACTACTGCGAAAATGAAGAACCAAATGGCTCAATGTAATCAAAGGTTGTCTATCTATAAAAGAAACTCTCAAATTCATTTCTGCAACATCATTAAATCAAGGCAGTGTGACCGAGAGTGAAAAAAACAGGTCTATACTCCATTGCTAGTTTCTATCATTATACTGTACATAATCATCTTCCGTTAAGTATAACTTCCACGATTTAAACGTTTAAAATGCTCACAAACATTTCTAGTGAGGTAAGTGGTCTTCAACAAAAGTGATTGATACAACTATAGACAAGCAGAGCATAAACAAGTAATTTAATCAGTTATTGCAAGTTTAACATGTACAATTTCTTACCATCAAACTTGTCATTCTGAGCCACGACCATTGGCGAGCCCTCAAGCTGTAAAAATAAAATTAAAATCAAATATCAATGTAAAAAGGCACTCAAAGACAAACCATGTACCAAAATAAATCACAGCAAAATGCATACCTTACAGGACAAAAGCTCAATGACACACCCATTAGGCTGCTCTTCCACTCTAACAAGCAGAACAGGGCAAATCTCAAAAGCAAAGAACTTGAACTTATACACATAACACCTGAAGGTTTTATCATCTAATCTCTCTATCCTCTCAGCGTCCAACACCGAATACTGACTTGCTGGCAAACTCATATAATCACCTAAACAACCCAAAATAAAAAATCCCAATTGACATCATCAAATAAACGAACAATAATCAAACCAAATAAAATTGCAATTCTAACATTACTTAGAGGCCGTTCGAGCGGTCGAACTGAGACAGTCTCCGTCCTCCGAGCTACGAACCGGGCCCTTGAGTTTGATTTTGCGGACAAACTATCAGAAGTTCTCGATGATTCGTCGGCAGAGGAAGCCAAACACAAAAGAACGCGATTGAAGATAAGGGACTTCTTAGGACCTTTGTACGGATAAGAAATTAAACTCAAGGAATTAGACGACGAAGCAATGCTTAGTGCCATTCCAAACCTTTCAGTTAATTAATTTTATTTTTTGTACAAAAATAGCAGAATAGCACGCAATTAGTCACGGATTTGGATTACGTTTTCTGAGCGAGAGGCAGAAAGTGTAGATGCGCAAGTTAAGAGAAACCAATCAAAATGTACTAATTTGCGCCTATAGAGAAATAGAGTGATCACCCAGGTCATGATCAGAGAGAAAGAGAGAGTCAAACCCACGCGTCTGTAGAAAACATTCAACGTATGAAATGTCAATTAAATCCCGAACTTAATAGAACAAAAACACGCATAATCAAAACTGAACAAATAAATTAAGAAAATACATATACAATGGATTTGCAAAGAAGAAATTCATTAGATTACTGCATATCCGTAAGATATCTGACAAAAGACCGTCAAAATTACAAGGAAATCACTATATTAATCCTTTACATTGAAAAGGGTCGCTACTTAACAAAACTACATGGCCATAAACCCATAAACAACATTGCATTACTAACCCTAATTGCCTATGCGCTAGTAAATTTGGTAACTGCCTTAGTCCCCTCAGAAACGGCGTGTTTGGCAAGTTCTCCAGGCAATACAAGTTTGACAGCCGTTTGAATCTCCCTGGAAGTAATAGTGGGTTTCTTGTTGTATCGAGCGAGTCGAGAGGACTCCTGAGCGAGCTTCTCGAAGATATCGTTAATGAAACTGTTCATTATACCCATTGCCTTACTCGAAATCCCAATGTCAGGATGAACCTGCTTCAGAACCTTGAAGATATAGATCTTGTACGTCTCCACGCTCTTTTTATTCCTCTTCTTCTTCTTGTCAGTTGAAGAGGCATCCTTTGGAAGCTTCTTCTCAGCACGTGGCTTCTTCTCGGCGGCAGAAGGAGACTTCTCAGCCGCTGGTTTCTTCTCGGCAGGCTTCTTAACTGCCTTTGGTGCCATTGGTTTTGGGAAGAAAAGAAGTTTGGAGATTTACGAAGGTAGAGACTTGTTTCGGGGATCGGAGAATTGAGCTTTGTGAATTTAGGACTTACAATAGATAAGAAATTATTTTATAAGAGGAAGACGGTGGGATGTGATTGGTTTGTTTAGAATGTTGCGGATAGAAGACGTGGATGGTTCGATTTGAAGTCCATAATGTTGACGGTCAAGATGGGTTGTCGCGTGGATCCGCGCCTTTGAAATTTGAAATTTATGGACAAATATTTTTTAAATGAATTTTGTTTAGTGAAAAATGGTCACATAAATCAACCCATTAAAATCTATTATTTTTTATATCTTTATTTTATTTTATTGTTATTTTATTTTTCTTAAATTTTTCTAGTTACGTTTTACTAAGTTCTAATAGTTTTTATTTATATTATTGAGGTAATTTAATCAATTTAATTTTATAAATAATACTTTCAGTATTTGTTTAAAAATAAGATATTTTAATCACTTTTTAAATAATAAAACATTATATTATTAATAAAAAATTTGAAAATGAATTTAATATGATAAATTATTATTTTATTTTAATAGCTTAAAACGAAATTTCAACGGTACAGTATTTTTTTTTATTTTTTGTCAACTTTTTTTTATTTATATTTTATGTATCTTTTAGGTATTTTTATATATACGTGGGTATAGTTTTTTTTATCAAAAAGTATGATACCTAAAAATCTCAAAAAAATCATAAAATTTAAATTTTTAAAAAATAATTGACAAAAAGAAAAGAAAATATTATCCTATTCAAATTTAATTTTCAAACAGTATAGAATTAATGTAATATCTTTAATTTCTATGTAAATTTCTTGGCAAAACTTTCATGCCCTTGCTCATTTATCATCACTTTCTTCTAAAATAAAATCTCTTTAATCTCATTTCTTCTAAGCATGAGCACTTCGACTCTAACTACACAAAGTTTGTACTTTTTAAAAAGTTGAAGTGCTTTTAGTGTAAAATATATTTTGGAAGATGATAAAATGTAATACAATAGAAAAGCTAAATAAGCTTTTAAAGGTTTATAAGAACGAAAACGTAACAACCCACGCCTACCAGTCATATCATTGTGGTAAAGCTCAAAGAATAAACCAAAAACATAAAAACAAATTCCCTGAACAATATGGATTATATAGAGTAATATTAAGATTAAATCAAACACCCAAAATATCCTAAAATGATCCACTGAAGGTTTTGACCCGATCCATGCCTATTCAAGAGTCACGTGTCTCACTAAAAGTGTTGGACTTCTATTCAAAACATGAATAGTCCAATTTACTACTTCATGTCCGAAGGTTTTAGGAATCCTCTTTTTCAAAGAACATACTTCTAACTAAGTTCGTGATTGTTCTGTTTTTCCTTTCTATAACAATGTTTTACTGTGGTATGTATGTTGCTATCAATTGCCTATGAATTCCATGTGCACTGCATAACTTGGAAAAATCTAGTGATGTGAACTCCCTACCCTTGTTTGTACGAAGACATTTAATGCACACACCCATCTCTTTTTCAACAAGACTCTTGTAAACTTTGAAAAAATTAAGAGCTTTTGCTTTTTCAACTAGAAAGAATATCCAAATCTTTCGAATGAAATCATCAATAAAGTTGAGCAAGTATCTTTTATTGCTATTGGAGGTAAGAGTGATTAGTCCACAAATGTCAACATATATGAGTTGGAGAATTTGAGAAGCCTTCCAAGTGATTGCTGTGGAAACTGGTAATTGTGATGCTTTCCCACCATGCAAATGCTCACACAAAATTGTAGAATCTTTGACAAGTGGTAGTCCACTTACCATTCCTTTTTGTTGAAGAAGTTTCAAACTATTGTAGCTTAGGTTTCCATAACGATAATCCCAGAGTCGAGCTGGATCTCTTTGTTAGTGAATTAAAGCATATCTGCTCTACAAGTTGCATTTTCACATATCTAGTTTGTCCTATCACGACAAACATCCTATTTTTGGACATTTGAGTGTATATGATCAGTCCCTTTTCATGATGAAAAAACTTACATCTTCCACGTTTATTGACAATGTATATTTCCTTCTCCTACAATTGGTTAATGCTTAACAATTTGTTTTTCAGGTACGAGACATAGAATACCCCAATCATTACTTGAGTGACCTCATTTACCATCATTTGTTTGCTCTCTTTCCCTAATACAGTCATTTGAGAGTTATTTCCTAATTTCACTAATTCCCTGAAGTTTTCATCAAGATTATAGAACAATTCTTTCTTATCATACATATGAATGTTGCATTCTGAGTCAAGAAACCATGTTTCTTCATTTCTTGGTTTCTATATATCCACATAGGCCATCAATAAGGCCTCTTCACTGGTTTCTGCATAATTGTCTCTTGTCTATTTCTTCTACTTTGGGCATTTATGCTGAAAATGTCAAAGATCATCACAATGATAACATTCAATAGAGGACTTATCAAAGGTTTATCTTTCCCTTCCTCATCTTCCCCATCCTCTATAGCCTCCACAACCTCATCTACATCCTCAAGATTGATCATCATGAACAACCTTCAGTGCTTGCTCTTCCACAACATGTCCATTCATGCGTTGTTCATGGATAAATAGGCTACTTTGCAGCTTATCAATAGACATGATATCTAAATCGTGTAATTCCTCAATGGAGCAAACAACATAGCCGAACTTAGGATTCATAGATCACACGATCTTCTCGATGAAAGTAATATCTCTATGAATTCACATTTTTTTGGCTATGGTGAGAGTACGAGCGAAATACTTGTTCACATATTTTTCTACTTTCGTATGCATAATCTCAAAATCCTTTTGAAGAGCTTGAAGCTAGGCACATTTTACTCGTATTGTGCCCTGATATTTTTGCTTGAGAGAATCCCAAATATCTTTGGTTGTGTCCTTGTTTGGAATCGTCTTTAGAATGGAACGATTAATCGCGTGAGACAAGTAATTTTTCACCTTTAGATCTTTCAATCTATGATTTTCAATTGCCTTATTCTATATAGAAAATTCCCCATGAGCATGCTACAGTATCATTGTATGCATCGAACCTTGGGATTGTTGGTTGAACAAATCTACTTTTGAGCTACTATTTGACAACTTCACACAAGCAGAAGGCTACAACTTCTTCGAGTTACCAAATGTAGAATCTATTTTGGAAGATGATAAATTGTAATACATTAGAAAAACTAAATAAGCTTTTAAAAGTTTACAAGAACGAAAACATAACAGCCCATGTCTACCACTCATATCATCGTGGTAACACTTAGAAAACAAATCAAAAACAAAAAAATAAATTCCTTGAACAATAGGGATTATTCACAGCAGTATTAAGACTAAATCAACAACTAAAATGAAACCTAACTCTAACATTTAAAAAATCATGATTAATTTTGGAATGAAAAAAATAATTTACTTTACAATGGAATTAGAATTGTTGGATTCCAAAAAATATTAAAAAGTTATTATTAATTGTTAGACTGAATTTTTAAGCACTTAATTCTTCTTAGGTGACACCATTTCATTTTTTTTATTCCTTCTTTTTAGTTTCAATTGTTTTTTTTTTAAAACACGTTTAATATTTTAGAATTAATTAACTATAAGATTGTTTGATGTAAAAATGTAAATATCAATTATTTTATGTGTAACTTTAGATTGCATAAAACCATATTGTTTGTTATACCAACATTAATGTAATAGTTTAAATTTATACAATATAATTTGATTCAATTATATTTATATTTTACAATATGATGTACCAAATGAGACATAAACCTCTAATCCTATGTTTCAACAAAAAAGAACTTATAATCATATCATTAAACCATATGGGCTAGCTATAAACAAATGAAACAACACATATGTTTAAGTGATCCTCACGTCTAAAGAAAGATGTGCATGTTCACATGCTCTTGCACTTGCATAGATGCGTAGAAAGAACGAAGAGTATGCGTGTATATATCATGATTTGATTCAAATTTGAGTTAAAATTATTAACAAATCAATAATGTTAATTTGAAAAAAAGAATTGATACAATTCAATAAAGCTTATAAAATCATTCATAATTAAAATATTCAAATTGAGTTGGATTTTATTTTGTGTTTTTGTCTTTGTAATTTACATTTTCTCAAAAGAATAATTACTTTTAATAACAAAAGAGATATTACATTTAGTTTAATGATTTAATAATTGATTGAAATTTATAAGGGAATAAGATAAAGAACTAAGAAAGAATGAATTGAAATTTAGAAAGATGATGTATTTGGTGTCAAATTAATAATTTTATTATAGTTTTTTTAATTAGAATTATTATATTAAAAATAATAATATAATATAATTATTGATTAGTTTTTCATGGAAAAATTTTAATTTAAAAATTGATACAATAGTTCGGTAATTTTTAAATTTAAACTAATTTAATTATAATAAAAAAATTGTATAAGTTATACTGTGTTGAATGGAATTGTTAGAGTTGAATAGAACCATATCGGATTAGACCGGTCCAGAGATGGATGGATAGGTAGGTAACAGAAGTTCACAGTTCACAGCTCAGCACAAGCTGCGAAAAACTCTTCCCCCCAAAACCCTCATTTTCTTTCTCTCGATCGTTTGCTGAAAGCTAAAGGCGAACATCTGAGCTCGAATTTGATTCGAGAAGAAGCATTTATATTATGGCAATGGTTTAAAATCTTTGGTTATATTAAAATTTACTACTTTATACCTATTACCTATTAGAGGAAGAGGAGGAGAAAGAAATCAGAAGAAGATAATGGAGTCCACTGAGTCGTCATACGTTTCATCTCCTGAGGCTCTGAGGAAACTGACAACGCCACGGCCAAAATCACCTTCCTCAGGTTTCTGATCTTTTTTTTTTTTTCCCTCTCTCTTTTTGTTATCCAGTCGATTTACTCTGAATTGTAGTTAAATTTCGTTATATTGGATTTTAGTTTTGTGGTCCCAATTGTTGTTCTAAATGAATGGCCACAATTTTAGCTTCTCCACGATGAATTATGATTTGATGTATTTATTTTGATATTTTCCTTAGAAATGGAACCCTTACCTAAACACTATTGTAATTATCATTTCGTTTTCCTGATGCCGAGACAGTGTTATGGAAACAGAAGAAAATGAAATTGTAATTGCTGATAAGGCTCGTGGTTTTCTTGTTAGTGTGCTAAGAAAGAATAGTAGTCAGGATAAGACAATTAGTTGTGTGAGGTTTTAGGCGGGGATTCCATTTTCTGTTGTCTAAGAAACTTTTGGAATTTGGAATTTCTTGTTCTCTCAGCCACTAAATGGAGTGTTGAGTTGCCCTATCTCCTTGTTAATGCGCATCACAAATATTGTCAGTTTGCTTGTTTTTAAGATATATTACCGTAACAGATCCTGAACTTGCATTTGAAATATTCAAACGTGAGTCCAATTTGGCGTTCTATGAGTTGAGACTGTTGAAATAAGAAACTACGTGCATTTGATGGCTTTCTGTGCTTTCATATTGCTCCAATTTCTAAGGTCTTATTTCTTTGCTGTGGGATGAGAATAGTGACTTACAAAATGAGGCCTTAACGTTTTTATTTCCGGTTTTACTAAAGGAATTTTAGGATGAGAAAGGATGAAACAGAACTGCATATCAAATTTATTGCTTCTCAACTGAGATCTGTTAGGACTTTATCTTTTCAAAATTCTCCTTGATACATGATTTAGAGTTTTAAATTGTTCCTTTAGCTGCAATAGCTATCATGCTTATTTCATGAAATTGAAATTTTGATTTTAGATTAAATCATAACATGTTTTTTTTCTCTTTCCTTCCTAGAATCCACCCTGCCAACATTATGTTTATCGCATGGGTAGGATGGGTGTATCCATCTGCTATCTATTTGGCAGGCAGGCAGACAGCAGCACTCTTTCTCTTTGGCACTACAAAAACTTTTCACAATTCAATCTTTACAACTCCTACCTCCATTTGAAATCTAACCAGGATCTATGAGTCCTTCATATTTTGAGAGTTGTATCCCCTAGCATATAAATTCTGGCCTGCTTTTATTTGTTTACTTGGCATTTTATTATCCTTGTATTTTCAAAATTTTCAGATTTTATGGAGCAATCAACATACGTTAGGTTCCTCGTGTCAAATGCTGCTGCTGGTTCCGTTATAGGAAAGGGTGGTGCTACAATAACCGATTTTCAGTCCCAATCTGGAGCAAGAATTCAGTTGTCACGCAATCATGAATTTTTCCCAGGAACAACTGGCAGGATCATAATGATATCTGGAGCAATAAATGACATTACTAAGGCCATGGAACTTATTCTTGCTAAATTACTGAGCGAGGTATCATTAAAACCACTACTTGATCTTCATGTAATTTATGATAAATATATGGCTTATATTATTTTTCTTTTTGTTGGTTTAGCTTCACACGGAAGAAAACGATGGTGCTGACCCCATAACAAAAGTGAGATTAGTTGTCCCACACAGCTGTTGCGGTGGCATCATTGGGAAAGGAGGCTCAACTATAAAGTATGAACATATCTTCTTATATTTTCATATTATAATTTTATGAATCACTCATTAAATTAGCATCTTAGACATGAAATCTAAAATTTTGTGTTTTACTTGTATTAGTAATGATTTTCTTGTGAAATGGATGGACAAAAGAGAAAGTACACTTGTTTTTTCTTTATTTGGGCCTTCTTCCCCCCCCCCCCCCCCCCGGCCGGCCCTGCGCCCCTCTTTTCTCCCTTTCTGAGGTAATCTTCTTAGTAATATTATGTCAGTGAAGTTACTAGACTGATTTTCCACCCAAAAGAGTTTAGTAAACTAATTAGGGTTTGCTTTCAGGTTCAGATTTGATAGATATAGTAAATGTTTGAGTTTTTTATGTAGCTTTCTTTTTAAAACAATAAATAGTTCCATCGTTTGGTGTCTCATGTAACTTTGAAGTTGAAGGTAGGACAATGGTGGATAAAGTTGGAGATTAGGTTCCAAGTATTGTTGATACTATCGTCCTGGTTTAATGTGGTCAATTAATCTATCTCGTGTGGTGGGGCTTGGAAGGATGGTATTATTGTTGTGAGTGCCTTTGTGCTGAAAGTTACAGTTGAGCCATGTCCTGCCGTATCTACAATTTGTTTACTTCTTCGGCAGTCACAGTATGGCTGAGGCCTCTGATGATAGAGACTTTGAAGTTACCAAAAATTTAAAATAATGTTGTAATTTCTCATTCTCGGTTTAAAGTTCCACGGCTTAATTTTTATATGAAGTGAAATACTGCAATTGATTTTATACTACAAACTGTTTGTGTTGAGGATTGTATCTCTTTTGAATCCATATTAAATACTGCTTGAAATATTGCCTTAGGACATAAATTTCTCTTAGTGGATTCTATTATAATCGATTAGATAATGGGTGGATAATGCTCTCTCATCTAATGGATTTAGGATAAATCTTGCTACTTGGTATAGTTTGGTGTAATGTGTTATAACTTAATATTGTTTTAATATCTGCCATTTCCAGAGGAGTATCAAGAGTATATTTCAGCTATAAATTTCCCTGTGTCTCTGTTTTTAGGGTCTTTGCCCTCATTTTTTCTCTGCTCTCTCTCCCATCAACTATTTATTATATGGTTAATGCATGGTTGCAGAGTTGTTGCCTAGGGGTATAGTTTTTCGTTCCATGGTGGTCTTTTATAATAAAAATTGCAGCAATATAATAGATGACTTATTCTTAGTAGATTCTGACCTCCTGAACCATTTTATATAATTGTAACATCTCTACTTGTTTTTATTACAATTGCTGCCTTTGTAGTTATTCAAAACACCGAGATAAAAAAAAGTTGCTAATATTTTTGGTTTGCCTTCCAGGTCATTTATTGAAGACTCACAGGCTGACATAAAGATATCTCCTCAAGACAATAATTATTATGGGTTAAATGATAGGCTAGTAACAGTGACAGGAACTCTGGATGAACAGCTCCGGGCAATTGATTTGATTGTTTCTAAGTTGGCTGAAGATCCAAATTACTGTCACTCTATGAATGCCCCCTTTTCATACCCAGGTGTCTTTCTGTACAATCTCTTTATTTAACGAGTACCTGCATGTATTTAAATCTTTAATTACTAATTTGCTACTTTATTTTTAATTTTAGGGCATTAATTAGGATTAGTGAAAAGGTGAATAGACAAAAAAAAGGGTAAAAAGGGAGTGAGGGCACATTTAATATTTGCTACATATATTTATAGACTCGTAAACAAGAGATTAAAATTCTTAATCTTCAAGATTATACTATCAGCTTACCCAATATCAACCTGTGTTCCTGCCCATGTGGTGTTGCTCTTTCCTTTTATTGCGTTGAAGTTCTTATGAGAAATCTTATTTGAGAATGGTGAGAAACTTTTTTAAAGAAAAAATGAGGGCAGAGAGCGCTCTATTTGTAGATATGAATGCGGTGTGATGTTTGATCAAAGCTTGAATTGCTCTGAAGTTTTCTAGGAAGCTGAGAACCTATCCGTTAATTAGAAATTATAATATCAATGAGACAACTCTAAAGAATATGATGCACGGGATTTCTCCTTCCTGTGAAGCTACTTGTGCCTGCTAAATGTTGAATTTTCATATCACTAGTCCATATTCGTTGAGTTGAGTTGTGAACAACTGTATGACTTGAGAGTTGTTAATTTGTAATAATTTATTTTTTCTCGATGTTATAAGAAGATGTCATTTTGAACCCATGCATTCTGTATTCATTTCTTATTCTCTCCTTTATCAATTGCTCTTGAAAGAAGACTACTATATGTAATAGAATATTTATTGGTTGCTTAAGTGATACGAGTGTGGAAGTTGTGAGAAATTTGATGCCTAGTTAGTTTATTTGGCTTGAAAGTTTTCGGTGTTTTCTTCTCGGGTTTTCATGGTGTGCCATGTACATTTATGCTTCCTTCTATTGTAACAGAAGCATACAACGGGGCATACAATGGGATGCGCTATGGACCAAATGGATCTGGTGGGAAGTTTCAGAATAACAAGGTTAATCCTGTTCCACAATGCTTTCATTTCTCTGAATGATCTCCTTTTCAGTTATAATTGCCCAGGAGAGTAGGAGGCTACCTAGCATTTAATTGTATACTGTAGATATAGAATGACTTTATTGTGATTTTCTTATAGTTACTTCTCCAAAGACGATGTGTTAATTAAATTTTGTAAAGAAAAAAAATCAGAAAATGTTTATATCTCACAATGGGCATTCTTATAGTTACTTCTACATATACCCATTATTATTCTGAATTTTCTAGGATGCAGCCTGTTTCTTTTCAAATTCATGAAGGGTTAGGATGCCAGGTCGAAACAGAAACCATGCTCGTATAAGTATTGCTCTTTTTGCCATAATTGTGAACATCCGTCAACTAGGGTGTCTATGATGCTTGTTTAATGGAATTGTAATAGAAACCCAAATAGTGGCAGTCAGGGGCGGATGCATTCAGTGGTTAGGAGGGGCACGTGTCCCACCTCAATTTTCGACAAAAAAGTTTTTAGGTGTAATATTTATGAAATTATAGACAAATTGATGCATAAAATAGAACTATGTTCCACCCGAATTTTAAATTTTATACTTTAATACTCCATATATCAACAAAATTTAATAATTTGAACATATTTTTACTAAAATGAGATACATATAACATATTTATTCAATTAAAAATAAGTAATGACTGAGAAGTAACTAGTATTATTTTTTATTGTTATATGTTGTTCTTCTTGAATGTAAATCCTAAATCCATCATTGGTTGCAGACTATGAAAAATAAATAATTTCTTCAAGCCTCCAATGCTCTGTTGCTATCAATATAGTCTGTGCTGATTAGCTGGGATGTTCCAAAAAAAATTATTGTTTGGAATTATGTGGATGAGGTTTGTCGTTCATCTTTTGATTTCTTGGTAATTTGACAAAGGTTTGCTGATGTCTTTCAGGATGACCGGAGTAACTCAGTAACTATTGGTGTTTCAGACAGTTACATTGGATTTGTTGTTGGTCGTGATGGAAGGAATATAATGGAGATCAGTCAGGTTAACAAATATTCAAATTACTCAATTTCTTGGTAAATTTGCATTCTTTCTCACTTGAAGCACTATGTTATTGACTTTTTTAGGTAACTGGAGCCAGGATAAAGATATCAGATAGGGGTGATTTCATGTCTGGAACAACGGATAGGTATTAGAACTCGCTAAACTCGTCCATCTCATGAATACAACATAAATGGCAATTTGTTGGCAGTTATCCGGCCTTGTTTTGCAGGAAAGTTACCATGACAGGTTCACAGAGGGCAATTCGTGCAGCCGAGTCCATGATAATGCAGAAAGTGAGCCATGCTTCTGAAAGAATTCTGGATTAGTGTTGGATCTTTACTAGATATTGATTTTGGTATCATTCGGGGGACCCATCACCTATATTTTTTCTTCTTCATAATTTAATTATCTTTTGAGATGAATCCGCCTTGCATCATCATGTGATAATATGTTGGCTAGAAATCAGAATACCTACTGTGATAGGTACTAGAATGGCAAATTTTCATTTTGTCAAGGAAGAGGAATCTTATAGGAACTTATTCTGGAGAAGGCAGTATTTATTAACTGAATCGATTGATCTGCTTTATTTATTTGTTTATACAGTCCTGTTTTAAATTGGTGGTATTATTCTGATTGACGCCTTCACTACATGCTTTCTTTTATAAAACATAGTGCAATTTAAAGCATCAATTTTTGGTGGATATTCTGCACCTTTTGATTGTGCATCTATTTCTCAAATGGATAATATCATATTTTGATCATTTTATTTTCACAAATTAAATATATTAATTATTTTTCACACTTTAGTTATCTAATTATCATATTTTTAGACATTTTATTCATATTTTGTCTATTTTTTGAACAAAGGGACATTTAGATATTTGAAGAAGAAAATGTCTTAAAAAATTAAAAAAGGTGAAAAATAGTGATTAAAATCATCAAAATCGGTTTAAAATGATTATAAAGTATTCATAAATATAACAAAAAAATTGATTAAAGTGTATTAATTTAAGTAAATTGGATAAAGTTTTTATGGATTTTTTTTTAAAAGCGGGTATTAACATTTGCTGCAACGAGCATCTGTCTTACTAGTTATGAATGTTCTCATGCTCTCTTTCCCATACTATATCTTCCATGAACTTGCCATAATAGTTGAGAGGAAAATTCCTATCGCATTGGAAATAAACATTTCCACCTAGACAAATGTACCTGTCGAATTCTGCTTTGCGTTTTAAAAATTCAACAGCAAGTACTAGCCTTGATTTGTTGCCTTGGTACATTACGAAAGTAAAGTAGTTACCAAAAGATGGTTGTTTTATTTGCATATAATGACATATATGAAAATTTGTAATATAGTATAATACCCGACACATATGACATGCATAGATGCAACGTCCACCACCTTAAACACATGCATAAGGTGAGTGAAGTTACTTCAGTTTATTCAAAGAGATGCAAAACTTTGGCGTTTATGGGAAATCGCTATCTTCCCCACCTCCATATCCGGATCCATAACCAGAGCCACTACCATATCCTGAACCATTGCCAGTGCCTCCACCGCCACCACCTCTACCTCCGAATACCTTTGGAGGCCTAGCAGATAAAGAAAGGTCTACACTGACCAAGACCAACAACAATGTGGCACCAATCATCTTAGCACTCGTCATTGCCAAACTTGGAGCTCAACGTACGTGTATACTATGTAATCTTTTGAAGTTTTGTGAATGCGAGTTTATGTTTGCTTTATTTTCGAACTCACTAAGCTTAATGAAAAGCCAACGTTACCACTTCCTTGGTTAAAGTCTGAGGATTGGGGTTCTATATATAGGCATTGAACAATTTATCTAAACTTTTCCAAACTGAATTTCTTGTGTCTTCACTATTTACTTGACAAATATATGAAAAATGAAAAGTTCTCTGTGCGCATGTGGTTTGTGGCGTTGGTAGTGAGGGTATCGGTGTTGAAGATATTGTGGGATATCATGTTGGGAATCTGTATCCTTCGTTCTCCACGTACAGACGTTACTTTTTTGCAAAAGTTTACTTATTTATAATTATTTGAATAAGATATAGGTAACAACTAACAAGTATAAAAATATATTCAATGTTTTTATTATTACTTAATTTTGATCATAATTTATACTTTAAATATAATAATAAATTTAAACATATCAAACTTTAAATATGTTTGTATTGTTACTCATTTATTATAAATATTATTGTAATATTTTAAACATATTTATTATTAATTATATATATATATATATAATATAATTACCCCTTACAAAAGTATAGTATTTCTCACTTTTTAACATTTTTTTAATTACTCCAAACGTGTATTATCGGTACTAAATGCTTTCACGCATATGTGCAGTGTTTTTGTTTTTTTTTTAATCGATGGTTATCCAAACGAAACCAGGGGTAAGTGAGTCTTGCTCTAACATTCGTATTTTTCTAGCAAAGAAAAGTACATTTGTATTTTCATTTTGGGTCACTCTAAGTCACTTTTTGATTTTTATATTAAGATATTTTGTTAATATTATAATTATTATGTAATTAAAATATCATATTTTTAAAATTCGTATACTTACAAAAACAATTTGATCAAAAGAGTCCAAATGAGTTATTTTTTATTAACTCTAACATATTTTTTTCCTTTATTTTTGTTTTTGAAATAATTTGAATTATATATTATCAACTAAGCATCAAAATTTCTATGATTTAATAAAAAATTCTTAACAAAATATGAAAAATTATATAAAATATCGTAATTAAAATTTATAATAATAAAAATAATATATTAATAATATTAATATTGAATATCCATGATTGGATTGGAAGAAATTTAAATTATTATAATTTAATTTAAACATTTAATATGAAAATGATTTACTAAACTTATAATGTTTACAAATTTTTAGAATGGTGTTGTTTTCTCATGTACACTTGAAATGTGTGCTAATAACAATATGCATGTATTAACTACATTAATACATATCACATTTCACGATTGAAAGTTAAATCCTACAGATATATATTATTCACTTATTTACATGATTTTTTTTCTAAAAAAAATTATTGTAGAAAAACATATATATATTTTAAAACAGTTTAAGTTTTTATTAAAATATTAAACTTATATTATTTTATGCAATTAAAATCTTAAATATATTAATTAACATATCATCTTTGCTTTGAATTATCACCTCTAACCGTTTTAGGAACTGAGGCTTGCAATATTTGGTTATTTACTAATTTAATTCAGCCAGTTAAGTACTCAGAGGGGTTATATTTGTAATTATGATTTTAGTGCTTTGCAATAACTTTCAGGTGGATCAACTAAAAGACTTCAATCCTGACAATATTGTTGGAACCCTCTTTGTGTGGTGGTAGATACTATTCTTAAATACGTATTAAAACAAGTTTCATTTTGAACGTAATTTGATTAAGAAGACAAAAATAAATATTAATATAAATGAGATCAAAAAGTAAATTACTTTAATTTTTTTTTATCAAAATTACACAGTATATATATCAATTGATCATTAATATTAGTCTTTTAGAATATATAAAAAGTTTTGTTGTAATATTGTTATTGTTACATGAGCCATATAGAGACAAAATATTAAATTTTATTAAAATATATCATGAAATATTATTATTTAATATATATATATATATATATTAAAATGTTAAAATTAAAAAATAATAAGATAGAGAGCAGGTGTGCTTCGTGTTTCAGGAATATGAGACATTCACCTCAAGCCCCAGTCGGATAGAAGGCTCAATTTTTTCATAACACTACATATTTTTTTATTTTTTAAAGTATATATTATTAGGTGAATATTGTAACAACTTAATTTTTTATTACAATCAGAATAATGCATGAATTTATTTTATTTAATTATAGATAATATGTTTAGATAAAGTTTAATTATGAATTTTAGTTGTAAAAATAATAACTTATATTGATAATAATAAAAATTAAGTTATCTAAGAAAAAAATATTAAAATTTCTAAATATTAAATCAACACATTTAAGTAAAAAACAACTCTATAAAAATAATCACCTAAATTTTGAAAAAAAAAATATTTTATTAATTATAGTAAATATTTATAGAAATAAACATTAGATAAAAATAAAATAAGTTATTATACCTTCTCATATGAAAGTTAAAAATAATTAAAAATATTTTATTTTTGTTATTAAAATTTTTAACAATATTATTTGAAGTTTATTGTGCATTTGGGTGTGCTTCTTTAGAAATAGTTTTAAGAGAAATTGTATATAATGAAATAAATTGATTAAAAATAATTTAAAGATAAATATTAAAGTATTAGTCATAAAATTATTAAAAATAGTTTAAAATAGAAATCTAATAATTAATTTAGAAGATGAATATATATCCTAAATGATTTTTAAAAAATTAAAAATTATTTACTTTTCATAAAATTATAAATAATATATTTTTTAACATTTTGAAACTAACCAAATACTTTTAAAATTACTGTGTCTTTTGTAATTGATTTCTAGCTAAAAAGCTCTTCAAACAAACAAGAACTTATTTTTATTTGAGAAAAGGGGCTCATTATTTTGTTCCCCGTTGGAAAGACGAGTATTCTTAATCAAATATTTTTAACTAAACAATAATATATTATATATATGAATAAATAATTGGATAAATTGGTTTAAATTTAAAAATTTAATATGATTAATTTAATTTAGATTATATTAATTAAATTTGGATTAGATTATATTAATAAATTTTATTATTGAAATACATTTAGATTTAAAATTATCTAGATTTAAAATTATCAAAATCAAATAGATAGATTTTATAATTTTTTAACATATTTCATAAAATTATTAATAAATTATAAATAAATATATATTTTATTTTATAATATGTTAATAATAAATTTAAACAAGTAATTAATTTAAATTAATTATATAATCATATTCAATTACGATTAAAAATCTTAAAATTAATTCGATTAGAATGGAATTCTATTTCGGATTAAACAAAAATAACTGGTCATTAAAGGAAGTTTAAAAAAAGTCAACGGGAGAAAATTAGTAAACTGGAATGAAATCTCAATTCTCAAACGGCCCAAATCACTAGGGCGATCGATCTTTACATCACCAACCAACCAGAGAGACACAGCGGTAGAGAGATTGGGATCTATGGCGGTATTCAGTTATTCGTTCTAAATAGTGATCGCCGCCATTCGATTTACCCTGTTTTTGCATTCACTACAAGACCCAAATCTTTGATTTTCTTAATTCAGGTATTAATAAAGTACTTTACCGATAATGAATTTATTGCAGTGTTGTTTGAATGAGTGAGGTAGTCTCTAATTGCTATTTTCTGCTCTAATTAAGAATTCATTAGCAACATAACGTAACGTGGGATACGATAATTGAAAATAATGAAATGGGGTTCCATTTTACTACCTTAATTTCAGTTAAAGCAGTGGAAAAGATATATAATCCTTTCTCTTATCCTTGAACTTTTGCATTTTTAGTGCTTGATCTGTTTTAATACAGTAGAACTAATCAGAATTAAATTATTATTTCTATATGATCTGAGTTGCTTTTCCTACGAGTCCCATGGCGGAGAAGTCAAGTTCAAACCCCACAAGTGTTAAAGACTTCCATCTTTTCTTAACCTTTTAGGAGAATTGGTTACTTATCTTTTCTGCATCTGATTAATTAAATAATATGCATCAACTTTCTTTTCATTACTTTTCAGTCGTTGTGGTCTTGACTTTAGAAGGTCAATGATATCTATGTAGCATTACCTTGTAGGATTTCAATCATGGGATGTATTTTTTGTCCATAAATAAAAAGAATCAAAAGGTGAAAGAAACAAAAGCTGCTCAGAGTTTCCGCTTTCATTTGCTAACTATATTAATTTTATTTTAAGTATTATTATTATTATTATTGGTTTTATTAATTTGTCTTTTATTGAGCCAAATCAATATCTAATTGAACGACCTGTAGAAGCCAGCTATGGGAACAGAAGAGATTAAAAATGATGTGGATAAAAGCATTTGGCAATCTGGACTGGCCTATGACCAGTGGATAGCACTCCCTGTATCTGGTCCTCGTCCTTCAGCACGCTACAAGGTATTTTGTTTAAATGAATATTTATGTCTAAATCAGGTTTGACTTAATTAAGCATTCTTTTGATTGATTGTAAGTTTTTATGCAGTGTCTTGATTAAGCACTCTTGATTTTGGCTTAACCTTTAACATGTCTTCTTCTTCCATAGCATGCTGCTGCAGTAGTTGCTGAGAAACTATATATTACTGGTGGAAGTCGTAATGGTCGCTACCTATCTGGTCTTCAGGTATCAGACTTAAAACAAAGGAAAAATGGTTTTCAATGTATGAAATAACAATTTTTTCTTCTATCACAATGGACATATGGCTATATTTTTGCAGGTCTTCGACCTTAGAGACTTGTCATGGTCTAATATAAAATTGAAACCAAATGCTATTAAATCTGGAGAGAGTGGCTTGCAAGAAGTACTTTCACCAATCTGTAGCCACAGTATGGTAATAATTTACTTGTGGAAGTTTGTACTATCCTATGCCAGTTGCATATACATGTGTGCTTTTCATTTTCTCTTGAAGACTTTCTTCTTCTTACCAAGGAATTCAAAGTAATTTTAACTTTTTAAGTTGATCTTTACTTCCATTTTTATTTTTATAATGGCATTTGACAGATTAAGTGGGGAAGCAAACTTCTTCTAGTTGGTGGACATTCAAAGAAATTCTCTGATGAAACCATAGGTTTGTTTCTTCAAGCGCATTTATTTTCTTGGTTTGAATACTAGAATGATAAATTTATTCTCTATCAAGTCCTTTGATGGTGTAATAAAATGTGGAGGTATGTTTACAAATTTATGTCACATCAATGAATTTGTAGTTTGGTTCGTTGATCTGGACACATATCTCTGTGGCACTGTGGAGACCTCAGGAAAAGTTCCGGTAATTTATCTATCATCTATGTGGTAGAACGTTTTCTAGTTTTGTGTTTAATATTTTGCCTTAGTGCCTGGAGAAGTATTGGATTTTTATTTTTCCTATCTAAGATAAGCTCCATAACATTTTGGTACACCCAGTATCAATTTTCTATATTAGGGCTTTTGTTTATATGTATGTAATAAGATGAAATTTGTTCTTTACCATTCTAAAACTTTCTGTTTTCTTGTGATGGCAAAGTGATAACATTCAAACATTGGAGAAGTGAAAATTGGCCATGCCACAAAGGGGCTATGCATATTTGTTTGTTACTTGTTTTGCAGTTTTGATTTGTTATCCTTTTCTGTCCATTCCCCTGCCTTTTTCTTTTAGTGGGGGCTAGTGTTTCTTTGTTATATTAGCGTTACTTATTCAGAAATTCTGCCCTAAGGGATATATTTGGCATGCTATGGAGTATTCCAGGTTGCTCGTGGGGCCCATTCCATAGCACTCGTTGGTTCAAGTCTTATAATGTTTGGTGGAGAAGACAGGAAAAGAAGGTTGTTGAATGATGTCAATGTTCTGGATCTTGAGACAATGACCTGGGATGTTTTAGAAACGACGTAAGTTTCTACCATCCTTTTATAGACAACTACTTGTGGGCCTTCATAAGAGCTTCATTTCTTTAATTATGATAGGCAGACGCCTCCAGCTCCCAGATTTGATCACACTGCTGCAGTACATGCAGATCGCTATCTTTTAGTTTTTGGTGGTTGTTCTCATACCAATTTCTACAATGATCTTCATCTGCTGGATTTGCAGTCAGTGAGTGCCTCTCTTCTGGAACCCCCACCTTCTTTCTGTATGCGTGCATTTGAGTTTGTTGATCAAATTTAACCTTTCCTTATCAGCTGCAAGGGTTACATAGAAATTCCTTGGCTTGGAAAGCAAATTGTTTCAATGGATATAAGTTTTTAGTTTACATACCAGCACCTTATCTTAGGTTGTAATAAATAATTGTGATGATGTTCAAAAAAATAAATACACTGTGATGTCTATTTATCCCTACACTTTGTTTCCAGGCATCCTTTTCATGTTTAGAATTTTTGTTGAACTCATCAGGAAGTGTCTCACTATAGATGGTCAGCATCGCATATGCCACATTTAGCTATTAGAATTTAGAAGCATGTTTTCATACCATCTTTTCTCTCCTGCTGCTGTGTTAGTCTCTGGGGAACATAGGTTTCAAGATATCTTCTATTATCACGGCATGATTTCAGGGTGGGACTTTTTATCTGTATGTTGAAAAATATGGTTTTGATTTTGTGTATCTATCAGAAGTCTACACTTTAGTATTTGATAATAGTTTTATCTTTTTGTTCCTTTCTCACAACTTGAGCAAGATGAATCCCCATTGTTGCAGATGGAGTGGTCTCAACCATCAATTGAGGGTGATTTAGTGACTCCTAGAGCAGGTCATGCTGGCATTACCATTGGTGAAAACTGGTACATAGTTGGTGGTGGAGATAATAGTAATGGTATGTTTCAATGATAGGTTTACCAAAATAAATTTGGAATAATATTTTTTCCAAGAAAAAGTTTAAAATTTATTTTGAAGAAGCTTGTGAATTGTTTTTCTTTAACTTTCTCCAATATCCTATTTTCACGTGGAATGGGTTTTTGCTGACAGGTTGCCCAGAAACCCTGGTACTAAATATGTCTACCCTGGTGTGGTCAGTAGTAACAAGTGTAAAGCACAGGGATCCTCTTGCTAGTGAGGTCACTACAATTTATCTTCTAAGTATCTTTCTTTTAACTTTTTACTTGTTGAATTGGATTATTGTGTCAACTAGAGATTATAGCAATGTTTTCTGAATATGGCTATGGTAACTTTGAAGTATTTTGTCTGCTGATGTTTTAACTTAGGGAAAACTCACAAAATAGGCTCGAATTATACCAATATTTACAATCTAGTTTAAGTTATCCATATTTCAGAATGTGTTCTGGTCCACTGCTAATGTTTTTTTCTTCTTTATTTCAAAATTCTCCAGTTACTCACCCTTGTAAATTTATACTTACGCATATAACGGTAAAATTTTGATTAAATGACAATGTAAATTTTCTACCTGGTTGTGAAAATTCATTTTTCCCCCTTCCCACGCCCCATGCTTGCTTCTCATAAGTTTACTAAATCTTTATTGCAAAATTCACACAACTTAAATTACATTGTCCCTGATGTTACCTTTAACCTCCTATACTATATAAAAGAACTCTGTGTTAAGATATGGAGAGAATAAAAAAGATAAATAGAATGACTTCTTGTTCAAACCACTTTTAATCTTGGAGGAGTAATGAAGTTGGAAAATGTGTAAAGGTGAAGAAATAATGAGATATCAGTATTGGGAAGGAAAAAGAAAAGAAAAGAAAAACTGGATTAAAAAGAAATATTAATTATAGAAAGAGCAAGAAAAGGTATATCGAATGATTTTTAGAATTTTGCTGGGATTTATTGATAAATATATTTAATATTTTTTTAAAACAGGGACTCACTGTCTGCTCAATGTTCTTTGAACGAGAGAAATATTTGGTTGCCTTTGGTGGCTACAATGGGAAATATAGCAATGAGGTACGTACTGTTACAGACTTTGCTATTACTTATTGTCAGCCTGAAATCTGAGATTCAGATGAAAAGGCGTTATGGTTAGGGTATTGTTTTAAAACTGCTTCTTCAAGCATAACCTGCGCGTTCATCCCAAGTTGTCGGGTTTATGAGTTGTAACTTCCAAAATATTTAACATTTTAGCATGGCACAAGAAGCTTGTGAATTAGGTTAAATAGAAAAACAAATTAAATCTCTATTTCTTTTTTCTTGAAAGTTTAATTTGGATAAATTATATAACTCGTTGATTAATGCTTTGAAAGGTAAACGAATCAGGGAGTGCTGCCCTCAAGGCCTATATGAAAAAAAAAATTCATTTCACTGAGAAGATAACATCTAGAAGAGAAAAGATACAAGACAGTTTACTTATGAAAGAGTATACTTTTTTAGTACTTTGACATTTATTTTGAATGCAAGGATAGGCTAGTGTTGTAAAAAGGATCGAGGTTGATGCTCTAAAAAAAGTAAAAGAAGGGTGCCATCCAATTGCATGTTATTTTCTATCATTCCCAGTGTAGTTTCTTGCCTAATCTTACTTTTTTGGTTTCTTTGTCTGCCATTACTCATAGGTTTTTTTCATGAGACCCAAACCAAGGGGCGCATCACAGCCCAAGATATTTCAGTCGCCATCTGCAGCTGCAGCTTCTGTGACTGCTGCATATGCTTTAAGCAAAGCAGAAAAAATGGATTTCTCAATAGCAGAGTCAAATACCAAGGCAACTGAA
This sequence comes from Hippophae tibetana, assembly GCA_037013495.1. Taxonomy (NCBI): domain Eukaryota; kingdom Viridiplantae; phylum Streptophyta; class Magnoliopsida; order Rosales; family Elaeagnaceae; genus Hippophae; species Hippophae tibetana. The sequence goes on along the minus strand of CM072801.1, from coordinate 140,180,105 downwards.
AATGCTATACCAACACAAGAAGCTTCAACTGACATTGTGGCAATTCAAGAAGAGAAGACCTTGTTGGAAGTGTCCCTCACAGAAGTCAGAGTTGAAAATTCTAGCCTCAGAGGGAAGATTGAAGAGATCAATAGTACTCATGCTGAGTTGTCCAAGGTTCTTTTTTTTTTGTTCAAGAAAAGAACAATTAATTCAAACAACAGAAACAGTACAAACCTCAAACTATAATGCCGAGGAACCTAATGGCCATACACCATCTCACTCTATCCCAAGTAGAACAATTACGAGGAGATTCTAAAGCTAGTAGCCCTAGCAATTCCTAAAAGTACAGACTATCCAGCAAAGACTTCTTAGAACTAGAGCTAACCAATTCAAACCAAACTCCAAGGCACAGTGTTCAAAAAATAGACACTAAACATATTCAACCAACCAAAAACACAAACACAAACTAACACAAACCAAACACTGCCAGACACAGAGCTGAAACACTAAAAACATATTATTCCAGACATAGAGAAGGAAGACCACCCCTTTGATTCAAATTCTTGATCAAACCATCGGCAACTGCACCTGGTTGCACATTAGACACATCATCCAATTCGCAATGAGATCTCTTACCACCACTTGCAGCCCCTGACTTGCCTATTATGCCTTCGAAGCCTTTCTCCTTCCTCATTTCTTAAGTGCCAGCCCTTCTCACTTGAACAAAACCCTCCACTGTTATGTTGAGATCTTCATCACCAACTCCAGGATGAGTTGGACCACCCTCACCAACATAATCGCTATCATTACCATGCCTGTCTCCCATAGTCAGCACTGGATTAGCACACCTACTCCTGAGAACAAAACCAGAGCCTACATTGCTAGAACTATCGTCTCCCTTTGAGCTAGTTGCAAAACCAATGGAACCTTTAACATGAGAAGGCATACATAGATTCAAATCAGGTCGCAGCCATTCATCAAAAGCTTGAATGCCTCCCCCCAAATCTAGTAATTAAGCCACTAATAGTCATGCACATTTTAGTATCATGAGTGAGTTGCTCATATCGAAAATCAATCCACACAACTCTTAGCACAGCGTTCTAACCATTCAGAGGTATCCTAACACTAGGAATAAGTTCTCGATTGAGCTCGAAATTAATTTTGATCCTAACTGATCTAGCCAATCCATTAACTAGTGAGTACTGATCCAATTCCAGGATCTCACCCACCTTTTCAGCAATTTTCGTCACAATAGACACCTTTTTCCAATTTCGAGGCAAGTCATGCAATATAACCAAAAAGGTGAAGAGTCAAACCTCACCTGAGATGGAATAACCCCAGGTTCCATCCTCTTTACAATCAGTAAGGAGTTGTTTTAGTTACAAGGCGCACTGCTGAAGACTAGCTTGAGATCTTCTATTTCTTCAAAATAGAACACAAAAGTCATTTGACTCGGGACTTTCAGCTGTAAACCTCCCTTCTTTGCCCACACATGACGAAAAAATTTCATCAAAGCCTTTGAACTCACAAATTGATTGGTTACCACAAGAGCCACAATCGATAAGTCCAACGATTCTTGATCTTCAATAATTTACTCTTCAATATCTAGCGTAAAATCCAGACTGTCTAATCCTTTGAAAACTTCCTCCATTTTTAACCGAGAATCAATGAAACAACGAGTCCAATGAGTTTCAGCTCATAGAAAGAACAAACAAGTCTACAAAAGAAACAAGAACCAGCGAGAATTCACGAAAACAGTGGAGAAATTAGCGAATTAGAAAGAAGATTAGTCAGAAAAGCAAGGGGATTGATGAAAATGACGAAAGATTTGGAATTAGCAAGGAAACCCTAGCGGGCTTTTCTTTGTGAGGAATGGTTCTTTTGGCTTTTCTTGGAAGAATTTATTGTTACATCATTCCCATTTAGCTAATAAGCTTATAAATTTGTTGATCTGTTCAAATTTTGCATGAAAATAATGAGTTGTCGAATGTATTTCTTTTATTATAAATTACTTATAGGTAAATTTGTACTCCTGAGATATAAATTACCTTTTTCATTTTCATTGTTCTTTCAGGAACTCCATTCAGTCCAGGGCCAACTCTTAGCTGAGAGATCAAGATGCTTTAAACTGGAGGTTTCACTTTCTGTCTTTTGTTATATGATCATCTGTTAGTTATTGATTTTGTGTTTTTAAGTTGGTCTACTAACTTTTGACGTTGTGCTTTTCTGACTAGAACTCCATTGTAAACAAGGAATAGCTAATTTTTTAAAATTTTGATTTTTAGGCACAAATTGTTGAGTTGCAAAACACACTAGAGTCAATGCAGTTTATAGAGGATGAGGTCCAAAAACTTCGGAGACAGAAGTCTGAATTTGAGCGTGATATTGAGCATGTGTCAGCTGTTGAGAGGCAAGGATCTGGTGGCCTTTGGGGGTGGATTTCAGGGGGTTCTGGCCAGGTATAAAATTGCGAAGGTAATGATTGAAACCTGGAATTGAAAAGCCAAAGTATGATTTCTTTCTTTGGTAGTTTTTTACGAGTCAGAGTTGCCGAGGCAGATCATAGCAGTGTTCTATTCACAGTTCCTCAAATGCTATTTATGCATGCCAACACGGTTAATCTTCAAGCGCTTGTCACCTTTGCCCACAGATGTAATCTCTTCTTTGATTATTTATTTATAAAGTCAACTTAAAACTGTGTTGTAGGAATACAACCTTTGATCATTAATCTTCCTTTTTAAATATTATTTTTTGATACAACCTAGAGGTCAGTTTCATTTCCTTATATTCCTTTATAGAATGTTGGTTGGGAATTTCTTTGTCTTAATTTAATAATGATGTAATTCAGCCTCAGGACCTGAGAGTTTTTAGCCAGCAAAGGTAAACTAGTCTTGAAAATTAGAGTTAACTGATTTTGTTATATAATTATTGATTAAAACAATATAATATATTTTTTCAGTCTATAATTAATTTTCACATTAATTATGGTAATATTACAACTTGTGGTAAATATATATATATATATATTTTTAAATCAAGTTGTGACCCCGACACTCTTTTTTTTTTCTTTTTCTAATGTCATTCTAGTAAGAAATAGGAGACTTTACCCGTTACAATTTTTTACGTCTTTAACTGTAGGGTCGTCATGGGCTAGATATTGGATCACCAATTGAGGCCCATTTTACATGACAATGAGTCCATACAAGAAGTCCACTTAATGGCAGTTAGACTCACTTCAAGATTTTGTTTTTTAAAAGAGAGAGAGGGAGAAGAAAGAGAAGGCTTTTTGGTGAATATTCTTTGTCATTACTCATTAACCAAAATTGTGAAACTCGTGTTATTATGCATGCGATTTTAGGCTCTGATAACAGTAATTGTTGAAGAGTAGTGAGAACTGTGCAAGTAACATTAGTAGTTCTATATGTTCAGAGTGATTTATATTTTTACCTCTATATTTATTTTTTATTGGTTATTATAATAGGATCTACTGCTAAATTAGGTAAAATCTATAACAATTAATAAAAAATTTTATTTTATTTTAAAATAATGACTAAAATTCTAATTCTCCATTACTATCTATACTTACTTATTAGGGGATGGAGAATCCCTTGGAATCTTTCACTTTTGTTTACTTGCTAATTTGAAGTTCTCTATAGATTCTGGATGATTGGGTTTCTCATAAAACTTCTATTCAACTTGATACACTGAAAGTAGTGCTGGATCTGGGGACCACCATAGTATAAAGTATTTTCAAAATATTAGAATTACATTTATTATTATAAAGGATAGCGGAATTTTTTTTACCTTTTTATATAAGTAAAATTTAATGTAAAATACTACTATTTTAAAAAAAAAGTTAATGAAATATATTTGAATGATTTAGGTTATGATAAAATTCATATTTTAAAATTTTTATTTTATTTTATCAAAAATAACGAAAATAAATATTTAAAAATATATTATTTTATAAAGAAAAGTAGAGAATAATTTATAGTTTAAAATAATAAGTAAATAATATTTTTTAAATATTAATTTTATCCCTAAAATATAGATTTAAGTGATTTTTTTAAAAAAGATAACAAAATAAAATACACTTTTATCGAAAAATTAAAGCATTCTAACAGCTATTTGCAAGAGCCAAGCTGCAATAAATATTAATTTAAGCTTAAATTAAATTTATTTTTCATTAGCATTCAAATGAGTGATGTCCTGGTTCTCATGGTATAGTTAGCAAGATTAGTGCTATTGTCTAAATTATTGAAAGGTCGTCTTCTTCTTCTTCTTTTTCAGAATTTCTCACATGTGCTTTCTGATTTCTTCGGTCAATGTCCAAGCTTCTTTTCTTTTTGTTTTTCTTCATAAAAGAAGGTTCTTTTTTTCTTCTATATAGTTAATTTATATGAATGAAATTGTGGAACCTCAAGTCATTTGAATTCTATCGGAAATGCTTGTTGAAGGACCGCTGAGATGCAACCTTTTAAGGGCATAATAAGAAAATGGGGTAATATGGCAGAAATTCTATACTGGCACCTTAGTTGTCAAACAAGAATATTGGCAGCCTGTATGAAAACATTAATTAATCAAAGGTTACATTTTACAAAAAAATAGCTCAAAATAGTAATTTGGTGAATTTGTATGTCACGTGAAAGTAAATAATAAAAAATAAAATAAAAATCGTTAACATTAACATCAATAGTAAGTTAAATAGTGAAATAAATTTAACTCAAAATAATTTGTGAGTTTTTTCAAAATTTTGTATATTATGGTCATTGAGTTGCTGTTTTTCACTTTCTTTTTTCTTCAATTTGTTGTTTGTCTTGCTTTGTAAAAAATAAAAATGAAAAAAGCCGGCTGCTGACATATTTACATCATGAACAATGAAGTTGGCAAAGGATAACATAATAATTCATATTATTTCAAAAATGTGGGAAATTTTCATTTAAAATTCGATCATTATTTTTTTTCCTTTTCCCTTCTTAGAAAAGTTATATTTTTTATAAACAATTCTGAACTATAATATATAAAAAATAGAAAAAAAATTAACATAAATAAAATTATTAAAATTTATAACAATAAAAATAATACTCTTATATACATTTCATATATTTTAATTATTAAAAATAAATTGATACATTGTTTCAAATTTAAAGTCATCAAACTAGATACACTTTAAATTGAATTGTAATTATTTAGATAATTTATTTTTTAATTAAACTGATTTATTTGAATATTATTTTTATTATTATAAATATAAAAATATTACTAAATATATATATTTATCAAATTCAAAGAATTTATGCTATACAATTCATAAGATATAACTAACTACGAATGTTGAATAATAGATACCACCTGCATCAATTTACAAAGAAACTTTTCAACTGAAAAGCTTTTTTCTCCACGCAACATTGTCCTAATTTCACATTGGATGACAGTTTTGGTATGATCGTGCATCGATGAGTTTTCTGTTAAATGTAAATCATATTGATAAATTAATTTATTTCATAACATAAACCATTAAAATAAAATAAAAAATTCCTTACTGCTATTGCATTGAAGGAAATATAGCATCAATTTTCATCTAACTTTCAACTAAATAGTTAATAGACTAAAGCAGAGATCTTTAATGGGTTTCTTCACATGACTAAATCCATTAGATTAAACCAGTAATTAAATATAATGAATCATTGAGCATACATAACGGAGGGAACATTACATTATTTAGACCTTAACCATAAGTCTTGCCCTCTCAACACCCATAATTCACCAAGAGGAAAATAAAGGATGAGGCTTTGTTGCCAAGTGTCGTATGTATGGCCTCAAACTAACATTTCAAAAATCATACTTTTAAGGCTTTAACAATCTTTCTTTGCCCTTCTTCTTATACTTCAAAATCTTCAATACCTCCTTTCTCTGTGTCCCTCCAAGTCAGTCTTTTTCTTTCCCATTCTGAGTTTCTCACTCTTACACTTGCCTTTTTTCTCTCACTATACTTAAAGAGTCCAACTTTGTCAACAAATAAATAAATAAATAAATAACTCCTTCTTTAAGTCTCTTATTCTTTTTTTGCTGATACCATGGTGGTAGCAGAAGTTTCAACGCCTTCATACGCCAAGACCCGCCTTTTTGGTTCATCCCGTATTTCATTCTCAACGACCCATCTTCGCAATCATCGTCGCTGTGCTTTTCGACCACTACCTTTGTTTCGAAATGCCAGAATTTCTTGCTCTATTTCAGCAAAGTGAGCTCTTTTGCATCTTTATTATTTTATTTTTTTTGCTTATAATAGAGATAAAAAATTGTGCTTTTTTTAATTCTCAGTGAAGTTCGGGCTCCGATTCAGCAAGTTGAAGATCCTAACAAAAAGCCCGACTGCTATGGGGTGTTCTGTCTCACCTATGATCTTAAAGCTGTAAGCTTTCCTCTCACTTTGAATTGAGTTTGTTCTTGATAACAACTTGACGTAGGAAGTCAATAAAGAAAATGGATGAAGGATTAAAATGGATCAAAAATGGAAGAATAGCTCGTCAGCTCAATTCCTCTATGAACACTCAGCTGCAAACGCAGTTTACAAAACTATATTCATCAAAAATTAACTCCCATGCTATCTCTACTCACGACGCCAAGCAAGCATGTGATTTTCTTTGACACTACACGACAAACATAAAAATAATAAAACTTAAACAAACGACGGTTCATATAGCAAAACGACATTAGCAACAAAACACTATTAGTAAAGCATCATTTGATAACTTATTAGTTCCTTAAACTGTTGAACACTGTTGAACCATCTCCTGCATCACAACTTTTGTAGTTCCTCTGGCTATAAGGAATGGTTACAGAGTTTTAGTCAGTTATGTTAGTGCACTGTTGTTTGTTTGTTAATATGTGTAACCTGCTACGAGTTGAATTTGCCTCTATCAGTAATCTTCTTGCTATTCGTTTCAGTTTATAAATTAATCCAGTTACCATATTGATGTAGAATAAATACAAATAAAAGTAAGAACTCTTGTCGCATTTTCTTGATTTCCTCACTTGAAGATTCACATATTTTTGGACTTAATTGAATAGTTAGAAGTTTGATTGGTGCCTGTCTAGGTGGATCAGCTGGCAACTTTTGAATAGATATTTTCTTCATCTTATGTTATTTACTTGTATGTAGTGAAGCTTTGTTCACATTTCTCAGGAAGAAGAAACAAAATTGTGGAAGAAGACGATTAACATTGCCGTATCAGGTGCTGCTGGGATGATATCTAATCATCTGCTTTTTAAAGTGCGTGCTCCAAATATTCAATTCAATGAATAATTTGCTATCTTAAGAAACTTTCTTTTGAACTCTATTTTAATGTTTTATCCACCATTAAACTCTATTAACATGGTATGTTTGCAGATCAGACGCATCACTTATATGTCTCTAAGTAGCTTCTTTAGCTAAACCTTTCTTACATGGAATTGAAAGACTCATGCATGTCAGATAAAAGAGAATTAAAATCAATTATAGATGGAGAGTAAACTGATCTAGAATTACAATTTCTGTGTACCCAGGAGAAAATAATATTTGTATTCCTCTAGTATTTCTGCTTTAGATGGTTTATCTACCAAGTTTCCTCTTTATCTTTCCTTCTTTTTTTAATAACTTTTTTTTAAAATTGGATTTATTTGTTATTGCAGCTTGCATCTGGTGAGGTTTTTGGTCCAGATCAACCAGTGTCTTTAAAACTATTGGGATCAGAGAGGTCTTTTCATGCCCTTGAAGGTTTGTTTTCCTCTTTGAAGACATCACTTTAATAAAACGTTACTTTTATTATATTCATAAAAATATAACTTATCCAAAAAGCTCTACTGAGTATATATGGCAACAAAAGAATTTAAAGTAGGAAGAAAGAATGAAGATTTTTTCATCAGAGCAAAGGAAAGAACATTTGTTAAAAAATTGAATTTTTATGCTAGCATACATGTCTGTATGACACGGAAAATATATGTTTGTGCACATTCTGTTAAAGGGCAACATCATGCTGTTCACTGAAATCAAATTACTAATGTAGTCATGCTTATCAATAAGAGATTTTGTGCATGCAGGAGTTGCTATGGAATTGGAGGACTCATTGTACCCTTTGTTGAGAGAAGTGAGTATAAGCACTGATCCATATGAAGTATTCCAAGATGCAGAATGGGCACTTCTAATAGGGGCAAAGCCTCGAGGACCTGGAATGGAACGAGCTGACTTGTTGGATCTAAACGGGAAGATATTTGCAGACCAGGTAACTTTGGCTTCACTCTCCCTCTCTGTGTGATTGTGTGTACTCTGGCTTTTCTAGTGTCAAATTGGCCAAAAAGTTGTTTTTTTTTTCTCCCATTCTACTTTATACATGATTCTGATTTCAACACCTCAGGGAAAAGCTCTGAATGCAGTTGCATCTCGTAATGTCAAGGTCATAGTTGTTGGCAATCCTTGTAACACCAAGTAAGAAAATTATTTTCTTTGGTAGGGTAAGATAGGGGAGGGGCCTATGTTACATGGAATTTTTTAGACTGTGGGTGTTGCAAAGTATCTTGGTGTCGGACACACCTTTTTTATTATAAATTTACACCTATTTGAATTGTCGAGTACCTACCTGTGTCCATGTCATGAAAAATGCAGACTTGATTAATATAGGGAGGGGCTTGTGGAAGGGGCAATGGGATGACTTAAAGGATAGAGGGAGATACATGTAATGCATTGCATTGATAAAAGTGTTCTTCTCTTTACACAGTGCTCTGATTTGTTTGAAAAATGCTCCAAATATACCAGCAAAGAACTTTCATGCGTTGACGCGGTTAGATGAAAATAGGGCAAAATGTCAGGTGAGGATAACTCATTATCTTTGCTTATGTATGATGATTTTTTATGTTGGCAGTGCTAACTTACCAAACGAATATGATCTATATAGTTGGCCCTCAAAGCAGGTGTCTTTTATGATAAAGTATCAAACATGATCATCTGGGGAAACCACTCGACAACTCAGGTCATTTATAGTCTCTGTAGTTAGTGAAGTTGCACTGAGCTTATGTGTCTTGTCCTCTATTAAAATAATTAATGGTGATTATATACCAGGTTCCGGACTTCTTAAATGCTAGAATAAATGGCTTTCCTGTCAAAGAGATCATCAAAAACCATAGGTGGCTGGAGGAGGAGTTCACTGAAAAGGTCCAAAAGGTAAGAACCATGTAAGATAAATGTAGTGCCAAAGTTTGAAAACCTATCTATTCTCTCCTTCGTTTTCGGTTATTGATTATATGTCTCAATTTGTAGAGAGGAGGTGTGCTTATTAAAAAATGGGGAAGATCCTCAGCTGCATCTACTGCTGTGTCAATTGCTGATGCCATAAAATCTTTGGTAACACCAACCCCTGAGGGTGATTGGTTTTCCTCCGGTGTAAGTTATTTTTCTCTACTTTTCTTAACGGAACCTGGTACAAGTCCATTTTTGTTTTGCAGGCATCTTAATCTTTTACTCGATAAAATTTTTGGCTCCAATATTTGATAAAAATAAAATAAATTATTGGTAAGAATAATCCAAATATATATAACTACCAGCTTTATAAATATGCTTTACTTAATGAGCTTTAGTTCTCATGTAGTTCTGATCTATGAATGTTGAATTGTAATTTGTAGGTCTATACCAATGGAAATCCTTATGGCATAGCAGAGGATTTAGTTTTCAGCATGCCATGCATATCAAAAGTAAGTTTATAGTGGAGATTTTGCTTTCTCATTGTTTTTGTTCGCCGAATACTACTTGGAAGCTCTATGAATCCATTCCTGTTCTCCAGGGAGATGGTGATTACGAACTTGTAAAGGATATTAAATTCGATGACTACCTATGGAAGCGAATCACTAAGGTATTCCTTTCTACCTTGTTACTACAGTTGAAGGAAGAATGAGAACTTTATAAAATTGCTTGAGAAGTTCTACCTCCTAATAGAAACGGTGTTAGACTAGGGTAGGGTGGGGGTGCGGAAATGAATCAATGCTTATTGTTATTGTAGCCTCTTCAACGTTTAGCAGAAAAGTGGTTGGCTAGCTTTTCATGATAAACATGAGAATGTTTTTGGTTGATTGGCTTTTCATGCTTGTTGAACATTACCTAATGATGATTTTATTTTACATGAAATTTCAGACTGAAGCTGAATTGCTAGCGGAAAAAAGATGTGTGGCTCATCTTATTGGGGAGGTACATATTTAATATTTTATCATACTTTTGACACCATCAGCAACATCTAATAACTAATATGTTTTGTGCAGGGTTCTGGTTTCTGTGATTTACCTGAGGACACAATGCTTCCAGGTGAAATGTAATCAGTCCCTAAAGAAATTGCTCTTCTATTGAAGGTTCAGGCACAGCTCTCATTATTTACTTAAGCAAACGAATTATTAGATCAGATAATGAAGTTACAATTACACCATTTATATTGTACCCTGTATTGTCATTTGTAGCAGGAAAATAAAGAACAAGTAGAAATAAAATGTTCAATCTTTGTTGCGTTTGTCAATTTTTGTAATAATTATTAACAAACCCAGTACTACAGCTTGTATCAGCTTGTATCTTTTGTTGACTTGCTTATTTGATTTGTAATCAAAATCTACTTGTATACGGGGAAGTTGCATTTTTAATCTCTACTTTTTTAATTTAATGTAATTTGTCATAAATCAGTCAATATTTCACTTCACAGGTACATAATGAAAATCTTGTGTGAATCTAGCAAGTGATAAGTTTTATTAATCTAAACCTTTTGTTTTAAATAAAGTGAAAAAAATTAAATAAAAAGAAAAAAACATGGTTACTTGAGATTTTTAATCGTCTATTGAAAATGAAGAATATGCCTTGCGAGCAAATTGCCCAGAGACATCTATATCAATTGAACAGGGGACAGAACAAAAAGAATCCTCGGTTGATATAGTGCGTAATGTGGAAAAGAACAATAATATGAAAACCTAGTATACTTTTTTAGTATGTGTTTACCATTACATATCAAATAAAATTACGGTATAAAACAAGATTTAAACCACTTTTTGAGTAAGACAGTATCACACCACCTATGTAAACCGCAAGCTTATAAAGATGGTCGGTCAGATCCGCAATTAGCACAAACAAGTACTGAATCCAAAGAAACAATGAAGTCTTCTGAATAAATTTTTAATAGGAATTCAGGAACTGCATATAATAATAATGAGTACCATGGTCAGCAGCTTACTGATAAGTCCCTATCTAGTATATGAATGTAACTCCCAATTTTGAAACTCAGAGAAAAAGTCAGAACCCAGATGAACACAAACATGAACAATCCCCTTGTAAACATAGATTCTGTCTTGCCAGATAGTTCCCTAGATATTGAATCCATTGCAGCAGAATTCATAATAGGATGTGAAGGACCAAAGGACAGGAAAAGGTCAACATCTGCATTCTTGCCAAAAGACTGGTCTATACCATTCACGCTCACATTTCTGATTCTGATTAATCCAGCTGTAACATGAACTGAACTGGAAGATGGTGCTGCAGAGTTAAGCTGAAGAACTGCATCTTTTGTAGGGAACTCTAAAGCAAATGCGGGGGGAGCCGGGATGTCACCCAGCATTTGACTTGCTTTTTTGATGAATGGGTACTTCGAATCTACATGATAGGTAAAAGACACAAGAAAGAACCTCCTTCATCAGTAATGGAAAGAAAGGGAAAAAAAATAATGATACAAATGAAGTAGATTTACAAAATGATGTACTGAATATATCAATTAATATGGATATTAATGCTACCAGATTCAAACTTCTTGACTTCAGGCATTTGCTTTGAGGAGGAAGCCTCATTGCTATCATGTGCTTCTGATAGCTGTTCAGTTTCTCCAGTTGCAAGCTGTTATAGAAGAGGAGTAAGCTAATGCAATACCATGAACACCAAACAGATAGGAACAAGAAACTTTACAACTAATACCTTCTGGTTGTCAGAAAATTGCTCAGGGATGAAGTCCTCAGTGCCCATAATTTCAGAAGGATCAAAAGCCAGATTATGAATGTTGTCATCAGTAGCATCAAAGAAATTAAGGTAATCATCGACCATGTCAAAGTCTGCAGCACGTGCCATAATGGGATTTGATAGATCATCAGTTTCCAAGAATAATCCTTCACAAAATGGAAGATTCTCAGTAGCATCAAGGTATTGTTCATCAAGCAAGTACTCGACATGATTCCTGTTATTGCTCGTTTCAGAAAAATATTCATCTTTAACAGGTCTCTGGTCCATCTCACATTGCTCTGGTAAGTTTACATATGTTTGTCTGCCAGCGAGCTCTGAAGCTTCCTCAATGCCGGTCAGAAGCTGTATATCATCCTCAACCAAATCCCCAGAATGCTCTCCGTTGTTGCTTGTCTCCCCATAGTAGAAGCTGAATGGAATGGGAGCAAACAAAGGAGGGCTGTTGGCGCCAGCATCAAGAATCTGGAAAAAAAAATCAAGGAATGAGAATCCAAGCTTCATTAAAGTACTACAGGAATAAAAATTAAAAATAAATTAAGTGGAATTGGTGATGCGAAGATGCATGAATTTTGAGTTAAAATAGATTGTACAACTAAAAACCACATGAACACAATTGGCAAAATGCATATGAACTAATAATCACAATGAAATAAAAGATTTACAAGAAAACACCCTAAAGCAGATTTAAGAAGTGAGAAATATCCAGTACATGTAAAACCATTGTTAACAGTAAATAAAACAACTTGCACTTTCCCCACTTCAACAAGTCACAAACATTTTATCTGACAGATAAAACCCTAATCCTTAAAAAAATTCATGAGATTTTAAGTCTCAAGATACATATCATTAGTGAATATATTTTTGCTCCAAATATCCTTAAATCGGTAATTCCTCATGTCCATGCATGTCACAGAACTTTTCATTAATGATCTAAAGCATACTAGTAACTGAGACATGTTTATTAAGCAGGAAAATATGATATAGAGCCATGCCAAAGGGCTAGTAAGGGGTAAACTACATTATATCTTGATTGAATTAATGAGGGAAAAAAACCATAAGTTACAACCAATAATATTAGTTTTGCAGATCTCCTTATCTTATATGTAACCCTTCGTCCTAGTCCTACATACAAAAAAAAAAAACTATTCCTTTGATTATTTCGTATGTCCTGAAGATCTACCAATAATAATGAATTGTATAAACATGCACTAACCATGTAGATACATCAAGTATAAAAGAAACACCTCCTATCGTTAGAGATTCTAAAGAAAAAACAAAAGGATGAAGCAAATACCTGATCGAGCTCATTCACTTCGACATATGCATCAGCACTTGCTAGAACTTCATCAGCTGGCGCTTCTACCCCTGGTACAAAAGCCTCTTCCTCGTCTTCCCATTCTTCCTCAATAAAGGGAGCTCCATACTGCTCTCCATTCTTCGGTCCTGTACCGCTCTTCTGGAATATTCTACAAATCACCGCATCCTTTTCCATGGAAATCCATGACACAAGAATCCATCATTTCCAATTCAGCAACATTAAGAAGCACAATAGAAACTAAACCCAATAGAAATCACAAGCTAACCTGTGCAATTCCAGCTTTTTCCAACTCGTCATCAACAAGTCGATACTCGTGCATAACCCAATTGGTCCTGGCACCTTTTGGGGCTCGCCCACTGTGATACACGAGAGTCTTCTTCATTCCGACAGTTCGCGAATAGTGACGAACCGGACGGTCCTTCCCAGTAGTCTTCCAATATCCCTTTTCGGTCGCGCGATTGGTCTTCGACCCATTACCGTACTTTTTATCCAACACACTGAAAAAGTACCACTCCAAGTCTCTGCTCTTCAGCTTTGACTTCCCTATAAGTCCATCATAAATACAAGCTCAGTAAAAGAAATTCACAGATTTTCAAACAAATATAGACAAACCTAAATATAAAAAGGAAGGGTTTAGTTTCACCAGGGAGGTCCCAAGGCTCAGATTTGTACACGTCAATCTCCGATATATGATCAAAACGGAAGTGTTTTCCGGTGACCTTGCGCTTCAGATAGTATCGAACGAGTTCTTCATCGGTGGGATGGAATCGGAAACCCGGAGCGAGCGATTTAGCGGAATCACGGCCCATCAAATAAAATTAAAAGGCGAATCTTCTACTATTTTGGGAATAGATACGAAAACTTATTGAATTGTTGTTATTGTTGTTGAGATTGCAACAAAACAAGAGAAATTGGTGGAATTAAGAATTTTTGTTCTCGGTCAGCGTCAGAGGGTTGAAAGTGGAAGAAGGAACATAGTTGAGACTGAGATCAGTCGAGCCATTTCTCATTTGGTTTGTTGCTGAATTTCAAAACAATTTTGGTGCGGTGTATATTCGAACAAGTTTCCTTTTTGGTTTGAGTTTGAGTGTCCACGAAGGAATTGGTCGACGAATTTTCGGTTACTTGTCAGTGATATTACTAGCTCACTGTCATAACACGCTGCCTCAAGAGTTCTAGCTGAGCTGATCAATCAGCGGGACCCATGGACATAGTAACCACTGCGGTCTGCGGTGACAACTCTCTCAATAAGTAAATGTGACGCAATTGCATGCGTCAGTTAACGACGGAGACTTTTTGAAATGGAAATTGATTCATTCAAATCCTGTCATCCAATAGTCAATTAAACTATGAGTTATTTAATTATCTATGCTTTCGATAAAAATAAAATAAATATTTATTTTTTTATAATATTAAAAATATTTATTTATTTACGTAATAAGAGAAATAAAACTTTATTATAACATGTTATTAAACCATTTGTTTTCTTCACTTACTCACTCACCTCTCCCTTCCTTTATCTCTCTATCTTCTTTCTTTCTCCCCTTGCTCTGTTCTTCACTCCCTCTATTCTCTCTCGCCTGCTCATCTTTTTTCTCTCTTGATTTCTTTTGATTTTTTTAATAAAATATGAAAGAAGAATGATAAGAAAATGAGCGAAAGAATATGGAAAGAAAGGAGGGATTAATGCTGACTGCTAGTTTTTTTTTTATTAATAAAATATATAAATTTTATTTTGTTCGTATAAAATTTTAATTTAATTATACTTTTAAATTATAGAATTAAAACTTAAATCCTTTAAAAAATCTATTTTTAATTCTAGGAAAGCTCTACGCGATAGAGCAACCGAGCAAGTGATCGTGTGAAAATTTAATAATTTCAAGAGAAATGTTAAAACACATAACATATTTTTCCACTCCCTTATTTATTATGCTACATGTAAGAATTATATAAAAATCAATAAATCATTTTATAGATTTAAATAGTTCTGTCTGACATGCTACGAGTAGTTCGTGCTTAGCATTCCTTGTAACATAGGGATAAGATGTCCGTAGAGGGAGTACAATTCTGTATATCCTGCTTTGCAGCAAACGGGTAGCGAGTAAAGGTGTAAAAAGTGTGCAATTTTGGTAGATTTGAAGTCTCGTAAAAGGTTTTTCATGCTGTTGATAGATTCTGCTTCTTCATAAGAATGTTACAAGTATTCAACCATGATGTTTCTGAGCAAATCCCTGAAATATCAAAACTGTTGCTATCCCAAGCTAGACAACTAAGGAGGACCTGGGATTTGAGGTTGTAAATATCAATTGGGAATTGTACCTGTTTGGAAAGATCTTGATAACATTTCAACTAAAACGTCTTAGGCTACAAATTTAGACAGCAATGGCTGATCAAGAGCCTATATAAGATAGGCACTTTTCAGTCCAATATGTTACAACAGTTCAATTAGCATAACGATAATCTCACCCATGAAAAAAGTGCGTTTTTTAACATTAACTGACAGAAAATGCCGAGAGCTGATCGCAAATCCTACAGTGAAGAAAACAGGATTTTGCTTGCATGATCAACCACTTGAATCTTCAATACTTCTTCTCAGATCATAGTTCTCCTTGTTCAGAAGTTCTATCCGGGACTGAAGAATGTTAATCATTGATTGAGCACTCATCATTTCAAACTTCAACGTTTCTCTCTCAAGAGAAACCTTGTGGATCTCGTGTTGCAAATCTTGTATGTATTTCAAGCAGGCAGGAGGCACAGTTGAGCCAAGACTAGCAGGATCAAATTCAGGTGGAAAAGCTGGAGTGGTATCCCTGGGTTCAATTGACTCTAAGAGTGAATACTCTACTAGTGCAGAGAGAAAACTTCTAGTCGGGGGTGCTTTTGTCGTTGCTGTTTCTGTAGTTGTTGCTGCTGTTGTTGTAGAAGAGCGCAGATCCTGAGTGGTCCTGCTTGAATTCTCTGAAGCATTTGAATTGTTGGAATCGGAATCGTTAAGCCTTTTTCTTTTATACCTGAATAATTGCAAGGTTTGGTTATCATCAGCTTCTGGGGAAGGATAATCATCCAATCGCTCTTCTTGATTAATCACACACTGAGGAGGAAGATCGTCTGTTCTCTCAATCTTGCATACTGATAAAAACTTTTGCTTGTCCTTTGGATGATCTAAGGCATTGTGAGAAATCTTGTCGACAAATTGCGCCTCCTGGAAGAAAAACCATCATCAAAGCTAATACTATGGGGGAGCAAATACGATGTCAGAAGCACTATATGATTTAGAGATGTGTAAAACAACTTATACTTTGAAAGGGAGATGGTGGGGGAGGGGGGGAGTAAATACACCTGATGTTTTGTCAAGTTAAGAAAGCATGACGTACTACAGTGTTTTGCATGAAATACTTATAAATCAATAAAATAATACAAAAATTGGCAGGTAAACATTCGCATTGAGCAAGTCTATCTACAAAACGTTAATTGAAAGACTAAATAAACCAAACTATTCACATGTTATGATGCCATAAACATGACCAGGAAATTCTTATTTATATTCGTTAAATAAATTATTAAAGAAATCCTAAAAGCAAATCATGGACTTCCTTGCTCCTTCCAAAATGCAATGCGAGTAGATTGTCGAGTAACTGGGCTCAGTGTCGATGTACCATCTTCTATATTCTCTCAATTATTCCCATGTTTGCAAAGTAGATAATGTACTATTGCTCACGTCTTCTCCCTTCCCTCTCATCTTTTGTTAGTTAAAGGCGTGTGATTTCTGCTAAATGATCATAGCTGACCATTATCAATTATTGCAACTATCAATTAGACAAAGTATAGACTCCATACTCAGTATGCCCAGAACCAAGGGTACCATGGGCATTGAGTGAGCTTACCAATCTACACATCCAGGCCACATAGAATGCCCATCTTATGTTATCAATCACTTCTCCTCCTCCTCCATATCCATTTCTGAACATCGGTGGATTACAAGAACTCCAATCATTTCCACAAAATCATCCCAGTTACTACTTGCTGCAGCCTCTCCTACCCCTGATCACTATGGTCACCCCCCTCCCCTTTCTTTCCTTCCTCCTGCCAAAGAAAATACCAGCCTATTTAACAGCCTAGAATCTATAAATCATGTGTTCCACACTCTCAATATGCATTGTCACGCTACTCCCCTCCAACAACATCCCCACATCTCTTGCAAAAAATCCCTCATGGTTTAAGCATTTCTTCCGCCTCCCAAATATCTTCCTGTGCTTTGTCTAGAAAAGAAAAAAATTGCATTGTGTGAATTATTCACCTTTCCCTCTCTGTTGCTGCCATCAGCACATTCATATTAGTTGATGGGCTAAGGCTTGGTTTGTGGAGGCAGGTTTTGACTATCTATACTATCTCCAAGGGATTCAGAGCTCCAGAAAGACAAAGAAACCGCAAAGCAACCTGATACCACCATAACAGACACATACACTTGCATACATGGTACTGAGCAAGTATGCACAAATACAATACATGCTCATCTACATGTACAAATAAAGACATCCACCATATTCTCTGTGCATCCATCAATCTCAGGTAGCCAATACAATAACGGGAACATGTTTAAAAGCATCTGGTACTCCACAAGTGTGGCTTCCAGGAAGTGTTATTGTATATAGATAATGGAGTTAGCAATTCAATACAAATGCAACATTCCAGTTTTCAGTGGATGAGGATTCTAGCAAAAGACTTAAAAGTAATCGTGTAATTCTGTGCATCGTATGAATAGTACTAATACAAAATCAGAACTTCAAAATATAGTGAAAGTACATAAATCAAATCAATGATTGATACCAAAAATTTTGTACATTCTTCTTTACTTTGCTACTGAAGAAATCCCATACATATTTAGGAAATTATGAATGATTTTCAACTTGGGAAAAACAAGAGGCAAATAATAAACATGTGCTTCAATGATGAAGACAACAAAAAGGATGATAAACTCAAACATAAACACAAACCTGTTGAACAATATTCAATTTGACATGTGTATCAGGTGCATTTCGTTCAATGCAACTACCATTATTGTTTCCATTCACATGGTGATCACGATCATTGCCTCCACAACATGCTTCACGATCAGTTACTACTACATTACCTGTTACTATTCCAGGAACAATACCTGATTTATCATCATCATCCCATTCCTCCTCGATAAAAGGTGCATAGCGCTGCCCACTTGGTGGCCCTATGTTATTCTTATGAAATACTCTGCAGAGCACAAAGCCATCCTTCTTCGCTCGAGAACAACAATCAAACATGAAGTAAAAGGCATATGAATTAGATCAAAGTCCATGTATAGAGGCATGTTAACATATTACTGGGACTGTATGAAGAAATCGAGCAACTTAAGTCCAATAAAATAAGTCAACAATCCTGTTCAACTCCAACATTATCCATCACTGAGAAAACAACATAGCCTATGAATTACAGGTGCAAACCTCCCAATCTTTAAGTCAAATAAAATAAAGTATTGGTCGAAAGCTCACCTGTGTGGCACCAACACCGGCTTTCTCCAATTCTTCCTCAATGAGCCTGTACTCATGCATCACCCAATTAGTCCTCTTACCATCTGGAGCTCTCCCACTATGGAAAACTAAGGTTTTCTTCATTCCTACGGTTTTGGAGTGGTGCAGGACTGGCCGGTCATTGCCTGTTGCTTTCCAGTACCCTTGACTCGTGGCTCTGTTCATCCTTGCCCCATTTCCATACTTCTTGTCCAATGCACTAAAAAAGTAGTACTCTTGATCTCTGCTCTTCAAACTCGACTTATCTACAAACCCACCAAAAAATTAAAACCACAGAGAAACATATGAGCACCAAATTGACAAAAATGATTAAATGTAGCCTGCAAAACCAAATAGTAACAAAATGCCCCGAGGGAAAACAAACATTAAAGCCCGTGAGACAATACCTATATTTAAAATGAAAATACAATCGTGTTAATCATGACAATAAGCTAATCAAAATAATTATTTAGAAAACCATAAAGTAAAATATATCCCAAAAAAATTTAAAAAATTTGAGGGTGGGTGGGTTTTGACCTGCAAGGTCCCAAGGCTCGCTTTTGTAGATATCGACCTCGGATATGGCGTTGAATCGGAAAGCCTTGCCACACACCTTGCGCTTAAGGTAGTAAATAACGAGTTCTTCGTCGGTTGGATGGAATCTAAAGCCTGGTGCAAGAGATGTGGGTGCTCGATTCGAAGATTGCGCTAAAGACACCGATTCTGCTGCTTCACGACCCATAACTGAAAGGATTTAGAGATTCCTCTTAATCTTGAAGGTTTCAGATATGGAGGCTGTTTTAGGGTTCAAGCAGAAGCAGATAGAAGGAAGAGGAAAAGGATAGGGCTTTGATTGGTGGTGAAGAAACTAAGGGTAGCTTAGATTACAAGAAACTGTTTGGGAAAATGGGAAAAAAATTGCGTAAAAAATCTTAGCTTCTTAATTTGGACGGGTGAAGAGACGGGACACTACCCACCAGTAAAGATTAAACTAAATTTGGAGTTAAAATTACTAAAAATTATGTGTAATTATTTTGTTATTGCTTTACAACTAGATGTAGTTTTCAAAGAACATATGGATTCGGATTTTTTTTTCTAATTAAAACAATTAGTTCATAATTTAATTTTTATTTTTTAAAAATAAATTTAATATTTTAAATTTTTGTATTAAATTAACAATTCCTTGTGTTATCAATTTTATTAAAAATGAAAACTTTTCATTCAATATTTTTCTAAAAAAATAAAATTTCATTAATTAAAAATCAAAATGTATAATTTATGTCAAAAATTATCAATTTAAATATATCAATAATTAAAAAAAATATTATAAACCTATTTAGGTTTTTCTTATAAAACAGCCTTCAAGTCTAAAAAATAAGTAATTATACTCCTTCAATTATTATTTTATTATAATATTTTTCTTAAATTTCATAATTTTTATTAATTTCATAGTATATTGTTTCCTTAAAAATTTAAAAAATGGTAACAATAAATATATAATAATTATTTTTTAAACTTAAAAGATATATTTGTTATTTAAAAAATATAATAAAAATATTTGTAATTTATCATAATTAAAATTATTAAACCAAAAATAAAAAAAATTTACTTAAAAATATGAATATTTATTTAGAAAGTTTTTCCATTGAATATTTAGTTACTTTAATTGGTATATTATTTTTATTTAAAAAAGTAAAATATTTATATTATATTATAATGTTTATTATATTCCATAGGTTGTGTTTATAATTAAGTTAACAATCAATCATCCATACTAAAATTTATAATCTTTGTAAGTATTATAAATTGTGCCAACTAAATCTAATAATAAAATGAACTAGCCATATATGTTGATGATCAAACAATAAACTCAAATTGCATAAGTGGACAACTCTCTTATAAAGTTTGGGTGAGAATATTAGTTGTGTGTTGTTATGCATGTTTATATTATACGGGTTTGTGGTATATTGTATATTTTGTTGAGTAAATATTAAAATAAATGTTTTATCTTGTTAAAGAGGGTGTGTCAGGAAAAGTTGGTATGCTTGTTGATAATATTTTATATTGATCATGTTTCTAATAAATTATTCAATATATTGTTTAATATTATAATTTTAACTGATACATTGGTCAGTTATTTTTGTATTTTACTTAAAAAATATTTAAAAAATGTTAAGACTAAATTAACCATGATTTTAATAATTAATCTATAACAAAATAAAATGATTTCACAAAAATAATATAATTAACAATAATGAATACACTTAATACATATGATTATTTTTATAACAAAAATCATTAATTTATTCGTATATTTTAATATATCTATAAATACATTATTTCAATTTATCAATATTAATATTTATTATTATTGAAAGTTTCATAAGTTTTGAATTTTTTAGTGGTGTTAGATACGTAATTGTGTAATTATTATTTAAAAAATTATAAAATATTTTAATTGTTTTTAATTAAGTAATTTATATAATAAAAACAACATTTAATATATTTATAAAAAAATAATTTCATATTCATGCTATATTTTATGAACCAAATTGTTACTCTTAATAATATATTTATGTATAATATAACTTATAATAAAACATTTTTTGTTTTTAAAAATAAAATGAATATATAAATAACAACTCTATAAATGTAGGTCAAGTATCCTACAACAATCTTATTTATATATTTGTTTTTAATTCTGAAACTTCTAATTTAACACATTTTTATATATTTGAATTATAATAGTTATTTTTTTATACATATATTTTCTTCAATTTCATTTATATTTTGTCTAATTTTCTCATTGCTTTTTTTTATCGATATATGTCAGTGATGGGTGCATTATCGATATATGTCAGTGATGGGTGCATTTCAATTTTAATCGGATTTGATTTAAAATAAGAATCAAACTAATATATATCTTTGTGTTAAATTAAAAATTGAAACAGATTTATCAAATATTAGTTAGAGATTTGGTTTGCACTTTAGAATTATTTATTTTTAAAGTAAATTTAAATAAATTTATGTTATGTTAATATCAAATTAATAGATAAGGTTTATTATTTAATAAAAAAATTAATTAAAATATTATATATTAACATTTAGATTATAATTGTGTATCAATTTTAAGTACATAATAATTTTCTAAAAATTAGTAAATTATTGAGAACAAAAAATAATTTAGAATTTTTATTAATTATAGTAAAAAAAAATTAAAAATAATCTTAAGAAAAGAATAATATAAATTGTTTCAACGTACAAGTTTACTTAAGATTAGATAATTTTAAAAAATATATGAGATATGCACTATAAATGTAAAAGATTAAAATAAATGTGTATTAATAATATGTAAGTTATTTCGTTTAAGAATCTATTTGTACTCTTTAAAACCTTAATCGATCCAATATACGTCAATTTTTTGTATTTTTAAAACCAAAATTTATTTATTTAAATTTATAAAATATAAAACTCTCAATATTTTCATTTTCATTCATATTGTATAAGTTAGTTTATTAATTATTATTTTTTCCACTAATATATGCAACATTTATAGAATTTATATATATACACAATATTATGGCACGTAGACAACACATATAAAATAAAGTGAAATCTCGTACAAAAGATGTCAAAAATGAATTTGTTAGATTTGAGTTTAACTCCACCTCAAAACTTAAGTGGTAAGATGAAAGATTATCAAGCTTATATGTGCAACGGAAGTCTAGTACATGATCGATGTGGGACTTAACATCTCCTCCATATCGGCTGGTGGTCCTGGTCAGTACTTGATGGGCGAAGCCTAGGGGTGAGCATACCACCAGACTTTTGGGAGTCGATGGGGGTGAAGAAGTCAAGGAACTAGCTCTAATACCAGGTTGTGAGATGAAGAATTTTCCAAGCTTATATGTGAAACAGAAGACTAATACCTGGCCGATGTAGGACTTAACATCCCCTCCACGTCGACTGATAGTCCTGGTTGGCATTGGATAAGCAAAGCCTGGGGGTGAGCGCACTACCAGGTGCTTGGGCGCCGATGGGGGCGAAGAAGTTAGAGAACTAGCTCTGATATCAGAAACTCGTGAATAGTTCAATCCAATAAGGTCTTATAGAGTTAAGGATTGCATAGACTTGTAAATTTTTCAATATCTTAATTCCTATCTGATGTGGGACTTTATAACCCTCTTTCCACATCAATTGGAAAGTCTTGGTCGGTATTGGATGGGCAAAGCCTGGGATACCGCCAAGCTCTTGGGCGTCGATTGGAGTGAAGAAGGCAGGAGACTATCTCTGATATCATGTTAGACTGGAGTCTAACTCCACATCAAAACTTAAGTTGTAAAATGAAAGATTTTTCAAACTTATATGTGCAGCAGAAATCTAGTACCTGATTGATATGAGACTTAACATAATTAATGCTTTAAATATGACTTTAATTTTCAATTTTTTTTTACAAAGGTTTGTTAAATTAATGATTTTATTACATTTCTTTCATTTCATTTTTATTCATTCTACTAATAGAGCTAATAAAAATGGTATCGTACGTTAGACTAAAGTATTAATTTAATTTTTATTTACAAAATGAAAGAATTTTTTTAAATACTACATTGGTTATTTTAATGATGAGAATTTTTAACAATTTAAAAGTTGATCATAAATTTATAATAAGTTGCATAAAAAATCATAAGTTCCCAATTTAGATAAAATATCTTGTTATATAACAGGTTTGTAATGGTACACGAATTCTTAAATTTCTTTCATATAAAAATATTGTTGAATGTCTCACATCGATCAGGGAAGCTAATCAAGTACTCGTTATAAGATCATGTCAACTCTTCCTCTTTGAGATTTTTTTTAAAGAGAATTAGGTCATAACTTTCTACAAATATAATTATTATTTTTCGATGAAATAATATTTGAAGGTATTTGATGAGAGGTTCACTTAATGGTCTAAAAACATATTAAGAATTGCATAAATTTGTCTCTTATGCGAATATGTTACAAAAAGGAATGTATGAAGAATTTTTGTATAAAATCAATTTAAAAAAATTCATAAAAAAATTACAATCACATACAATATTTCTCAAATCAATTTTTACATGGGTGTAATTTAAAATCATTTTTATGAAAATAATAAAAATATAAGTATTATTAAAATTTGTAAGTAGAAAAATAATATTCATTATATTATGTTAATATATTTTTATTATTAAATTTTTTTGGTATATTATTTAACATTGAATTATGTCTAATTTTATACCGTTTAAATTAAAATATTATCAATGTTAAACTATCTAGTTGGATTCTTTTAATATTATTAAGTGATATTTTTATTTTTATAAATTTTAACATGTGTTATTTTTAAATTTTTTTATATTATATTAGACAATTTACGATCAATTATTCATTTAGTAAGTAACATGTGATTTTTTTAAATAATTATTGTTAATGTATATCTAATAATATATTAATATATATATTTATATATATATATATCTGCTAATGTATATCTCTAATGTATATCTCTTTATTTCTGGCATATCTTTAGTTAGTTACTTTAGATATATCTAATTTACTTATAACTCTTATATAAAGGCACCATGTATATTCATTTATACACAGAATAGAATACAATCATTAACAATGAAAAAAACTAATGCTTCACATTAATTATCTCACGCCAGACAATGAGTTTTATAACTACGGGAATAAAAAGTAAATTTTAAAATTTTGCTGATGAAAAATTGTAATTTAAGTATATTAATTATTATTTTTAACAAAAATATATTATATTCATATAATTGTTTAAAAGTGTAACATAAATTAAAAAAAAATAACAAAAGTTTATTATTATTTTTTAAAAAAAGATAAGACAATGATGTGTCATTATATATATATATATATATTGCCTTGAAAATCATTTTATCGTTGCTGGTCGCTGGGTAAAATAATGGGGGATATAATCAGATGAAAGGTGAGGTGGAACATTTTTGATGACAATGGTAAAGAAACAAATTAAATGGCCATATCTTAAGAATAATAAAATTACCAAAGTAATCGATTACTACTTCTTTTGCTGACCTAGTAATTCAATATTGCCAGTGCTTACCAAAAAAAAAAAAAAAAAGAGTAAAATTGCCCAGTAATTTATGGATAGAACATGAAATAAAGGTGACACGTGACTTATAAAATGATAAATTCATATAAAATATAGTTGCTTGTTTTGATTAATTCATTAAAAATATAAATAAAGTATCAATATATTTAAATAAGTAAATTTATTATCCCATCAAATATTTTATTATAAAAAAGTATTTTTTGTTAGCATTAAATTTGTAATTTTAGATCTAAGTCTTTATTTTTTAGTATAGATTATTTCAATATTTTGTTTAATAATTTAAAGATACGTAGTATAGGTAAAAGATTTAATGTTTGAATTTTAATTAATACGTATGTATAATACTGATTCGGTGTGTTGCATATGATATTGATTAATCTCTTAAAAGTCATTGAATGACTTCATTTTAAAGAAAAATAAATAAACTTCTATATCTACACGCAACCTTTACAGTAGTTTATATGATATTGTTTTTTTATTATTATTATTTGTCTCTTAATTGCTGCTTTTTTAAAATCGGAACTATGAGGTAATTTTCTATATAATAATTAAAAAGTGTGTTAAATTGCTCTTAGATGGTCCAAAATAATATTTAAGTTATGCTATATTTTTGTATTTTTTACAAAATAATAATGCAAATATTTACTGATCTCTGAAACATCGTGCCTTTGTACTTCAAAGTAGTTCTTTTTTCATTTGAAGTTATAATTATTAGTCGGCAAAATACCGGACAGGAATTAAACGGTAAAATGTATGATTGGGTTTAAGTTTTTTTTTTTCTTCACTAGTATATTTTAACTATTAATCATTTAAAAAATATATATTTTACTTATTATAAAAAATGCAGCCAATAACGTATTTTAAAAAAAATTAGTTTTTAGAAATTAAAAAAACATATTTAAAAAATGAGTTTTTATTTATTTAAAAAAATTATGACATTATTTTACTTTAAATATCATTCAATTATATGTCTCTAAAATTATTTAGATTCATTCAATGTTAAATATTACATAAATAAAACATGTTTAATATTATATTAAGATATTATTTTTATTATTGTACAATTAAAAGGTATTTTACAAGTTTTTTAAGTTATAAAAAATAACAATATATGTTTTTATGTTATAAAAAAATATAAATAACTCAAATAAAATTAGAATATACATAATAGGTTAAATATACAAATTGTTTAATCAAGCTACCCTCACTAAGAACCTAATATTAATATATAAAAAATCTTATATTAATTAATAAAGATAATATTATAATATTTATAAATAATATGATATTTATATTTTTTTATATTAACATATTAAGATTAAATTATTTATATTAATTATACACTATATAAAATTTATTTAATATATATTTATTAAAGTAACGCAAAATACATAAAATATATTACAAATTTTTATTTTTCATTAAATGTAATATTATATAGTATTCTTGAATTTGTTTTTTGGTAAAATACAAACTTAATTTCAATGTAAGATATTTTTAGGAGAAATATTAAACACTTATCAACTGTATCAAAAGAAAACTAACCGGATGCTATAATACAATTTTAGTTGGTCCACTAAATTCATTTAATCAAAAATCAAATTTATGTGTAAAATAATTTAATATATATATCCGAAAAATTATTTTCACTTTTTATATAATAATTCATTCGCTTTTCTTTTTTCCAATATTCAATATTTAAGCCTGAAAAGACAAGATATGTATGGCACACCACGTACTTTTAGGACAGAGAAACAAGTACAGCTGGTTGTTGCCTTTTTCACTTTATTTTTTTTAATAATACTTAGTGTTTTTATTATATGCATAACTTATTTATTTTATTTTTCAATAATTGTTTTATTCATAAAAAAATTATAATTTTTTTTTCAAAAATAATTATAATGTAATAGATATAAAAAAATGATAATTATTATAATATGTAACCTATAATTAATTAAAAATAAATATATTAATAATATTATATATATATAATTATATAAAAAATAAAATTTTTAAGTTAAAGGCCCTTTAAATAAATAAATCAAATTTTATTTATTTTTACATATATATATTTTATTTTATTTACGTGATAAATGAATAAATAATAACAATTATTTTCAATATTTTAGATAATCTAGTATAGTAAATATTAGCATAACTGTTGTTATCTATCCCTGCACCTATTCCTACTACTTGATTTTAGGTTCTTACTCCGATGGAAGCCAATCAAACCAATCTTTAAAAACTAATATCTCTTGAATTTTGATTTTAATTCATCTTATTTGCTCAATGTTTTAAGATGTTTTAAAAGATAATTTAAATTCAACATTTCATCGTGTGATCCCCACTTTTCTCACATCTAATTAAAGTTTATATAGGTTTTGTTTTAGTGAATACACACTATGCAATTTTTAAATTTTGTAAGCCTAAAAATGGAAAGACAGTATGCAATATGCACTTTGTTTTAAATTGGTAGATTAAGCCAATATAAAAAATAGTCTGTATAGTATAAAAATTGTATTACATGAAATATTAATATTATGAACACCATTGATCAAGTGCTTTATTTAGATCTTAAATGATTTTTAACAATTTATCATTTTTAGGATCATCAAAAATGTCTAAAAAAAAAAGAACAATAAGAAAAAAAATCTCAATTAGTCTAAAAAAAGAACAATAAGTTCCGGTGAGTCTAAAAAAAAACCATAAATTCTAGTATCATTTGATAAATTTAAATGATTCTCACATATAATCAATATTTATATATTTTTTATTTTAATGAATAGAAAATATCTAGTTTTTGAATTTTATATGCATACAAATAGGAAAATATTATAAAATATGTCGTTTATTTAAAAAAAATATTAAGCTTGTATAAAAAAATAATCTATATGTATATCAAAACTATAGTTATTACAAGAAATATTAATAACATAAAGATCATTTATCGAATGTTTTATTTAAAATTTGAATAAACCTCGATATTTTATCATTTTTAGGATCATCAGAAATACTTAAAAGAAAAAAGAACAATAAAAAAATTTCAATTTAAACTTATCAATAAAAAAACATATTATAGATAAATTTATTGAGCTCCTAGGACATTAAGGAATAAGAGATGTTAAAAGATAATGTAAAATGAGTTAAAAAGTATTAAAACATGTATTTAATGATTAAAAATGTCAAAAATAAGATGTTAATATTCTAGTTAAGAGGATAGTAAAAAATAACAAAATTTGTTTTCATTAAATGCACATGTATAAAAAATCTCTAATAAAATCAAAAAATATATTAAATTAATACATTTTATTACTAAGTTATCGTATAAAAAATAAAACTAAAAAAATACTTAAAATGAAATTATTATAGCACTAACATACTGAAGTCACTTGTGGTTCAGTGGAATACTTCAATAATTTATTTTGTCAATTAGTCTCTTTATTGTTTTAAGATTTTTTTTTTTGAATCTTTATTGGTTTAAGTAACGCATAAATTATAAATTGGATATATACAACATAAATTAGGACACTTGACTCAATTTTTATGAGAAAAATAAAAAGAACTGAAATCTCAATAGTTAAATGTTGAAAATCTTAAAAATGCATCAAAACAAAAGAAGTATGACTAAATCACATTTTTTTAATAGTTAATGTACTATTTATATGCTATACTTAAAACATATGATTAGAGTAAATTACAAATTATTAAACTTGAAAATTACGTGATTAAAGAGATTTATAATTAATAAATAAAGGACTAATAGGCAGTAGAGCCCTTTACCCTCGTAATTTAAGTTAGGATGTCTACTTTATATTCATTATATATAAGAGCTGTTGATTTATTTGCATAATAATTTGAAAATATTTTTTTATCAATTTTTTTAAATTATATGTTTCAATCGTATTAAATTAAATTACCATGTAATTAAAAAAAAAATTTAAGTAATAACATAATAAAAGTAAATTTCTATATTAAAAGAGAAAGAATAAAAAATAAAGCGAGACAAGTTTACGTAAAGGTATTGTAAAAAGTAAATTATTCCAAAAAGAAAAGAGACCAAGGATAAAGGTAGGAAGCAACTAGGAATTAGCAGGATCTATAGGCAAAAAGAATAAAGGACACGTTTCTATCATATGAGCTAATAGTATATTTAGTTAATTAGCTAAACCCAAAAGCATGCATACTTTGCCTGCAAGTCAAGTAAACATCTTGAGGGACCCTTCAGCACAATAAATTAACATCAACATCATCGTCTTCATTTTATTTGATGTTTTATGTTTGTTTGTTATATGCTCGTAATAATAATTAAATAGAGAATCATCCTCAGTTGTTTTGGAATATTGACCATTACAATTAGGGAGCATCAAAAGGTACTCTTTTACACGTACTCACAAAAAGGTACTTGAATACATGTAATAAATTTTATATGCATGGGTTCATGCCGAGGGCAATAAGTTATAGACTCAACAATTAATTTCCTCGATTTATGATTTTTTTTAAATTAATTATTCAATCCAAATATTCATTGAAAAAGTTAAAGTATGTTTAATTTGATTTAACAAAACTATCTCTTTTAATTTTGGACCAATTTATTTTCGTCAAAAGTATTTTTAATTTAAATCAATTTAATCAAAATAAAAAAAATTTATCATTAAATCTCATTTTTAAAATTCTTAGGTTAAATAAAAGATAAATAACTAAATTATTTTTTATTATAATAAATTATAATTATGTGGCTAGGAAAAAAAACGAACAAGGCAAAATAAGTTATCACAGCTTTTTACAGATGTGCATGAAAAATACTAACTTATATTATAATTATAATTAAAATAATAAAATATATAATTATAATTTTACAAGTGAGAAGAGTTTAAAATCAAATAATAGGTATAAAATTATTACTCTATTTCTCAACATAAAAAATGCTACTTACTGTTATAACGTTTGAAATTTATAATAATATGATATTTTATGTTAATAAAATTTAAAATTAATATATATTTTATAAAAATTAAATACTTAATAAAAAATAAAATAATTTAATTAATTAAAAATATATTTTTAAAAAAATGAATAAAATTATTAAAAAAAATCAAATATTTGACTGAAAAGATCAGATCTAAGCAGAAAATCTGCATTCAGTACCCACTCCTACGTAATATCTATTGAACGTGTCATATTAGTGTCAACGTCTACGTGCCACGTAATGGATTTGATACCATCTAGATAAAGGTAGCTTTCTCGTGCTACATGTGGCGATCATGTCATATAATAACTTCTTTATTTGTTTTTTATAAATATATTTACTTTTATATAAAAGTTTTGTAAGATGTAATGATATTATAATTTTATTTTTGTTATTTTTATTTAAATTTTTGAAACTATATTTTAATAATATTTTTATTTAAAAAATATTAAATTAATATAATTTATTATTTAATTGTATATATTTTACATATATAATAATAAATATATAGTATTTAAAGAATATTTTTAAAACTCAAAATATTATCATTTATTATTTTATTATCTAAAAATTATTTTGAATATAGCACATATAATTTTTTTAATTAAATAAAAATTAATATTTTTTAAATAAGATATCATTAAGTTATTATCTTAAAAATTTAGATAAAAATGATGGTAAAAATAAAAACGTGATAATATTAAAATAATGAACTTATTTTGTAGGGTTGGTATTTTTAGAGCATTATATCTTTATTTTAATTAAGATATATTAAATATTTATCTTGATAAAATAAAATAGTAATTTCAATAAATTAAGATATCTTAACCAGAGGTACAAATTATTATAAAAATTAATCAAAAATATATATCAATAATTTAAATAAAAAATATTTAATACATCATAATTAAAAATATAAATAAAAAAATATCAATATAAATAAAAGTAATCCAAATATCCATACTCAAATTTTTTATATATAAAATAATTTTTAATGACTTTTATATAAAAGATTCATTATCATATAATGCTTAACTTTATTTTTTAATTTATAAAAAATTTATAATATTGATGAAAAAATTAGGATATAATTTACCATTAATATGATAGATTATTATTAATAAATATAATTATATTTAATAAAAAATTAACTTATAAATTATGATATATAAAAATATGTATACCATATAATTTTCTTTTCCTATATGTTGTTTAAGATTAAAACGATAGATTGAGAGCCATTACTTTTATGACTGCATCACTTATTTTATAACAGTGAAAATTAACACAACAAGTTTAGTATTTGGTATTATAAAATATAAAAAAATTGTAGGTAAAATCTTTTTATAAATTTTTAATATATATCTATCCATTTAATTTAAAAATATTTTTTTTTTCTTTAACGAAATGCTTTCCTATCTATGTATTTTTAGATTTAAGAGTATTCAATCAATGATCTATTACACACTCTTTCAAAGATGATTATTTCTACTCATCTTCGTCTCTTTTATCATTGTCATTTAGGAGCTTTAGATGGTTATCTAGGTTGTTTATCTCTCAAGAATGAAACATATCTCCTATCATCTCATTGGTTAATGTTAATCTTTCTTATTTTGAAGTCATATCTAGTTTTTAGAGTTTAACTTGATTTGATATTACTTTAGTAATTCGTCCCAAAATAATGCTTTTATTTTAAGATATATAGTCAACTATTTTGCCTCAAAGTATTTTAGTGAGAACCAAATTACTTTGAATTCAATTGATATTTTACCTTTAATCACAATTTATTCATTGATTTTTTAATATCAATAAATTTGTATTTTCACTTAATTTCACATAAACTTCATCCTTATTATAAATAGATCAACATATTCGAGTTCACAAACAGTTACAATTATTTTATAAAAACTCACTTTCACTGCATTTTTAATGTATTTCTTTAACCAAATTATTGTTTATAATTTGTTGGTTTATTTTTTAAAGACATGCGTTCATAACCTTAGACACATCCTACAGTTTAAAAACTTATAAATTTATGTTATATTTTACTCCTTGGGGATAATAAATTTATTTTTACTTGGTAAGAAGTTATTTTTTTTAATAATAGAATTATCTTAGAAATAATACGATGACAGTTATGTTATTAGCTGGAAAGATGAAAACTATATTTAATTAGAAGGAAATTAACCAAAGAAGTGGATGAGGATTGAAGAGGGTGGTAGTTCTTGCAGCCTGCGTGCGCCAGAAGCTTGTATGGTGATCACTTGGCGAGTTCCTGTTGTGACATCTGTTTTGGTCGCGCCACATTAATTGTCTACAGCATGAAGAAACATCGTCATCTTTATGCGCGCGTGTTCTAACATTTACTTTCTTTTTCGTCTCTTAACGAAAAAACCCAATATACTGATATGTAATCAACGCAGACTTTATCTGTATTTTTAAAATTTATTGGTAATGTTTTTAATTTATAATTTAAAATTAAATTATTTATTTATAATTTTTTAAAAGATAATTATTAATATATTTGAAAATAATTAAAAAAAAATTAAAACTTATTTATAAATTATTTAATAATGGTTTATGTTTTTTTAATTTTTATGAAACTTATAAAATACAGTTTTTTTATTATAAATTTTTTTAATAATTTTCTTTAAACATTTAAAAATATAAAAATTGTAAGATTTAAATTATTCTCTAAAAAATATCTGATAAAAATAAAAAAAAAATTAAATTTTAAAGACTTATAAATTACTCATATTTTAATAGAATTTTTTTTAAAATAAAAATAAAAATTTTAATTAAAAAATTAAAAATTAAAATTATCATAAAAAACCTTTAGTAATCGAGATAGGCGAAAAATTTATAGCAAGAAGGATTTTTTTATCGTGCATTTAGCATTAAAGAATTAAATTACTCAATTGTAAACCTTTTGAAATGGCAAATAAAGAGAACTATTGAACTTTTTAAAACATGTGATATCTACCCTCAAATGTCAATTGTTTTCCATCTCACTTAAATGAATACAAATGTTTTAAAAATTTAAAATTATGATTATTTTTTACATAATATTAAACTATTATAATATGAAAAATGTGATTAAGAATTTATGTATTTTTAATATTATTTTTATTTTAAATTACATCTTAAATCGCTTTAATTACATTTAAATGTTGATATATTATAATTTTGTATGAATGATAGTTTTATAATAAATTATACTTAATATAATTCTCTTTAATAAAACTGTTATTTATAAATTATAATTATAAAAGTAGTGAAAATTGTTCCGATAATATTAATACCTTTCTATTTTCCATAAAAAAAATCAAATTTGATTAATTGATTAACAAGATGACAAACTATTTAAATGACATGGATTGTACAGGCGCCTGCAGCAGCGCGTGATTCTGACATTGACGTAAAACCTATGTGTTAGGAAACCACTTCTAGTTTAACCGTTTTCGTCCTTTTTCTATAATTTTTAATTGACAATGATTTTCTTTGGTTGTTTTCATTTTTATTAGTGTAATAATACAAATTTGTGATAAAAATAATAAAATAAGTTTGTACATGTATTGACATCAATTATAACTTTATTAATTATTATTCAATACATTATTAAATAATTTTTAAAAATGAAAAATTATTTATTTTTTTAAAATAAATTATAAATATACCTCTTTAAATTTTCTGAAACAATAAAAAATCTTTATTAATTTAAAAAATAAAAATTATATTCCTTTTTTTTTTTTATATTTTAAAAGATGCTATTATAAATAAATTAATAAAAATTAAGAAATTTAATAAAAAATATTATAATAAAATAATTATAAAAAAGATATAATTAACTATTTATTAAATTAGAAAGATATTTTGTAGTTTATTAAAACTTTAAGGGATTAGATAATAATTTTTATTTTAAGAAAATTTGACTACCTTACACTATAATTAATATAAATTTATATAATTTTAATTTTATTTTTAATTATAATGTATTATTATAAGATAGTTTCTTAAAATAAATAAATTTATTATGAGCAATATTAATAATATTTTTGATTTATTTTATTATTCAAATAATACGTGTAACTTAACTTTATTGTATACTTTTTTTTTATGTTTTTCAATGAAAAATAATTTTATACATATTAATTAAAATTAATAAAAATAAAAATACAATTCAGAATATTGCCGTCAGGGCTCATTTATTATTTTTAAAATTATCTTAAAGCGTGCAAGTTTGTTTCTCTTTCAGATTCTTCGGTGTCTCTAACCAGAGTTTCTGGTCTCATTTCTCTCGTACGTTCGCAACTTTTTCAACTTATTACGCGCCAAATCCACATGTGTCTCCTACCTCGGGAAGTATTTAAGTCGACACTTCTAAAACGCAGAGTCGGTATTCAATAAAATATATTAACTTTTTTCTTAAAAATTCAATTTTCTTTTATATTTTTTCAAGATATACATTAATACATAAATAAATAACATGATATTTTCTAATTTTTTAAAAAAGTATCGAACTGATGTGCTTTTGATTACCTTTTCATCCAGTATATAATATCTTCGTTTCAATATAACCTGCAATTTAATTAATTCGAAACAGCGAATTAACATAATCTAAAAATAATAAATAATTATAATAATCTTACCTTTTTATTTTACTTTACTCTCATATCAATAAACAATTTCTCCGTATCTCTATTCTCTATCTTCTCTTCTCTGCTTCTCATTTATTTATTTTTTGTTTAAAGCGAGAGATTATGAAAAAGGAAGCACCTTTTCACAGCTGAACAAATAGAAACTAGTGAAATTTGAAAAATGAGTTCGTCAAATAAAGTAGGGAATTGCAATTATGACTACTCATTTAAGATACTACTGATCGGTGATTCTGGCGTTGGTAAAAGCAGTATCCTTCTCAGCTTCATCTCCAACTCTGTTCAAGATCCTTCCCCTACTATTGGTAATACAATCTTCTTCTTACCTCATTCAGCTACTTTTGTTTAATGTGTTATTTTGCATTTCTAGGTTCTCATACCTAATCTTACATTGGTTCTTTGTTTTTTTTCTTTCAAAGTTGGCATCTTTAATTTCTTAAATGATACTTCAACAAGTTATTATTTGATTGTTTTTCATCTTCCTTGTTTTTTATTGAAAAGAACATAACCCGAATACCATTGGGTATATTTCTTAAAATTTTGCTTTTATTAAAAGGGATACCAAAAGGGACAAGGTCTGATTCCTATAAAAGGGCTCTGTAAGGAGTTTCTATATTTCTGCAGATGCATTTTTATGTATTTGAAACAAACGTCTTTTAGGTGACTGTCTAAGAATTTTTTTCTTTTTCTTCAGCCAATTTATGTTTTTTAATGAAGTGATTTGTGAATGATATGAAGTTTCCCTTTGTTAAAGTAAAGTTTATTGGAAATTAGATGTCTGTAACTGTAGATTGAGTTGTGCCAGGGATAATAACAATCTGTACAATTTTACTAGTCATATGCATGGTATTTTGAGGTTCTTAATTAGGCTCGCCTTTCTATCTACGCGTTAAGGTTTACTCTCAAATGGTTTATTTGAGTTTTACATCTCTTTTGGTTGCTACTTATACAATTAGGTGTTGCACAATGAGTTCATTGAGGTTATAAGTCTCAACATTTTTCTGTTTATAGTATTATCTTTTCATGGGTGGGTCAAAAATTTATGATAATATAATACTAACTTATATTAGACTAAGAACTAGTTTTTAGAAGACAAAACAACCAATAGAAATAAGTAATCATTTCTCTTATTAGTTTTTGTTTATTCATTATTAATAATAATTAAGTTAGGTTTATAACTTTATTGTGGGTGAAAATTGTCTCAAGACTCTTAAAATGAGGCTCATGTGTCATAGAGTCTTAATGCTTACATCTCACTTTATGCGACAAAAACGCATTAAGGTATAAAACAGTCTTGGTCAAATGCATAAATTGTTAGTAAAAGGCAATTTCATTGCGTCATAAAAACTGAGCATCCAG
Source organism: Hippophae tibetana (assembly GCA_037013495.1). Classification (NCBI taxonomy): domain Eukaryota; kingdom Viridiplantae; phylum Streptophyta; class Magnoliopsida; order Rosales; family Elaeagnaceae; genus Hippophae; species Hippophae tibetana. Next base: position 140,144,160 of record CM072801.1, on the reverse strand, counting down.
AGCATTCACGTGTAGTGAGTGGGAGTGGATCCTCTGATGATCTTTTTTTCTATTATCTTTATCAAGGAATGATTATTATTATTTTTTAATTTTATTTATAGTAAAAGTTTTATTTAATAGTATAGAATGACCTAGATTATTAGGTTCATTAATATATAATGATTTTGACCATTTAAAAGCTGAGATTTAAAACTAAGTAAAGATCAATATAAAAAAATCAGCAGTGGGTGCAAAAACCAAATTATCCTTTTCATTCGCTCTGAAATTTCAGCACAATTTTCTGTGCATCTTTGTTAAATACAGTTTGGAGTTTAAAGCTTTGAATCTATTATGAAGTTTGACTGCTGATTACGAATATGTTGAATGGGGTTCGACTCTCTGATACCTACTAATGTATACATGTTCCTTGATTATATCCATCTAGATGTATAATTTGTTGCTTCAATCTTATTTGATTGCTAGTTTAGTTTTCAATGAGGAAGCAGATATTCTTTTACCTATATAAGATGTGAACTTCGAGCAATAGCTTCACATCTCAAAAGTTGTTTTTCTTCTACTTTCACAACAAGCATTAACATATATAGAGATGATATGCTGTGACATGTTCAGGTGTGGATTTTAAGGTCAAACTTTTATCAGTTGGTGGGAAAAGATTGAAGCTTACAATTTGGGACACAGGTAAATAATGGGTATGATTATCTGGTATCAGATTCTACTATTCTCTTTCTGAAGAATCATACAATGCAACTTATATGATAAAATATGTGAAGAATTAATAGAAAGGCTTATCCATTTAATATGATAGATTCGATTGTGAATAGTCTTTAAGAGGGCTGAAAAAAATTTACTACAGTTCATATCGAAAAGCTTGGCCATTTTTCCCAAGTTTGCGATATGTATAGATAAGTCTGAAACTTAACAATCTTACTCACCGTTTTTATCAAAATACTTGTTTTACTTGCAGCTGGACAAGAAAGGTTTGGAACATTGATAAGCTCTTACTACAGAGGTGCACATGGTATCATTCTTGGTATGTATTCACAATAGTCAAAGCATGTTGACTTGCATATTTTTAGCTTCTAGCAACAATCTCGGAGATGTTGGTGCCGCTCTGCAATCTTTTGCCAGAGGCGTTTGAGCTGCTGCAGCAGATAATAATCTTTCTTTATTTTTAGACTTACTATTCTGTTTTTCACTGGATCATATTTTGCAATCATGATTTTCCTAGCAGCATGGATGAATCACCCAAAGTAATAATTGATTTGATTGTAATGGTAGTTTATGATGTCACTCGCCGAGAAACCTTCACAAACTTATCCGGTTTATGGGCAAAGGAGGTAGAGCAGTACTCCACCAATCAAGAGTGTGTCAAAATTCTGGTCGGGAACAAAGTTGATAAGGTGAGGTATATGGTTCTTTTAACTCATTTTTTATGTGTACGGATTTTTTTGGTTAAATGCGAAGATATATTTATTTGGAAATTACGCAAATTCTTGATAAGTCAGATTTATGAGAAAACAAGAATAAAAATAACACACAAATTTGATAACGGAGTTCTTACGTTTCCAGACCTGCTGCAAATCTTTTTACTGAAAGAGGAGAAATTACACAAGGTGTTTACAACACTCACAACTCACAACCCACGACTCAATTACACCCAAGAAAATTACTCTCGATTGGAATGAACACTTTGGATGATCAATTCATTACAATTACACATCTATTTATAAGAAACTTTACTTCTTGAATTTCTCATTAAATTAACGGTTCCTTAAATTGCTCTTTGAATTAAGCTCATTTTTTTACTCCTTAAATTAAGAAGTTTTATAGTAATCTCCAACAATATTTTCTTAGAAGTTAGATACCAAAAGAAAATGAAAAATAGATAAAATAAGCACATAAGAATGCCAAATTTATTGGAGCCTGATATGCATCTACTTTTTTCTCATTATTATACCCTTACACCAAAAACGAACAGGTGTTCGTGATCTTTATATAAGAATTCTTGATTTCTTGGCATTTTCTATTGGCTTTCTATTTAATTTTATGTTGAGGTTGGCGAAGATTGTGCATCAATAAAATTCCAGAGTATTTCAGGATCAATCAAGGGAAGTAACAAGAGAAGAGGGAATGGCTCTTGCAGAGGAGCACAAATGTTTGTTTCTTGAATGCAGCGCAAAAACTAAAGCAAATGTCCAGAAATGCTTTAGAGATCTTGTGTTAAAGGTACAACTTTTACTCTAAAGGACTTGCATTTCCGTATATCTCACATTGAACTGACATATGATAAAATTGATGATTTTTGCTAATGGAGTAAAGTGCGAGTACTCTTAGAGCCCGTTTGGATACATTTCTTCTAATAGTTGTTTCAAGAGAAGTGATTTGAAATAAAATTGTTTGGTAAAATATTGGTTTAAAAAGAAGTATTAAGGTGTTTGACATAAAATCGTTCAAACTTTTTTTTTTTTAATTTATTGATTTACAAAAGGTGGAAATATATTTTGTTAAGTCCCACATTTGTTAAGAGTAAGGCAGCAGTGCTGCTTATAAGTCTGGGCAACCCTCTAACTCACAAGCTAGCTTTTGGGTTCAGAGTTAGGCCTGAGTTTCTAAGATGGTATCAGAGCTAGTCTCTTGGTTTCTTTGTACTCCCATCGGCCCTCGTGCCGTAAATCCAGACTCTAGCTGATGTGGAGGGGTGATGTTAAGTCCCACATTGGCTAAGAATAAGACAGCAGTGTTGCTTATAAGTCTGGGCAACCCTCTAACTCACAAGCTAGCTTTTGGGTTCATAATTAGGCTTGAGTTTCTAAGATATTTCATGCATGCACATCAATTACATCTTCTTCAGGATCTGCTGCAACGACGGTGGTAGTTCAGAATCAAAATATTGTTCAAACTGGTTTTGAAGTATGCATCCAAAATTACTCTCTTTATAGTAAAGATTATTGGAAAATCACTAATAGTGCTTCTCAATGCTTTGAAATGGAGATTCATAAACACCATTAAAAGTACTTTAGTCCATTTGGAAGCACTTTCAACTCTAAAGAGAAGTAGTTCCAAACAGCTCAGCTAGAAGATCTAGTCCATCATTGCTGGCTATAACTTTTATATTTATAACGTGGCGCGATTTATGATGATGATGCATCTTCTAACCAGCTTCATTTGTATACAGATGCTAGAAGTACCAAGTTTATTGGAGAATGGATCTGTAATGATGAAGAAACAGATAATGAAGGAAAAACAAGAGTACTATTCACCAAGGACTGGTGGTTGCTGCTCTTAATCAATGTACAATAGCACCTTTATGATATGGAAAACAGAACTCACAAAATCAAGAAAGAAGACCTTCATGAGCAACTTCACAATTGGAAAAATGAGCATGTACTGTTTTTAATAATCTTTCAGGTTGGTTATTAGTTTTGTAAAACATTTTGCATTTTGTACATATCTTTTCTTGTTGAAGACAAAAAAGAGAGAATCTGTACCTTGTTTATCACAGGGGTAGTTAGGGATGTAAGAAAATACACTTGAAAGACACGGTGAATAAGCAAACACTTGCATATAATATGATACATTAGTAAGTATGAGATTATTGTTTTAAAAAATTTGGGAGAAAATGAAAGGTATTAATTGATTTTTTCATTGGATGTTTTTTTTAATTTAAATATAATAATATAAATTGAATTGAATTTGTTTATTTTTTAAAATAAAGTCTTTGGGGGATGTTATTCATAAATAAAATGACTAAAGTGTTAAATTTGTAAAAGGATCATGTATTTTTTATTCATCATATATATCATTTTAATAGAAAAAAGCATGTGAAGACACTAGTTTCCTGCGTCAATGTCATAGAAAAAGGGAAGATTTTTTTTTTCCAAATAAAAATTTACGGCGTGACTTTTACATAATTTATGCAATTTAAGGAACCTAATTGCAAGAACAAGAAAAAACTTAAACACACTTTTGATAAAACTGACCTTTTCCTTTAATAAATTCACATCATCTTAGTTTTCCAAAATTTCTCCATATTACTAAGCTTTTTTGAGAAAGTCAAAAACACCATATAGTTTTTCTTGGATCTCTTTAAAATTTTATTTTTTTTCATCTTGAAATTTCCATGTGCTGTCTCAGTGTCACTGGCGTCTTCTCTCCCTGTTCCTTTGCAACTCTTCTGGGTTTTTTTATTTTTGATCAAAACAACTCTTCTTCAAGGTTTTTTTTTAGGAAATAACTCTTCTGTTTTTTACATAATCTGTTAAAGGAAAAAAAAAAAAAGAGAGAAAGAAACTGTTGCAATTACAAACTACACGTTCGTTAGTGGTTTGGAGGGAAAAAAAGTATAATTTTTTGTGAAAATTATAAGATTATTCAATTACTGCATTACACACTTGTGCGCACAAGCACAAATTTAGATGAACTTGAATTCACGTCATTAAAGTGCCTATAACAAGAATGTTTGATATCCAATTTTCTTGTATGGATCGACTACATCATGATACTAGTGGTGTCAAATCTCATAGGAGCAGCTCAGTGGGTCGTTGATTTACTCATCTCATTAACGTTTGAGTCGTTAATCTAAAAATGTATTTGTAAAAGATATAATTTTTTTCATTTTATAAAAATATAATTGAAAGATAATAATTACAGTAACATTATTCTTTTAAACAACATTAATTTTATATATATATAATTTTTTATTTCAAAAATATAAATAAGTCATTTATAAATTACTTAACTCAATTCATTTAAAAATAAATTAAGTTGAATTTAATTCACATAAAATTGGGATAAAATAATTTAAGTTATATCTCATCTAAAACTAAGTCACCTTTAATTAGCCAGCAAAATGAGCTCACTTAACATATTTATATGATAATGGTTGATCAATTTTTTAAATCAATTTGTTTGTATTATTAAGATATTTTGATCACGTGATTTTTGTAAGAGACATATAAGATGCTCGATTTTTAAAATTAAGATACTTTAATCACATAATTAAAGTATCCATTTTCTTACAATAAAAAAAAAGTATTTTAATTACATCCTCACCATAGCTTTTTTTTACATTTTATCATAAGAAACTGATTATGGTTTGTTTTAATAAGTTATTACCATTAATTGGATGTTCCTAGGATCGCTTATAAATTCCATAACCAATGATTTCATTCATGTTATTGTCTTCAGTAACATAGATGAACCACTACTCTACATATAGTATAAGGTGTAACATCAAAATGGTGCAACAGAACGGTGGATGGTGGTAAGGATTCTATTTCGTTGGAACCGTACATCGATTACGAAATCGAACGAGGTTTTTGATGAGAGAACATTTATGAAGCATTGGCTCCTCTTACTATTCAATGCTTAATTAAGATACACCATCAAAACATAGAGAATAAGTGTGAGAAACTAGTGAGAGCATCAAATCGAAAATCCATTGAAATTTCCATATAAATGCTGAAATTTGATCAATAGTAAAATGTATGTTTTCAATCCATTTTGATTCTGTTGTATTTAAATTTTGCATTTATATGGTTTCCTTCACATTTCTGGATTGAATTGTGATCTTACATTTGGTATGAGAGTCATTTTTGAAAATATTCATGTTTTGCTCTCTTTCACAAAGAACTAAGATTTTAGGTTTTTTATTTTGCTTGTTTTTGTGCATATAAAAATTATAATTTGTTTCAATATTGATTTTAGAGTGATTCTGTAAATTTAAACTTGAAAAACAACTAAGAAAATAAATCCAATGTACCGTGGGTATTTATTTGAAAACTTAATCATTAATTAACTTTTATTTAAAATGACGTTTTTGATTCAAACTGAGATCATGAATCACTCTAAAATCAAATTCTAAGAATTTTGATTTAAAAAACGCCAAATTTTATCACCAAAATATAAAGATACGATCGGGTATCCATTATGATCAAAACTGGTTCAAATTAACCCATCTGAAGGTTGAAGATGAAGTTTAAAAGAAAAAAACATCTGTTTAGCAGGACACATTTTATATTATATTATGTAACAAAATTAGTTTTATATACATTAGGAATTTAATTTTTAAAAATATTTTAAATGATGTTTGAGTTATTTTTATATATTAATTTTGAATTTGATTTTATTAAAAAAAATTGAATATAATTTGAATTAATTATTTAACTTATGTTTGTAATATGTATAATATTTATTATATATGTGATAGTTATTTAAATAATTTTTGGGCACATTAAAAAATTATTTAAATACATTATGCTTAAATTATTTGTTTTGGTATTTGTATTTGTAAATTTTGTAATTAATTATACATATGAAAATTTGGTTAAATTGTTTATGTATAATGGAATTAATCGTTAATGACTCCTTATGAATTTAATTAGTGCTTATATTTTTTTTACTTATATAATTTATTGTCATATATGTAATCTTAAGATAGATAATATTTTCACATTTGAAATTAAATTAATATTGTTTATGATTTTATGCAATAATTGAGCCTAAAAATTTAACTAATATTTAAGTGATTCATATAGTTTAATTAATTAGAGGGTAATCACAACATCTTTAATTAATTCAAAACTATAATAAGCTTTATTTAGGATCACATTTATAAAATAAATATTAATTGTAATTAATCATATGTGATATAATAAATCTTATCACACGAATTTTTTTATTATATTTTTGAGTGATTAATTAGGATATAATATCAAATTATATTTTCTAATTTACCCGTAGAGATTAGTAAAAAAACATAATTTGATAGTTTTATCGTAAGCTTAGGATGAATCTATTTGAATTATAACTTTAATCGAGAGACAAGTTTTATGTCACTAGATTAATATTTTTTCATGATTTACATTGATAAATCATGACTTTTAGAAAATAAACATTAATTGTGATTAATCATATGTGATATAATAAATCTTATCGCACATGAATTTTTTTTATATTTTTGAATGATTAATTAGGGTAGAATATTAAATTATATTTTCTAATTTATCCATAGAGATTATGAAAATGAACATAATTTGATAATTTTATCGTAAAGTTAAGATGAAACTAGTTGAATTAAAACTTTAGCCCACAGACAAGTTTTATGTCACTTGATTCATATTTCTTCATGATTTTACATTGGTAAAACATGTCATATTAATTATAGCTTCAAATTTAGGAACATGCGCATGTATATTTAATTTATTGTAGCAATTCAACCTGTTAGTTACTCTGATATGAAATGTGATGTTCCCGAGCTCAAAGGGGACATCTACAAGATTTGGAAGGAGAGAGTTCTCCTTCACTTGAGCTATGGATGATCCCGAATTGTTTTCACAGGCCATGAGTTCTAAGGTTTCGAACTTATGGTACAATGCCATGTGGGTTATGAGTGTTGAGTGTTGTAAACATCTTCTGTAATTTCTCCTTTTTTAGTAAAAAGATCTGCAGTAGGTCCATAGACGTAAGCAAGATTGACCGAACTTTGTTATCAAATTTGTGTGTTATTTTGTCTATCTTGATTTCTCATAAATCTGACTTATCGGGAATTTTTATAATTTCTCAACAATTGGTATCAGAGCTTTTGGTGGTGATTTCTGTCAATTTCCTACAAGGTTACTATTCACACGAATAGTGAATTTTGTCAACGATATTTGTTTGTTGACGAAGGTGTTCTAATACACGGTGGTTTGCAGAAATAATTAGAAATAATCCAGAGGAAGTCAGATTTGAGTGGGAGCAATGACCGCAGGTGAAGAAATGGTGAAACTCGAGAAATTCGATGACACAGATTTCAGGTTTTGGAAAATGCAGATAAAAGATTATCTGTATCAAAAAAATCTACATCAACCTCTCTCAGGGAAAAAGCCAGAGGCTATGAAGGAAGAAGATTGGCAGAACAGAGTCAAGAGGAAGAGATCCAACCAGAGGGAATGGACGTGGCAGAGCAGACTACCAAGGTAGATCAAAGGATAGGAGGTCCAAATCCAGGAATCCTAATAATTCTCGTAGCTCAAAGACTATCGAGTGTTGGAATTGTGAGAGAATCGGACACTACAAAAATCAGTGCAAAAGTGCACCGAAGGACAAACAAGTGAAGGTAGAGACAAATGTTACTTCCACCTTAGGAGGAGATGGAGGAGATGATGCATTGATATTTTTTTTAGAGCAACGAAGAATCTTGGGTGTTAGACTCTGGAGCATCATTCCATGTTACTTCACAGAAATAATTCTTTGAGAAATATGTTCTGAGAAACCTTAAAAATGTATATCTTGGTGATGATCAATCGTGTGCTATTATTGGCAAAAATGTAGTGAAAATTAAGTTGAACGGGTCTGTTTGGGAAGTGAAGGATGTCATGCATATTCCCGACCTAAGAAATAACTTAATCTCAGTAGGGTAATTGGCTAGTGAAGGCTACACTACGATCTTCCATGGTGATGATTGGAAGATTTCAAAAGGTGCAATGGTTGTTGCTTGAGGCAAGAAGATTGACACTCTTTACATGAAAACATGGGCACGTTGTTCAATCGCAGTTGTAGTAGACAATGAAACACCAAATCTGTGGCACTAGAGACTAGGCCATATGAGTGAGAAAGGGATAAAGATTATGCACTCAAAGAGAAAACTTCCTAGTCTAGAGTTAGTGGAGATAGACATATGTGAAGATTGCATACTTGAAAAGCAAAAGAGATTCAACTTTCAGACAAGTGGTATAACCCCAAAGAAGGAAAGGTTGGAGCTTATCCTCTTTTATGTTTGGGGATCAACGACTGTATCATCCATTGGTGGGAAATACTACTTCGTGACTTTCATTGCTGATCATTCTCGAAAGGTATGAGTTTATTTTCTAAAGCATAAGTCTGAAGTATTTGAGGCTTTTACAAGATGGAAAGCTATGGTTGAAAATAAGATAGGTTTGAAAATAAAAAAGCTACGATGAGGATGAGTTTGGCTACCACATTTGGGATGACGAAAACAAGAAAGTGATTCGTAGCAGAGGTGTGATTTTCAATGAAAAAGTGATGTATAAGGACATGCATAAAACATACACCAACGAATCAAAGCAGAATGGGTCAATATTTGTATATGCACATGATGTCCCAGATAGTTCCATGAAGGAACCAATTATAGCAAGTCCTCAGCCAGAGGAACTCGTTGGACAGAATAGTGCGCAACAGTCTGACACACCACAACCTCCTACTACAGCTCCTGTATTGAGAAAGTATTCTCGATCTCATGTGCCTAACAGGAGATACATGAACTATATGTTGTTGATTGATGGAGGAGAGCCTGAATGCTATGATGAAGCTTGTCAGATTCTGAATGTCAACAAGTGGAAGCTTGCCATAAAATTGAAGTTGTGCTCAACTTCAGTTGGTCTGCTAGAGTAACAAGACTAGATTAATCGAGGTGTGAAGACAGATTGAAATCAGTTTTCAAGTGGGAGATTGTTGGAGATTGTTGGAGATTGTTGGAGATTGCTATAAGGCTTCTTAATTTAAAGAGAAAATTAAAGAGCAAAACAATGAGCTTAATTCAATGAGAAATTTAAGGAACCATTGATTTAAAGAGTAATTCAAGGAACCATTAATTTAAGGAGTAATTCAAGGAGTGAATTTTCCTATAAATAGATGTGTAGTTGTAATGAATTAATAAACCAAGTATTTATTCCAATTGAGAGAAAAACTTTTGTGATAGAAAATTGAGAGTAATTTTCTTGGGTGTAATTGAGTTGTGGGTTGTGAGTTATGAGTGTTGTAAACACCTTGTGTATTTTCTCCCATTTCAGTAAAAAGATCTGTAGTAGGTCCAGAGACGTAAGCAAGATTGGCCGAACTCCGTTATCAAATTTGTGTGTTATTTTATCTATCTTGCTTTCTCATAAATCTGATTTATCAAAAATTTGTGTAATTTTTTAATAATTACATATATTGATTGCCTTGGGAAACTTATGTTAACAAAGTTAAATGGTTGTGGAAGTGTAGGAATGGAATTCAACAAGGGATAAATGTTAATAAATCATATTAGTTGTATGCAATTAATATACGTTTTTCTAAACATTATCAGCTGTATATTAGTTGTATGCAATTAATACATTTTTCTTAAAAACAGATTCTCATTTCTTGTAGCAGATTCTCATTTCTTGTATATATATCTGTATTATTATTCATTGTATTACAATTGTAAAAATATATTTCAGTATATTCAACTTGGTATCAGAGTAGGAAAGAAAAAAATAATTTATCAATTCTCGAGCAGTAGCACCGCCATTAGCAGTAACGTCGCCGTCGCTATTTTTATACAGTGCCATTAATCTTCTCGCACTGTCCAGTTTGTGCCGTCGTTGTAGATCTATCTGTCCGTTGTAGATCCGCACTGTTCTGCCCACGATGTCCAGCTAGCAATGTGTAGCTCGCGCCGTCTAGCCAACGTCGTCCAACCTGCGCCATCAAGCCTGTGCACTAGCCGTCTGCATACCAACTATTCCGCACTGCTCTACTCTGCGTTTTTTATTTTGAGTAATTTCAGTTTTTAGGTTTTCCATAATATTTATTCAGCTCTGCCAAATTTAATTATAGGCTCATCAGTCCACTTATTCCTCAACCCTAGCCTATCATCCCACTCACTAATCAGCCTACTCAATAATCAGATAGCCCACTCACGAACCAGCCTAATCCACAGTCCAATCTAGTCCAAAAAAAAAGTTCCAAAATTTTTACTCTGCTGCACAATATTATTTATTTCAATGGAAGATTCAAGACAATATTAGGGTTCCAGAATTAATGAAGTTCCAAAATTTGAAGTCTCTGTTAAGAGTTCAGAAATTGGTTCTTTGAGGGAGTACTAAACTCAATGGTACCAATTTTCGAACATGGAAAAAAGTGATGTATGTTTATCTTCGTGTGATGCACAAGATGGGACATATATTTGGATCAATCAAGGCTCGTAGCCAAGATGATGTAGAAGCCTATAATAGATGGGAAGATGATGATGGTTTTATAATGTCAATTCTATTTAGAGCCATCACTGATGATATATTACAAATGATGGAGGAATGTGAAACTGTTGAGGCCATATAGAATACCTTAAGTGATCTTTATACAAATGAGTCTGACTTTATTCAAGTTCATGAACTCATGTGCAAAGTTGCTGGTATGTAGTAAAATGGACAACCAATATCTATGTTTTTCACCAAGCTGAAAAATGTATGAGCTGAAATTGACCAGAAACGCCCGTGCAAAATTAAAAATCAAGAAGACCTTCTATGGTACCAGAAAGGGAAGGAGCTTGAACGAGTACATGCATTTTTGAGATGCCTTGATACAAAACATAATAGTGCTAAAGGCGAATTACTTCCAATGTCAGACCCTTCGAGCTTGACTACCGCCTTTACATACATTCGTAAAGACGAATCTCAATAGGAAAGTCTTCATCGGGCACAAGTTGAGGTATCAAGCCTAGTCATTCAAGCCAAATCAAAGGCACCTTTCCTCCAACAACAAAATTCAATTCCACTTCATCAGCAAAGACCTCTACCAAGCAGTTGTAGTGCAAATTGTCCAAGAACCGGACTACTATGGAGTAACTGGATATGATCATCCTATGGAATGTGGAGGTATCCCTACAACTTCAATATCTGGTTGTGGTAAGATTGGTATGACCTTGAACGTTTCTCACTCTGTTGGGTCTAATACTTGGATTATTGATAATGGTGCATCTGATCATATGACTTATGATAAATCTTATTTTAATGAGTTATCTTTCCCACCAGTGTCTTATGTTACAAATGCTAACGGTGAGGCCTTTCCTGTCTTAGGAAAGGGGTCAGTTCATATCACTCCATCTTTACAGCTCCATAATGTTTTATATGTACCTGACTTATCTCATCACTTAATATCTGTCACACAGTTGAATATTGAGTCTAAATGTTCTGTAACCTTTTATCCTATACATGTGATTTTTTAGGATCTTCTTACCAGGGAAATAATTGGTCGAGGGTATCTGAGGGGAAGATTGTTCTGTTTGGATCAAACTATGTAGGGGAGAAACCAGGAGCACAGGCACGCACTGCATTGACTTCTAGTTCTCATAAGCTAAGTGAAATTTGGTTGTGGCATCGCCGCTTAGGGCATTCGTCTTTCAATCTTATGAAAAAATTCATGCCTACTTTTATTTATTGGTGTTAGTAAGACTATTTTACATTGTGAGACTTGTGTTTTGGCCAAGAGCCATTGTATTACTTATTCTCCTAGTATTTTTAATAAAAGTACTATTCCTTTGAATTAATTCATTCTGATATTTAGGGACCATCTAAAGAACCCATTATATCGGGTATAAGATATTTTGTTTCGTTTATCGATGACTGTACAAGGTTGTCGTGGATTGCTCTTCTTAGAACAAAAGATGATTTTTTTTTAGTTTTTCAAACTTTTCATAGCCTCGTTCAAACACAATATAATAGCACCATTCAGATCCTCCGTTCTGACAATGGGGGAGAATATGTTAATCTTGTTTTTCAAGATTTTTTCAAAACACATAGGATTATTCACCAAACTATTTGCCTACAAACACCGAAACAAAATGGAGTGTCTGAAAGAAAAAATCGTCATTTACTTGATATGGCTCGTGCACTCCTATTTAGTGTTTATATGCTAAAATATCTTTGAAGTGATGTTATACAAGCTTCCGCCCATCTCATCAGTCGTCTCCCATCTAGTGTCCTTAACGAAAAAATCTCATTTTAGATTCTCGCATCTTATGTCTCTTTGTCATCCTTTCATAATCTTCCTGCCCATGTATTTGGTTGTGTTGCTTTTGTGCATGTTCCTAAAAATCAAAGGTCTAAATTAGATGCTCGGGCAATTAAATGTGTGTTTATTGGTTATGAAGGTTATCAGAAAGGGTACAAGTGCTTCCATCCACCGACCAAAAAATATTATGTCACTATGGATGTTACCTTTTTTGAGGATATGAGTTATTTTTCCTCACTTGATACTGCTCGTGAGGGGGAGAATACATATTTCGAAGAAATATATCATGGTGAAGGGGAGGAATTAGAAAAATCACCAACTGATGTTTCGATGGGACCAGATGAGATTCCTAATCCATTGAATACAGTTATCGAAGAAGTAGATGCTCCAAGTATTCAAGCACCAAATTTGCTTACAGTAAATGAAATTGAAGACGCAACTGTTCCCTTAGGCATCACTCTTACCCCTGATCAACAACTCCTTGGTACTGAAGATCACTCATCTGAGGTATGTACACCCACTGATACTATGTGTTACCAAGTAGGTCTACTCGAGGTCAACCAGCCAAAAGGTATGAACCAAATATTCATGCAAAATCAAAATACCCAATAGCCAATTACATGTTCACTAAAAGATTATCTAAGTCTAAAAGATTATCTAAGTCATATAAATCATTTGTGAATCAAATATATGGTGTATCAGTACCTAACAAAGTGCATGATGCTTTGGGAGATCCAATATAGAGAAAGGCAATGGCTGAAGAGATGGAGGCGTTACAGAAGAACGATACTTGGCAATTTGTGCCACCACCACAAGAAAAAAAGGCAGTTGGTTATCGATGGGTGTTTACTGTAAAACATAATGGTGATGGATCTGTAAATCGGTATAAAGCTCGTCTTGTAGCAAAAGGGTTCAATCAGACGTATGGTGTACACTACGATGAGACTTTTTCTCTTGTTGCCAAAATGAACACTATTTGGGGTCTCCTCTCACTTGCCGCTAACCTAAACTGGTCATTTCGGTAGTTTGATGTCAAGAATGTGTTTCTTCATAGAGAATTAGCCGAGGAGGTGTACATGAGTCTTCCACTTGGGTATGTAGTTGATTCTCTTGGTAATTTTGTATGCAAATTGAGATAGTCTTTGTATGGTCTCAAGCAATCCTCTCGAGCCTGGTTCAGAAGGTTTTTACAATTCATGCAGAAGGTTGGTTATAGACAGAGTAATTCAGACCACTCTCTATTTCTCAAACATCAACGAGGGAAGGTAACAACCTTAATCATTTATGTTGATGATATGGTAATCACTGGTGATGATACTGTTGAGATGAATAAATTACAAAGACAACTAGCCTCTGAATTCAAGATGAAGGACTTAGGTGAACTAAAGTACTTCTTAGGAATTAAGGTAGCCAGGGGAAGATAAGGAATATATTTGTGTCAGAAGAAGTACATTATTGATCTGCTAACAAAGACAGGTATGTTGGATTGCAAACCTACTGACACTCCTATTGAGCAAAACCATTGTTTAGCAGAGTATCCAGATCAATTACCAACTGATCGAGCTCGCTATCAGAGATTGGTTAGGCGTTTGATTTACTTGGCTCATACTAGACCAGATGTTGCATATGCAAGTAAGCGTGATGAGTCAATTCATGCATAATCCAAGTGAGAACCACACGAATGTTGTTTTAAGAATTTTAAGGTATTTGAAATCGGCTCGAGGAAGAGGTGTAATGTTCTCTAAACACAACAATCCTCTTGAAGTCTGTGGCTTCACAGATACAGATTGAGCAGGAAGTATTACAGATAGAAAGTCAACATCGGGTTATTTCACTTTTGTGAGAGGTAATTTGCTTACATGGAAAAGTAAGAAGCCGAAAGTGGTGGTGCGATCTAGTGCTGAGGTTGAGTATAGAGGTATGGCTCATGGGGTTTGTGAATTATTATGGATAAGAACTTTGTTATTTGATTTGGGTTTCGAACTCAAAAATACTATGCAGTTATATTGCGACAATCGAGTAGCTATTGATATATCACAAAATCCAATACAACATGATCGCACTAAGCATGTAGAGGTTGATCATCACTTTATAAAAGAGAAGCTAGATGTCAACTTATTAACTTTCTTTTTATTCCCACTGAAGAGCAACTTACAGATTTACTTACCAAAAGAGTTTCCAAGAAGTCATTATACAACTCACCAAGCAAGTTGGGCATGATCAATATCTATGCGTCAACTTGAGAGTGAGTGTTAATAAATCATATTAGTTGTATATTAATTGTATGCAATTAATATACTTTTTCCTAAACATTATCAGTTGTATATTAGTTGTATGTAACTAATATACTTTTCCTAAAAGTACTTTTCTTAAAAGCAGATTCTCATTTCCTGTATATATATCTGTATTATTATTCATTGTATTGCAATTGTAAAAATATATTTCAGTATATTCAACTCTAAACTCATGGCAAGATGGAGTTTCAGGCACAAATTGCCCTATCAAACTCGGTACAAACTGGACTTATGTGTTCCAGACTAAGGACCAGATTGCAGTTTCTTTTACTTCCTTTCCATTAATTTTTGGAAGGTGGCCGGAGGGTTTGGTTCGATTCGTATCAACAATAGTAATGTCATTTTTGTCCCTTTCCCTAAACCAGAAGCTGAGTTTGATCTCCTTATTGGTGATTGGCATGATGAGAACTACAAGGTCAGTTCTTGTTTGAAGTTTTGTTCTTTGTATAATATCATTTTGTTATCAAACTTTCGTTTAATTTGAGACTGATGCTTTATTCTTGGGTGTGGAATTGAAACAGTGGACTAGGGGAATGGTGAAAGAGGATTCTGGATACCAGTTTAGCCCTTCAGTCATTTTGATGAATGGTAAAGTCCCTTATGGATACCCAATGTCAAAGCCTCATGAGTTTTTTACTGTCACACAAGGTATGTGGTAAAGCCATATACGTTACTATTATTTCTTTATTGTTGTTTGAATAAAAATGTAGTACAGGCTCTAAATAGATGGGTTTTGGGGATATATGTCAGCCTGCATGTGTACAACCTGTACATGATCAAAATGTGCGATTTTGGAACAATTTTAGCACCAAAAACGTTCAAAATCGTGGCCTTAATGCATAAAAATAGGTATCATTTTGCATGTTTAATAGGTTTCTGCAAAAATAATAATTAAAAAAATAAAAAGCTCTGGTGTGAGTTTAACTTTATGGAGTAAGTATTGATGAATAAGCTTATTATATATACAGGAAAGACTTATAGGTTCAGGATTTCAAATGTGGGGAATGCCTACAGTTTCAACTTGAGGATTCAAAACCATCAAATGTTGTTGGTTGAAACAGAAGGATCTTACACCAATCAGATCATGTTGGATTCTTTGGATGTTCACGTTGGTCAGTCCTATTCAGTTCTTGTCACAGAAAATCAGAGTGAAGCTGATTATTACACAGTTGCAACTCCTAAATTACTCAATCATAATGAATCTGCTTCCAGCCTTATAGGAATAGGAATGCTACATTATTCCAATTCCATTATATCAGTAAATGGACCTCTGCCAAATGGTCCTGACCCATTTGATATAGAATTTTCAGTGAAGCAAGCTAGGTCTATAAGGTACAAAATCTACTTGACACCTTTCCTTATCCATCTCTTGAATCAATTAAGGAATTCTATTTTGCTTTATAAGTTTACTTAAAGAGTTAAAAAGAAGTACATCATTTGTGCTTATGTCGGTATGCATAAAGTATGTTATTCTGAGTCCTTAAAGTAGTTTTGATAAATTATTTTTCAGTTTGTTTTAATCAATATAATGACCCTTCTAAAAAAAAGTTTCATCAAAATTGATAACAATCTCCTACTTTCTATTGTCTGCATAATTCAGGTGGAACTTGACAACAGGAGCTGCAAGGCCTAACCCACAATGAACCTTCAGAGTGTCAAATGTGACACTGTCAAAAACATTCATCCTCTAAGGCTCAACAGCTAAATTGAGGGCAGACCACGTTATGTTGTGAACAATGTGTCATATTACACAGTGGATACCCCATTGAAACTTGCTGATTATTTTGCCAGTGGTTCAGGCGTTTACCAACTTGATGCATTTCCAATTCAGTCTGTCAACTTCAAAGCTTCCTATGGAGTGTCTGTGGTCACTGGCATCCATAAAGGTTGGGTTGAGATTGTGTTCAAGAACAATTTACAAGTCATTGACTCTTGGCATTTTGACGGTTTCGGATTCTTTGTTGTCGGGTATGTTTTAACTTTTAACTATCATCATAAGAATCATCGGTTACATTAATATATAATTCCATCACCATCGATAGCACAACTACGAGGCAAATTTCTTGTTGTCCATGTATGTTATTTTAGTGTATGATATAGTTTTTCCCTTCTTTCGTCAAAGGCAGTTAAGGAAAAAGTGCTTTTGGAGAAGCACATTTATTTTCCTTCTATCTATCAGGAATAATAAAAGGAACAATTTTTTTTGTTGTTGTCAGAAGCACTTTTACATAACTTCTATCATAAACAAACAGATACATAATATATCAATGTGCTACTTTGTCTTCGCTAATCACGCCACTTTTGGCCACTTAGGAGAATATATATGATTAACCCACAAAAATACCGGTGATTACCCACAGAAGTAGTGAATGGTCTATAAACTCTAAAGATTTGGCAAAGGAGATTGGACAGCAGAAGAGCGCAACAGTTACAACCTTTATGATCCTGTAGTGCGTTCAACTGTCCATGTGTAGCCACAAGGATGGACAGCAGTCTATGGATTTCTTGACAACCCTGGAATGTGAAACTTGAGGTCAAAACTATTGAAGAACTGGTACTTGGGTGAAGAGCTCTATGTTAGGGTTCATAATACTGATCCAAACCCTGCCAATTAAGGAAAGACCATCACCTCAAAATCTACTTCTATGTGGTTAGTAAGAAATTCATCACTTATTTTTTTTTTAAATAAATATATTCTGGGCAGGGATACGAAGTAGGTATCTATCTAAAAGAATGCCAACCCTTTACTACCTGTACTAAAAGTCGTCGGACAAATATTCATCTTTTAACATCAAATGGTAGTTGCTAGTGCGCTTCGAACATATTCTATCAATTTAGAAAGAGAAGAAAAATGAAAGTTAATAATTTATTACTTTTTTCCCTAAGAAATATATCGTTTGCCTATTTTACAGGAATTTTAGGTAAATCTGAAGCTCCAGTTGGTGCTCCTTCTCCTGCTCCATGGAAAATGTGATGATTTGAAAGCATTTATATATAGTGTTTAAGATGTAATTTAACTTGTGTTTGCCAAGAATGTAATTCGCCTATACAAAAAGAATTATTTATCTGAATTATGACATAGTTTTTCATGGTATATAATAAGAATTTGGCTTTGTAAAATAAGCACACATATATTGAACTTCTGCCTCTATTCTGGTATTTTGATAATAATTGTCAGCATTGTGGTTGCTTTTTGAACAATGTAGTGTATAAAAGATATTTTAAATTTTAATGCATCATCGTTGTTGGAAATCAAGTGAGAAATCCTACTTTTAGGGGTTAAAATTGTAAATAATATATATTGATAATTATTTGAGGAGAAAAAGTTTAAGAAAAAATATAAGTTTTTATATCATTGATTAACGTGGATAATTCTATTAAATCCAACTCATTTAAAAATCAATTAATTTAAATTGTATACAATATCTTAGATATTAAATTATATCAAGATCATCAATGCCGAATTTTTTAATAATTAATAAAAAATATTTTTTATTGAAAGATGTCAAGGTTGTCCCTGCATTGTTTTCTTTGAGTTTAAAAACATTGAACTCTATAAATTCTTGAGAAATACATCGATAACATATAAATAAAATACCTTACCCATCTAATTAAAGTGGAAAAAAATTGTTACAAAATAAGAAAAGTGATATTGTCATGTATGCAACGAATTTATTCTAAGGCACTTACACTTGCCTTCAAAGCAATTCTAATAAGAAAAGAATGTTATACTTGTATCAATAATATTAGGTTGTTTGTATTTATGTTATTTTTGTTAGTATTTTTTTTAGCTCAAATTCATAATTTTTTTAATATCGTAAACAATTTAAATTATTTTTAATCAAAAGTAAGAAAAATCATTGGGATAATATTATCATTTAATTTTTAATACAAATTAATTTAGGCTGTATGGTGTTCCTAATACGGTATTAACCCAAAATGCAACCCTAAGTTGATAGTTTCCTAGTTGGCTTGATACTGTATTAGTACAGGAAGAAAAGGAGAGAAGCCTAAACACATTGGCAAACCCATATGGAGATTGATGTATCATGCTCAAGGAGAGATTTTGCTTTTCCGTCAGTTAATGTCACTGAATAAGGAAATAGAGGGGGTATTTATATTTAACAACAAAAGTGATAAAAATAAATATTAAAAATATTAAAATATCTTTAAATTTAATCGATTTAGGGATTACAATTTAGGATTTTAAATTTAGATTTAACAATCAATATAAAAGTATTATTAATTGTCAATATTTTATTATTATTTAAAATATGTATTTTAATTATTAATATTCTATTTTTATCCATTTTAATCTTGAAGCCAAATAATAACTATAAATCCCAAACTCTTAAGTACTACTGTATACAAAAAATTCAATACAAAATATACAGGCACATTAAAGCAACTGGATGGCCCATTTGATAACATTGTTGGACTGTCCTTAGAGATCCAGTGGGCTTATACAATTAATGCCATAGAAATTTATGGAAGACTGTAGAGAGAGATGTTTTAAGTCACTAACATACATGGCTTTCTTGATTGAAAACTCTTTTTAAGTTTTTCAACATTTTTCACAATCTTTGATACTTTCATTTGTTTCCTCTTAAAAGATCAGTCCCTTCACGTTGTTGGTGTTTCTTTCACTCAACTTCTTGATTATTACCTAATGAATAACGAGCAGGTTCCTAACAATTTTTTTCCTTTTTCCTTAACTTTTTTTTTCTGTTTGTTTAGTAGTCATGTTCCAAATAGTGAATGCACCCATGTGAATGTTTAGGCTGCAAATTAACCACACATAATGAACTCAACAAAAAACTATAGCTTTCCAAATTTTATCATTATTACCCAATTTCTGATTGTTGGTAAACAGAATGGAGATACATATAACCATAAAATTTCCTTAATAAGCAAATAGTGTCTTAACTGCAAAGAATACACTTCATTGATTGAAACCCTAAGCTTTTTTTATTTAATGTTATTACATCACATGCATGTCACATATTTTTCCTTTCATTTTTGAAATGGACTGATCTAATGATAATCTAGTTTCTTTTTCTTTTATTTTACTTCTTCATTTATTTCCCTTAAGATAAGGAAAAAACAAAATAGAAATGAAAGTACTGATTAGTAGTGGATCAAGTATCAACCTCACATTACCCATGTGTCTGTTCCAATGATTGAAATACCTAATCTACATATATATATATATATATATATATATATATATAGAGAGAGAGAGAGAGAGAGAGAGAGAGATAATTTATTTTTACCAAAATGTAAAATATATTATTGATGTTGATGGAAATTTTTGTAAAAATTATAATAATTTAAAAAGATATTATTGCTGTTTTTTTTTATATTTTGGGTAAGAAAATTATTGCTGAAGTTGGAAACAAGTAATGATACTTAACTACTTGGCTGTGTATTTGTCTTTTGAACTAGACATAAACCTGCTCTTACTTAGAAACAGCTAACGTTGTTTTAAAAATATCACAATATTAAATACATGGGGATCTAATACAAGGCTAATTTGTCTTGTTTAAGGCTTTCTCTTTCTGGTTATTATCGCCAACTTTGTGCTGATACAATGCTCATACCACAAATTTTATTGGTTAGGCTGAGTTTGCATTTGTCTAAATTTATACCAAACTGGTAATCTAATTTGGGATAAACAAAGAAATGAGAGAGAGAACAAGTAAGCTTTATCTTATCAAATAGATCTAAATTCTTATATTTTTTACATCAATTTTATCAACCTAGTAAAATTTATATGTAGTTACTTTAGTAAAATTTATATGTAGTTACTAATAAGTTGAAGTTTATATGAGATTTCATGTTTTTATAAAAGAAATATTTTAGTATTAGTTAAATTTAATTTGAACATTTTAATAGTATAATTTAAAAAATATATATAATTTAGTATTAAAAGTTTAAAATGATATGAATTATGAGCAATTTTTTTTAAAATTATATTATACTCTTTTTAAAATTACCAGATTAAATTAATATAGTTAAAAACTATATGATTAATACGGTTATTTGCTTAAAAATTTACAGGATTACTAATACCCTTCTGTGTTAATACCCTTCTGTGTTATTAATACGGTTATTTGCTTAAAAATTTACAGGATTACGTAAACAAAGATTTGTGAGGCATGAAGCAGAGAATCATAGCAAATAAAAAAATGGGTGAAGTGAGTAGGCTAGTAACTAATAACAGTTGGACCAAGAAAATAAAAAGGAAATGCATCTTTCATTGCCACCGCTATTTTATTAGAAAAAGGACAAGAGGTGGATTCATGTGGGAATTACAGTAACTCACTGGCGTTAGCTACTTTTATTCTATACTTGTCACGTACATCAGAGAGAAAGAGTGAGGCTGGCTTTCTTGTTATTCAAACAATGAAATATTATTATTTTTTATTTACATTTTAGCTAAAAACTGAAACAATGAAATCTCTACAGTGACTTTTGTATCACATTTCCTGGGGGAGAGAAAAAGGAAGAAAGGCAAACCCAGTTAGGAAAAGCAGAAAAAAAGAGTGCCCATCATGCAGTTTTCATGAATCAAAGGCCTTTTCAGTAAACAATTACTTCAACAAATAATTTTTAATCTCTTTATATTTCACAATTGCTCAAGAATAAAAATTAATCTCACAACTTTAAATTATATAGAAGTTTTAAAAAAAAAATGGAGAAAGAATGTATAATTCACATCAAGATTGAAGCTTTGATAAGATCAATCTTTCGAGACAAATTTTTGAAAAACCCAAAAAAAAAAAATCTTAACCTTTTTCTCTGTTTTTTCCTTCTAGTAATGACAATCCACCAAAGCTGGGGCAGAGAAGACAAGAGATGATTGTTGTTGTTGTTGTTTGGAAGAAACTAAGCTAAATTTGGAATCTCTGTTATCATCTTCAGGGGCTGGAAGATTAAGATCCAAATCCAAAGACGGAACATTCTTAGCTTTTTTGGGTTTTTCAGATTGTTGTTGATGATCAGTTTCCATAGCAATTGTTGGAGTTAAAGACAAAGATGTATTAGTGTTGGTCCCAATTGGTGTTCTATGCCTCCTCATGTGACCTCCTAAAGCTTGACCAGATGTGAACTCTGCACCACAAATTGAGCATTCATGAACTTTTGGCTTGTGATTATTATTAGTATCGTTATTACTTGTATGGCTCAATTGAAGAGATAGTGCTGATGAAACATTATGATTATTGGTCTTCAGTGGTGATGTGCCTTGATCATAATTCTCATCTGATGATAGCAACCCAATAAAGTGATTATTATGATTCTTTTTCTCATCTGCAACAGCCTTAGGTTTCTTGTGACTAGCTCTGTGACCACCAAGTGCTTGAAATGAAGGGAATGTTCTGTTACAAGTCCTGCATTCATAAACATAATACCCTGCTTTGCCTGTGCCTCCGGCAGCCGATGTTTGGAAGAGTCTCCGGCTGTTGTACTTACTTACTCCAGCGTCTTCATCGGGACTAGATCGCTTCGAGGAAATCCCAGGCCGGAATTGACCTTGTGCCAAGAGAATTAGACAATTAGCCATGTCCTCTTCTTCCTCTGTATTTTCTTGGAATTCAATACAAGTGATAGGGTTTAAGTTGGTATTTTGATTGTTGTTGTTGTTGGAGGTGAAGCCAATAATATTGCTACCATATTGATCAATATTATTGCCAACACGTCCATGATCTCCATATGGGATGATGGCTAAAGGGAGAGGAGATTGAGGCCTTTGACGCTTAGTGCGCTTGCCCTTGATCACAAGACTTGTGTTATTGTTGTCGTTGTTTTTAGTCCCCAAAAGCACTTCCTCTTGAGCTTCTATTTTTGGTGCTTCCATGTTCCTCCACCACCACAAAGATCAAAAGAGATTGAAAAGAAGAAGAGAAAAGAGAATGAAGGGTAGGGAGGAAGCAAGGAGAGGAAGAGTGGGCTTTGGTTATATATACTTACATTTAGTGAATGAGATGTAGCTTTTTTGGAGAGTCAAAAGAAGGCCAACCAAATATAAAGTTAAAAAAAAGAAGAGTAATTGTGAATTAGTCCACAATATTTCTTAAGTTTATTCCAACCTTTGAAAGGTGAATATGTAAGTTAGCTTAGTTGGAATTTTGAGGACGTTGTTATTTTAATGAAATATTTAGAAAGTTATGGACAGAGAGTACTTTAGCAAATGGGTTTAGAAACACAAAGCTTTCAAGTGCTAAAAATAAACAATTATAACTGAAAATATGTAAAATTAGAGACAAAGTGGAAGAGGTTGTTAAAAAATTGAAGCCCGTTTCACATTATCTATCTCATGCTATCCAAACACACCTTATCCTTCACCCAACAAAAATAGGTTGCACCAAATTATCATGCTCTATACTCTCTAATTAACAAGCCACTTAAAAATTAAAGATTTGAAATTAGAACTTCTAAATATATATATATATATAATTTTTGTCAAAGTAAAACTTAATTTAACTCAAAGTATTTAAGAATGATAATTTGAAGGCAGTAAAAGTTTTATATGATACCTTATATATTAGTAATAAAATTATACATGAATACATTATTAGTATCTTATTTTATATAGGGATACATCATTAGTGTTTTTTTTTAATTGTTAAAAAATATGAAATGATATACATACAAGAATTAAAAATAATAAAATAATAAGTTTACTATTTTTTAAAATTATTTATTAGTGTTTTACATCAATCAAACTTAATCAAAAATATTTAAACTAGTCTTTTTATAATAATTTTGGACTAAATTGTAACATTTTTTTTTAAAAAATGACTTTTGACATACCCCTAAAAAAATATAATATTTTTGTGAAACTTTTTAGAGTTATAATATCAATCCATATCCAACCCTAAATTTTAAGTATTCATTGAGATGAGTTCATTTCAAGTGTTTTTATATGCCCTACTTAGTTATTAGTTGTGAGTTTGAGATCGATATCATCTTTTTTTAAATGTATAAATTATAGTATTATATGTATACCATGTCCTCAGCAATTACTTTGAAATAAGTATAATAAGTAGTGTATATAATGATATTGTTATATATTTTGCCTTTGTTTAGAGAGTTTAGGTTCTTTCAATCTATTTTATTTTCCTGTACTTAAAAAACATTTATGTTGGAAACTAAAAGTAGTTAAAAAGATAGCTATGTTCAAGGGCTCTGAAAACTAAGATGTAATTGAAGAGTGTAAGATTGTCTTGTGATCTGGTCAGTACGTAACATATATAATAAAAAATTATTTATTGTTTTCATAGTATTATACGATATAATATTTAAAATAAATAAAATTTAAAATTAATATAGCATTTAAAAAAAACATATACTAAATAAGAAATAAAAGGATAACATAATCTAATTATTGAATAATATATTATAAGAGTAATAAATAACCTCTACAAATATAATATATTACCACCACACATTGAAAAACCTCACGTCTTGTAGAAGAAAAGATCAAATTACTATTAATATACACCAGCCATAAACAGATACAAATGTATATATATACAATAAATAAATAATACATTTATATGTATTATGATATTTTAGGGAGAAGAGAGAGAGAGAGATCGGGTTTGAAGGAAAGCAAAAGGCCATTGCTTGGCCTCAACGATTGGTTGTGTTGTGTGTGAGTTTGAGAGAATTAGAATATGATTGGAGTGCAAGCCTGGAACCACGGAATCCGCGGTGCTCTCCCCACTTCCACTCTTCTATTCTTTTCTTTCCTCCTTTTCTTACTTCCTTTCTTTCTTTAATTAATAAACTCTCTTATCCATTTTATTTTTTATTGTATTAATTTGTTGTTTTTTATTAATGTATATGCTATTAGAATTTTATTTTTTAAAAATTATAAAAAAATAACGTATTAAAAATTATAATAACAAATATAACACTAATAACATTAAACAATATTAACCGTAGTTAAATTTGAATAATATCAAATAAGAAAATATTTAAAATGAAATGATATGATAAGATTTTTTCAACAATAAAAATATATAAGACTAATATAAAAAATGATATTTTTATGATTACAAGTTTTAAATATTATTTTTTTCTTTTTCTTTCTTTCTTAAATTATATTTTAATGCGAGTATTTAAACTAAATTACTAACTTTTACTAATTAATATTTGAGTATTTGTTTGGATATAATTATATATAAATATATATATTATATGATATTTAGTGTGATTTGTATATGTAATTTAAAAGATAAAAAAATAAGTTTTACTGTCATGAAAATGAGTTAACTTTGTTTTACTTAGATGATCATGAGTTCATGCCCACACATTACTTCTATTCTTATATATTTATAAACTTTGAGGAGTTTATCCTTAATAAGGAAAATCCTCTAATTGCACTCAAAAAAACCCTTCTTTCTAGGATTTCCCTTCCTCTTCTTTTGTTATTTTTTTAGCAAATTAAATTTTTGTAGGGAATCACTAAATTCATGCATATCTTTGGAGTTTTGATTGATCAAATCTTACACATAAGTTATATACAAATATAACCCAATTAAATACTAAATTCATATTCATAACAATTATAAATTGATCATGAAGTTTCATTTTTAACTTCTCTCGATAAAAAAAATGTATTTAATTTTTTATTTTAAACATAAATAAATATATATTTTTTAACGTTTTAAAAAAATGAATATATTTTTTTTATTAAAAATTAAAATAAAATCAGTTAAATAACTGAGTTATTCATGAATCGTATGTTTTTTTTAAGATAATTATAACTAAAATTAGTAATTACCATTAATAGTGACCAGAGATGGAAGCAATTTATGTACGTACGAGGCTTCTCAAGTTTTTCATTTCTACCATATCCAAAGCAATTATATATACTTGAGATATATTTTTTTAAATAACATTTTATAACTCGTATCCAACCCCTAACCTCATATATATATGTCTCACAATGAAATTTTAACGTGGATGTGCTACAACCACACAAGCTAAGCTAAGATGTGGTTTTTAAGTGTGGTATAGTAAGTAAACTTTTTAAAAATAAAATCTAAGAGATAAAAATAGATTTCTTTCGACCAAATTAACAATAATTGGGTTGGAAAATTTAATCAAGTATTGTATGAAGAAGCCTTCATCCTTCTACTAGAGAAGGAGGGGTGCCATCCCTCGCCCAAATGTAATTAGTCCGTCCCTGTAATTATATGCTGCTTTCCTCTCACCTTCTCATTCTGTTTAATGTTTATCAACTAGTAAAATGGGACTCGACATCTCATATTTAGAACCTTACAATATTGTAAGGCATAATTAATTAATTTAGAGTTTTATTATCTCCTTATAAATTACCAAAAGAATAAGAAGAAATAAATAAATACTGCTTTAATTTCCATCCTCTCGCTGTTTAATTAATATACTTACTATCACACTTAACTTAATTAATTTTTAATAATATGACAGTTGTTTATTCTGATGGGATTTTATTTTTGAAAATTAATAAATAAATCAAGGCAGCCTATAATTTGTTAGCTTAAAGTGAATCTCATAAAATTAATTAATACTTATATGTAATGCTTGTTAGAAGCCTTGAAATTATTAAAATGGTGGAATTATTGGATAAATATATTTTTAATTTGATTTGCGAATTTTACATACTGATATAGTCTATGTATTTTAATGAATCAGCTCATGTACTGTTGACTCTAACACATGTATCTAATATCTTTAATTTTTTTTAAAAAAAATTATTTAACGTCTATTCTATATAAGTCACTAGTAAACGCTAATTAATTAATTTTTTCAATAGTTTATGATCAAAATTAAATTGCGCATTAAGGTTTGGATCATGGGCAAGTTTTACCTTCTGAACTCGATCCACATGTTTAAAAAAATTACTTTACTTGTTAATTAATTAATTAGTTTTAATTAAAGCAATATAATATTTATACTAGATTTTTCCATCTAAAGTTAGATTACATATATTAACTAATAACTTGAAGGAAAAATAATCAACGAAAGAAGTGATATCTTTAACATAGAAATAATTGATCTCGAGCTATGAGAATAGGAACTGCATGATTTAGTTCTCTACAAGTTACCAAAGAACGAGTCTAATTTTTCTTTTTAGTTTTAGTAGCTAGTCTTCTTTCTTTCTTTCTTTTTTTAAATAGCAAAACTTTTATTGAGTCTCAATGCATATGGTATCAATCATCAGCATGTACGTACCCAAAGTGATTTTTTTGGCAAAGTGGCATGAAAAGGGACTAGGTTTGGTTCTCAAAAGTCTCTTGTTTTTTCTTGGGCAAAATGAGTCTCTTGTTTGCTCTTATTGATATCTTAAAACTAAGAGTTTAACTTGTTTATTTTTTTTAAAATATATTACTGATAACATATGATTAACTCTTTTGAAACCTTAAACTTCATATCCACATCCCTAAAAACTAGTCAGTTTATTTTTTAAGAGCTAATGTTATAATTAATTCTCCGTGATAAACCATTTGTTCTATAAACTAAATAGTTTTAACATTTTATTTCTAAAAGAAACATACTTATTATACAATGTTCAATTATCCAATAATATTGATAACATTACAATATATAATTTAGAAGGATTTGGTTTTATATAAAAACGTGAAAGTAATAAGATCTACCATGCAAGAAACAGGAGTTCAATAACGTTACATTTGCAGTGATCCAAAAATAATAAATATAATTTGGAAAAAAAAATCAGTGCCTTAATTCTTAAACATTTGGGATTTAATCTGTTGAAACATATGATAAATTTTGAAAAATATTTTTTTCACTAGTAAAATTATTTGATACAAATTGAGAGGGAGTAAAACAAAATACGATAAATCCAAAATAATGGGACACGAGTATTTTTTAAATTCATTATTTTTTTACTTTATTTTTAGAAAAATATTTTCTAAAATATATATTCTCTCACATATACAACACTATTTTTATCAAATGAAGATGTTACTTTGTTTTTACTTTACTTTTTTTCTTTTGATGTGTATATCTAAAATAAAAATATTGTCTATTTATATATAAAATTATAATCATTAAAATTAAATATAATTAATAAAATTATACCTGATTTTTATTTTCTTTTCCATGTAAGCGGGACGTATAGGGTACCGGATACTGAAGGTCGGACTGATGACTAGATGAGCAGGAGCTGCTGTTAGTAATAAAATATATAATGTTTTGTCCTTAATGTGTGTTTATGTACGTCTGAGCCGCTCAATTAAGCATGTTTGTTGCTGTAAGCTACCTCATATAAAACACAAATAAGAATAAAATGCTCATAATTATTATAAGTCCATAATCGGCATACAAAGAGATTAAATTATACGATTTGAAAAATCTTTCTTCAACTCTTAATTTTTAAATAATAGTTATACATTTAGACTAATACATGTACCGTGATAATTATATATATATATATATATATATCATTACACTTAAGTGTAACTATTATTTAAAAAATAAGAGTTGAAGAAAGATTTTTCACAATGATTTTAAGATTACATTAATAACAAATATCGTATAAACTATTAATTCATCAATTTCTTAATGATTTTCTTCCCAACTTATACTGGCATATTGAATTGGACTTGAGAAAATTTATAAACTCCTCTACACCGACACCTACATTCATCAAATTCCAAATCCAATACATCAAATCTGAAATTAGTGCTCAATAAAAATTTAGACAAGAGTGAAAGAAAATAACATCCATCCCAATTCCATTTTCTTTCTCAAAGTTGATTTATAATTAGAGAAATATGAATCCATATTAAAATCATTGTTTATCAATGTTTTAGCTCCTATGTATCTATCTATGTTTGTCACTCTATTTATAGAAGTTGGGATGATCCCAACTATTATTGTTTATACAAAAACTCATTAAATAATAAATCTATCACCAAACTATTAATATAATTATCTATTTAATGAACATTAATGTATTTTAACATAGAAACACCAAGTGACCTCTTTAAAACCTAAAATCTCCTATTAATCTCGAGATATATATATAAACCTCGCTAGAAACACATTTAAATTACCAGAGAAGAAGTTGCAATTGAGTGCATAAAGATTTGGAAAATAGAACTTAAAATTTTAGAAGTTCTTTGTTTAATTTAAAATAGAACATTGTGTGTGTAAAAAAATACTATCATTCGATAAACTTATAAATATGAACAAATTTGTGAAATTTGGAAGGGTTTCAAACCAATAGGATAGGATTGGATAAAAAAATATCAATCAGTTAAAGTAATTGGATAGGATTGTATTATTTGCATTGTTATTGGGACATTTATGATTTTGCTATATATCACCTACTTAAGTGTTTTGTTGATTAAAAAAATTAGACTCCAGTTAAAATCCCTGCAAACGAGTATAAAAGATATTATAGCCTGTATCGATTCAATCATTCAATTAACAAATCGAATCAAATCAAAACAAATGATTAGATTAGATTGATGGACTCATATTCAATAATTCCGATCCAATAAACACTGGTTGAAACTATATGACAAAAACTTTGACATAAACATCCACTTTGGGTCATTCCATTCAAAAAGCCCAGACCACATTGCTCCATAATGTTCCATGGATAAAGGCCCTCTAAATCTCATCTCCGTTAAGATTTAACTGAGTGGCTCCCTTAACTCCAACAAATAGATTTCAAGATTTCAATAGTACCCTGGAAAAGACTTTGTCATCCTCCTCAAGTCTTTTGAACAGATAGCAAGAGGACGAATGTACCTTGCCACTTTGGCTATATTAGTCAGAATAGGCAATAAAATTCTATTGGAAAAATAAAATAAAGAAAAAAGTAAACATGATCTTACTCGATATTCACTAGTAGCTCCAGTCCTATATGTTGAGTATGCACTGAATAATATTTTTTATATATATAAAATAAGTGAAAAAGGATGTTTTACCTTCCAGCAAAAATCAGATATAGCTTTTGTGCATTTTTTTGTCATTGTCGATAATAGAAAAATAGCCTGCTTCAGACTTTTTACATTGACATGGACTACTGAAACAACAATTACCACAAGGCTCAAAAGAAAAACGGGGATTAAACGCCAAAAATACTTTGGTCTTAGAAATACTTACTCCATCTCTGCAAAAGCAGAATTACAATCGTCTCAATCCACCCTACGCATCTTCACATTAAGTGGAATTTCCTTGTAGGACTCAACTTTCTCGGCTGCTCGACGCGATGGCCTCCCTATAGATGATCTCCTTATTTCTTGAGCTTCAGATATAGGAGCAGCTTTTGTTTCTTCTTTAACTGATGATTCCTCTGATGCTGGACCTCGTTTATGTACAGCTTTCTCATCACGTAAAGAAGAGACATGTAATGTGGTATCGTCTATTTCAAACAAGTCTTCAGTTGCTACTGCTTCTTCTGATTTAAACCTAGAAGATTGCCTTTTTGAGCAATGCCTGCTGGGGTATTTACGGAACCATAAAACTCCGTTTAAGGTTTGCTCCTATGATCTAAATTTGGTATCACAACACAGAGAAATAATAGCAAAATCATACCTTTTGTGGTCTACTTTTTCTTTAGCATGCACTGTCTTAGCAGTATGAGGACCCAAAGCTGCACGTAGATAGATAGATCATAAGTGAAAACACCTGCTATGTTAACCTAGACATGATAGTTCAAATAAATTGTTTTACTGTGTTAAATACATGGATTTTCAGATTGCCATCTCCTCTTGTTATTGCGATCTTTATTGTCCTTTTCTGCTTGGGAAGATACTTCAACCTCATCATGTTTTTGAGCCTACCTTAAATAGTGAAAGAAAAGCTTAGTAGCAGAATGACTGTAATAAAGAGCTAGTGTGTAGGTTAAATATGAAACCATTTGCACATTTTGCTCAAGTACCTCGTTTAAAGTATTGTCATGTGTTTCTCTTTTCATCCTCTCCTAAGAAAATAATGTTTGCATAGTCAAAGAAAAGTTCAAACAGATAATCATGCAATGCACTTGATGAAAATCTAGACAAGTGAAACTGACCTGCGCCTGCAATTTTCTGGCTTTGAGCAACCCATTTTTGCATCCGAGCTCATGCTGAAGTGCTTTCAGCTGGGAATAACAAAATTTAATTGTTAACTTAATTAAATACGCCATACAGGGTTAAGATGCACCAACGGTATCAACTTATCAAAATCTGGACTTACATTGTCACTACCTGAGTTAACTTCCTGCAGAATAAATATATACAACAATTTAATTAAGCTTTCCATAAATTTACAAGGAACATAGATATTAATAATAATGATGAAAAAAATCATACAGCCAGCATTCGGCTGTTTGCTCGGGCAAGTTGCAAATTCTGTTGCTGTAGTTTCTGGAAATTAATTCTCAACTTCTGCAACTCTCTTCCGCTCAATGCAATCACTTTACTGTAAGCATTATTAAGAAAAACCCAAAAAGGAAGTAATGATAGAGCAAATATAAATTTAAATGGCAGAATTAAACGTGATCAAAGTTTAAAAAAAAGTCGATCATAAAGGATACTTTCTATCTTCGAGAAGTTTCAATAGTGCCATATTTTCCTGAAAACAAAATCAATACAGGCTCACTATTCAAGACCAACGTGTAGTATAACAAAACCATCCCAAACATGAGAAAGAGAGAGACCACGAGGTATTACCTTCTGGAACTTGTCAATGTCCTCTTTATTTGCAAAACTAGGAGGCTGCTGCTTTATATTTTGGTTACCTGGTTTAGGTTGCTGCAGTTGGGAGTTGCTTATGTCACCCAGTTTTTTCCTTGCAGAACATCCCGTTGATAATCTAACTCCCATTTTATCTCTTTTTTTGTTTTCTGCTGTCAAAATCAAGCATTAAAAATCATTTACTTTATCTCTGTTCTACCCAATTCAAACTTATATCTGAAATCTCAATTACGTGATCAACTTTTCCAAAACGCTAGAAAGCCCAAAAGACACTACATGTCCAAGTATCAACTAAACGGACTCTATGCCTATAAACCCTAACTGAGCAACAAGAAAAGAATTACCATAACAAGAAAAGAGGGCTCCTAAGAAAACTAAGGAAAAAAATATATCGCAGTAACCAGAACTATAAGTTAAGTTAAATTTGCTCGAAATGAAGATAAAAAAATTTAGGGGTCTAGTAAATCAAGAAACGCAAAGAAAATAAAGGCAAACGAATAATTTTTTTACCTCCGACGCCGCCATTTTTTGAATCAACAAAAACCGAATTCTCCATTGACGATCCCAAGCACAGACCGTAGTGTCCTTCCCGCACTCTCTTTCTCTCGATTCGAATCGGCCGAGCACCTCTAGGGGGAATGGGACACCGGAACTGAAACGGGACGGAAAGGACACTGACTATTGAAGGAGGGTAAAATAGTAATGCTATCTGATACGTCCTGAACCCAACGGCTCTCCGAAGCGGAATCCAAACCTTTTTTTGAATACGGATGAGCGGCGGGCGTCATAAGTAACTGGTTTTCGAGAAATTATTGGTTGATTGTTGGAATAAAACATGCTGGATTAAATTATTTATAAAATTAGTGTACTTATCCTGTTTAAACGAAAAAATTATTATATTAAATTATATTTTTAGTAAAATTATAATATCATTTCAACTATTAATTCATTGTAATTTATTTAAACTAAAAAGAATATGAACACTTCTTTTATTAATAAGTCTATTCTAACCAATCAAAAATAGTGTTCCAAAATAATTAACACTAAGAATAAAGAGTACTAAAAATTACAACAATTTCTCTCATTTTTATTTCTTATTTCTCTTTTCCTATGTCTGTTAATCCAAACCACTGAATAAATTTAGTATAAATCCTGTTAATAAGCTTTGAGTAATCATTGGTTAGTCTTAAACAAAGATAATATAGTGATTTTGAACGATCAACATAAAATATATAAAAAAAAGGTGCGAAGTACTGAGAGAAAATATGTAAATTTATATCTCCCAGAATTTTCTCTCCTTTATATTGGTGAACTATGAATCCTCACATCAACTTAGCATCGACTTGCCTCCTAAATTTTCCTAACTAGTTATCTAATTTTTATAAGACTTTGTACGTGTATAATGCATATGTTATATCTTTAAAATTAATTTATATTTTTAAGTAATTATACAATAAAAATAAAAATATAAAATTTACATATATAAAATTTTAAATAACATTATAATTTTATATATATATATTTAAGTTTTTTCGTTTCAATTTTTAATATTTACATGTGTGTTTAAGTGTATATTCTCTTAAAGAATAAAAAATAAAAACTATTAACTATTAACAAAATTAAGTCACTGAACTATAAAAAATTATTATTGAGCTAAATTATACTATTATCAAGAAAAAAAAGGAATTTTTTTAAGAAAAATTAGTCACTAAATTAATAGATATATTAATTGATATCTATGTCTATTTTTTTAATTCTATATTTTAAATATTACATTAAAATTTAAGGTATTAAATAATAAAAAAATTAATTAAATAAGTTAAATTAAATTATCATAATTAACTTATTTATAGTTGAATTAATCAAATTTTATAAGTATTTTTTTAATTAAAAATAATGAATATTAGTTGATTAATTCATATAAAATATGATATAATCTAACATTAAACACTTAATTTAATATAAGATTTATTTACAAATAAATTGATCAAATTTAATTGATTTGTTAAATGGGTAATTATATCATTATTTTTAAAAGAACGACCAAGCCACTTTTTATATATCAACTAGGTTGGACACGTGCAAGGCACATGTTTCATTTGTAAGTAGTATTTTTACTTTAAAATGAATGATTAATTTAGTATAATAATTTTAGTTGCTTGAATTAAGCTAATTGTAAACACTATTTGACTAAATTAGCAATCTAAATTTATATGTAGATTAAATTAATTAATTGATATTCTTAAAAATGTATAGATTAATCAAGTTTAATAAATTAAAGTGAAAATTAGTTAAATTAGATATGTATATATCAAACTGATTAAATTGAAAATATTAAATTATTAAATTTATCAAAGTAATTTTTTATGACTAAATAAGTGGAAGTGTGAAAGTTGGATACTAAATTGATCAATAAGTAATTTATTTTTCAAAATTTCATTAAATATATTAAAACTTAACTACACAATTAATTCTTAAACTTTATTAGATTACATACTTAGATTCATCGTGTTTTATTTACAATCTCTTCAAATTTAATACATTTGGTCTCAAATTTAAAGAGCTTAATGATCTGGTTAAAACTTAAAGTTAAATAACCAATGAGGAAAACATTAGCATGTTAATTCTTCATGTAATAATTAAATTTTGATTAAAATTTTAAATTAAAATAAAATGTATTACGTTTGAACGGTGACATACAATATAAATACGATATAAACATGAATATATTTAAATGATGTTAACAATATTTATAATAAATATATTTATTATTTTTTGTTAATTTTTTGTTATTATAAATATATTTTGATATTTATTAATACAAAAAATATGTTGATGGTGAATCAAATATCGTAATTTTCTTATAAATAAAGATATATTTTAATTATATTATTTTAAATATAATTAATTAAAACTAATTATATGAAAAATTTATATTCCAATGCAAGAGATTCGAAGTAGATAAGCGGGAATGTGTGAGAAAGTCAAATGGTTTAAAAAATATTACTTTATCTTTGATAAAATTGAAATTATTAAAAACAAAATAAATTTCACAAGTTATTAGGATGATTATTTTCTTCACATAAATAATATATTTGTGTTGAAAAATTGTAAATTTGTTATGATTTTTAGAAACATGTTAGAGATACTAAAATTATCCCTTTTATTAATATTTAAAAATATATAAAAATATATAAAAATTTAGGTATTACTATTATAAATGTGTGTTCTTTTCAAAATGTGTCTCATATATAATAAGATTACAAATAATTAATAGGTTGATATTAGTAGTTCGTTTCTACTTAAGTTGATTTTTACTTATTATGTCATGTTCATCAGAAGTGATCCTATATAATAAGATTACAAATAATTAGTAGGTTGCAACTACCAAGACCATTTCTACTTGGTCATTACATCTTGATTACTATATCTTTTAATCATAACTCGAGTGATTATTTCCTAGAATCAGGTTACCATATACAAGATGTTAAATAACAACGTTATATTCACCAAATGAGTGAAAAGCATCAAGTCGTTAGGATAACGTACTTGGTATTTGAATAATACAAAACAATATCGATACATCTATATATTATAACCATAAATAACATAATAATTTTTTTATTAGATATAATTATAAATATCTCATTATATTTATTAATAAAATTTATAATTTATTATAAATTTATTTTCACTCATTTTTATACCATCTTAAGTCCTGACATGGTCGGTTTTAACTTGATAGGAAGTATGAATGGGCATAAGGACACTTATACTAATAACCAATCGTTATGAGTTCATGGTATTTTTTATACTGTTTAACTATTTTTTTATTTTTTAACATTTATTAAAAATATATATTTAGTTTAAAAAAAATAAATGTTAACTTAATTCTTCCTTGATCATATTATTTAAAATTTTAACATTAATTTTTATTTTTTTAACTATTTAGCACATGTTTTTAAGTAAAATAAAAATAATATAAAGTAAGAATGAAAAAAATTTAATTTAAATATAAAAATTATTATATGTTTTATTATTAAAATTACATTTTTATGTAATTATATGTATACAAAATAATAATATTAATATATATTTGATTTCGATTAATTATTAGTATTGTAATAATCATCCTTATTCCATGACTTTTCGATTAAAGTTATTTTTGAAAAAAAAATTGGTAATTTTTTACGAATAATTACAGTGTCAATTTTTTTACGATTAAAATATACATCCATAATAGAAAGTTATGCATCATTTATTATGAAAATAAAATTTGTTATCTAAGAAATACTAATATCATATATATTTTTATATGATTTTATATTTATTATTTTTATATTATCAAGATTTTTAAAACTTAAAAAATAATTTAATTTTGAATAATATTAATACTAACAATATATTGTGCACGTGATTCACCCAATTTAATTCTGACAACGCGTCATTCATTTAAAAACAAAGAGAGGAAAAGTCATAATAATGGGCCATATTTTTGGACTGGAGTAAGACCTTGCTCGGCTTTTATGTGCTTAACTTGTACGATTAGATTCTGTTATCTTTGATGCTTTGGGCCTCTTACGGGTCTTTATCTAACCCATACAAGACACAAAACATCATTTTTCAAAGGCCTTGGAATTTATTTTAACTTCAAAAAACCGAAAAAGGACTCAGCTTATAAACTTGACAAAACTTGCTTTTATTCTATTTTTTTCTCTTTTTATTTTTATTTTTTTATCCATATAGATAAAATTATTTTAAATTAAATAATTTATATTATTTAATTTCTTAAAATATAAATTATATCATTTAATTTTTTAATTTTTTTAAAATTGATTAATTTAGAACAAATTATATTATTTTTATATTAAAATGTTACTTAAAAAATAATAATTTAATAAAATAATATATTTTATTCTTTATTAATTTATTTAATAAAATAATATAATTAAATGATATTATTTTTAATCTAAAAAATTAAACTATATCAATAACATAATATAAAATATATGTATGCCTCGAGCTTCTTATCTTTATTTTCGTATTTTTTTTATTACAACTTGCCTTGTTCAAAAGCATTTATTCTCTCTTATTTCCCCCAAAAACACGTAAAATTGTTTTGTGTGTATTAAACTAAAAAAAATTATCAAAAAAGAAAAAGAAAAAGAAAAAGAAAGGAAAAAAGAAAAGAAAATATTCTTAACCTTATCTCTATATCTAGGCAATGCATCGTAGCTTTTTTTTCCTACCAAGAGAAATACACGTAGATTAAGCATTCACACTTTCAATGACCCTATCGTAAAGCTAATTTTGATTCCTCGTTTAAATTGACTGTACACTCCATTTCGTATTCATACCTATCATATATATATATATATATAGGTATTCTAAACTTTGTTATTATTTTATCTTATCTTTATTAACCACCAGCGCTTTATAAGTGGTGTAAAATTGCAGATGGTTAATAAAGATAAGATAAATAATAAATATATAAATTTATATTCGTATACTATAATATAATATAATATTTTTTAAAAAATAAAATTATTTAATTTTAAAAAAATTATAATATATAATATAATAAATGATAATTAATATAAATATAAATTAACTCATATTTATCGTTTCTCTAAAGATAATTTCCGTATTCAGAAACAATGTCATGTATTTTGAGAGCTGTTTAAATTGAGAAAGTACAAAGGCACTAACTCTAATATAATATTACTGATAAATCGTTTTGTAAATATGTAAATTATTTATTTCTGAAGGCGCTCTTTCTCGGGGTAATTATGTTATAAATTGGATATACAAATAAGATAAATAATATTTTCATTAATTAATTTACGTAAATAATTTACTTCTTTTATTATTATTTTTGTGTAATTTTGTGTGCTATAAACACTTACTAAATACATGAACAAAAAAGTTCATATTATTAGTCAGTTTTATCTACTGGTTCCTAGCATATTAGTAATACATAGTGAAACACCTAAAAGAATACATGAAAATTAGACTCTTATTTTATGGAATTAATTCATATATATATATATATATTTTTTTTTTGTGTCACTTTATGTGTTATATGTGTTTGTCAAATATGTGAATAAAAATTTCACATTTTATGAAGTAAGTATACATATTTTTAATTATTTTTATCTACATTAATAATATATATAATAACATATTAAAAATAAAATTGAACTCTTATTTTATATCAATATATTTACTTAGTGGAAGTAATTTTAATCTAAGTATTTGTAATATCTTTTTAATCTACTCTACTATAAAAAAGAGCAAGTTTATATTAAAAGGAAAATAGCTAATTGTTCTCATTTTTTATAATACCATATTAATTATTAAATTTTTATTTGATATTTCACTAAAAAAAAAATTCATGTAATTCTACGATTTAAATAATGATGAATATTAAGCAAATTACGAGGCCAAAGTAATTTACAAACAGTTGGATAAAAATAATTATATATCTTAAGCATTTATTTTTAGATTAAAAAAAAAAGATAATTACATATTATAAGTAAGCACTTATTAAGAAATGATAACAAAATCAAAGTTTTCATTTTCAAAGTAATATTCGAGCATCTAATAAAAGTTTAAAAAAAAAGCAATGTACCTTCAAGAAAATGAACTTTTGCATCCCAGTAATATCAGTAAAAACAAAATCTATTTCTATTATATATTATATATACTATAAAGGAGCAAGTTTGCTTTATAAAAAGAAAATACACAATTGTATCCAATTTTTTTAATAATACTACGTAATTGCCATTATTTAATAATTATACAATATTAATTATTAAAGTTATTAGGTGTTTCGCAAAAATAAAAATAATTGTCATAATGTATAAAAACAAAAAATACATTTTAATGTTATTATTATTAGATAAAATTATTATTAATATATTTTAATTGTATTAGTTATAATTCAAATTGTATCAAAACAAAAATTCTTAAACTATATTTATTTTTTATAACAGCTTCCATCACTTTGTTATATATGTTTAATGCATTAAATTAAATACATTTAGATTATTTTTTACCAATTAATAAGATTTGTTTGTTTGTTTGGTCATTAATAAAATATGACGACAAATAAATTTTTTTAGAATAAAATAAAGTTTGATAAGATGAAGAAGAGACATCTGATCAGACACTACTACAAAAAGGGGTATATAAGTCGATGTCTAAAGTTGGTTTTTTGTAAAAACCGACTTTAAATGAATTTAAAGTCGGTTGTTCACGTCAACCGACGCTATCCACCTAATATATGCCCTAACATTTCATTTAGTACGCAGATTTCCAGTTTTCGATCTGCTTCTTCCTCTCCTTTCCTCACTCGAGTCACTTTTCTCCCACAATCTTAACCGTGCGCCACCTTCGTTCTACATTTCCGGCCACCTCCAACCACCATTTGAACGGACGTTTGTAAGTTTTCTCTTCTCACAATATTATCTGTCAGTTCTTCTTTTTTTAATAGCAAAATGTTAAAATCTGCGTATGGGTATTCCATTGATTAATTCCCGAAATATGAATGTTCTTATGTCTTAATTTGGAGTGCAATATTTCGTGCAGTAGAACCAAATAATTCTTTATTTCATTTTTAATAAAATGGGATGATCCAAGGCTGATCTTAACTTATATAAGTATGAGTTAAAAACCGGAGGTTGTGATAATTTGTAAAATACATATGCTTGTGACAAGTAGGATAAATCAAAAAGGGTTTGTGATCTATTATTATTAATATTACCAAGTGACTTTTTTATAGTCGAAATAAAGTGAACAACGTTTAATTTGTGCTAATTTATCAGCGTGTAAATGTATTTCGTTAATCGAACAGCGTATTTTTGTATAAATTTTTGATTTAGTTATGTTTTTTTGTTTGCTTGTAATAATAATGTTTGAATTATTACTTGTATGTATTCAATAATATGTGAAATGTTTTGTGGGTTTGCGTGGATAAATTTATACGTATAATTAATATTACTTTGTAATTATGATATAGTAACATGCTTAGAAATTAGAATCAACCGCGTGATTGGTTTTTATATATATATTCATGAAACATGAACTGCTTATTTTTTAATTTGTATATAAATGGTTTTGTAAAATGATTAAAATGATAACTATTTTGCATTATGTATGTTTTGATATATATTCTAATAATTAGGAAATTTATATATAATAATACATAATTAAGTAATATGTTTAATTAATGTCATTAATAGAAAATGGACAAATCTTGGATGTCAAAGTGTAGAATTGAGCAAGACTATATTTCTGGAGTTGAAAGTTTCATGGAATTTGCTCGTAGAACTAGTAATACTGGAAGTAGTATGATTCGATGCCCATGCGTTAAATGTAAAAATGAGCGATTTCATGAATTTGATGAGGTTAAGTATCACCTTATCCGTAATGGTATTCTAATGAGCTATAAATGTTGGTATTATCATGGAGAAAATATTGATAATACTCATGGAGAAAAGTATAATAAGAATGTGGGTGGATTACATACATCATATCATAATGTACAGACAGAAAATATGTTTCGTGGTGTTGAAGATGAATTACGCGGGGATGATCCCGAAACCTTTAATAAACTTATAGAAGATGCCGAAAAATCGTTGTATCCAAAATGCAAAAAATACACTAAGATGTCAGGATTGGTTCATTTGTACAATGTCAAGGCAAAACATGGTTTTTCTGACAAGGGATTCACAGAATTACTAACTCTACTAGTCGATATGTTTCCTGAGGGTATTGAATTGCCATCTTCAATGTATGAAGTGAAGAAATCTCTTAGTCGATTTGGCATGGAATATCATAAGATTCACGCTTGTCCTAATGATTGCATTCTTTATAGAAAAGAATATGAGACATTACATGATTGTCCTATGTGTAAAGAATCGAGATGGAAGCATGGTACAAATGATACAACACATAAGAAAGGTGTGCCTGCAAAGGTTCTTTGGTACTTTCCTCCGATCCCTCGCTTTCAAAGGTTGTTCAATAGTAAATATACATCAAAGATGTTGACTTGGCATTCAGATAATCGATCTGATGATGGGGTGCTACGTCATCCTTGTGAT
This sequence comes from Hippophae tibetana, assembly GCA_037013495.1. Lineage (NCBI taxonomy): Eukaryota > Viridiplantae > Streptophyta > Magnoliopsida > Rosales > Elaeagnaceae > Hippophae > Hippophae tibetana. Next base: position 140,103,303 of record CM072801.1, on the reverse strand, counting down.
TCTCCAAATTGGAAAGTAGTAGATAATTTATCTCCTCAATTTTCATCTGATCCGCGCAATCTGCGTCTTGCCATTGCTGCTGATGGAATTAATCCACATAGTTCCCTCAGTAGTAGATATAGTTGTTGCCCAGTAATTATGGTAACATACAACCTTCCTCCCTGGTTGTGTATGAAAAGAAAATTCATGATGTTAACATTATTGATCTCAGGACCGAAACAACCTGGTGTTGATATTGATGTATATTTGCAGCCTCTGATAGATGATTTAAAGACGTTGTGGAATGATGGTGTAAATGTTTACGATGCATATAAAGAAGAATACTTTAACTTGAAGGGGGTTCTTTTATGGACAATTAATGATTTTCCTGCCTATGGAAACTTATCAGGACATGCAACAAAAGGTTACAAGGGATGTCCTATATGTAGTGATGGAACTTCTGCAAAGTATCTTGTTCACGGACGAAAGATGTCTTATAGAAAACATAGGAGATTTTTGCCATCTGGACACAAGTTTAGATACCAAAAGAAACCGTTCGATGGTGAAGAAGATCATGATCATGCAACTCGACCTTTGCGAGGTATTGAGATATTAAGGCAATTGAATGGGATGACATTCAAACGATATGGAAAGATGAAAAAAAAACTCACCAAGTCTGGGAAACGAAGAAGGTCAACTAATGAAATTGGTGAAAATGAAAAAGATTTTGAACCGAATGGTTGTTGGAAAAAAAATCAATATTTTGGGAATTGCCTTATTGGAAAGACCTACACATTCGTCACATCTTAGATGTCATGCACATTGAGAAGAATGTATGTGAAAGCTTGATTGACACTTTACTTAATATACCTAGAAAAACAAAGGATGACATTAAAGCAAGATTGGATTTAAAGAAACTAGGCATACGACCTGAATTGGAACCAAGGGTGGAAAATGATAAGAATCGAACATACTTGCCACCAGCATCATATACAATGTCAACAAAAGAGAAGGATGTGTTTTGTAAATGTTTGGAAGGTGTGAAAGTTCCTGATGGTTACTCATCCAACTTAAGAAATTTTGTGTCTATCACCGATAAGAGACTGTATGGATTGAAATCACATGACTGTCATATCTTAATGCAACAGTTATTACCAGTTGCTATTAGATCAATTCTTCCAAAACATGTTCGAATATCAATAATTCGGCTATGTTCATTCTTCAATACCATATGCAAGAAATCTATATCAATTGGCGAGTTAAATTCTTTACAGAAAGAAATTGTAGAAACTTTGTGTCTAATTGAAAAATATTTTCCTCCTTCTTTCTTCGATATAATGATTCACTTATGTGTTCATTTAGTTCGAGAGGTTCAATTATGTGGTCCTACTTACTTAAGGTGGATGTATCCTTTTGAGAGATATATGCAAGTCCTTAAAGGATATGTAAATAATAGATATAGACCTGAAGGATGCATGGTGGAATGCTACATTGCTGAAGAGGCCATTGAGTTTTGTTCTGAATACTTTAGTGGTTGCACTGAAATTGGGAATCCTACGCACAAGTTATTCTTAGAACGTCACATGATCCAAGTAGGTAACCCTATGCTTGGTGGAAGTAAGAAATTATTTATTGATCGCACTCGATGGGAAAAAGCACACCGAATCATTTTGGTAAATAATAACGAGTCACAACCGTACATAGAGTAAGTGATGTTCATTGTTTCATCTTTTATTTAACTATTAATGATGATATATAACTTAATATATATTTAATAACGTTACAGGATGCATTTAAACTTATTGAAGATCGATCCTCGTTATAAAAAAAAAGGAGGAGAAAAATGGTTGTATGATGAACATAAGCGAGAGCTTATTAATTGGTTTCGCAACCACGTAAGTGTCACAAACAAAAAATCATGCATGTATCCTCCTATATATATTCAATGTTTTAAAACTTTGCTCTAAACACATTTTGTGTTTTTGTATACATAGATTCGAGGTGAACTCAAGAAACCCAATCATAAAATATCAGAAAGTTTACAATGGCTTGCACATGGCCCAAAATTCGATGTCAAATCATTTCATAGTTTCACAATAAATGGATCGAGGTTTACGACTCAAGCTAGGGACAAAGTCCGAGTAAATCAAAATAGTGGGGTGCAGATGGTTGCACAAACTATGCAATTTTCCAGTTCAAAAGATGCTAATCCTGTCCTTTCTGATAGAACATATTATGGTATAATACAAGAGATTTGGGAATTGGATTATGAGGTCTTCCATGAGACAGTATTCTTGTGTGATTGGGTCGAAGATGTTATCAATGTTGGATATAAAATAGATGATTTTGGATTTACTCTTGTAAATTTATCCAGGATAAGTCACACAGATGATCCTTTCACGTTAGCACTTCATGCAAAGCAAGTATTTTACGTGAGCGATCAAATTGATCCAATATGGTCTGTTGTGTTAACGCCTCCACAAAAAAAGTTTTACCATTGTGATGTTGTAGAAGATGATGACTCTATGCTTGATACATTAACCAATGTTAGTAATTTCTCAAATAAATTGCCTAATGTACGTGATGATCTAATTGATGATGATGATTCTTCGACATGGACTCGTAGTGATTGTGAAGGAATATATGTATACGATCAACAACCTAATTAAACATAATGTATGTTCTATATTGTTGTAATAACTCTTGTATATATGTGTGTTCCTAAAATTGTCAATTAATTTATATTTCTCCACTTTTGTAGATATTTCATGGATATTCAGCTTGTAGATCCAAATGATCCATTGGGGTATTTGAAAAGAAGAGGTTGGGCGAATATACCTGATGCTCCACTTAACCCAGATGATAGAATACCCGTTAAATTTGATGCTACTGGTAATCCACTAGGGGAGAATGGTCAACAATTGAAATCTTCTATTGGTCGACTGGCAAAGTCCAGTATACCAATCAATATAAATCATTGGTCTGAGGTTGCCGATGCAGAAAAGTTTAAAATATGGATAACCATTTATGTAAGTCTCTTATATTTTATAATCAATATATATATATATATTATATATTGATTGTATCTAATCTTTTGTACTGTGTTTTTACAGAATCGTTACAAAGTCGATGACAATTGGCAGGGCAAGTGTTATAAGATTGCAAATAAGGCGTGGAAGGAATACAAGACTTCTAGATTGGCGAAAAATTATGTGTTTCCATATTTGGAAACACTTGATGAGAATGTGATATACAAAATCCCTGAAGGACACCCCTGGATTACACCTCAAGTTTGGAAAGACTTTGTAGATTATAGACGTTCAGAAGAATTTCAAATTATTAGAGAAGATCACCAGAATGTCCAAATGCATAACATTCTTCCTAACCGTACTGGGAGGTCTTCAAATCCTGAAGTTAGATTTCGAATGGTATTATTAATTTGTCTTAATTTTATAAATATTTTTATATTAATTTTTCTCAATTTAATTTCATGTCATTGTTAATAAAATTTTCCTAATTTATGTAGGAAGTTGAATTGGGTAGACCTGTTACCCGAATGGAATTGTACATAGAAACAAAGACTCCCAAAACGAAGAATGCAAGACCGATGAGTCAACGAGGAGAAGAACAATTAAATAAGTTGGTTAGTAATTTCGTTTGATAAAAAGTCTGACTGATACTTAATAATTGATGTAATAATGAATGATATGTTTGTGTGCTTTATTATTTGTAGAGAGCTATTCAAGAAAAACTATACAGGGGTGAAATAATCGAAGAGCCTGGGAGAGATGCTTTATATCATGCAATCGGACGCGATCATCCTGGTCGTGTTAGGGGAGGTAGCCAATATGATGGTGCTTTGGAGTATTTTAAAATTCCAAAACATAAGCCTCAGACGGTAAGTAAGGAGAAATACACTAAAATTGAAGAAGAATTCAACTCCTTTAAGGCCTTTGTGATGAGTGAGATTGCCACTCTAAATCTATGACTAGTGGTCAATCCTCGTGCACCAAGTCATTCAAGAAGAAGCCTTGGAAAAAGTATAGTCATACTTATGCGTTACAATTCAGTAGAAATCTTGGCAGTTTGATGACTATTGTTGGGAGGGCATCTAGCATAAATGATGGATGGACTGTGCCACTTCCTATTGAAATTTCTGGTGTAGACATCGGCCAAACTTATATATCGATCGAGTGCTTGTTGCAAATATTTGAATATCAAATGATCGATTTAAGTATAATTCAAGTGTGGACAAGGTGAGTCCTCAATCTAGTTAGTTTTCTTTTATTTATGCAGAACATTATATTTATATTATCAAATTATATATATACATATATAGGGCTTGCTATTATGTACTTCAACATAATCACTCATCACATTTAGCAATGTTCTATGATTCTTCATATGTTAATCAATATCAAGAGAAGGATGTTAGCATCAGAGCTAAACAATTATGTGATAGAGCATTAACGCTTAGCAGAAATCAAAAGTTGATAATCCCTTGGCCATTAAGGTTTGAACAAGGCCAAGATCATTGGATGTTGGTAATCATTGATATGTTCAATAATCATGCTTGGTACTGTGACTCAGCTTCCATAGAACTGAGTAAAGATACAAAAGCAGTTGTTGAAATGTAAGAGTTATATTTAGTTACATATTAGTTTTTTCTATTATTTTTTGTAATATTTAATAAAAACTAATCGTTTTATATCTTGACAGGGCATGGAAGTTATGGAACAAGTCTAGGGGCATTGTCCTTAAAAAATCTCATAAGCTTATATGGACAAAAGTTATGGTATGTACAATTCAATATTAATAATTTTATTAATTTTACAATTAAATAATAAGGATGTTCGAATATGAAAATTCATGTATACATGCACTTTTTTTTGTAGGTTCCACAACAAAATAATGGAGTCATGTGTGGTTATTATGTCATGAAGTTTATGAGTGAAATCATCACAAATATCAAAATTCCAATTGATGATGTGGTAATATATTTTACCCATATACATACAAGTTTTAACATATTTGAGTTTGTTTTTGTAAATTAATGAAATCATATTCTTATTTTGATTTTGAATACATGTAGTTCTTCGGTTGGAACAAGACGGGTTACGACCAGCAAATTTTTGATGATTTACGAGAGGAATGGGCAGAACACATGGTTCAAATTATATCATCGCAAGAAGAATCAGAAGAAGATTCTGATGATCTTGAATAGCATATGACAACATAACAGTAAATTTTTTAATGATTTGGCCTTCTATATCTATTCTTGTGTCTGAAATCACTTGGTTGATGATGATTAATCATATATATGCTCATGTATTTAAGGGAATGCATTGTTTATAAATATGAATTTATCTGGAATCTCTGCTAGTATTTTTAATGATATATAATGAGTTCTAAATGTACAAATCAGGTGTACGTATGTCGGTCCGATTTGTTTCTTAGTTTGTATGAGTTTTGGTGCATATGAACGTGTTCCATATGTTTAAGGGCACCAAAACTCACACAAGCTTAGCCAAGAAATCGAAGTTACATGCAATTGATTTCATATTTAGAGTTCATTATATATAGCATTAAAAAATAGTAGTAGAGATTCTAGATAACTTCATATATTGACAAATGATTAATAATGCTAATATGAGTTCATCGAATGTCGTTGTACGTGCTAATCTCAATAATGATTTAATTTCTTCATTCGTACGTATGAAATTTATACTACTTTTTTGATGTATGTAGGAGAATATTTGTTATATGGATCAGCCTTTTTTTCCCATAATGCTTGTGAAGGCCAATCAAGATTCTACGCCAACCAAGCTTACTCGATGACATAATTTGACGACATTATTTTATTTGTAATTGAAGTTATTTATATGCATTATTTGATTTTGTAATAAATTTAATTATTAAGTAATTAAATATATTTATATTGTTAATTATTCAGTATTATTATTTATATTTTAGTGTTTTTATGTTATTTATATATACTATTATACGAAAAATAAAATTAAAAATTAATACAAATAAAATGTAAAGTCGGTTCACGCCATGAACCGACGCTACACGTAGAGTCGGTTCATGCCATGAACCGACTTTACAATTTAAGTCTCTGAATTTAAAGTCGGTTCATACAACCGACTTTAAATTTGTTTAAAGTCGGTTAAAAACCGACTTTTATACCCCTTATTGTAGCAGTGAGATGTTACAAATGACAGAATGCTTAGGAAGTTTGATAGATGAAGAAAGTTTTCCATAGATCATCGACGGAACTTTGTGTGTACTTTGCCTTTGTACATTAGATCATTTCTAGATGAATGTTTTGGAATAAGTTGATAAATAGTAGTGAACTTGTTAGATTAATGTTTTTTTTAATTAGGGGCACTTTGGGAAATTTTTAACGTGCCTTTATATTACTTAAAATTAAAAAAAATGATAAGAAATTGAAAATACTATTCTTATTAAATTTAAGATAAATATTAAATAACGTATTACTATTTTATTAAAAAATACAATAAAATTTATATAAATATATTTAATAAAAAATTATGATATATAGTTTGAAGAGTAAGACGAAAAGTATCCCTTACTCAAACTAGCCCTGTTAAACAGCTTAGAACGACAAACCGATAATTCAGTAGCTGATAATGAGAAAGGAAAAAAAATTATTTTGAAAAAGGATCAGAAAATAAAAATCTATGTTCCCAAATGTCAAAACATTATTGCTAATTATTTGTGTTCGTGGGCCTCTCTGCTAGCTTCCTGAAAAGATAGGGTGGCATAATAATTGAAAAAAAATAAAAGTTTTGTCAGACCAATTCATTATGGGGCAATGAAATCAATATATTATCTTGCTCTAAAAGTCATATTTTTGATTGCATGTTCACGTATATGTATTTATAGAATAACGAAGTGTTTGAAAATTGAAAAAAAGCCTATATTTTGATTAGAGTAATATTATATGCAAATTATTATATATATTAAATGATGTATTATTTATTAATTTAAGATAAAATTGAGGATTTGTGAATATAATAAAATGATTACGAGACTATTTACCTATAGATGTTAATTAAATTGTTTAATGTAAATTTACGTAATAATCAAGTTATTATAAAAAGCATTTTTGTTTTTTTGTGCTTCCACTAAAATGATAACATATAATGATTATTGGTGACAAATTTTAGTACATTAATAATTAATTTGATAGATAATTATTATTTTAAAAAATTATTTATTGTTAAAAATGCAGGTTTAATTAAATCTAATACAATCTTATTAAATTAAAAATTAAATTTCTAATATTATATCAGAATTTTGCTCAAGATCTATGTGTTTGGACATTAGTTTCTATCACATTTTTATTATGATACTTATATTCATATATCGATTAAAAATAATATATTAATACTGTTTATAAGTTTGAATAATTATTAACTTAATAATATTTTATTAAATTGAGTTATAATTGAATTTTTAATATTTATAATCTATAATTAACTAAAATCAATTATAATAATAATAAAACGTCTAAAAAATAAAAAAAAATTCATCATAAATGTAGACCCGAGTTTAATTCAAATTTGATCGAATCTTAAGAAACACGGTTTACTTAAAGTCAAGGTTGCATTGGAATCTATTTGGCTATAAAGTCAACAATCGGAGCTTGAGCCTCTTTTCTTTTGCAGTGGATGTGTACAAAGACTGAAGCAAAGATCTTGGGCAATGCTATGCATAATGCATCTCCAATTTATAAATCTGTCCAACAACAACAAAATCCTAATTTTTTTAATATAATATTTGATTTTTTTGATACATTTATTAAAATACTTATATTTAATTGTCTATTAAATTAAAATGACTTCTATTAGAACTTTTTAGAAGAACTCAAAATCAAAAGTTGTATTTCAATATTGAAAACAAAATTCAAAACGATCCTCGGGAAAACCACAGGCAAGAAACTGAGGAAAAAGAGGTGCAACGGCCAGGCGTGGCAGAGAGGCCGGAGGCGAGAAATAGGAAAAGAAAGATATAGAAGAAGGATGAAGTGGGTATTGAGAGATACGATTAAGAGAGTTATACAAGTTCAAGAGAGATGGATCCGAGAATTTTCATTTAAAGCTGTTTATGTATATTATTTGTCTATTAACGTTAAAAAATAAAATGAATATTTTTTTAATATAACGTAAAAATATATATAATTTTTATAAAATTGTTAAGATAAAATCATGTAAATAATTAAATTAAATTGATTCCTTTAAAAACATTCTTTTTCTTAAATCTTAATACGTAAAAAATGGTAATCTCGGATATCATTGAATATTTGTTAAAAATAAATTAATGTTCGTAATCTCATGTACTTTATTACAAAGTAGCTAGTCATTAATTTAACTTTATATAATGTAATAGACAAAAGCATCTTTCAACGCCGGTAATTTTGAAAAACAAAAATAAAAGCTACCACTGATGTTCCACTAGCTAAAAGAAAGATAGATAAAAAAAACTTCACAATCATCGTAATTGTTATTATCTTTGTGAATATTAAAAATATATATATTTAAAATTTATAATTATAAAAATAATATTTTTTATATACATCTCATATATATTTTATTATTAAAAATAAATATTACACATTATTTTATTTTAAACATTATTAAATTAAATATCATTTAAATTATCTATATGTTTAAAATTAAGGAAAAAACTAACTATTTCTCTGCCTTTTCTGTTTTTTGATATTAAACTGATTCACTAATTTAAAGAGTTCTACCATAAATATTTGTCAACATCTTTTTCTAAGAAGAAATAAAGAAAAATATATACACTTTGACGAATGCAGATCCTGCCTCATCCTCTTGGATCAAAAGCGAAATTCACTACTAGTGTCTGATATTTAATAAAGGGTAACGATATTTCCAAAATTTAAATATTATTATTATAAAAATAATTTATTAATAATAAAATTAATATTTAATACATTTTTATTATAATAACAACATTTATTTAGATTACCCCTGACAAACCACTATAATTGATATACAGGTGCTCTTGTCTCCAGGTGATTTAGGTTCTATATTTTCATTTAAAAAAAACACAAATTGAATGTTACTTTTGACTAATGACTTATTTTCTGGTTTTATATTTCTCTCTGTGTATCTTTATTATAATTAAAAAAAGGAAACAAATTATTGATCACGAGAAATTGAAATACTTGTTAATTACGCTAGTAGATCATTATGAATGGGTACTGGGTAGTGCAGTGAATTTAGTTTTTCTCTTCCAACATTATATGCTTAGTTGAATTATTTATTTAATTGGAATAAAATTACTAAAAAATGCCCTGAATTTATCATCTACATCTAAACTCTAGGATTCACACAATTGAATTTTAATAAGTAACAATATACCACAATTGATTAGATTGTTTTGATAGTGTTACTAAATGATCAAAATAGTCAGACCGATTAGAGCATACTGGTACTAAAGTCTCATAGTGAGTCATGTTTATAAACTACAATAATAAATGAATTTTTAGACTATTCCAAATATGAAAAAAAAACTTTCAACTGTCTTTAATGGGTGATTTAGGGACTATAGTTGACGAAAATTTACCATTTTTTTTAAAGTAATAACAGTCACTAAAATTAAAAAATAAATTTTAGGGACGGTTAAAAACCGAATTTAAAAATTTTCAACACTTGCATACAACTCTCATTTTTTCTTCACATTTACCTTAATTATTACATTAAACAATATCAACATCGTATACCCTTTCAACCACATTGCTCGTAAATTAGCCATCGTGAACGGAGCACATCATTTGGCCAAGACCAGCAACGACATCCACCAGTGCACAGCCAAGTCGCAACCAGCTTAGTGCGTGTGAGAAGAAGTCTAGATAATTCCTCCATCAGCTACGCATGACGCCACCAATCACACCTGCAACCACCGGCCACCAGCGACATCGACATATAAGTCTGGTTTCTTATTTGCGATTAGAGATAACACTTTCAACCTAGATCCCTCCACTCATACCATCACAAATGCTCCAACAACTATCGCAAGCCCTACCGACTAAACCCCATCTTCGACCAGACCCCATCTCTAATAGGTGTTTCACGTCAACGATCATATTCCTATATTTGCTAGAAAAAAATGTTCGTCATATATTTGTTTCAATTTTTTTTTTTTTAAGAATATTGGCTGAAATGATACTTTTAAAGGATTATTTCATTTTGACCTATCATAATTTTGAACCAGTGTTATAATAATAATAATAATAATAACAAAATTTACTTTTTTACTAGCTCTTGAAATGCATATATCTTCGAAATTTTTGACCATAACACCATGCTATATCTTAAAAAAATTGTTTGATCATGAAAATAACTCTTGAACAAGTGCCTATTTTTAAACGCATGTTCACATTTGACACATAAATTGACTAGGGATTAAAATGAAAGACACTGAACAATGGGTGAATAACTAAAAAATGTCCATTTTTTACTCTCTTTTTGAGACCTTTAGATATTTCGTTTTGAGATGATTTTTCCTTCGTTACGTTGCATTCGTCAATAATTATATTTAAAAAAGGACAAACAATTTTTTTATCAATCTTATTCCCTTTTAATATACTTCTTGTGTAATTTGTGTCTTTATATCAAAATAATATTCTCCGGACCATTGGGTTTGGGACTAAAACAGCTAAACTGTATCGAGCCTTATCGAAAACAGAATATCTCGTGGTCAAGTTTATTTTCACACACACAAATATATTATTTTCACACACACACACACATATATTATTATATATATATATATATATCAAATTTTTATAATATATAGCTAGAAGTCTATTCTTTTTCACTTTTATATATATATATATATATATAATATCAAAAATTCACTCTTAGTGAATTTAACTGTAATTGTTATATATTATTTGCGGAGTATAATCAAATTATTTTCTATTTTTACCTACTAATAGATGTTTATTTTTTTAAAATATAAAATTATAATAATTTTGAATTTAATTGACATAGATTATTTAGATATAAGATATTTTTAGAATAATGAATAATTTTGAGTTTACCTGTTATTCTCTTAAAACCATCTTTCCGCCGATCGATTGCTTAAATTGCTTCTAACCCTATTACAAAAGTAGCCTTCATTTTATTAAACCAAACAAAAAGCATAAAGCAAAGTTGGGGATTTAGTGTGTACACTCGATCCGGTTACTTCTGTTCTCCAGCAAAGAATAAATTGAATGCAGACAAATAAATATTATAGTTTCAGTCTTTGATAATAATAATAAAGAACTGGTTAACTGGATAGTAGGCAGTATTTTTATCGTTTCTCTCTTTAAGTTTAAAATTATTTTCTCACAATAATTTAGGAGAGATCATAAGGAAAGAGGGGAAAAAGATCATGTTTTCTCTCTCTTCATCTCTCTCACTTATCTTCTTCAATTTAATTAGACCGGATAAATAAAGACGTCAGCTTATTTCAGAAATAATAATTAATTTTTTCCCCATTAATTCATTGGCAGAATGTTTATCATGCATGAAAGGTAGTTGTGCAACTATGAAATTCTGTTAGATCATTCAAGCCTAAACTTTTGAGACCAACACAATTACCAAAAGAACCAACCATATCCAGATTATATATGGAAACTTGATTATGTAATGCATTTATTTACTATACACATTATTCTTATTTACTGTATTAGTATGTAATTAACCTCCCTAGCTTTATATTCTTTGTTCTTCTTTCCCACCAAACCCTCTTGCTATTACTTATTACTATAATATCACTGTTCTCTTGATTTTCACTCTTAATTATTGCTTCCAGTAATGTATAAACTATGTATATATATCTCTCCATTTTCTATCCCATTTTTAATTATTATCTCTCCCTGAAATTGCCTACTGATTTATATGTATCCATCACAGCCACCCTACTATGCTTCTTTTCTTCTCGTTTACATAAAACTTTTTTAAAACCCCAGAAATCCTAAAGAGAAAGTAACAAAATATCCCGTTCAAATTCATCAAACTTACTTTAATCTTTGTGTTACTGCTATATAAACCCAACTTTTTTTTCCTCACATTCTGCAGCTTCGCACAAGTTTTTTCGTACAATATTCAAGAACATAAATTAAGGGGAAGAATATTACGTACTAATTACTCTCATTTAGCAAGATGAATCCAATTAGCACCTGCATTTTATTATTTTGCATATTGGGCTCTCTCTTTTCTCTTATTCAACCCACACTCAGCTTCAATCTCACCCTCCCTCATCAACACCCCAACCCTCTACATGTCGTTCATGAACTCCAAAGGTAAGTAAAGCTATAGAACTACACATCACAAGCACAAGCACAACTTAACAAGTATTGGCAATGAAAGTCCCAGCTCACAGGGCAAATTGTAATACTCACGAACAACTAATAAATTCCAATTTGATATTTTCAAGGTACTTACTCTGTTTTCCTGTCAATAATAAACTATTTTATTTATTTATTTTGTAGGAGAATCAATGTGTCAGTTTCAAGAAGACAAATGCTTTCTATACAAGGAAAGGATCAATGTCTTACCGGAAACCCCATCGACGACTGTTGGCGGTGCGATTCAAACTGGGCAACGGACAGGCAGAAGCTGGCCAATTGCGGCATTGGGTTCGGCGGAGATGCCTTGGGTGGCAAAGGCGGCGAAATTTATGTAGTTACAGATTCGTCGGACGACAACCCGGAAAATCCAATCCCCGGAACTCTTCGATTTGCAGTCATTCAACCCCAACCAATCTGGATCATATTCGCCGCCGACATGGGCATTAAGCTGAACAAAGAACTCATAGTTAACAACTTCAAAACCCTAGACGGGCGTGGAACCAAAGTCCACATAACCGGTAATGGTTGCATAACAATTGAATACGTCTCCAATGTAATCATTCACAACATACATATCCACCATTGCAATCCCAGCCGCAAAGCTAATTCTGATCAATCAAAATTAGTGACGAAAGGAAGAACAGACGGGGATGGAATCTCCATATACGGCTCGCACAAAATTTGGATCGACCATTGCGCTCTCTCTTATTGCACGGACGGTTTGATTGATGTTACAGAAGGTTCAACGGGAATCACGATTTCGAACAACTATTTCTCGCACCACGATAAGGTAATGCTCTTGGGTAACGGCGATTCCTTTACAGAAGATAAAGGAATGCAAGTGACGGTGGCTTTTAATCACTTCGGTGAGGGTTTGATTCAGCGAATGCCTAGGTGTAGATTTGGATACTTTCACATCGTTAATAACGATTATACACAGTGGGGAATGTACGCTATCGGAGGGAGTTCTAATCCGACTATTAACAGTCAAGGTAATCGTTATACGGCGCCGTCTGATCCTAATATTAAAGAGGTATTCGTACTTGGTGTTTTCACTTTTTGAGTATGCGTGCGTTGGTGAAATTAAAAAAAAAAATGGATGGATTGGAAATACAATGTTATTAATTTGCAGGTGACGAAGCGTTTGGATACGGATGATAAGGAGTGGGGAAATTGGAATTGGAGATCTGAGGGAGATTTAATGCTGAATGGAGCCTTTTTTGTGGCTTCAGGGGTGGGTCTAACCGAACAATATGTAAAGGCCTCAAGTGTTGAGCCCAAGACGGCCCAATTCATTGACCAACTCACTTACAATGTTGGTGTTTTTGGTGACTCACCCCTCCCACCCTTTCCTGGTGCAAACAATCGCAATCCCAGGTTCGTAGCCCATTTTCTCTTTATTTTGTCCCATACGTATGAAATAATTTTACTTTGCTCTATTAATTTTTTTTACGTTTCAAATTTTTAATAAAAATAATTATGTTATTTTTATATGATTTAATTATTCATATTTTCATTTTTAATATATTCTAAAAGATATTTTTTTACGTTATATTAAATATATATATATATATATATAACATATTTTTTAATATATATATATACACATTTCATTTATAAACATGTAAAAACATATCTTTTACTTTATAAAAAAAACCAAATGTGTAAAAAATAATTAAAAATAAAATTTTATTTATAATTACCATTATGTTATATGTAATTAAAAAGTTAAAATGGGATAATTTTTAACTAAAAAAATTTGAATGCATTTCGGTTCTTGTTTGATAGGATGAGATGATAGAGGATATTGTTATCGTTGAGTTCAAGTGTGTCCTCAATTTTTTTTTTTATAGATTTATGATAATTTTCCAATTTTCTATATTTTTTTATACAAGGAATGACAAATATTTATAAGAACGGTGGGTATCTTCGACAGTGTAAGAAAAATGCGATGATATTTGTTTACTTTTTTTTCCTTCTTTCTAAGAACTTTAATGCATTTTTGCCTTTAGACAATAGATATGTTAATTAAAACTTTGTAAGTGAGAGAGGTATTACAAGTATTAGTATATAACATTAATAAGATGTTTTCACATTTAGTTGAAAACATCTCGTTAATTAGGATAAAAATTTGAACGTTCAAGTATATGCATAATATATGTAGTGTGTTTAAGTTTGGTAATCCTTGACTTATTTCTCGTTATTATGGAATGCATGTTAGTAAGAGTGATAGATGGAAAAATAGGACCTAGGAGATCTACAACAAAGAAAATATGAGGAAAATTCATAGAAAAGTCAGGTTAGGTAGCTTATGAGTGCAAGAATCAACCTAAAGTATAGGTAGTAAATGAACAACTTCCTTTTGATTGGTACTCAATGACCCTTTTGCTATGTTTACGAGAAAAATGAAATTCACTTTCATAAAATTGCACATGCCTATTTGTGAAAATCTTATCAATAGAGTATAGTCAAGGAAAACACATCGTGCAAATCGTGGTTCAAAATTATGTTTTATGGAGACTCGATGGTAGGGAAAATCCAAGCAACTAAAAGCTCTCACTATGTTATACAACATTTCATTAGAAGACTTATGCACAAGCATAGGTATAGGAAGTCTATTGTATAAATATTCTATTATGCAAAAAACATAGGATTAATATTTAACTGGAATTCCATCATACGACAACAATGTGAGATCTCTTTCAACCAACCTCTTTATGAGTTATTTTTCTTAGATGTGTAGGCATGTAAGCCTATGTTTAACTCCCAATTTTTGCCATCAAGTGCTAAGAAAATGAAACTAACCCCACATCACTTTGTTGTTTTAATATTACACTTAAATTGTCTTTCAATCATTGCTTTGAACAAATTTATTACAATTTGTGTTTGATTTTAATTGACAAAAAATGCACTCACATATAATTCGAGTAATCATCAATAAAGAGTAAACAATATATAACAATTGTGATTGAAATTATATGAGAAGTCCAAAGATCAACATACATTAAAGCAAATTTTTTTACTAATTTTGAAGTACTTGTTACAAAAGTACTTTTGTTAAAGGATATTAAGCACTTGGAGAAAGTAGTGTCCATTTTACAATTCAGATTAACACATTTAGCAAGTTTATTCAAGATCATCTCAGATGGATCTCCTAGTTTAGTATGCCATTTATATTGCTTAACAAAGCATCAGAAAGAAAAGGTCTAGCGAGCACCTTATCTGACAAAGTACCAGACCCCTGATGCAGTTTGTAAAGGCCATGATTACATTTGCTATGAAAGATGATCTGTCTGGTTCTCAATCCTTAATGCTGAAAGAATCTGGAAGAAATTCAACCAAAACACCATTATCAACACAACCATATGGATTGATAAAAGATTAGCAAACACTTGTGAAGAATCTGATGCAGTTTGTAAAGGATATGATTACATTTGCTATGAAAAATGATATGTTTGGTTCTCAACTCCTTGATGCAGAAAGAATCAGAAAGAAATTCAACCAAAGCACCATTATCAACACAAAGCATATGGATTGATAAAAGATTAGTAAGAGACTTGTGGAGAATGCAAGTTGTTTTTAAGTAAGAGATGATAATGATTTTTCATTATAGTATTAGTACCAGAGTTAAGTTACATTACTTATAGTGACTCATTCCTTGCCAAAAGAAGGTTGAGAATCTCCGGCCTGAGAAGCATCTCATATGAGATGATGCGTGACACCACTATCTAACACCCAAACACTATCTTGTGTCTTACTCTCTAAAGAATGCATATCTACTTGAAAAGTAATTGAGCTTATAGGAAATGACAAAAAACTTTTTCCAATCAAAAGATTTTGAAGTCAAAGACAAGTAGAGGCAGTATGCCTTATTATACCATATACTTGACACTATAGTCTTTCTCCTTACTTCTTCTATTTAGAGAAGTTATTCTTTGAGACATAACCTTTTTGGGAGGAATAAATGCTAAATGATCCTAAGTTCTTGAGAAAATCTTGTAGATTCCAAGGTTTGTATCTAAATGAGGAAAATTTAGATGAAAAATTGTTATTGCCTTAAAGAAAAAGGCATTAAACTTTGCAAGATTTGATTGTACAACTTGATCTTCTTCGAATTTTGCATTTGTAAGGATCAAATGTTCTTTAGTGAGAATACAATTTTGCCATTCAACACAAAGTTGGATTAGTGGACTTTAAGATTCTTAGAATCCACAAAACTTCAATTACGTGGTATTAATTAAACCTCTAATTGACTTCATAAGAGTAAAGTATTGTTCAATATTGAGACTAACTTTCTTGATTTTTGAAAGAAATTTCAAGATTCTTCCACTTTTAACTTATCTTGATGAGTATGATCTACTCACTTGATACAACATTTTAGAGGAGAATGAATTATATATCTTTTTTTTTTTAAAAAAATATCGAGTTAATTTTAGATTATAAATTCTAGATTTGTTTTATTAAATATCATCTAATTCAATGAAACAAAGAAGAATTGACCAACAAGGATCAAACGTTGAGTCCAAACTATAGGTTATAAAAGAACTTGTGTATTTATCACCCGAGATGAGAAAATTAGTCTTATCGAGTTTCATAGTTTCATAAAAACTGTTGGATTATTTGAAAGAGATAACACAATAAGAGAATAGTTTTATGTGTTCTTTGCATTGATTATTTGAAGAATTATTATTATTATTATTAATTTATACACATCTAGTTGAAAAATTGATGTTATTTAATTAGTTATTATTAAATTTGACTATACATATTTTAAAATTGTCATGTATGATTATTCTTTCTTATTCTAAAATATTAAGTCGTTTTCATTTTGAATAATTGCAGCATCGGTGATGGAAGCATGCCGGAACAAGGTTACAACGTTGGTGGGACCTATCCTGGCGACGGTGGGTGGTTCTTAAACAGGGCTTCTGTTTTATGCCCTTCAAAGATAATCTTCTTGCCACTTGTAATTTTTTTTGGTTTTTTCTTCGCAACCAACAAATTTGGTTGTTATATATAAGTTAACACATAATGATTTAATACCGAAAAAATTGCAATTTGCAATTAATTAGATGAATTATTTATTCATATATTCAATGTACATTATCATACAACTACATCTCCTTTTCACACTAGATACGTATATATTATTACTATCGAACAACTATCGGTAGGTCGACCAAGTTAATTCATTTACGTTCTAGTTTCATTATAGGGTGATTTATTTTCAGGTTAGATATTATACGTAAAAAGATGGGGAAAATAATAAATTAAAAAGGAGAATATTTGGATTGGATAAGATATGGACGGCTGAAGTGGCATTTTCTTTGTTTTTTTAACGTGGTTTATTAATTGTTTGCTGTGTGGTTTTTCACAAATTCTCAAGCCGTCCAATCGATTTTGAAAAAGTTTTGTAATTATCTTTGTGGAATTTATGATGCCTGCTTCAATATGCATATGCATGTGAGATTACGAGAACGAGAACGATAACTTAATTAATTTATGGTTGAATTTATACATAATTATATAAGTTTAAATTGATACCTTAATATTTAAATAATTTATTCTTTAATGTGTCTAATAATTTATGAATCTTTAATCTTTAATGTGTAAAAATTTAAGAATAATATCTATTTTAATAATGAACTAAAATAAATATATTGTTATTAACTATATGTAATGATTATGATAAATAGTTTTCTAAAGAAAATAAATAGATATGAAAGATTAATTAATCAATTTTTTTATATTTTTATCTTTTATTCTTGATGATTAAACATAACTGTTATTAAGTTATTTTTTGTTCATAATTATTAGCTAATGTTATTTTGTTTTAACAAAACATATTATAAATATTTAATGAAATATAATGACGAGTGTTTTATTTTTGAAACAATTTAATAGCAAGCATTATGTAAGCATATATTTTAAGCATAAAATAAATAAACATAAATAATAAATTAGCAAATAAAAATAAACATATTTAAGATATTATGATGACAAGAAACACTGAAATACTACGTTTGACGGTGAGCATCCAGATTTGGAAATTTTTTATAAAATAAACAAGCTAATAATTTCAATCTATAGCCAAATTAAAAATAAAAAAAAATCAGTATAATTCTTCTAAAAAATATTCAATATGATTGGATTTAAGTAGTTCTGGAAATGTTATTTCAATAGAAAGAAGAGGATTTTTGTTTTCTTGAATGATTTAATTAGAACAAAAATTAATTTTTATCGGAATCCAAATTCAGAGTTTATTTTCTAAGAGGCTAAATAAAATAAATTATAAAATGTTCATAATTCGTCGGCTTGTTTTAATAAATAAACAAAAGAACTTGAAACAGATGCGCACTTAACCGAGTTAGCTACATACATCTGACGCTTTTTATGAATATATTAGAAATATATCATTTTTTTTCCCTTCAGAATTCAACTGTTTCATTGATAAAAAGCAAATTAAATTACAATATATCATATATGGTAGCAGTTTTGGAGTTCATTAATTATTTACTTATAAAATAAAATGTATCATTTAATTATTTTAGTTGTGAAACAAAATCTTAGAAATACAAACGTTATTTAAATATTATTATTTTTATCATTTCAAAATACTTTTAGTTATTTTAAGTGTTTTTCTATAAATTAAACTAACTCAACCATATTATCTCTATATTTTTATGGTTATTTTTATTTTTATTTTTAACTTTTAACAAATATTTTTTTTTGACACCTAAATTCAAATTTAATAATAAAATATTTAAGATAATTTTTTTAATAATGAAAATAATAAAATAATATTTTTTTAATAATTAATATGATTAAATAACACAAGTTAAAAAGAAATCGACTAAAAGACAACAAAGCTTAATAAAAGGGAAAGTTTTCACCCTTTTTTTCTATAGTTTAAGGGTTGGACATCTTTACAATAATGTCACAAAATATATATTTAATAGATGGTACAAAAATATGTAAGTACAAAACAAAACTATTCTAAATCATAATTTTTTTTATAAAAAAAAAGGTAATGCCATAAGCATACGAAAGATTCTTATGTAACAAAATATTGTCGACAGAGTTCATCATTTATATTAGCTCTTTGTCATGTGTTATGTTTTCCCGTTTCTATTAATATCAGGATAAGATTTTGAAAAAGAAAACGAGGATAAGACTATTTAGCATTGGGCTAGTACAAGTAGGAATGTGAGTGGGATGTTCACGGATTATGATAATGATTATAATCATTTCGTATCATATATATTTAAATAACAATTGTTATATTTTTTATGATTTAATTATGTTTTTTATTTAACAATATATTTATTTATTATTATTTTTAACTAATTTAACACATATTTTTAAGTAAAATAAAAAGTAAATATAATAATAAATATAATTTTATCCAATTATTTCAAGTATTGTATTTATTATTATTAAAATATATATATTTATATATAATTATATGTATATAAAAAATAATATTTTGGATTTTATTTAACTATAATTTTTGTTAGCTATTTTCCTGGTACGTTTTATCAATTATATATATTTTTTAAAAAATTATTAAATTTATATAATTAATTATAATTTTAATTACGTGCAGTTAAAATATTAATGCTTACAAACAAAAACATTTTCTCACGTATTTGGAAAGTTAGTTAATGCAGAGGGAAACATAAATAAATACAATAAAACCTCATTCTCTCCTCTCCTTGACTCTCTTTATCTACTATCAGTTTCTTACCTTCTTCATCTGCCGACTTGGGACATCGAAGCTCTCGTTACTACAATACTACAGTACTATCGTATTTCGTTGATTTATTAAAATTTGGCATGTTTTGGAAAACAGGTCAAATATATTTTGCTGGATTTTGGAAAATAGGCACAGATTTTTAAAAAAGTTTGACTGATTTATGTAAATTGGTCCTTTTATTTTCAAATTTTATCGAATTAAGTAAATTGGTTTTCTTTCTTTTTCAGTTATGGGACTTTAATCTCATTTCTTTTCCCTACAATTTAATTGGACTTATGGAACTTCAATTTCTTTGGTGTTTTGAACTTGAATGTCTGGATTTACATGCTTTGACTCATGATCAGTCTATTTGATTTTCGTAATTAAGTTTTTCTAGACTTCATCGAGAAATATTTGTATTACATGCTTGTTATTTTTACACATAATCATGAGTTATTTTAATGTATTTTTATATATTTATTAAATTAAATTATATATTAATTAACTATTAAGATTTATTAAGAAATTAAAAAAAATGATTTTTTTATACTTTTTAATTATTGTCTCGAGGTATTATCTCTGGGTAAAAAATTATCTACGAATTGTAATAATATTTGAACGATTTTAAATACATATTTTACAATTTGATTCGAAGACATTTATATCAATAAAAATACAAGTCTATACACATATAAAGATGAGTTGTTTGTAACAACCTTTTTACATAAATCATAGTATTCAATTTTCAAAAATTATAACTCTTTAATATATCATTTACCAAAACACACTTACAAAAATATTGAAACATTTTATCCAAATACTATAATAATTTCTTTTGAAAGTGTTACACCAATTTATTGTTGATTGAAGTTAGGACCAAAGAAGCAAAACATAATACTCTTTAAGAACAACGTCTTGCCCCATGTACAAGCTACTAATGTGTCTTTTGAAAAGACAATTCAGATTTAGCTGAAGTACCTTGTCCGTCATCAGACATCTGTATCGGATATTACTTAATGTGTGTTAGTCAAACTTAAGTGTATATAGACCTTAATATTCTCAAAATTAAGGTCAATGCTTTCTCTCATTAACATAATTTCTGAGAATGCCAACAGTCGTCCTTCTCTTCCAACGAAAAGTCTTTCTGGCAATTTGTCAAATGCTTTGTAACCATTATGTGCCTCACAAACAATTTCCCTCTAGTCTCGCCTTAAGGAGGTATAAAACCATAAAGCTGCATTGAGGAGCTTATGTGTCTACTCTCTACTTATACCATCAAACCTTAATTGTTTAAGAAAATTTATTCTGTATTGTCATTCATTGTGTGCTTGTGTATTGCTTTTGACCTCTAGTTCTTAATGTCATTATGTTGATCTTGTCCTTACATAATTTGGCATATATATATATATAGAGAGAGAGAGAACATGTGATATATGTGGATCAACTGTAATAAATGTTGTTGGTGTTAATAAAGCCAATGATACAGTGCCATCAACGATCACAACAGTAGCTGCTCCGTTTGCACTCTGCAGAGACACGGATAACTTTTGGCAGGGACATCGCTTTCTAAATTTCTTGCTGTCATTATAAAATTAAGTGTAATTATTGGAGTAATTGTAAACAAGAACTTATGAGTGATACTATCTCTGTAATATTGTGTTAATTTATTACACAACTTGAAAAATCTTTTTTCTATTGTTTTCTCCTTCTTCTTTTTTTCCTTCCTTATTTGGCTCTTTTTTAAGGAAAGTTTTGTTTAAAAATAATTTTAATACTAATGATGGTGATTTACTATATCATATATGACTCTATAAAAGTCAAATTTAGTATGTTTTCAAGTCTAAGATACATAGATCCAAATTAACTGAGTATGATATCTTTTAATAGATAATGTGCATTTTTATAACTTATAAATATATATATATATAGAATATTCAAGTAAATATGATTGGTGGTGAAGATACTTAAAAGATGATTAAATTGAATAACCTCAAATGATTTGATGGTATTCTTCTTAGAACTATTATTCTCTAGTATGAATTACTTTTTTGAGTTTTGAACATGTATTAAATATTTTCATTTTAAAAAAATGTCGTTCTTGTTGAATTTTTAAAATGTGAGTTATACACCTCACACTTTTTAAAAAAAAAAGTTTAATGCAAACGAATGTTTTACACTAAAAATGATAGATTGTTTATTTCTTAATTGCTTTTTACAGTACTAAAAATTAGGTGAAGTAGAGAAATATGCTACAAATTAATCCATCATAAAATACGTGAGTTTTATATGTTTTGGTTATAATTTTACGAGGATGGAAATGGTTATTTTCAAAAAGCACGCTTTTTTAATAAAATTTGGTTCGTCTAATTTTACTTACCAAAAAGAAAATTACTGGAATTAATAATTGTATTATTGATCCCCCATCTAGCCTTTTTCTAACCAACACAGCCAAAAGCTAGAAAGAAACTTTTGTCTATTCTCGAATAATTTGGTTCCCCGTGAGATTCTTTTTTCCAAGGCTGAAGCGGAAAAGTGCATGTTTTTGTAATGGAAGCAAGAAAAAACGCCTTACATCGATTATGGTCATGGAACAGCTCTTTGTCCAGCAAAAAAAAAAAAAGGATTAATGGCTTAACAGTGTAGAAAATTAACACTTTTAATTTATTTGCATTTAGGATCATTCTAACTTAATTATATCTTGGCTATGGTAATTTATTAATATTTATATTAATCTTTTGTATTATATATGTAAATTTGTCCTCTAACAGAAATCTATGAGAAAATTGGTATTGATGGGATGACTATATATGGCGAGCAGGATGGAGGTGGGGATCCCCATTCCCGTCCCTCCCGTTCATTCTCTGATTTCCACTTTTTTTATAGTTAAATTCAATGAATTTTGTTGAAAAATATTATTTGTATTACTAAATTAATACTTTAACTGTATAAATATAATATAATAGTGTATAAAATAATAAAATTATTTTAATGATTGTTAAAATAATAAAATAATAAACTTGAGTATTTTTATTATTTGTATCCTAAAGTTTAAATTTATTATATTTAATTACATAATAAATATATATAATTGAAATTTTATATTAATTTAGATTATTTAATACATATTTGATATTAAGTTTTTTATTAATTGGAATTTTATCCTCGCAAAAAAATCCAAAACTATGATAAAGAGTCCCACTTCTGCCCTCCAATTATTTAAATTGGTGATTGGATAGCCTTCCTCTCGTTTGATATCCTTATTTATACACGTCGATCGTAAGTCAACTTAGATATCCATTTGTGAAAAAGTAATATGTCTACAAAAAATTAAAAAATATTTTAGTTATTTTATTATTATTTTATCCTTTTCTCACTTTTTTTTATTTTCTCGTTTTTGTTTAATATTTAAAGGTTAATGTTTAGAATTAAAGTTTAGTTCTTAAAAAAAGAAAATCAAAGATAATTTTATGAAAATAGATAAAGTAGGAGAAATAGAGAAAATAAAATAAAAATATATATAAAATAAGAAGAAAATAGAGATATATTAAAGAAAACAAAATTAAATTAAAATTTGAATTACTTTTTAATTTTTTATTTTATTAAATGACATATTTTTGAAAATATTGATATTTTTAAGATACTATTAAAGAACTTAAAAAATAACATATATCAAAATAATAATACAAGTATTTTATCTTCTATATGATACCTTATATCTTCTTGTAAGATATATTCTAAAATTAAAGTATATGAATATCAAATTTTAAAAATCTTAATCATTCTGTACATGTCCAAGAAATTGATGGTAAGAATTCACAATAATCATTAAATTAAATTCTAAAAATTTAATCTAATAAATAATCACCTTAATTTATAATTACATTTTTTTCTAAGAATTTACAAAATTTAAAAGAATAAAAAATAGGGTACCACCCTAATAATATCATGAATTCAGGAAATTGGAATTTTTAAATCAATGTATTTAAAATTTAAGGGACTCGAAGTGGATATTTTCCACTCTTTCAAATTCACGATACAAATTATTTAGTAAAAAAGGAGTCATGATACACATTATATTAGATTAAAATATATATTTTTATAAAATAAAATATTCTTTTTATTTTTTAATTAATTTCTTTATAATTATTATATTTAGTCAATCAATTAATATTAATTAATTAATTAATAAAAAAAATTAAATATTATATTTATAATAAAAAATCCACTAAATAAATTATTATATCTAAATTAAATATTATATTTAATTAAAAAATATATAAGTAAAAATATTGATATTAATTCTTTTGAATCGTCGACTCAAGTAAATAATTCTAGAAATCGAATATTTTCTTTCATCATTATCTCAACGTATATAGTTAGCATTTCATTCATTATACTAAATAAAAAGTTAAAAAATATTATTAAATAAAAATATATTATAAATTTTAGTTAAATAAATATAATTAAAATAAAATATAAATTAAACCAGTATTCTTAAGTTTTTATATTTTATTAAAATAATAGTGTGGGTCAAATGAATCAAATTTAAAAAACACTTTTATTGTGTTATATTTGATATAATATTTTTTTATCTTTTAAAGCAATTTATTTTAATACAATAAAGACTCTTTGTAAGTAAATGTTCTAAATCATTCTCTCCAAAATTACCCTAAATTACTTATTGGGCTCCATAAGTTTTTTATTTTCAAAAGTGAAACTTCAATATTTCTATCTTCAATTAAGATAAGATTATCTGATAATATTAGTTACTAAGAATTTATATGCATTTTTTTAAAATTAAGAATAAAGTTATTAAATTACAAATTCTTTAAAATAAAAACAAAGTTGTACCTTTTTAATAACATTTTTTTTATAATTTTTACATTTCTTTACATGTTTAATTTTATCTTCACATTTCTTTTATTATATAGTTTTGCATCTAAAGCCATACACAAAACGTTGGTGATTGTACAACCTATGTCTCTAAAAGCTTTACATATTTTGAAAAACCATACACAAAATGTTGGTGATTGTACAACCTATGTCTCTAAAAGCTTTAATGATATGCAACTCTTTTGTGGTGAAAATATAACGTTTAAAATTGATATCAGCAAAACTTTTAATATTATCGTTGAGATTTTATCTTAAAGGTGATGCACTATTTTTGTTTTGATAATATTTTCTAGGGTTGTATTTAAGATATTTTTGATGAATCAAGAATCTTATTTTTAATTAATGGCTCTCTTAAAGGTTATTTCGCTTATACTAGAGGTATTCGATAGGGACCCTATTTCATTGTTTTTGTTTTGTATTACAAATTAATTTTTTACATATATCTTTTATTCTTCATTGATAATGGTAAATTTATTCTGATCTCCTTGCCTATAGGTATTGTAGCTCTAACTCGCTTTCTTTATGTTAATGATTTTTTTTTTTGGTTGAGCTTTTTCGAAGAAACTTCATCTACTTTCAAAGGCTTTTCATTTACATGGTCATTTATTAAAGTAATTGGTTAATTTGGATAAACCTTGCATATATTTTGATGAAAGTGTTCCTTAAGATAATGTTTCATCTCTTCAAGATATTATTGGTATACAAATTGAAAAGCGTTTTTATGTCTTATATGTAAAGATTAGGAGTGTTTGCTATTTTCGTAAACAAAATATTTACCTGTAAACTTGTTTTTAGGCCTGTTATCAAGTCTATCAAGAAAAATTGAACAAATACTCAAGTTTCAGATAATTGTACTTCAGGTATATCATTGATAACTACGACAAATATGATTTGTATTCATGTATTTAATAATACATGTTTATAAATATAAAATAATTTTTGGTGTTAAAATATTTATTTAAACTTAAATCAATTTATGAAATTATTTTTTAGTTATGTTTTAAAAAATAATTTTTTATAATATTAAGTTTTTTTATGGGTTTTGAAAAATAAAGCCCAAAATATATTTTAACCCTAATACTACTAGGTCATTATAATTATTTATATATAGATATATTTTGATTGAATCAAGAGATGTGTTGAAATAAAATTAGAGAAATAAGAAGAAAATCTGTAATTGTCAAACTGAAGAAAAAAAACAAAGGAGCGCTGGAGCTCATGAATGCCAAAATACTAATATATAAATAAAGCTATTCAACACATGCAAACTAGAATCAATACTAATATAATATATATATATATATATATATATATATATATATAAATAAGAATAATATGCTTTTGATATAAATAAATGTGTCGATTTGAATAATATTATTTGGAAATCAAAATAATTATGTCACAAAGAAAATTGATATCATATTGAAGGTATTTATTAATAAATTTAATTGGTATTTTTATCTTTATATAACTTTTTTTTAATTAGATTTTTACATATTTAGATTAAATAATTTTATGTGTGATCATAATTATTTGATTTGACGATTAAATTTCAAAGAAGCTATTTTTTGTTGAATTTATACCTAATCTTTTTGTTTTAGAATTTTCTAGTTGATTTGATTTAAATGATATATATTTTGAATCATCTAGTTAGGATTATTTATTGTGTTTTTGTGCTAATTATTTTACGCTAATATTAGAAACTGTGAAAATAGAGTAGGGGCTTATAAGTAAAGTAAATTGAGACAGTATCCTAAGAAGGGTAGCATAAAACTGAATTTGTACTTGAAAATTTGATTTTTATAGTGGAAAGTTAGGTGGTTGAACCGGTGATTTTCTTCTTAGCTATTGATTGTGGCCTAGGTTATTTACACCAAAAAATATCGTGTGTTATTATTTTATTTCTGCACTTATTTTTACACACGATTGCATGTATGACTTCTTTGTTTAGGTTATTAAATTATAAATTGGTAAAAATTAAAAATAACATATTCACCCTCTCTAGGTTAATTAGGTTCATAATTTATAAACTTTCAATATATGAGAATTATTTTATTTTGAAGGGCATTCGAAAAGTGTTGGTTTTAAGACTTAACTAATAAAATTAGGTCAAGATGGATGGAGGTAGGGGAGATTATCTTATCTTTTGGAGTTCACAAATGTTTTATATCTTTTGTGATACATAATATGTTCTTTCACTCATTTCAGATTTATAAAATGACCAAAATCAATTTTAAATGATTTAACTAGAGCCATTCAAAATTTCTTTCCAACTACAAAAATGTACAAACTCAAGTTGATTTAAGTTACTTGATGGGATTATTGTCATCCATTGGAGTAAGAAGTGTTAGGTTTGTGAGACCTTTCCACCTTAAATGCGGCCTTGTAGCAAAAGTTTACGTGGTGAGTTATTATAGAAAACTCTAGCACTTTGTATTATTTACCCATACGTTACTTGGTTAAGAGGGACATCCCGTAGAATTATTATATCCACTCCTCCATTTGCATTAGGTTATGATCTCATTACCTAACTTTGTTAGAGGAATCTAGATGGCTAATTAATAAATATTCATCAATGTAGTTATAGATTGATAATCGCTTGGGCACTCCTATAGTGGAAAGTGCAACTAATATATCATCCAATCTACTAATAAATGCATTTGTTAGGGATTATTTATTGACAGATGGGTGGTATTTACCACAAAAATTTGAAGACTCTTTTTTGGATGTTTCCTTGGAGATTCACTCAATTATTGCTGGGGTAGGAATTAACACACGAGTATGATCTCACACAATTAAAGACATGGTCATAACTAGTGAGAACTATGATTCTTTACGAGCAATTAGGGGACAAAAGTTAGATTAAGGTCGTATAGACCTTTTTCATGCCGCCTTCTCAGTTCATTTTATTCTGGAGTACTATTCAACGTATAATTCCAACCGAATGTCAAATCAACAAAAAAGGATATTGTTTCTCTTATTGTTGGTACGTATGTGGATATTTTGAAGAAAAAAATTCACATCACTTATTGAGTTGTCTTTCTGCACATAATATTTTAGGATTCTTTTTCAATAAATAACCTTGCACTGACTCAATTATTCTAAATCTATAGGTAGATGTTATGGTTTATATTTTGATTATCATATTGGCTACTTACTAAAAATTAGGTTATTTCAATCATTTGGATAATTTGGATGTCTAGAAATAAATCTCGATTTTAAAATAGATCAATTTATATAGAATCATCTTTTGTCATAATTTGAGAGTTTATTAAGGAAGTTGGTAGGTTACAACACTCGTCTGTAAGAATGTGCTCTACCATCAGGATAGTTAAAAGTCAACACCAATGGTAATGTTTTTAGGTCATTTTTTAGGTCATTGGGATAGGCTGGTTATGCAAGGGTGTTTTGAACTTTGGGACCCTTTTTCAAAGTATAGTTTTGTATTCCTCATGTTGTCTCTATACCTGTGAGGCTAATTTAGCAACAAAATTTAATGTAATTAGGCATGTTAGCATTTTTGAACTACAAAAGCTTTGATTGGAGTTAGATTCTACTTACATAGTAACTATTTTTTATATTAAATTACTTTCTATATCGTGGAGGTGGCGCTCAGCCTATTTATTTGTTTGAAAAGATCTCTCACATCGAGTTTCATTGTTCATATCTATAATGAGGGCAACACAGTGTCTAATAATTTAGCCTACTCATATAATTTAGTATAAATTAATGCGGTTATGTGTGCTAACATTTTTGAAGGGCAAAAGCTTTGGGTAGAGTCGTATTTTACTTTTCTTTTCATTTACATGGGGTCTCACTACACGTTAAATCAAGTGAATCCCACCCCTTTCCTCCTCTTTTTCATGCTGACATAAGTATTATAAATAAATCTATTTTTCCTAATTTTTTATCTTTGTAATCATTATAATAATCATACTTTATATTATATAAACGCATCACATTTTCCAAGAATTTCCAACTTACTATGTTGTTATTCGTTTAAGAACAAGACATCTACTCTACTTTCTACAGAAGGGGAAATCATAGACCACCACCCCTTCTGCCCATTATTGTTCTTCTTTCAAGGATGCTTCCAACTTGTTGCATTCTCTTAATATGCCTCTTGAGCTTTTTCTCTATCTCCATTACTGACATTACTGCTAGTTATAGCAGCATGAATCTCACACTTCTTCACCAACACCCCTACCCTGAAGCTGTTGTTGATGAAGTGCAAAGGTAAGCTCTTCAGCTCCAACCAAATGCATTTCACACATTTGGAAGTTAAGAAAATCACATCTGGGTTTTGGGTTCTGACTTTTTTGCTTAATGGGTTGTCCTCATTTTCTCCCATTTTAATTATGAAATGAACTAATCTCCGTCTTTAACTTGCCCATTGGAGTGTTTAATGGCCTCGCCCACTCTGTTTTGCAAAAGCGTTGAACCCAAAATCCTTTTTATGTTTTCTCCATTTTGTTAGATGTAAATGTTACAAGACCTCCACTTGTATGATAGAAACAGACGATGAGAAAGAAAGAAACAAAAAAAAAAATGAATGTTGGTGTTTTCTCATTTTATTTGGATTAAGAGCATTTTTCTTAGTAACCAAACAGAGCATTTCTCTGTTTGTCTCCATTTCTCCCATTTTGCAGGCAAGTCCATGTATCACTGTCTAGAAGACAAATGTTATCGGTTCAAGAAAAGGACCAGTGTCTTTCCGGCAACCCAATCGACGACTGTTGGCGGTGTCACTCAAACTGGCAATCCAACCGTCAGAAACTCGCCGATTGTGGCATTGGGTTCGGCCAAGACGCAATGGGAGGGAAAAGTGGTCAGATCTACATAGTCACAGACTCTTCAGACCAAGACCCGGCTAGCCCCAAAAAAGGCACTATCCGACACGCCGTGATCCAAACCGAACCCCTCTGGATCATTTTCGCCGCCGACATGACCATCAAGCTCAAACACGAGCTAATAATCAACAGCTTCAAAACCATCGACGGCCGTGGAGCAAACATTCACATAACCGGAAATGGATGCTTAACTCTTCAATACATATCTAACGTCATCATTCACAACATTCACATTCACCATTGTAAACCAAGTGGCAACACTAACATAGCTTCAAGTCCAACCCATGTGGGCCATAGGGGTAGATCGGACGGCGATGGTATATCCATCTTCGGGTCTCGAAAAATCTGGATAGACCATTGTTCTCTCTCTTACTGCACAGACGGTTTAATAGATGCAATAATGGGCTCCACTGGAATAACAATTTCCAACAACCATTTTGCTCACCATGATGAAGTTATGCTTTTGGGTCACGACGACAAGTACTTGCCAGATTCGGGAATGCAAGTTACGATTGCTTTCAATCATTTTGGTAGAGGATTGGTTCAGCGAATGCCCAGGTGTAGACGTGGGTATATACATGTGGTCAACAACGATTTCACTCAGTGGGAGTTTTATGCTATCGGCGGTAGTGCTAGTCCTACCATTAATAGCCAGGGTAATCGATATATTGCTCCGTCGAGCACGAATGCAAAAGAGGTAAACTTTATTTTTTTATTCATTTATTTATTTTTTGTGTTCAATTATTGGTATGTGATTGTTGATTTTAATTATAGGTAAAGTTAGAAATCTTTTTAGAAGGTTTTGGTGAATGATTCTTTCATGATATTTTGCGCTTGTTACTTTGGATGCCTTTTTTTTTAACCTTTTCCGGCAATATCTACTACTACTTAAAGAGATGAAAAAAAAAACCAAAATAATAGGTAAGACTGAGAAATGGGTAATTTTAGTAATATAGGGGTGTTTTTGGATAATGAATCGTGACATTTTTACTCTAAAAGTAAAAAAATATATGCCATTTTACTAAGCTTATTTACCTGAAAAGTTCAAGTCAATTGCCTTCTGGGAAAAAAAGAAAAAGAGAACACTATTGCCCTCGGGTATTAAGGATTTCACCCTTTCAACTGATGCCACGGTCACATGACTTTTTCAAATTGAGCTTTTGCTTTTTTACTTTTCATCTATAAATTAAATATATTAATTATCTTATATTTTAATATATTAATTATTTAATTTTAAATGTTTTAATTACTATTTAAGTTTTAGATATTTTAATCCTTTCTTACTTATTTTAGTTATTGTAGACATCTAAAAATTAGGTTTTGTGGGAGCAGATGTTCAAATTTTTTGAGAAAGAGGTAAACAATTTTGCTTTAAAAGTAAGAAATTTCTTTAAGTATTGTAATAAAAAAGAAAACAAAAAAAAAACACTTTTTAGGTTAAACCATTTATAATTTTTTTAAAAAAAATAATAAGTTTAGTAACTCTTAAAGTTGAAATAGAGTATAGTGGTGATATATATTTACTAGTAATTATTTTGAACTTATAGGACGATACAGTATTCTATATTAATTAAATAAAGATGAGTATATTTTTCTTTTAAAATAATAAATATTTTATATTTGATAGATAAAAATTAATGTTGAGAAGTGAGGTAGTGTATTCGCAGGTGACAAGACGGATGGACACGGGTGGAGGGGATTGGGCTAGCTGGAATTGGAGAACAGAGGGGGACATTATGGTAAATGGTGCATTTTTTGTGCCTTCTGGTGTTGGTATCAGCACCCAATACTCCAAAGCTTCCAGTGTTGAGGCTAAGTCCGCCGCTATGATTGACCAACTTACCCTCAATTCTGGTGTCTTCGGCGACCCCAGGTACTTCTACTGTTCTACTTCTCTCTTTGGTTCTTTTTTTTTTTTCCTGAACACAAAATGATTTCTGAGTTTTTTTTTTATATTTTTTGTTTTTCTTAATTTTCTTATAACGTGGTACCTTTTTTTTTTCTGATTTTGATATCTGAATCATTTACTTTTTCCAATTAATTAGTATATTTACTTTTTAAATTTTTGCATATTCAGTTTCAAATAGAGTTTTAATTGTAAAAGTTAACAATTGGTGGTTTAATATTTCATCAATTGTGAGTCATGTATGGTTTAATAGATCCAACCTAAATTATAATCATAATTTTATTTTATTTTCAGATTTTTAAATGCCCAAAAATTGATTATAATTGTATTAAAAATAATTTTTAAACTAATTTCTTCAATCAAATCTTTTATTAATTGGTTTAGTTGAATAGGCTTCACTGAATTGTATTAAAAAAAATATTTATATTAATTAAACATACGAAAATGTAATTTTTTTTTTATGCAATATGTTTTTTAATCATTCATTTAATAGATTTATTTAATTTAAACAACATTATATGATAAAAGAATAAGAATGATAATAATATTTTTTAAAATATCAAATAAATTCTCAAAACAATAACATTTTATTGTATAAAACATATTTTTTAATAATATAATATACACAATCAGATTAAGTTAAAGGAGCTACAAATTTCACTTTCAAAAATCAATCAATTATATTTTAAAATATGGATTATAAGTTAAACTAACTTGTAAAAACCCATGGTTGATTTTTAGTAAGTTCAACTTGTTAATCCTTGTTTTGTCTGTCACTAATTCTTTTAACATTTTTGATTTGAGGTTTTATTAAGCTCTATTTGCTGTTTTATTGTTTTTTAATGCAAAGTTTGGAAAAAGGAGTTATTGAGTGGGAATAGCAAAAATGTTAAAATAATAGAAGTGTGGTTTATTGTTCATCGGTGCACGTGATCATGCGGGGTATTCGGAATCTGGTTGCTGACTTAAACAGCCTTACTTACATATCAGTTGTACTTTTACATCTCTTTTTTCTTTTCTGTCATTGCCAATGCAAATTTAAGGTTATTTTTGTAATTAAATTATTTATATTATAATATGTATTAAAATTATTTTTTTAAATAAATTCTATATGTTTATTTGGATGAAAAATAATATAAACTTGTGTTATTAATTAATTAACATTTTTATTGTAAACGAGTCCTTCTTTCCTGCTATTTTATTATGATCGTGGGATTGAATTTCGAATATTTGCACCGTTGGGGTTACTTTGGATTGTTGCTGAATTCTTACTTTTTTATATATATTATATTTCTAACCAATTATAGTTTTTTTCTTTTCAACTTTTATTAAATATTTTTTTTATAAAATTGTATTAGTTTTAAATTTTGTTAATATGAGTTATTACGTTTTTATTAATTTTTAAGTGATGTATTACAAATTTATTAGTAATTAAAAAATTTAAAATGCTTAAAAAAAACATTCAAAATAAAATACATGAATATAAATGTGTATATTGTTGAGTTGTTATATATTCTTTAAATTAATTTTAACTTAAAAATATATAAATTTGGATTTTTTTGAATGCATAAAAATCGATTAAAAAACATATATTAAAGAAAATATGTTAATGTGTTTTATTTTTGATATTTTTTGTAATTTTAGTGTCTTTTAATAATTAGTGCATTTGTATTACTCATTTAAAAATTAATAATTTTTTATACACTTTTCTCGTTATCAATTAATTATTATTAATAAGAGAAGTAAAACAATGAAATTGTGATATTTAATAAATAAAGAAATTATATTAGAAGAAAATAGTAAAAAGTTGATATAAAATGTGTAAAATTTTAAACAATATATATATTTAGTTTTTTTATTCAATAAATGAGGTTTTTTTCTTCAATTTAATCATTTCAAAAATAAAATGTTTTTGAAATGAAGGAAAGTATATCCATTTCCAGAAGTAAATTTACTTTAAAAGGATTATACAAGTGGGGCACGGGTTATGCTTTTTATTCTCTGCATCTGCTTTCCAGCCATAATGGTGGGACCTATTTTCTGTTATGTCAACTTGCTACGTTATTTTAATAGGAATGATGAAGCAGAAGATTAAGAGTGAGCTTGAGCTTTACTAATTTCAAACCTCCGTTCCATTTGATCCTTTTTCCATTATTTTTAATTATGATTACTCCAGTTGGTTTTGGTTTTCTGTCTGCTCTCTTTTACTTTTGGTTTTGAAGCTTTTCAATATATTTGATAATAAAAATGAATCTTATTATATATTAAAAAAAATTCACCATTATAATTTTTTTAATATAATTATATTGATAAATAATAAGTTATCCTTGTGACAGTTTTTTATCCCGTTTCTTAATTATAACGATATTTAATTATATGATTTAAAACATGAATTGATATATTATTTTTTAGAGTAATAAAAATATAAAAAGTATATATATAAAAATACTATTTTTGTAATAATAAATTTTAAATTTGGTATTTTTATTATTTTTATAAAAAAAGTTGGATTTTGCCATGTTGCTATACCTTTTTAAAGAAAATTGAAAAAAATTACATTAAAAATATGAAATAATATTTATAATTTTATTAAGAAAAATGTTAAATTCCCTCATATATGTACTTATATTTGTTATTGTATTTTATGTGTTAAAATAATTTTAAAAATTTAAAAGTTATTAATTCTCAAAAAAAATAATTCACTTAGCACATTATAACTTAGGTGTACAAATTTATATACCTTTAATATTTATGTTATATTACTTTTAAAGATGAGCAAGTCCTAATGCTATGTTACTTAAGTTGGATTACTCTGACTGGATGGTAGCATATTATTATTTGCTAAGTCTGTAGGTAAGATGTGGGATATTGGGCAGAAAGTGCGGGAGGAGTACTAGTTATATTTTGACACATGGCTTGGACTATACAATCGGCAAAAAAGAAGAAAGAAATGTGTTTTGAACATTCTATATTAGATTAAATCTGTGTTAATTAATGAGTAAGCTGTTTGAATTAATTGTAGGGACAGTGATGCGGACATACCTGGATTTTCTGATGGTGGGACGGTCACAGGAGCTAACAGCAACAACAGCAATGGTGGCTCCAGTGGTGGTAATGACGGAGACTACTTTGGAATGATATTTGGGAGCGGTATGAGTGGGGCATCACCACCCTCTTCATCTCCAAACTCTATATTTTTATTATTTTTAATTATTTTAATTTTGTATAACACCATCGACTGTGGTGTTCTATTATCATTACCACCATCATTATTATTGTGATTGTGGATGTTGAAACAAATTTTCCCATCAATTACGTAAGTTAAAAAGAAAGAAATAAAAGTTCTATTAGTTTGATTGCTGTGCGGCCACATGGATTATAAATATATAGCAACATGGAGTGTTAAAATTCATGACAAAAAAAATATTAAAGTAGCGTGAGACCACACAGCCATTATGTGGGTTTCATCGTTTGCAATGCTACCATATATATATATATATATATATATATATATATGCTCTTTTAGGGGTCCTTTCAGACGAGACATTACACTCTGTACAAGGGTTGTGTTTGATTGATTGATTCATTCATTCATGTGAGAATTACGACGTGATGTCATGAGCGTTCAAAGTCCTGCATCTCCCGTCGGTTGGAAAGTGAATCGAAATATAATGTAATGTAAAGAAAATAATTTTTTTTTATTTGACTCCTGAAATTAAGCTCACAATCAAGATTATAATAGTTGGTTTGTTATTAGAATAAATAAACTTAATACTCTTACGTGATAAAATATATTATTGAAATTATTATTTTTTTAAATAATTATTACTTAATTAAAAAAATATATTATTAAAAATATTATTTTTAAAATAGGGTTTAGGGTTTAAGGTTTTTAGATTTGGGACGTGTGATTTAAGATTTAAGATTTGGGGTTATATTTGAAGTTTAAGGTTTAGGATTAAAATTATTATTTTTCTAAAAATGGTTTAAGGTTTTAGAATTTTGGATTTGGGGTTTAGGGTTTTAGGATTTATGTTTTGAAGGTTTTGGGTTTTGGGATTCATGTTTTAGGGTTTAGAGATTTGGGGTTTTAGAATTTGGATTTAGAGTTTAGGGTTTTGGAATTTTGGGTTTGAGAATTTAAGATTTGAGTTTAAAGTTATATTTTAAGTGAGTAGAGAAGGGATTGTTATTCTTTCTTTTTTAATAATCTGATTCTATTCTGTCCTTTATTCTGTCCAAACAAACACACAAAATATAAGAAATCAATTCTGATTTCGTTCTATTCCCTTCAAACAAACGTGTGTAAAGAGTTGTTTTTCATATAAATAAAAAAAATATTCTCTATTATTCTTACCATGTATATAAACTAATCAATCAGGTTGAATTTCCTCTCAATTTCTTATTTTTTTCTAATAAAATTTTATAATAATTTGCTATCATATGTTTTAGAAATAATGAATCATTTCTTTTAGTTTAATTTGATTCACTGTAAATTTTTTATATATAGAAGATACAAGTGTATTTAAGTAAGTTAACGTAAATGTATAAAATAATAACACTGATAACAACACTTTTAATTACACTTTTTTTACTTCCACCATTGTTAAAAGTATAATGTATTTTATACGTTTTTTTGAAGAAAGTAAATTAAAAAAAATGTAAATTTTAGACGTTACTTTAAGAATGTTACAAATAAAAATGAAAGTATGATGTAGACTATTGCTAGCACTACACAATAAATTACTGCTATTTCGATTTATAATGGTGCACCTCCACCAAATGTATCATGCTGCAGATTCAGTAGATACTACTCTTAAGTCTAAACGACAAACCCAGGAAAAATGTATCAAGTTAATATATTATTTCCCTCGTGTCTTCAATCGATGCCTCATCTGTTCAAACTAACACCGAGCATACTGATGGATCTTGGTTATCTAATTAGACAAATGAAGTATCTGGTATGAATTAATTTAAATATAAGTATTTTATGTGTATTAATTGAGAATAAAAGTTTAAAAACATTACAAAATAAAAATAACTTTGGTCCAAAAGTACCATCCCTATTAGGGGTGTTCAAAAACCGGACCAAATCGAACCAAATCGAACGGTTTTACAAATCAAACGATCCGGTCCGATTTAAACCGGATCGAACTGATTTAACCAATATATTAGAATTTTTACATTATTTTCATTAAAAATATCAAAAAAACCGAAAACCGGACCGGACCGAACGATTTTATAAATCAAACGGTCTGATCCGATTTATAATAATTAAAACTGTTTCAAACGGTTCGATCCGAGTAATATAAACGGTCCGATTCGATCAGATATTTTTTCAGACCGGACCGTTAGACACCCCTAATTCCTATAATTCAATAATATAATCTCATCGACTTCTTGAAGAGATGATAAGACGAATTTGCTATTCACTTTCAAGGAAAAACAAAGATAATATAAATATTACAATTTCACAAGTGGTTATTCTCACTCCTTATTACATTAAACTCTATATATGTGTCTATTTTTCTACTTCAGTAAATCCATGGCCTTGATCAGATTCATCGAAGACGAAATATAAAGAATAGCCAACAAAATGAATAGAAGAATTAGTTATTCTGCCTGCCCTAATAAATTAAATCCAATATCCTTTGCTCAAGCTCATTTTGCTACTGCTTCAAGTTTCTTCCATGTCATTTGCCGCTGCTCTTCCACCTCTTGGGCCCTGGTTTTTTTCTCCACGCACTTCGTGTGGCACTCTTCAAATAATTCGGCATCCATCTCTTGGAACATTTTCCACACATTTACTGTCAGCCCTTGGATAGCCTGGTTCCAGTGACCTTGAACGTTTTTCTCTATTGCTTCAAATATCAAGGGAAGTATGGCATTTCGATTTTCAGCAATCAATCCAACGGTGTGCTCATTTTTCCACAAGAAAAGGGCACGCTCAGCAACCTGCGATGGGAAACAGTATTAGAAACACTTTTTCAAGCATAAATAGTCTAACATTATTCTTAAATGATAGGTGGTGCTCTAGCTGGAAAAATGTTAAATTACCCATGCTCTTCAATTAATGAAGCAGACTGCTAGAGAGATAGCAACTAGTCCATTAATTTCACATAGTAAATATTGGAAATATGAGTAACTACTCGAATTTCTAAAATCTAAGCCCTATAGAAATGTGAGGGATCCTATATAGTGTGTTGCGAGTGTGTGTGTGAATGTATGCATGCATGCGGTGGCTGCCTCTATCTTGAATACCCAGATCTGACAAGCTCATTGCAACATATTTTGTTTTAGCTATAGTCTATTCTACTTCAAACCTGTAAAAGTTAAGACATTATGCAATTTGGCACTTGGCAGTGAGGTGCTATACATTGTAAAGAATACTGATTCTGGTAAATATAAGTACTAAAAGTCCAATAAGCCTATACAAAATAAAGCTTCCTATCTTGCCATAGTCGGTATCAGCAACAAATAGGAGTACTAAATTGTCATCTGAGACATAAATCCCTTGGCACTGGAGATTTGTACATGGACTTCTCAGAACACAGGCAGACAGAAAAATTCATCACTGGATAAAACATTAAGGGAAATTTTTGGATAACAAGACAAAAATAAAATAACAGCGACTTTATAGAAATGAAAAAAAAAGGCAATAGACGTGTCCAAGAACCTGGAAATGAGAGCTATTGAGGCAGCGTCCAATCTGCCTGAAAAGAGGAACCATACATTTTTGGAACTCGTCAGTCAGAG
This sequence comes from Hippophae tibetana, assembly GCA_037013495.1. Lineage (NCBI taxonomy): Eukaryota > Viridiplantae > Streptophyta > Magnoliopsida > Rosales > Elaeagnaceae > Hippophae > Hippophae tibetana. Next base: position 140,064,787 of record CM072801.1, on the reverse strand, counting down.
TAGCCTCCAAGATCTCTTCTAATTCTCCAAGAAAAAGTACTTCCTTCTGGCAATTTGTAACTGGCCAGTACTTTAGTAACCCGCGTATCACCGTATCTGCTAACTTATAGTCCTTCTCAACAAACTGAGTAATGCAGTATGACAATTGCTGGTGATAGGAGGATATAGATTTTGGCTTATGCAGAGGTATAAGTGCCCGAACAAGAAACAACTTGTGCTCCGCTTTCATAGGCAATGCAAACCCATTAATTATACTCCCAAGAATCTCCAACAACTCTGCTATACCACTATGTCTTTCAGTCTCAAAAATGAACCTATAGAATATGTCATTAATTACCTTCCTAATGAAGGGCCGGTGCACCATAAATTTTCCATATACACGATGAAGAATTGTTTTTAGATACTCACGCTCTCTTGGGTCCTCAGAATCAAACAATTCAAGTAACTTCAACACAAACAAATGATCAATATAACGCTTGGCGACCTTAGTATCAGTTTCAGAGGAAACAATATACCTCAACAAAATTTCATACACCATTTGTAAATGTGGCCAAGAGGGTTCCAGAAAAGGCTCCTCTTCTTCTGCATCAGCTCCATTGGAGCCTGTATTTTCGTGGGAAGCCGGTGGCAAACACCGGAACACATTCACAGAAACCATTCTAAGAAGCTCTTCTTGCATGATCTCGCTCAATTTACATGAACCCGAATGAATAACATCCACAAGCTCCAAAAGGGTTTGTCGTTTGATTTCTTTCTCACGCACCCCTTTGAGATTATCAACAAAATCACATTGGAAACAACAAACTTTAAGTTTACGGAGAAACAATGCAGGGCGGTCTGAAGCGGCGACATCTCGCAAAGGAGGCAGCACTTCAATGGCGCCAACAACGGAATGCAATGATGCAACCACAGAAACTGGCTCGGAATTGGCTACGTTGGCGTTAGTGGTGGTCCGAGAGGCGTGGTTCACCGTCACACTGGCTTGTGCATGTCCGGAACCGGACGAATCGTCCGATTTGGAAGCTCTTTTGCTGCGTTTAATGAAGTTTAACATTTTAGTTTTCTTGATAAGATAACAACGAAACCGAAATTGAAAATCTATAAAACGCAGTGACTATAAATAATTTTTGTTCTTCTAGGGAAAACCGGGAAGTGAATTGTGGAATCGGAAACGGAGCTGCTTATGGTGGATATGGGGAGGGATTGAAAAGCATCGGAAAGTGGATGGCATTTGGTATTACGAGAGTGATTTGATGAAGTCTTGGCTTGGTGATGGCCTGATGGGAATGGGGAATGAATGAGACGTTTGTCCCGGAGTAGAGAAAACTTTGGAGAAAGTAATGGGAAAGTTTTCAGAGTGAGAGTGATTAATCTGAAGGCACACGAATTTTGATCTATTCAAATTGTATATTTGAAAAAGACATCCATATTTTCAAAAAATTGTTATTATTAAAAAATATTTTATTTAATAATATTATTATTATTATTATTAATTTTAAAATAAATAAATAATTTAATAATTTAATTGATTTTACTTGTATAACAACGGATTATTTCATATCATTAAATAATAAATATTTTATATATTTTTATTATAAAAATAATAAAATTTATTGAAAAATCCTTTGAAAATAATCTTTAATAATATTACTGATATCCCTTCAAAATTTAGATGTATGACCAATTATGCCCTTTTTTACCGCACCTTTCACTTGCTCGTCTTTTTGCTTCATGCTCTTTACATCCATCCCTCAACCCAGTTCAAGTTTCTCAGTCACCAACTCACCATTGTTTAACAGAAGTCCGGATTTATTGGTAAAAACTATAAATGCAACATATAAATAAAACGACTGTTGAAAAAACACATTATCTAACCATAACCATGAAAAATTAATTTTCATTTTAATTTATTTCATATATGATTTGCTATCACAATATTATTAATGCCGTAATAAAGATTTGTAAGTTACTTTGACTTATTTATGTATAATTTATTATTAACTATAGATAGTTATATCATTAATAACTTATAATAATATGAATATTTTTAAAGTTTTAAAAATATCACAAATATTTTAATTTAACAGAAGTTAAATTTAATAATAATTAAATGATAATTTTTATAAACAATGATAGAAATATTAAAAAATCTAAAAATAATAAAAAATCAAGAAACAATGAAAATAGAAACACAAGAAATCTCATAATAATTTTCACAAAAAATAATAATTAATCAAAATAATTAAAAGAAATATAAAAAACAAGATTAAATTTTAAGGAGATAGATTCAAAGATTAATGGTTTTTAAGAATAAAAAAATATTTTTTATAAAAAATATAATATATTATGGAATAAGTAATAAAAAATGAGTATTAACATTACAAATGTAAAATGAATGTATAATATATCATTCATGGGTAAATAAATTATTATGGATAATCTATCAAAAATCTCTCAAAATGACAAAAGAAAAATTAAATACATTCATTTAAGAGGAATTCAAATATTAATAAAATCATATTTTAGATAATAAATAAATATAACACAAGAGTGAAACATTAATTCCTTACAAGATATAAATGAGATATAAAAAAAACTGTTAAAAGAAATTAAAGAATATATTTATATAAGATAAAGAATAAGTTATAACCCTAGTTTAATAGAATATAAAATATAATTACAAAATACTTTATGAACCCTAAAAATAAAGACATAGAAAAGTTAGTTAGTTTGTTAACTTTAACAAATGAAAAATTATGATCAAAATTTTTGTACAAACAAAAAGGAAAATAATATGACAATAATTAATAAAACTAATTCTAAACCAAAAAATATGATCACAAAAAATCACATGAAATCAATTTTATTATCAGTTCTTTACCAAGAATGAACATTTAACACATATAAAGAAGAAGAAAACATGTAAAGGACAAAATACCCTAACTTTCCTTATAAAAGAAAACAACAATAACCCAAAATAAAAAAAATGATTATATTTGAAAACTAGAGCTAGCATTCCACTAGAATTCAAACTTTAAGAAAATTATAGATATTATCTTTTAAATTTCGATTATATAAGAGATAGAAAAAGAATCTTAGACGAATGCTCTAATGGTATGAGCATAATTATACAAACTTCTCCAATTACATAATCAAACCCTTGAACATGTAGAGTCTTAATAATCCACAAATAATAGAAATGTTAAAATTTGATTTATAAATTTAATAGAACAACAACATTTACAAATGCAAGGGTCCTAAAGGTAGAGAATACCTAAATACTATAATAAATAAAATATAGAAGAAATTTATTTGATAAGACAAAGGTAGACATAATAATGAATATAGTAAAAATGAAATCAAGGAAACCAAATAACACTTAACAAATATTAAAACATATGACATGCATTATAAGAATTCTTTTATTTGTGAATGTGAAATATATTATTATAAGTTACCACTCTCTATGCAAGAAAACTTATAAGAATTTTTTTTTTCATAAATTATCTAGAATATTACATAAACCTATAAGAGAAGAATGAAATAAAACAAATAAGGAAATTATACCAAACATCTTAGGATAAAGAATTAAAATTTTTAAAAATTGGATAATCATTAAATTCAAGAAAGACATGAATAATAACAAATAAAAATGATAAAATCTGTTGTGATATAAAAAATACAAGTAAAAATATAGATGTAACATAAAATCTTAAAAGTAAAAATACAAGAAATAAAAAAAATAATAAAAACTTAAAAAAAATATAGATTTAAAAAACATAACTTTTAAAAATATAAGAGAATGTATAACAAAGAATCTTATAAAAAGATATTTTAGAATAAAAAGGTATAAGCCACCAAAGAACACAAAAACTATTATCCATAAGAGAAAAATAAATGCAGGCGTTGGATTTGTAATAAGGAATGACATTATGTTAATGAATGCTCTAAAGGTTTTAACATAAAAAATTTAAACAAAATTTTAACAAAAAAAAATCTTAGAAAAAGTTTTTAAGATAGAATTAGAATCAAATGAAGAATTAGATATAGATGATATTTATAATATTTATCTATTGGAATAAATTAAGGAAGAAATAAATGACTTAGAATATGAATATTCAGAATACTCTTCATTAGAAGATGAATGATTTGTATTGAAATTTAAAGGTTATATAAATTACTATTATATGCATATGTAGATATAGGAACTAATATGTGTGTAACTAGTAAATATATATTCACATGTGAACTCTAAACAAAACACCAAAAGATTTAATTATATGAATCACTAATAATACTATAATAAATATTAATAAAGTCTTAAAAGTTATAGATATAATGATAAGAGAAGATAATTTTTATATTTTTCTAAAATATCAACAAGAGACGAAAGTAGATTTATTAATAAAAAATAATTTCTTAACTTATATCAACAATTTACACAAAAACGTAGTGAGATAGATACAAAATAGTGAGACCATTTTTGTGTAAAAAAATTATCTGTATCAAATCCAACTTTTATGCAATAACATAAAAACAAAAACGTAGTGAGATAGATACAAAGTAGTAACAAAAATCTTATTTAAAAAATATTTAATTAGATATATGAGAGAAAAAAAAACTTTTTTTTTATTAAAACATAGGAAGATAAAGCCTTAAAGGACATCAAAAATTTACTAAAAATAGTAAGCTCAAAAAATCCTTTAGATACAAATGAAAACAAATATAAAATAATTGTTAATATTAATTAATAAACCTTAACAAAGTCATTAGAGTAAAACTTATAATTTATAATCTAGAATGCAAGATTAAATTTTACAAACAAATTCAAGAAATTTTGAAATTAAAAGTCATAGTAATATGTAATTTACCTTACTCTAATCCGACATTCTTATTTTAAAAAAGAAGAGTAAAAAATAGAATAATAATAAACTTCAAGATATTGATAAAGAAACATTAACAGTGGATACTTTATTCCAAAATAGAAGAATTATTATCACTAATGAAAGACGAGAAATATTTCATTAGTTTTGATTAGAAAAGTAGATTTTCACAAATAAGATTAGATGAAAAATCTTAAAAACTAACATTATTTAGTTGCCATTAAGGACAATTTTAATGGACTATTGTACCATTCGGATTAAAACAAACTCTAAGTATCTTTTAATAGTATATGAACAACATTTTTAAGAAATTAGTTGTGTCTACATAAATAATATTTTGGTTTTCAGTATTGAATTACACAAATATTATTTAGATATTATTAATATTCTACAAAAAATGTAGGAAAAATGCATTTTATTTTCTAATAAGAAAGTAGTAATTATTTAGCAAAAAATTAAGTATTTAGGATTAGAATTTGAAAATAAAAAACATAATCTATAGCCACATATACTAAATAACATTAAATACTTTCTTAATGAATTAAATAACAAAAATCAATTATAAAGATTCTTAAAATGTTTAAACTTGTAGAAATGCAAAAACCTTTATGAAAAAAATTAAAAGAAGATCATATTTGAAAATTGACGGAACAAGATACTTTGTGCATAAACAAGGTAAAAACACTCGTAAAAATTTGTATCAACTTTATAATATTCAGGTACAGATGATAAAATGATCTATAAAATAGATACTTCACATGAATATTAAGAAGTCAATTTAAGAATGAAAGTAGATAATAAAGATGAATATCTTTATAGATATAAATCATGATCTTTTCATAATTTACAATTAAATTATTATAGTAATGAAAAAGAATACTTAATTGTTAAAAAATCTATTAAGAAATTTGGAATATATGGAATAAGTTATAGATTATTTGTCAAAAACGATAACAATAATTTTAATTTTTTTAAGAACTAATATCACATTTGAGTATAAGAAAGTAAGATTAGTTAGATGACAATAGTAGTTTAGCCAGAATAATTTTGATGTCAAATATCCTATAAGAAACAAGAATAGTTTAGCAAGTACTCTTAAAAGAGAATTAACATCTCCAACTACTTTTGTTCTTGCACGAATGAAACATCATAATATCAAAATCAAGATAAAGGGGAAAAAATAAGAATATTCAGGAACAACTCGAGGTTTTATACTTATAGAAGTCTATTTTGTATACATGAATTAAACAAGAAAAACATAACGGTTCAAAACGATCATTGGAGTCCAAAAACTCTAAATAGGAATATCATAAGAGATAGAAAGAATTAAAAATGAAAAGGAAGAACATTATAGTTCAAAATAGAGTAACATTTCTGGAAAAAAAAGCTCAGTTGGATTGAAGAAGTAAAAAAAAGATAAGAAAAAGACATATATGGTCCAAACTCAAGAATTTACAAAGAGCTTAAAGCTTGCAAATCTATCATCATATTTAGTGGAATGACTCTCAAGGCTTTTATTAATAGAATAAAAGTTGAAGTCATTTATGACAACTACATAATATCAATACTAATAACTTTATAAGATATAGTTTAAATTACTTTACAATATTGCAACAACAATCATTGCTACCAAATAGGTTGAATACCATATGAAAGATAGTAAGACCACTAATACTATTTAGAAAAATACCTCTCACAAAAACAACAAATATAATACGACTATGGTACTATTTTGGGAAACTTTTTCCAAGAATACATTGGTAATTGAAGATGAAATAGACTAGTACAAAAATTTAAGTAAAGCACAATGGTTAAGTCTCTACAACTTAGTCACAAAATCTACCAAGAAAACATATTAATGATATGAAATTTTACACCATAGAAAAAAAACTCTTTACAAGCAGTAAATTCAATATTATGGAAAAGATTGATCTAATTTTTGTTTATAAAGCTTTCCATTAAGGTTTAATCAAAAACCTATTTATATGAATTAATTTAATTTAATTCAATTATTTTTCTTAAAAATTTCAAAAAGGCTATCAAAAACTTCAGAAAAAATATCAAAACAGATGAAAAGTTTATTTATCTTAGGTTTTTCAATTCACATATGGACTGTAATGAAGAAAGTTGTGTAAGTCTCTATCATTTTATCAAATTAGAGATTTCAAACACTAATAAAGAAGTTCTAAAACCAATGGTATTTCTAGAAAAAGAATTCAATAACAGATGAATTTTGTATATTAAAAGGATAGATGTTAAGTCAAATTTATAATGAATTCAAGAAAATTTATAATTTTTTTGAAATTAAAATAAATTATTCTTCTAGTAAAGTTATAATCATTTTCTATAGTAATATGATCATGACCGAAAAAGATGATGAGAAAATCAATAAGTTTGAAGGAAATTTTAACAATAATAACTTAAAAATTTATTAAGAAAAGAGAAAGATGTTTTATTTTTACATCAAGAAAATCATTAAGGATCACAAATACCTTTACTACATTAGAAGATGAAGATGCATCATCATCTACGTAATCAAAAGTTCTGTCTATAGAAAATGATAAATAAAAATAAATATGTAGAACCTATATATTCAGTTGGTAAGTCATTCTATGGAAATGAAAGGCTTAGATTTAAAAGCCAAAAGCATAAAAATTAAATGAATGATTTAAATAAGGGTAAAATAGTGTTTTCTCACTATTTTAAATATGGATTCCTTATCTCACAGAAGGAATCTTATTTTATTAGTTGAACAAAACTTCAGAAATAACAATTTCTTTACTAAAAAAAACTATTCACCTAGCAGTTATATATATCTAGAAACTATGAGTAGCTAATAATCTATTCAAGATTATTAGTTATACTTAAGAATTTTAATAGTTATTAACATTATGAATAAAATGGAATGTAATCACTTTTTATTTTTTTTATTGTTTAGTAATTTCAATTTAGACATCATATTATGTACGGATGCAAATATTTTGTCCCTACTAGAAGGGGTATTAAGATTCGAACAAATTGAGACATAATATGTGTAATAAAATAAGACAAATAACATAAGATAAGATCGTGATGAACCATTAAATTTAGATATGGTAGTTAAAATTTTAAAACAATTAAAGATCTTGAATGATTAAATATTTATTTATAATATTTATAAAATTAATGAATAAGAAAATAAAAATATAGAAACTAAACACAAATTTGTATGAGAATATACACAAGGAAAATACAAAGCTAAAACAATATTTTAATAAAAAATTTAATTATATCTTTAAATAATAATATTCAAGAAACAACTACTAGTTTGATAAAATAGCTAACTTCAAAATGGTATTAGAGCTATAGAAAAAAAAAATACATTAGATGAAAATTTAACTTAAGGGGGCATAAGTGAAGATATAAAATATCAAACATTAGTCAATTTTTATTTTTAAAAATAATTATTTTAGATTAAATTATATTATTTTTCAAAAGAAATGTACTTCTAATATACCTCATAATAAATATAATATTTTTATGTAAATTTTCTAAATATAAGATATCATTTGATAATAAATAATATCATTATTATTAGTTTAATATTTTATATGTAAACTTTATATCAGCTCTATTGAAACTAATATTAATCAAAGGAAGTGTTTATCTTAATTTTTTTATAATTTAGAATAAAATACGAAGGATAATATATGCTCATATTTTAAATTATTTAAGGTGATATTATCAAACATACAGATTAAATTTATAAATTATATAGTTTCAAAATTTAAATATACCTACAAATTAAATAGTACTCCATTACTTATACGAAGTACATCCAACACAGTAATAACTATACCTACAAATTAAATAGTACTCCATTACTTAAATGACGTACACCGAACATAGTACGAATTAAGGTGGCGTTTGGTTCGTGGAATGGAATCGGAATCGGAATCGGAATTGGAATGGAATGGAATGGAAAGAAAACAATTTTGTTTGGTTTGACCACTGGAATCAAGCTCAGAATCAGGATTATAGTGTTTGGTTTGCCACTGGAATGGAATGAAAAAAGCTATAAATGACCTTAATACCCCTACATGCTGTAAAGTTCAAATAATGTCATTTAATTACTATTTTTTCGTCAGACAAAATACATTATTGAAATCATTATTTTTCTAAATAAGTATTACTTAATTAAAAAGAAATATATTATTAAAATTATTATTTTTCTAAATAGGGTTTAGGGTTTTGATGTTTGGGATGTATGATTTAGGGTTTAAAGATTTAGGATTTGGGTTATATTTGTAGGTTAAGATTTAGGGTTAAAATTATTATTTTTCTAAAAATAGTTTAGGGTTTTAGAATTTTGGATTTAGGGTTTTAAGGTTTAAGGTTTAGGGTTTATGGTTTTAAGATTTGGAATTTGGGGTTTAGAATTTTGGGATTTATGTTTTAGGGTTTTGGATTTTGGGATTTATGTTTTAAGGTTTAGGGTTTAGGGTTTAGAGATTTGGAGATTTGGGGTTTAGGGTTTAAGGTTTAGGGTTTAGGGATTTGGGGTTTAGGGTTTTAGGATTTGGAATTTGGGGTTTAGGGTTTAGGGTTTTGGGATTTATGTTTTGGGGTTTTGGGTTTTGGGATTTATGTTTTAAGGTTTTGGGTTTTAGGGTTTTAGTGTTTTAGGGTTTAGGGATTTGGGGTTTAGGATTTAGGGTTTTAGGATTTGGAATTTGGGATTTAGGGTTTAGGGATTTGGGATTTATGTTTTAGGGTTTTGGGATTTATGTTTTAAGGTTTAGGGTTTTAGGATTTAGGGTTTAGGGATTTGAGGTTTAGGGTTTAAGGTTTTAGGATTTTAAGATTTGGATTTAGGGTTTTGAAATTTTGGGTTTAGGGTTTAGGGTTTTTGAATTTTTGGGTTTGAGAATTTGGGATTTAAATTTAAGGTTATATTTTAAGTGAGGGTAAAATTGGAAAAAAAAGTTTAGATGAGAATGGAATAATGATTACCAAAGGTGGGAGAAGGAATTGTGATTCCTTCTCTTTTAGTAATCAGATTCCATTCCGTACAACCAAACACACAAAATAGATGGAATCAATTCTGATTACATTCCATTCCCTCCAACCAAACGTGGGGTAATATCAATCTTATTACAAGCTATTCAATTTTTATGCATCTTCCATACTCCCTAACCCATAACTTCACATAAGTGATTCCCTTGTATTTTTTGCAGCTTGAGATGCTTCATTTGCTATCTGATGTGCATGTGCTAGCTCTTTGTTCCACCATTGCTAGTTTCAATTTCGGCTACTTTTTTCTCTACTTTGCCATTGTCAACACTTTGTACTGGCATGGCAACTTCAGTCTCAACCAATCTCACTTCCTCTCTAAACTTTTTATAAATATCACTCTTATAAAACTTCCTAGTCCTTACCACCAAAATTATTGAAGCAAGAGCACCAACCAGTGTCACCACTGTAATCACAATAAAAGACAATTTGAAGCATTCACCACCTCTACAATTAAGTGCTTCCCCTGCTTTTCTTTTAAGACCCAAAGCTTTCATTTGCTTCTTTGCCTCTTTATCATAAAAATGACCTGTGACTTTCACATTAAGAAAATATAACCCAATTGGACTTGCCATTCCACCAAAATTGTACAAAGTTGAGTAATACTTAAGCCCAAAAAGTTCAGAAACTATCGTGTAAATTAATGGCCAAAGTGCACCAAAGCAAAATCCAGTTATAACTGAAGCTACATACAAACCATTTGGGACATCAAATGCTATCAGAAGGTAACCAATACAAGAGAGTAAAAGAGACAGAGTTATGAATACAGGTCTAGGCAATTTGTACTTTTCAATAACAAGTTCTGAGACTATACCAGCTGTAACTTCTCCAAGATAGCTCCATATACTTGAAAGAGACACAAAAGTGCTTATTGCATTTAAAGGGTATCCTAAAGAAGTTCCAATTTGACCCAAATTGTCCATCATTGTTAAGGTACCTCCAAGGCCGCAGATTGTAGCAAAAAGTAAGGTTATCATCTCAATGCTAAAGAGAGCTTGAAGTATAGTATAGTCTTCTCCTATTATAGGTGGTTTGAATACATTTTCCCACCAAAATGAAGAGGATGGATTTAGAGAAGAAGACATAGTTGGGTATTCACTTTTGGTCACAATTTTCTCATCTGAAACAATATCACTACTAGTCTTTGCTAATCTCTTACCTTTCCAAAGCTTATACTCTTCAGAAACAACAACAATAAGAGGTAGAAAAAGCAAGAAGAGTGTTGCAGAAGCACTTAGGCCATATTGGGTCTGAGTAAAATCAACCCTTTTCTCTACTATGATTATAATCAATAGAAACCCAGCAAGACCCAATGAAATATAGAGAAATTTGAACATTACCCTTATCTCGTTATGTGGTCTAATGAAATTAATTATCCGAATGTTTCTAATAAAAGCAATAGAAAGAGCAGAGGGAAGCCAAGCCACAAAGAGAGTGAAATCTTTCGTGTCATTTCCATAAAATGCTCTGTAAAATTGTGTGATTACAGCTGCTGAAATACCTGTATAACCTTTCAAAAGGCCCATTAAGACTCCACGGTTTTTAGGGAAGTTCTTAACACAAGTAACAAGAGCACCAGTGTTGGTAAAAGTGTGAGAATTAGCCCCAATACAAAGGTACATACACATGTGCCAAACTTGGGGTTTTGGGATTTTCTTTGTTATTGCTAGCCAAATCATGAAATGCCCAAAAAAGTTTAGGACGGCACCAATTGATAAAACTACCCAAGGAGGTGTTACCTCGTTGATTAGACCAGAAAGAATGCCAATACTTGCACCTAAGTCTTTGAAGAAGCTTATCAAATTGAGTGTCGTTTGGTCATAACCGAGAACTAACTTGATGTCGTTTGAGTAGAGACCGAACATGTAGCTAGCACCAGCTGTGGACATTAGTAATAATGAAGCAAACACCATCAACCACGGCCCTGTAAGAACTTGGATGGTCAAGCTTTTCATGTCTGCCCAACTACTTCTAAAACTAGCTGTAGCTTCCATTTTCTTCTTTCTAAAATCTATCAAATTAACCAAGCGAGCTTGATATCACACAAGTACTAATTCTATAGAATTCTATGCCGTTTGTTTTTCGTTTTTTTTTTCATGTCTCTGCAGTTTCAGTGGAAAGTTGAATTATACATAAAAGGAAGATATTACTGATAGAAATAAACTTTTCTCATCTTAGAAAATAAATTTGACTCACCGACTTGTTGGTGCTAGTGAGTGGTGACTAGTCCACTCTCCCACTGTATAAGTTCTGAAATAAAATATAGCCCACACAACCATAACAAGCTATCATTCGGGAAAAAAAAACATCTGTACATGTCCAATTTCATTTTTTCCGTACGAAACATGATATTTGTCATTATTACTTTTAACTTACTACTAACACGATTAGTTATTAGAGGTTTATATTTTTACTAGTTTTATTAAACCTTGAGAAAAAAAGTTACAAGTTAAATGTACTCTGTTTTTTTTGTTTCTTAAAGAGATATTTTGCTTGCCTTGAATGCCATTAGGAAATTGTCAACATTAATGGTTATCTATCATCGTCCCTAGATTATTGAGGTTTGAATTATCACGCCAACAAAAACCTTTTGATTCAGCGATGGTTGGCTATTTATTTAGCATTTAAAGGGACAGCTAACTTATTTAAAGATTTTTTTTAATAAAAACTTATTCGAAGAATATAAGTTCATGTAAATAACATGTTTAGAGTTGAATTAAGTTTTATAAAATGAAGATATGGTTAAAAAGAAGAAGGTTAAAATAGGTAGGGAAGGTTCATTAAAATTGTAATGACTACTTGTTACATGATAAAACCTATAGAACTTGCCTTTGGTAGCATTAATGCCCAATTGCCCATTTTTTTCCATTATATTCAATAAATAATACCGAAATAAATTTATGATATATATTAATAATATTTATCTTAAAAAAGAAGGAAGGTTAGATTCCAACTAAACATTAGTTAAAGAAAATGCGACGGGCATTAAAATAAACGTGAAACGATTTTATAAAGGGCTTTGATAGAATTTCACTATAATACGTACACATTGTTTATTTTTGATGGGCCGAGCCTGCTAATTTGAAGTGCCCATTTTACTTCATTCTCTCAATCGTCAAAGAGACGCGACTCATACAACGAAACTTTCTTTCTCAAGTATCGAAGTTAACGTTGTTGTGGGCGCCTAACTTGTATCTGTCGGAGACGGAGGGAGGGCAATGAAATCCATATTCCATTCCTCTCCAGCAACTACTTCACTCTTCTCTTCTTCCTCCTCCTTCAATAACAAGTACCATAACCGCTACTTCAACTCTTGTCTCCCTTTTGTTCGAACGATGGCCAATCAACAACAACATATTGTTTGTGTGCAATCATCCAACTCCAATTCCAAGGAAAACAAGCTATGGGGCGGTCGATTTGAGGAGAGTGTTACTGATGCTGTGGAGAGGTTCACCGAGTCCATTTCTTTTGATAAAGTTCTGTACAAGCACGACATTATGGGCAGTCGAGCTCATGCTTCTATGCTTGCCCATCAGGTTTTTTAATTATTATTATTATTATTATTATTTTATGTTTAAATTTTTGGGGGGTTGTGGTTAGAAAATTTTGGGAATAATGGAATGAGCTGTTGGGTAAGAATTGTGATGGTTGGGCTGTTTTGGTTTGTTTTTCTTTGCTTGCAGAAGATACTTTGGCAATTTTGTAAATAAAGTTGCATCTATTTGATTCAGACTAACTTCTTTTATTTATTTATTTATAGTACTACTCAAATTTTATGGGTTTCCTACATAGATGAATACCGTGCTTATGAATACTAATTGAAATGATTGTTCTCTGAGCAAAAATAAATAAAATTGAAATGATTGTTCATATAAGGATTCTCTTTCACAAAATGATATACTATGCGATATGTGATTATAATTATAAAAAAAAAAAATTATTGTTGCAGACAAATGTTAAATAAGTTCACATTATTGTAAATTTGGTAAATTAATAAGCTACTCTGAGTGATGAATTTATAAATTGTGTTGCAGGGTTTGATCAGTGACAGTGATAGAGATAGTATTATTGAAGGTCTCAATAACATAGAGAGACACATTGAGAATGGTGATTTTACGTGGAGAACTGATAGGGAGGATGTCCACATGAACATTGAAGCAGCCCTTATCGATATGATTGGGGAACCTGCTAAGAAGCTTCACACAGCCCGAAGCCGAAATGATCAAGTTTTGACTGATTTTCGGCTGTGGTGTCGTGATGCTATTGATTCGATTCTTGAACGCATTAAACATCTTCAGATTGCACTTGTGACCTTGGCTTTGAAGAACGAGGTTCTTATTGTTCCCGGTTATACACATTTACAAAGGGCACAACCTGTTTTGCTGCCACATCTTCTTTTAGCATTCACTGAGCAGGTTGGAATTCATTTGAATTTTTCAATAGTTTCTTATGTTGGTAGCCTTGTAGGATAGAGCTTCTTTACTCATTTGGCATAGTTAAAGAGAGTGATGACCGAACAATATCTTGTAGACTTATGTGTGGTTTATCTGGATATATTTTTGATTCCTCTGGTCGTAATTGAATTGGCTCTTTGAGCTATGCCTCTGGTGATTCTATGAATATGTAGATTTCGAGTCCTTTGGTTTATTTTTTTGTTGTTCTTGAACCAGACATTAATTATTGAAGAATTTTGATGTCTAGTATTTCTTTTTTCTCTCTCTCTCCAAGAGATCATGAGATAGCAAATATAGACTAATATATTTGTCAGAATTAGGTACTTTTGTTTCTTTAAAAAAATTGTTATAGCTTAGTTTAAAGAGGTTTGTTCCCATCTTACTTAGCTTCCAGAAGATGTAACTATATCTATTATGTTGAGTTGCAGCTGGAACGTGATGCTGGACGTTTAGTAGACTGCAGGGCTAGGCTGAATTTCTGCCCTTTAGGTGCTTGTGCACTGGCTGGTACTGGCCTTCCAATTGATCGATTTATGACTTCTGATGCACTAGGATTCACTGCTCCAATGAGTAACAGGTATTTCGGCTGGTGATTTTACATTTTCTGTTGAAATGATTAATACTTTTATATCGGCTAAAAGATTTATGAATATGAATTTATTTCTCTTATTAGTGCACTCTGGCATTAGGCTTCATATGATGCATGGTAAATGAATTTTTTGCTAATGTAAGGAATTTGAAAACATATTGCCGATGTCTTATCTTTGAGATGGTTTTTTCCCCTTTTATCTGAGAATTATTAATGCTAAACCGCTATTGAGGAAAGCCTTCTCCCCTCCTGACCTCTCTTTGACAAGCAATTCTGGGAAATATGCTTTGGTAGAGAGTAAATCCGTGTACTTTGATCTTTCCTCATGACTTCAATTTATTCAGTTTGCCTTGGGATCCTTTGTGGTTTATTAGTGTATGCATGAGTGGTACATTTGTGCATGCTTTAAATACTTCTTGATACCTACTATGGACTAGCTGTTAGTTTCATTTTTTTCACAGTATTGATGCTGTCTCAGACAGAGATTTTGTTTTGGAGTTTCTTTCTGCTAATTCTATTACGGCCATTCATCTTTCTCGGCTTGGTGAAGAGTGGGTATTATGGGCTTCAGAAGAGTTTGGTTTTATCACACCAAGTGACTCTGTTTCAACCGGAAGTAGTATCATGCCTCAGAAGAAAAATCCAGATCCTATGGAGCTTGTTCGTGGAAAGTCTGCTAGAGTCGTCGGAGACTTGGTTACACTTATTACATTGTGCAAAGGACTCCCTCTTGCCTACAATCGTGATTTGCAGGTAAAATATTTTCATTTCATTATTTTGTGATATTCATAAAAAACGATCTTTATTTCATGATTGGAAATCCTATAATACCTATTTAGTGGATTGAGTGATTATACAGTCATCACAAGCAAGAGGGTTGATAATGTTATCTGTTTCACTCGTATGCTTTAAGCCTGACATCAATGGTCTAAGTTCCATAATCCTATGATATGGAAGCACGCTTTGTCACGTAATTTTAGAAAGAGAAGAAAATAGACAGTAAATGTGCATGGAATTTATTGTTTTTGCATCTTCTTCTTGCACTTCCATAGTCTGTTACTACTTTTCTTTTTGGTCCTGTTTCCTTCCCTGATGCAGGAAGACAAGGAACCTGTGTTTGACAGTGTGAAGACAATTTTGGGGATGCTTGAAGTGTCCGCTGAGTTCGCTCAGAATATCACCTTTAATAATGTCAGAATAAAAAAGGCTTTACCAGCTGGTCATCTTGATGCTACGACTCTTGCTGATTATCTTGTGAAAAAGGTTGGTCACGTCTAAAATTTATCTTCCTTCTGGGTGATTTTTTTTTTCCTTTTCAAATTCCAGAATTCAAAGTTATATAAACTATTGCTGTAATGGTAAGAGGTAAATTTATCATTAATGAAAATAATGAACAGTTATTGATTTTTGGAGGAAAAATAAATATTTTTATGTTAATAAATTTACCTTTATTTACAATTTCACATTGCTTTTACATGTCTTAATAGTAGCAAAATTAAAATAATTAACCTAATATGAACTTATGCTCACCTTGCAATTTCACGTGGTATCAATAAATTGTAGTTCGATTGCGTGCTTGGTTGAGTACCATGAATAAAAAAAATTGAATATTTTCTCTAAACACTGCATAACTCAAAAATTATTTTCTGTATTTAAAAACAAAAAATTACTTTTAAAAACAATTTAAAGTGTTTGGCCATATTTTTAAATTATTGTTTTCTAAAACATATTGTTTTACAAAACAAAAAAATTAAGAATAGCTAACACATGTTATCATTGTTTTTACCTTTTTATTTATTTTTTATTTTTTATTTTTTGATGCTTCAAGTTTTTAATATTAAATATAGGCAAGTGGCATTTAGCAACAAGGATATTTTCTGTTAGTAAAAAAATATTTAACTACACACGGTAACATTACTTGCAAAAGCTAAAAAAAAAAATTCTTGATCACATATTTAGCTATTCTTTAACAAAATATTCTTAATATTAAATATTCTTATTAAAAAATTAAATATTTTGTAAAATGTATTGCGATAATTTCATAATACTAAATTTAATATTAAAAAGTTTTCTACCAACTTTTGGCTGAACAGAAACAGGCCCTAGGGTCGTTAGTGTTTCTCTAAACAGAAACAGGCCCTTGGTTGGGTACCATGAATAGAAAAAATTATTTCCTTAATTTCCTTTTTTCTGTTTTGTGCAGGGAGTACCTTTCCGGACTTCTCATGATATAGTTGGAAGGTCAGTTGCCTTGTGTGTCTCCAAGAACTGCCAGCTTCAGGATTTAAACCTTGATGAGCTGAAAAGTATAAATCCAGTGTTTGACACAGATGTGTATGAGTATCTTGGAGTAGAAAACGCCGTCGAGAAATTCTGCTCCTACGGTTCAACGGGATCAGCATGTGTCGCTAGTCAGCTCAAGAACTGGATCACCAAATTTGAAATAAGCAAAGAGGTTTAGCTAATGAAAGCGGGTAGAGATATTTGCATGGATTATGACCCCAATTTTGAAGCCTTATTTATAGCTTCTTAATGAATCTCTTAAATAATTTAGCATCAATTTTTTTTCTTAAATATAAATCTGGAGTGTCTACTTAACTGTTTATCAATTCCAACTCCATTGATCCATCGATCAATTCTTGTGAAAACTATAGTTTGTTGATTATTGATGACCAAAAAAAAATGAAAACTTTAGGCCAAAAAGATGGCCTAATTCTGGAAAACCAAAATAATAAAATATTTCGTCATATAATAACATCATGAAGTCAAAGCAACAAAACGAAACAATTGCTTTAAAAATTACAATCCAAAGATTTTGATCATTCAACGAACGAAACTTGAGCAAATACAAGAAAAATAGAAAATTGTACAACACAGAAGTTTCACCATAAATCATTTCATACTTCCATTTATATTTTTCACTTGATGACGCTATACTAAAGTCTATACAAGCTTTGATGTAGTTCTCTATGGTTGGTACCCATAAAAATTCTACCTTCCATTATTGACTTCTGCTGGTCTAAAGCTTCTTTCTGTCATCCCCATTTCAGTCTCAGCCGCCTTTGCTGCCTCCCGGAACTTCTTGTAGATGTCACTACTGTAGAACTTTCTTGTTCTAATCACCAAAATGACCGAAACAATTGCTCCAAATAGTGTTACCAAAGCAATTATAATAAAAGCTAATCTGAAACACTCTTTCCCAATACAATCCAATTCTTCTCCAGTCTGCCTTTTTAGCCCCAAAGCTACCATTTGCTTTGTAGCCTCTTTATCATACAAATGCCCAGTTAGCCTCACGTTGAGTGCATATAACCCAATTGGGCTAGCCACTGACCCAAAATTGTACAAAGTGGAATAGTACTTGAGGCCGAAAAGCTCAGAAATTATAGCAAAAAGTAAAGGCCATTGAGCACCAAAAGAAAACCCAATAATTATGGAAGCTACATATAGACTATTCTTAACATCAAATGCAATAAGAACGTGACCAACACAAGCCAATAAGAGCATTAAAGTAAGCATCAAAGGACGAGGAAATTTGTATCTTTTCAAGAAGATTTCAGAAACAAAACCTGCTACAACTCGTCCAAGATAGTTCCAAATGCTAACAAGTGACACAAAAGTGCTTATACTTTTCTTTGGATATCCTAATGAAGTTCCAATCTGACCCAAATTATCAATTGCTGTTAAAGTGCCTCCAATTCCACAAATACAAGCTGAAAACAAAATCAACATGTCCATGCTGAAAAGGGCTTGAAGAATTGTGTAATCTTCACCTCTATCTGGTGGACTAAACGTAGATTTCCAACAAGAAGGCTGCTTTTGACCTATGCTTTGATTTTCAGCTACTAAATTTGTTGTAGGAGTGATTGAGGCTATTGGTTCTGAAATTGATGAAACAGGGTCTTCTGTTTTTGGCTTCTCAGAGACTATTTTCAAAGGTGAAGGGTCATTCAATTCAATATTCTTAGTCATCCAAAGCTTATGCTCTTCAATAACAACCACAAGCAAAGGAAGAAGCAAGAAAAAAACAACCATAGCAGCACTAACACCAAATTCACTTCTTGTGAAATGGGCTTTTGCCTGAACTATGATCATTATCATTAAAAACCCAGCAAGCCCAAGTGAAATATAAAGAAGATTGTAAAACACCTTGAGCTCATTAGATTGTCTAGTGACCTTCAAGATCCTTATAGTTCTAAGAAAAGCAAAAGAAATAGCAGCAGGAAGCCAACCAATAAGCAAAATCAAAGCCTTTGAATCATTACCATAAAAAGCATGGTATAATTGAGTTATTATAGCTCCACTTAATCCAACATATCCTTTTAAAATCCCCAAAACAACACCACGACTTTCTGGGAAGTTCTTAACACATGTGACAAGTGACCCAGTGTTAGCAAAAGATTGAGAATTTGCACCAATACAAATGTACAGACACATAAGCCAAACTTGAGGTCTAGCTATTTTTCTGGTAACAGAAAGCCAAATCATGAAATACCCAAAAAAATTTAAGACTGCGCCAATTGAGAGAACTACCCAAGGGGGCGTAACTTCATTGATTAGGCCAGAAAGAACACCAACATTGGCACCAACATCTTTGAAGAAACTAAGTAAGTTAAGGGTAGTTTGGTCATAACCAAGGACTTTTTTTATGTCAGATGAATAGAGGCCAAACATGTAGGTGGCTCCGGCGGCAGCCATGATTAGAAGAGATGCAAAAATCGTGAACCACCTACCGGTGATGATTTGGACGGTTAAGCCCTTCATGTTAGACCAACCGCCGGTGGTGGCTGTATTTCCGGCAACCACCATTTTTTGGTGAATAGAGCAAAGCTTTCTAGCTAGTTGGATTGTAAATGTGTAGTTGGGACTGAGTATAAGAGTTCTAAGAAGTACTACTTGGGAGATGAGGAGAGGAGTTGGAGACTTATATAGAAACGTAGAAAATATGTGACAGAATAAAGATATTAATTTGTCACACCAAAATACATATAATTGACTTGAAGTGTTAATTTGTTGGAAACAACTTAATAAAAAGGAATTAATAAGGAAATTAAAATGAGGATATTTGAAACTTGAAGCTGACTTATATGTGATCTTATCCAATTGAAAATTATATAAGCATGAAGCCATGAACAATAATGAAAGTTATTATAATTTAAATAAATGGTTATAACTCACATCCAGACTTTTTAATGCTCATTGTTAGGTATAGAGGAATAGAGTACCTTATAATTATTGCATGGTTTGTCATATCCCTTAAGCCTACCAATAAAACCCAAAACAAGGAAAACCAACCTAAGGAACAGCATCAGCATGTGGGAACAGCACCACTCCATGGGATAACACGAGCCCTTCGGGATAGCACTAACCCCATCCTAACACCTACTTGATATTTCGATGACTACCGTACTTTCGCTTGTACAAGTGGTTCCTTGTTTAACTCATCTCCTTATGAACCACCTCTATAACATAGACACGTGTACTAATCTCCTAGTACATGTATGTATGTATGTATACCTTCTTATTAATTATATTCTCTCAAATATTCATAATAGACATGTTCGATCGATTGTATTTAATGGTATTACTATAATAAAAATGTTATACCAATGATATAATTTTTGATAGATTATATAAAAACAATATATTTTAATATATATAACAATAAAAACTTGTATTTACTAGAAGGGACAAAAAAATAAAAAAAGGTAGAAAGAAAGAAAGAAGAAGAAGCTGTAAAACCATAAAGGCTCTATTATTTGAGACTTTTTTTTTTTTTTTTTGTTATATAGGTTTTTATAGATAAGATAAATTGACCATCATTTTCATCTATACTTATTTATAGCTTATAATAATTTTTTTTTTTGGCTACACAAGTTATAATTACTTTTATGGAACGAAAGACAAGAGAGATCAATTTAAGCCGGTAAAAACTAGAGTTTATAATTTATAATTCTCATAAAATGCAAGCAGATTTGTCGTTTCAATAAAAAAATGGTGAAATCATTTATCATATTCCCTATAGTAATATCAATTGTATGGAATAAAACCTTACCGTGTAAATTACTTGTTCCCACTGTTTTTTCTTGTATTTTTAACAGTTAATAATATGAAAAAAAAATAATGGAATTGTAATTATAAAAATAGCTTGTGTTTTCTGAGATCAATTCATTTATTTTTATTATTAAAAAAATCCAATACATTATTTTATAATGTTATCGAATTGAATATAATTTAAATTAAATTATAATTAATTAAATCTATTAAATATTAATATATTATTTTTTGTAATATAAATTTTATATATGTTTGTTTTTAGTTCACACGTGCCTAAAAGTCAACTACACAATGTACAGTAATCACATGCTCTTCTCTCACACCCTCTCCTACCTTGTTTATTATTTGTTTAATTTAATAAACACATTACATATAAATATTGATTTAATATGATTTATTTATGATTTTTAAGGATTTATCATAATTTAATGTATTTTTAATTAATTTATTTAATTGTTCTTATAATTATATATTTTCTATAAATAAAAAAATCTACCTCTCACAAAATAACGGAGGAGAATTGAATCCCACTTATTCTATCCCCTCGCTCACACGTAATGAACGATTAAGGATTGAAGTAATATTAATCTATATAACACATTGTAGGTGATAAAAAAATTAATACAATCGTTTTTAATATATATAAGTAACTGCTATTTTGAATTAATTAAAGTATGAATAATACAGAGGTATCAAAAATGACGGGATATCACGTTAATATATATTACAATTCATAAATTTTATGAGTTTATTTTATCTTATTTTATTTATTTTTTGTTTAATCAAAATGATAATAAAATGTTATTATAATGTGATATTTTATTTATTATAAATAAACTTAATTAATAAATAAAATTAAAAACATTATTATATTTAATAATCACGAGTCTATTACCAACAACTTTAAATAAACATACGAAATAAAATAAGATAACTTTATCCTATAAATTTTTAAAAATATTAAATAAAATATGTGATTGAATGTGATAAATTATTTAATATCTCTAAAATCACATAATATTTTATTTTTATTAATGTAATTAAAACATTTAACTTAATAGGAAAGAAAAATTATTTGTTAAACCACCCGATAATATCAATATGTATAAAAAAATAATTAATTAAAATATATATTTTGGATTGAGAAAGAAAAATAGTCATTCACTAGTATCAACTTGTTGGCAACATTACTCAATTCTAAAATTAATAAATTATTTTTGATCCGCAAATATTTGAAAATAGAGATTTAAATATCAAGTATTTATCAAATATAATAGAATATTTAAACAAATATGACAAGCATCTATTTTATTTTATGTGATATTAATTTGTTTCTATTGGAATGAAATCATAAATTAATATATTTAGGAAGTTTACACATTACGACGGCAATTATTAGGGGTTTTATATGTGTTTGCACACGCGGACCGCAAACAAGCCATTCATTAGTGAGGAATAGCTGTTAACTGATTGCCATTGCCTATTACCTAAATGCTAAGATTAGATTAGTAAAAGTATATATCTTTCAAAAATTAATATTAAAAAGGTAAAATTTTCAAAAAAGTTTTCCTGAATTTTGACAAATTTGCCTTTTAGAAAACGGTTCTTGCATGTGTAAGTAAAATAAATGCTAAAAATATAAAATATTTCAATAACTATCATGTAAATACATAATCCAATATTTAAAATTGAAACCCAACATAATTATCTTATATCACTTATCGAAATTAATTTTGATTAAGTCACATTCTTTAGAAATCTAAACTTATAAATTACTAAAAAATCAAATCAGATTAACGATATAGTAATACAAAATTAGTTAATTATGTCTCTTTTTTGTATTCCTTTTAATAACAAAAAACCCAAAGTAGGTAAAATATATTTATGTGTTGATTTATAGATAAAATTGATGCATAAATTATAAAAAATAAAAATTAAATATTTGTGTTGGTTTTAACTAATAACCAACACAAAAAATAAATTTAAAAATCAATGTTTTTTGTCAATTTTATTAAATAATTGATGAAAAAAATTAATATTTGAATCGATTATTTGATAAATCCAACAAAATTTGAAAAAAAATAAACAAAACTTTGTGTCATTTTTTTCAAAAAATGACACAAAGATTTATATATCAAGAAGATTTAGATACTCTTAGATTTACTTTCTCTCCTAATCCAACCCTACTCGGTTCACCTACCAAGTCAATCCAGCCTATTATCGTCACTCGTCGTTGGTGTATACCGGTGTGTGTTGTATCTATTACGATGTTTTAATTAATTTATGAGAAAAAACTATGATTTGAGAAAATTTGAGTGGTGAGATCATGCGTTTAGGTGTATATATTTTTTTGTTTAGACATATTTATAAATTTTGATAAATAATATAAATAATTAATATTTAATTATTTAAAATATTAATTACATTTGAAATTGAATCATTTATATTTTTTAAAAATTAAATAATAAAAAATATATCATTTATTGTATTCATTTTATTTTTTAAATTCAAATGTACTATTCAAATTGTGCCTAGATGATTTTCGTATCCACTATTACTTATTACACAATTGAGCTAAAACTAATCACTAATTGTATCTAACGATATATATATATAAAATAAATAATATAAATTTAAATTTAAATTTTGAAAGAGCTGATTTTTAAAAAAATTGCAAGTAAAATAACTAAAATATGATGAGAAAAATAATATTTATAAGAAAAAAGGTTCATTAAAATTATGTACATTAGGTATAAAGTTATCATTAATTAGTTTTTTAAAATAGAAATAATTTTTTTATTGTGTTGTTATTACTAAAATAACTATGCAATAACAAAAACTTAAATTTAAGTGAGATCTTTAGTAAAATATCATTATTTGATATATGTTATTTAAATATTATTATTTAGGTGATGACAAAATAGATATTAAAATTAAAAAAAATGAATAAGATTGAGAGAGTAATATACTAAAGTATTAGAATAGTTGTTATATGATATAAATAATGATTAAAATAATAACCCTAATCCTAATTAATTTATGAGTAAATTATGTGATAATTTTATATAAAAATACTTAAAAATTAATTTTACTAATTTTTGATCATTTTATTAAAGACAATCGGATAAAAAATGTTATTCCTAATTAAACTACAGAATTAAGGTATCATAACAAGTCTTCGCTCTATTTATAATCCTTATTAAAACTTATATTAAATATTCATCTCATATATTTATATTAAAATAAATCTTATTCTAAATTTTTTATATCTAATATTATATTATTTGATATTTTTAAATTAAATTCAAATCAATTAGATCTTTTTAATGTTGAATTTTGACGAATTAAAATCTATTCAATATTATTAGGTATTATATTTTTATTGTTATTTTATATAATATATCAAATAAGTTTAGGTTAAATTTCTAAGTCAATTTTATGTTTTAATTAATTAAAGATTTAAATTTTAAATCAATTTGTGGTTAATCCATAATTCTAAACAAATTTTTACATGTTATAATTTTAAAGAAAAAGTATATTATAAATTAATATTTTTATAGGATATTTTTAATAATATAGTTAATATTTAAAAATAATATATGTTTTATATATTTATTATGATTAGAAGAAATCTCTTTTTTTTTTTTTTGGATTCACCCTAACTCTAAAATTACTTTAATTCGATTATCAACTGACCCTAAAAGTATTGACCCCTTTTTCAAATTACGTAACAGCCAAACCCTCATAATCTGTGGCATTGATCTCCTCTCCATTAGCACATGCGTTTCTATGAGTAAATCATATATGTATATATTTATATATTTTTATAATTTTAAAAATATATTATTAATAATTATATAAAATAATTAATGTATGTTTTTTTCTAATTTATTCATAAACTTGGTTTATATAAGGTCTATTCATGAAGGATGGGTTATTTTCACACCATATTTTATTAGTTACTATCATATTTAATATAAATTTTATATATTAATAAAAATATTCTTAAAAATGATTTAATTAACATGAAAAATAGTTTTTTGATTTTAAAAAATAAATCATAAAATATGCCGGAGAAGCAAGTGTTGTGTGAACATAACTTCACCCTAAGTAAATCACGATAAGCTACACAACAAATAATCCAAGTATTTTGAGTCATTTAGACCGGCAACTCGCGCCATCTCATCAAAATTTATTATAAAATTATTTTAATTTAACATCAAATTTTTTATTAAAAATAATAAAATAAATAATATTATGTTAAATTTTCTACTATATTATTCATTGTGATAACAATTTATGCAAAAAAAAATTTAGAAAAAACTCTAAAAACATTGTTAATTTTTTTATTATATATAATAAATTAAAATTAAACATATAACATAAAATTATTAATAATAAAAATACTAAATATAACGTATTTGGTATTAAAGAATTAATTAAAATATATTTTTTTAATATAATATCTAGTATTATAGATTGAAAATGAGTAAAAATTTGATGTAATTTTTATATAAAATTTAGTATAAAATTATGTTAAAGATTGAATATAATATTACTCCTCATTAAATCCTTGCATTTCTTTCTCATTTATTCTTATTTTTAAAAAGTTTGCCTACCGATTAAGACTTATTCTCTCTTCAGAATTAGTTCTCATTGGATAAATTTTCTTTAATTTTTAATATTTTAGTTATTAAATAAAGTAAACTATGATTTTTGACTTTTCCAATTTAGATCCATCTAATCATGTTTTCGTTATCCTTTATGAGCTTTTATTGTTTTTTTATATGAAAATCTGTTACTTTATTAATTAAAAATTATAATACTTTAGAAACCACGCTTATAAAATTAGTACGAGGATATTAATGTAACCAATTCAGATAAATAAATTTTTTATTAAATAAGATTAATAATATTAATAATAACACATGTTAAAGAACATGAGATCCAATTGTTGACAACCAACACATCAGTTAGAATTAACCACCAACCAATAACTTGTTGGGGAATGATAGGCTGTCCAAGAACATGTCTCTCCATAATTGTATTTATTTTTAATTATTATAATTTTACTTTTTTTTGTATAAATAAGTTTTAACATTCGTTTATTCATAATCAATAAATACATTTTTAATACACCAAAACTATTTAAAAAAATGTTACTAGTATATTATGCATGTCTATTATAATTAGTTATATAATTGATTTAGCCTTATTTCTCTGGTAATCAAATAAATAAATAATCCAAATAAACCATAGTGAAATGGATTTATTTACTATATATTTTTTTATGGTTTCTTAACGTTGTTATACCTTTTTAATGATATATCATAAATGACATCAACGAAAAAACGTATAAGCAATGAAATTAGAATTACAAATATAATAGCACTAATCAATCAAGATTATGGATAACTAAGAAACTGTAATTGTTTAACCAAAATAAGCTTAATACTTATGGCTGCATTTTGTAGGTTTAATATATATATTGTTATCCATTTTTTTCAACATTAAATAATTTTTTTTAATAAGTAGAATTTCGAATCATCTGATGGAAAGGTACGTATTTAACTTTTTAATATTTAAGTCAATAGTAAGCTAATGAAACGTCCAGGATTTTACCTGAACTTACTATATTCGTTACATTTTAAATGACGGTAGATACATACACTGTTTCAAGTCAATTTTCATTGAATTGTGTGGGCTCGTCGTGCACTTGTATGATCTGGAGAGGCCTATTTGTCTTATAGTTTAGCCACTTTCGGACTTACCCTGAGACTTCTAACAAACGGCCCGTTCGATTAAATTTATAGATTTGATTGAAAAAAAGAAGACAGCGATTGGATCTTTGTTATGAAATTTGAGATATTGCAAGAAATCCATATATATATATATATATATATAAAATTAAATTCATACTCATTCTTTTTAATTATAGTTTTGTGAATGTCTATCATTAGTTATATTTTTAAGATAATTATTAACTTTTATCTTTTCATTATAGTTATATTTATTAGTGACGGAAAACACTTGACAACTCATATATAATAAATTATACCCATTATCAACCCATAAACTTTTTTATTTTGGGAGATAATTTTAACCGTAATTATTGTCGGTAACTGATTTCGTGACCCAATGTCTATACTTTCTTTCAGTACTAAAATACCCTAACAATTGTTTCTGCGTATTAATTAGGACCCAAAAGAGCACGAAATTAAAGGATTTTGATTATGAATAAGTTATCTTTGTTATATATTATTAAAAAAATTAATTATATAATTTTTATATAATCATATATTTATTTGTAAAATAAGATTATATTATACACAATAAAAATTATATAATTATATAAAAATGTAATATTAGTAGTAAATATGGTTATAAATTGTAATGAATAAATTATTTAACCTATCTAAAATTTTAATTCTAAAATTATATATATATTGATTTTTTCTTTCATCTCAAATTAAAATAAATTTTTATTTATTTTTAAAATGTAAGAATAATATTTAAAAAGATTATTTATTTTTAAAATATAAGAAAAATATTTAAATTTTCATAAAAATACATAAAATAAAATAAATTTTATTTTAAATATAAATTATTTAATTAAAATAATTATCATCAATTGTATCCAACTATGTATACAGGTTGTCAATAAATATTATGTAGAATAATTATAGTACAATTTAATACAACTCAATCTAATATAATTATATTTAAATTATTTAATATTATGCGTTAAATATATAGTTTTTTTATTAGGATTATTTTTTTTTAACTATTTCTTACGGGATCACTTGATATTGGTTTAGTACTATTTAAGTTTAACCTGTTTTTGATGTTTCATTGCATATATGATATATTTATTTTCACAAATAAATTAAGGGATATAAAAAATAACGAATTCTATTTACAAAACTATATAAAGTATTTCTATGTAAATCAAGCCATGCATTAATCTCTTCTCTTTTCTTTTCTTTTCGTTTTAGTTACAAGTCAATCCATTAATCTTGTAGAACCATTCAATTGCCCAAATTTCTAAATTCAACAATAATTATCTTTAATTATAATTATATGATTCAAATAAATAATAAAAGATTGATCCAGTGCATCTTAATTGACAAATTAAGTTGCACATTAGGTGATATTTAGTCGGACATATATAATTTAAATTTTAATTATTATAAATTTTTATTTCGGAATAAATCACAACTTATCCACTAACATTTGATTGATAAAGTAAAAACCAAACAATAATCTAAAGCACTAAAAATATAGATTTAAACTTCGTATGATATAAACAAAGTGTAAGGATGGAATATGTTATTAAAAAATAAAATAAACAATGAGTCCATAATTGTAAATTTGCAATCTTAATGGTAGGAGCATGACGCCAATCACTTTCTAATAGTGACATGATTTGACAAAAATACGAAATCTTATTCACATTACAACTAGGGTTATATGGTCAAACTTGCTAAAAACATATCCACGTCATAAACAGTGACAAATAACAAATTCAGATTCTAACCCAGTATCGAATATAAACAGATGAAGAGTAACGTAAAAATATTAATTATAAGAAAAATATATAAAAATTTATTAATTTGAAGTAAAGTATTATAAGTTTATCGATTACGAAAAAATATATTAAAAAATATCAAAAATAAAAGATGTATATATTTTTTTAAATTATTATATTATTTCATAAATTGATTGTAAATCATAAAATATAAATTTTGGTAGGTTTAAACACATAATAATTAATTTAAAAATATATAATAATTTAAAAAGATATGTATACTTTTGTTCCATATTTTATTTAAATATATTTTTATTTTTAAATGTTTGATATATTTTTTTATAACTAGTAGATTTGTAGTATTTTATTAAAAAATTAATAAATTTTTATATATTTTCTTTCTAAAAGAGCACAAGGAGACTATTTTTTTTAATTAAAACTCACACACACAAAAAGACGAGATGAAATAAATCATGCCATAAAATATTGAAAAAAGAAGAAGCTCAGAACGACGTAGAATTAAAACTTATATATAGGTAATTAAATTAATTAATTACTATATGAATACTAATTTCTGTGTGGCATGACCTTTTAAAACGTCGATCAGGCAATTAAAAGACTAATTTATTCACGGTGGCTAGTGTGGCCTGAAATGATTATTAAAATAATAAAGAAATTAAGGTAGCAGAATCATATATGAACGATTGAAAAGTCATCAAATCTGAAATTCAAAAGTCATGAATTGTTTGTGTTTGTATATATAATAAAAAGTATTACGCACAGTTAAGTGATTGATAAATATCAGAATATTCAAATAATCAACCCAAAAACATGCCTCGTCAGAGTTTGAGAATTTGGTTCGATGTTTAATATATAAAAAGAGTGTGTGGTATTAATTATAAAATATTAGAGCAATACTTTTTTTTAGGTTAATATTCTAAAATTAAACACTTATAATTTTTATGAATTTTGAAATAATATTATAATTTTAGTCAATTAGGTCAAAAAATTTAGATCTTCCTTTAAAATAAGGAAATTTACAAAATAAAAGGAGACAAAGAGAATATAATAGAATATAAACAAAAATATATTAAATTTATAAAATGATAAACTTTGTAAGAAATAAATTAATATTTATATTTTAAGATAATGATAAATATAATATTTTTATATTATTTAAATATGATAGGTTATAAATAAATATAAAACTTATCATCTTTAAAGTTAATACTTAATTATTATATGTCACTCTTATTAAGTATATATATAGAGAATATTAACTACATTCATCCGAAATCATTGAATGTTATTTCTATATAAATAAAAATTAAAGTTGACTATTCTAACAGTTATGAAGTCATGAAACCTAACCCATTTGGCCATTTAATATATATATATATATATATATATATATATTTGTTTGTGAGATAGGCGTAAATTTAAGAAAAAATTGACCGGATAGCTATATACGTGGAATTTTGTTATCCACTTGCTTCTTGCCATAGCAGATCTCTTGCTACCACAAAACAAGTTATTTTGTGAACTCTAGTGACTAAGTGCTCCTTAGTTAAATTAGGCCAATTTAATTTCAGTTTAAGGTCAAGTTTTTTAGATATGAGCTTATTAATGTTTAACAAATTAAGGTTCACATTTCAAGTTTATGCTTAATGTATACATTTTATTTCATCTCATCATAAATTTGGTGCACCCGGCATAATGAGCTCGTCATATTATTATTCATATTTTCGCTTTGAATCAAAACTAAGGCTTTTGGTTTAGCGTTGAACCACCTTTTGAGGACAAATTAATTGTTTCACCAATTTGTAAACTGTTAAGAAGTGATGACAATGTTTCTAAAGAATCAGGGAGGTATCTCAAAGCGGGTTAAAAGATGTTGTGACGTGTGCATCGTTAAAAAAATGAAACTTTATCTCGTTTTGAAACGTTGATAAATTCCATTAGTTTTAATAAAAATATAATTTATATATATATTTATTAAATAAGATATCATAAATTTATTATTTTTACAAAAAAATCATGTAAATATATATCAAATACGCTAATGACACGTAATGTGTATAAAAAGCATGACCAAAATATTTTTAAAAATAAATTTCTTCAATATTTTTATAAAAATAATGAATTTATATAACGCCATCTAATAGATATAGATTTAAAATAGATATAGATTTAAAATATATTTCTTTTAAAGTTATTGAATTTTGTTTTGACTACATTTTTCCTATATATGAATGGTTATCCAATGTCATTACCATTACTTTTAATAGAATTACACTTTAGACTTATAACTATTAGACAAAAATAATATAAATCTACTATTTTTATTAAAATAATCATAAAAGTTTATTTTGTAAAAATAATAGATTTATAATATATTACTTTTTATAAAAACAAACTTTGGTATCATTTTTTATAAAGATCAACTTTTGCTACCACTTTTAAACTTATACTACCATATTTAATAAGTACACTTTTAGACTTACTTATTAAAATTTGATAAATATATAATAGTATCAATTATTGAATAATAATTATTATTGTTCTAAATTTTTTATTTTATAAAATAAGTTTTTGGATATAAATTTTTAAGTTATTTTTATTATAATTGAAAAATTAATATTAACATTTTTTATAAAGTAGTTTACATAAATACTTTTAAAATAAATAGTTAATTAATTTGATGCTTTAGTGATGAATAAATATATAATAATAATATTTTATGAACAATAAAATTCAAATACAATATAAATATGAATTATTTACCTCAATATTAATAATAATTGTATAATTTTATTTAATAAATAAGTCAAATATAATAAAATAATTTAATTAATATTTTTACTATCTAAATAATTTATAGTAACTTATTGCTCTATTTTAATTAACATGAATATAATATGCTCGTAATTAAATTAATTGAACACTTATTAAATATGTAATTTTTAATTATATGAATTGTTATATTTAATGTAATAAAATAATTAGATTATACAAAAGTATAAAAAATATATTTATTACATAAATATTTTGATATTTATTAATGTAAGAGAAAATAAGAATAAAAAGAGATAGTTGACCAAAGATTTGTATTTTTTATTTATTGCATGAATATTTAAAAAAAATGATATGTTTACCTGTAATGATAAAAAACTTATTTGAATGAGCATTTATTAATTTTATGAATTATTATTTTAAATATAATAAAAATAATTATATTATATAAAATAATTATTTTTAAAAAAATGTATTTATTATACAAATATTTTAATATTTATTAATGTAAAAAATTAATAAAATATATATATATATATATACACGCGTGTGTCGGTATTAGAGTCAACTTTTCTAGAGTTTAGACTCCCGGAACTCCCAGGCATGTTTGTTATTATTAAATTAGCTTTGGAAAAAATAAAATGTACTACGTAATATCAGCAATGGAAGAGATACGAAGTAGAAAAAATAAAATGGATTACGTAATATCGGCAATGGAAGAGATACGAAGTAGAAGTTCAAAGAGAAGATGAAGTGGGCAAGTAGAAATCAAGTCAACTAATTACATATTATACAGTTCGCATTTTTGTCCACACGATCGATAAGTAGTCGTTTTAGGTTGTATGGAAATTTTTATATGAATCCGGTTCAGTGATGGAGTTGGTCGGTTTATGTATTATATTTTGTAAAAGGTTTTCGGTTATGCGAGAAGAAGAATAAAATAAAAAATTATACCCAAATCAATTCATAAATATTATAATTCTTATCATAAAATATATTATATTAAAATTATAAAAATAATTCAAGTGTAATTAAAGACTATCAAATAGATTCTACTATATTTTAAATCATAAAATTCATCAAAATATTAACAAAATTATGTACTGATTAATTATAAATACGAAGAGTTCATGTACCTCTTTTATTTATACTTTTATATATTTTATTTTAATATTTTTATTTTTTTTAAAATAATTATGCAAACATTCTATATGATTAAGTTATCTACCTGTTATTTAGCCAAGTTTTTAAAAAAATTAATTTACTCCTTTAAAAAATAAATAGGCTATTACTCTTAATTTTTAATTAGTTTAAAAATAATATGTTTATATATATATATTATATAAAATTATCTAAAATTAGATTCGGCCCCAAAACTCACTCCAATGCTCACTTGATCTGCCCCTAATGAAACTTATGAATAATGCTGAGAATATTTTCATTAATTATTTTACATAACTATATATATATATATATATATATATAATCTTATTATATATTTATATAAATTGAATATATTGAAATGTATTTACAATTACAATTACAATGAAAATTAATACATATATAAATACAGGAAATAAGAATCTACTTTTTAAAAAAGTATTTTTAAGAAAGTATATTAGTTGCATACAACTAATATACAGCTCATAAAGTATATTAGTTGCATACATCTAATACACCATTAATGATTTATTAACACTCCCTCTCAAATTGACGCATAGATACCAATTATACCTAATTTGTTTAGTGAACCATATAATGTCTTATTGAAGACTCATTTGGTAAGCATATCTACAAGTTGTTCTTCTGTGGGAACAAAAGAAAAACTATTAAGTTTGACATCTAACTTCTCTTTTATAAAGTGACGATCAACCTCTACATGCTTAGTGCGATCATGTTGTACTGGATTTTTTGATATATCAATGGCTGTCTGATTGTCACAATACATCTGCATAGTATTTTTGAGTTCGAAACCCAAATCTAATAACGAATTTCTTATCCACAGTAATTCACAAACCCCATGAGCCATACCTCTATACTCGACCTCAGCACTAGATCGTGCTATCACTTTCTGCTTCTTACTTTTCCATGTAACCAAATTTCCTCCCACAAAGGTGAAATAACCCGATGTTGACTTTCTATCTGTAATACTTCCTGCCCAATCTACATTTATGAATCCACAAACTTCAAGAGGATTGTTGTGTTTAGAGAACATTACTCCCCTTTTTGGAGTCGATTTCAAATACCTTAAAATTCTCAAAACAGCATTCATATGGTTCTCACTTGGATTATGCATGAACTGACTCACCACACTTACCGCATATGCAACATTTGGTCTAGTATGAGCTAAGTAAATCAAACGCTCAACCAATCTCTGATAGCGAGCTCGATCAGTTGGTATCTGATCTGGATACTCTGCTAAACAATGGTTTTGCTCAATAATTTCAATAGGTTTGCAATCCAACATACCTGTCTCTGTTAGCAGATCAATAATGTACTTCCTCTGACACAGATATATTCCTTCTCTTCCCCTGGCTACCTCAATTCCTAAGAAGTACCTTAGTTCACCTAAGTCCTTCATCTCAAATTCAGAGGTTAATTGTCTTTGTAATTTATCCATCTCAATAGTATCATCACTAGTGATTACCATATCATCAACATAAATGATTAAGGTTGTTACTTCCCTCGTTGATGTTTGAGAAATAGAGTATGGTCTGAATTACTCTATTTGTAACCAACCTTTTGCATGAACTGTGAAAACCTTCCAAACTAGGCTCGAGGGGATTGCTTGAGACCATACAAAGACTTCCTCAATTTGCATACAAAATTACCAGGGGAATCAACTACATACCCAGGTTGAAGACTCATGTACACCTCATCGGCTAATTCTCCATGAAAAAACGCATTCTTGACATCAAACTGCCGAAGTGGCTAGTTTAGGTTAGCAGCAAGTGAGAGCAAAACCCAAATAGTGTTCATTTTGGCAACAGGAGCAAAAGTCTCATCGTAGTCTACACCATACGTTTGAGTAAACCCTTTTGCTACAAGACGAGCTTTATATTGATCTACGGATCCATCACCATTATGTTTTACAGTAAACACCCATCGATAACCAACTGCCTTTTTTCCTTGTGGTGGTGGCACAAGTTGCCAAGTATCGTTCTTCTTTAACGCATCCATCTCTTCAGTCATTGTTTTCTCCATATTGGATCTCCCAATGCATCCTGTACTTTGTTAGGTACTGATACACCATATATTTGATTCACAAATGATTTATATGACTTAGATAATCTTTTAGTGGACATGTAATTGGCTACTGGGTAGTTTGATTTTGCATGAATATTTGGTTCATACCTTTTTCCTGGTTGACCTCGAGTAGCCCTATTTGGTAACACATATTGTCCAACATTAGACTCGATGCTATTAGTATCAGTAGGTGTACATACCTCAGATGAGTGACCTTCAGTACTAAGGAGTTATTGATCAGGGGTAGGAGTAATGCCTAAGGGTACAGTTGTGTCTTCAACTTCATTTACTGTAAGTGAATTTGGTGATTGAATACTTGGAGCATCTACTTCTGCACTGACTGGATTAGGAGTCTCATTTGGTCTCATTGAAACATCAGTTGGTGATTCTCCTAATGCCTCCCCCTCACCATGATACAGTTCTTCGAAATATGTATTCTCTCCCTAACGAGCAGTATTAGGTGAGGAAAAATAACTCATGTCCTCAAAGAAGGTAACATCAATAGTGACATAATACTTTCTGGTCGGTGGATGGAAGCACTTGTACCATTTCTGATAACTTCCATAACCAAAAAACACACATTTAATTGACCGGGCATCTAATTTAGACCGTTGATTTTTAAGAACATGCACAAAAGCAACACAACCAAATACACGGGTAGGAAGATTATGGAAGGATGATAAGCAAAACGTAAGATGCGAGAATCTGGAATGAGATTTTTCCGTTAAGGACACTAGACGGGAAACGATTGATGAGATGGGCGGAAGCCTGTACAACATCACCCCAAATATATTTTGGCATATAAGCACTAAATAAGAGTGCACGAGCCATATCAAGTAAATGACGATTTTTTCTTTCAGACACTCCATTTTGTTCCAGTGTTTATGGATAAGTAGTTTGGTGAATAATCTCATGTGTTTTGAAAAAATCTTAAAAAACATGATTAACATATTCCCCCCCCCCCCCCCCCCATTGTCAGAACGGAGGATCCGAATGATATCATTGTATTGTGTTTGAACGAAGGTATGGAAATTTTGAAAAACTGAAAAAACTTCATCTTTTGTTCTAAGAAGAGAAATCCATGATAACCTTGTACAATCATCGATAAACGAAACAAAATATCTCATACCCGATATAGTGGGCTCTTTAGATGGTCCCCAAACATCAGAATGAATTAATTCAAAAGGAATAGTACTTTTATTAGAAACACTAGGAGAATAAGTAATACGATGACTCTTGGCCAAAATATAAGTCTCACAATGAAAAATAGTCTCACTAACACCAATAAATAAATTGGGCATGGTTTTTTTTCATACGACCAAAAGACGGATGCCCTAAGCGGTGATGCCATAACAAAATTTCACTTAGCTTATCGGAACTAGAATTCAATGCAGTGCTTGCTCGTGCTCCTGGTTTCTCCCCTCCGTAGTTCTAATCCAAACGGAACAATCTACCCCTCAAATACCCTCGACCAATTATTTCCCTGGTAAGAAGATCCTGAAAAATCACATACATAGGATAACAGGTTGCAAAACATTTAAACTCAATATTCAACTGTGAGACACATATTAAGTGATGAGATAAGTCAGGTACATATAAAACATTATAGAGCTACAAAAATGGAGTGATATGAACTGACTCCTTTCCTAAGACAGGAAAGGCCTCACCATTAGCATTCGTAACATAAGACACTGGTGGTGAAGATAACTCGTCAAAATAAGATTTATCATAAGTCATGATCAGATGCACCAGAATCAATAATCCAAGTATTAGACCCAACAGAGTGAGAAACATTTAAGGTCATACCAATCTTACCACAACCAACTATTGAAGCTGTAGGGATACCTTCACATGTCATAGGATGATTATGTCCATAGTAGTCTGGTTCTTGGACAATTTGCAATGCAACTACTTTTTCTTTAGAACGATGCCCATGTTGTCATTTTGCTATATAGTAGTCTGCTTTTGGTTTCAAGTGTGGATATAGTTTCCAACAAGTCTCACGAAGATGCCTCTGTTCATTGCAATAAGAGCAGGGAGAACGAGGGCGATTGGTAAAACCTGGTGAAGGGCCTTACTGATGAAGTGGAATTGAATTTTGCTGCGGGAGGAAAAGTGTCTTTGATTTAGCTTGAATGGCTAGGCTTGATACCTCAACATGTGCCTGATGAAGACTCTCTTGATGAGATTCGTCTTTACGGATGTATGTAAAGGCAGTAGTCAAGCTCAGAGGATCTGACATTCGAAGCAATTCGCCTTTAGCACTATTATGTTTTGTATCAAGGCCTCTTAAAAAAGCATGTACTCGTTCAAGCTCCTTCTCCTTCTGGTACCACAGAAGG
Source organism: Hippophae tibetana (assembly GCA_037013495.1). Lineage (NCBI taxonomy): Eukaryota > Viridiplantae > Streptophyta > Magnoliopsida > Rosales > Elaeagnaceae > Hippophae > Hippophae tibetana. The sequence continues at coordinate 140,027,843 of CM072801.1, read as the reverse complement.
TCTTCTGGATTTTTAATTTTACACGAGGGTTTTTGGTCAGTTTCAGTCCATACATTTTTCAGCTTGGTAAAAAAAAGAGATACTGGTTGCCCATTTTGCTGCATGCCAACAGCTTTGCACATGTGTTCATGAACTTGAATAAAGTGAGACTCATTTGTATAAAGATCACTTAAGGTATTTCATATGCCCTCAATAGTTTCACATTCTTCCACCATTTGTAATATATCATTAGTGATTGCTCTAAATAGAATTGACATGACAAAGCCATCATCATCTTCCCATCGAGTATAGGCTTCTATATCATCTTGACTAGGAGCCCTGATTGATCTAGATACATGTTCCATCTTATGCATCCCACGAAGATAAACAGACATAACTTTTTTCCATGTTCGAAAATTTGTACCATTAAGTTTAGTACCCCTGAAAGAACCAATTTCTAAACTCTTAACAGAAACTTCAAAATTTGGAACTTCATGAATTCTATAAACTTGATGTTGTCTTGAATCTTCCATAATAATAAAAAAAATATTGTGTAGCGGAATAAAGATTTTGAATATATTTTTTTGGACCGGGTTAGGCTGATAAGTGGGTTGTCTGAATGTTTGGGCTTGAATTGGGGCTGATGGGCTTGGGCTGATGGACTTGAGCTGATTAGGGCAAAATCTATGGAAGCAAGCAACTCGGGGAATTTAGAAGCAAGCTACTCATTCACAGAAAAGACATTTGGTGAAACCGTTTTGGTACAAAAAGTTGGAACTGCTCGTAGTAAAACTGCTGGAGAGGTTCCTAGGTATATCTCGTATCCACCATTTTCACCAAAAAAATATATTAAAAAACTGAACAGAACAGTGCAGGGGTGAAGCTAGTCGGCGTAGGAGTGCATGAGTTGAACGACGTGGGTTGGACGTTGCGGACTGGATAGTGGATCTACAATTGCAACACGAATTGAACAGTGCGAGAAGATTAACAACACTGCATAAAGAACTGGCGGCGACGCTGCTGCTTAGAACCGGTAAGAATTTTTTTTTCTTTCCTGCTATGATACCAAATTGAATATATTGAAATGTATTTACAATTACAATTACAATGAATATTAATACATGTATAAATACATGAAATAAGAATCTGTTTTTTGGAAAAATATTTAAAAAAAAAAATATTAATTACATACTGATAAAGTATATTAATTACATAAAATTAATATAATATTAATGATATATTAACTATGTATATTAATAAAGTATTATCTACACCCATCACATATTAATATATAAAAGTTTTTCCTCAACTTGAGATGAATCCATATTACCGAACAATCCAATGCGACCACACAATGATTAATTATATATATTTTTTTATTTTGTTAAGAATGCCTTCAAATATTGACAGTAATCCTCAACTAATATAAAAAACGATTTACTAAAATAATAATAATAATTAAAAAGTGAAATTTTCATTCCTTCATAGTCGTCGTCTGCTTCATTTTTGTTTTTAATTTACTTACATAATCAATTTTATAATATAACATAAGATGGTAGAATTTTAAAGTATAATTTTTTAATAAAAAATATACATAATAATTATTTGAAAAATTATTAATGTATTAAGGTTTTTAGATAAATATTAGAGAAATTCGAAATAACCTGATTTCATATTGATATTAATGAGTATATATAAATACATAAGATATTAGTGTCACAATTACAATGATAAACGTTCTGTTTTAAACACTATATGATGAGACTACAAATGTTTTAAACACTATATGATGAGACTACAAATAATTGGTACGTTGTCTTTATTTAGGTCAAGTCTTTTTCATCGTATCTTTTAATCAAAACTAGATCAATTGTTTTCAAATAACATATCGTTATATACGTAATGTTACAACGTCACAATCATCGTATAAACGAGTTACCTTACGTCGCTAAGTCGAATATTTACACTTATATAATAACAAACAATAATAATATCAAAATTATTATTGTAATAATATTAATATTTGAAATTTTTTGTTTTTTATATATAAAACTTTACTTTTATTAATAAATTATGCACTTATATTTATATCATTTTTTCACTTATATACAAAATATGGCACATTTATATTTATAGCGATCAATTATCCTTTTTATATAGAAGCCTCAATTTTTAATTGTCCTTAATTTATCTTTCTTTTTTTGCTTATAATTTTTTTTAACACTAATAAATATCAAATGTTTCAATAGCAAATACATTTTACACTTGTTTAAAGATCGATCTTAATTTTTTTGATATTTGGTTACACCAATAAATATCAAAATATTCATATAATAAATATATTTTATACACTTTTTATAATAATAAATACTAAAATTCTTATATAATAAATACATTCTTTATGAATAATTACTTTATATAATGTAATTTTTTCATCTAATGCATAAATGACTTAGTTACTCAATATGGTTTCACTTTTAATTCCTGGAAAAAAACATATATTTTTTTTTCATACAACTTTTAAAGTAAGTTATGCTATGCATATGTTCATTTAAATAAAACTACATATATGAAAATAAACATATGTTTATTTACGTTTTAAAAAAAATAAATATACATTTTTTTATAATGGGTTAAAATGAAATTTTATGTATGAAAATGAGTTATGCTATGCAAGTAAACCTTATTTTTGTTATATTAAGGGTGATAATTCATACAGTTTATTACCCATTTAATTTTTTACATTAATAAATATCAAATGTTTTTATAATAAATACATTTTTATGAATAATTATTTTCATAATACAATCATTTTTATTATATTAAGGATGAAAATTTATACAATTCATAATTATATATTTAATAAATGTTCTATTCATTCACTTACGAGAATGTCATCTTTTTTAACTAATAATTTTCATCATATTATATCGTATATCTTATCAATTAAAATAATAATAATAAGTTAATATAAATTATTTTTAACAAACAAATCATGTTTATATGATTAAATTCTTAGATAGTAAAAATATTAATTCAATAGGTTTATATATTGTTATGTTATATTTAACTTATTTATTAAATAAACTTATGTAATTATTATTAATATCGTGATAAATCACTTGTGTTTATATGACATTTGTATTATATTACTCATAAAATAATAATAATTATATATTTATTTATCAATAAAAGAAAATTAATTAATTATTTATTTTAAGAGTATTTATAAAAATTATTTTAATTAATATTTAATATGATATTATAATTAAATAATTAATATTATTATATATTTATTAAATTTAAATTATTAATTTGTGTATATGTATGGATACAAAAACTAATATAGTAATCGTAAGTGACATAGGCCGGTCCTATATTTATTTTATTCAAAAACTATTCAATAATTTTAAATTTTGATACTAAAAGACTAATCAAGTCCAAGAGAAAACCAACTCGCTTACATAATGTAAAGTTGCGTAAATTTAGGTCAAATAATATATTTATAATAACAATATAGAAAAGTCTAAACAATACTTTGTAGTGTCTGACGAGTGTTATAGTATTTTATGAAATTGAATAAAAGCTAGAGGTATTTTTATTGCACTCTCTCATGCATACTCTTCCTATATTCACACATGGCATTTTATCTTTTCAAATAAAAATAAAAATAAATTCGACTAATTTTCTTTCTACAGTACAATATTCTACATCTGAGTCAAACGAATTAATTAGTGTAAGTTATTTTGAAAAAAAGAAGAAGATAAAAATAACATAAAAATAAAAAAATTAGTAAAATTATGATTTAAAAAAAAATGATGAAATATATATGATCATATATTTTCTCGTTAAGAACCTATAATTTAATTAAAGATATCCTGAGTTAAAATTAATTTTTTAAATTATAATCAATTTTATAATTTAAAATTATTATTAAATTTTTAATTTTAATTTTAAAAATCTTATAACGCTTAAATTTTTTTATATTTTATTTTAATTAATTAATCAACAACTTAATTATTAACAGCTTAAATCTTAAATAACCTTAAATTATGAATTTTATATGTTCATTATATTATGATATAAAAAATTAGATAAGATTAAGATTAAAACTGTTAATAACCTTTAACCTAAATATTTAATTATAATTATAATTTGTTATTTTAATTATAAAAATTAGTAATTGTATACTAATGTTATAAGTTATAACATGCAAGTTAATGACATTCAAATATAAAATTAAATATATCGTGGTTTCAAGAAATAAAACTAACATAATTCATGATATTATATTAATTAAATCATAGTTTAAATTTTAAAAATTACCTATAATCATATTGAATATTTACTTAGTCATAGAATTCACAAAATTAAATAAATAATTTAAATATTCAATCGTGAATAAAAAAATTAAAAAAGAAAAGAAAATGGTGTTGAGAAATTATTGCACCCAAAGGAACAAAAAAAAAGTCAATCTTCAACTTGTTCTTCAATCTTCCCAATCTTCAAGAATAACACAAAAATAATTTTACTCAATTTTTCTTTCAATGTTTGTATGTTTTGAATGCTAATTTTATTAATGGGAATGTTCTTTGGGTATTTATATGAAAAAAAATTAAATTTTTAGATTTAGATTAAATCATGACCATTGTATACAAGATAATTGATACATATTTGTTGTATCACATGTCTCATAGAGAAAAAAGTGAGTTAACGAGATCAAAACATATGTTCAAACACAAAAAACATACACATATCGAGGTAGTGAGAAACACGCACTTGAGATGACTTGTTAAGAAAAGGTGTTGTAGTGTATGCACGTTTGGACGAGTTGTATCACACAATTGAAAACAGAGTGAATGATGTGGTGCCATGTGGTAGTACAATCTAGTTGACACGTGGTATGTTAAGAAATATTTGTTAATAAAATTTGGCTTTCTAAGTTTAATGGGTCACAAATATAACCAAATTGGGAACCATATCATCAAGTGAAAAAGTGACTAGCTAAACCTTTAATAAATGAGGTAATATCAGGATCTCCAAGAATGTCCCTAGCAGCTCACGCAGTGAACATCAAACAAATAAAGAAACCCAAACTCGGCAACTCCAAAAGAAAAATGAATAAATGGAATACTAATGGGTTGGGCTGGCACATTTCTTCCCACTACAGTCTTATGTCAAGCCCGTCCCAAAAGTAAATTGTACGAGATTAGCAAACTATATAGGTATGACCACAATTTAATGGTTGGCCCAGTCCATTATACATCGATCTCTCAAACCTAATAAAGGACCTTTACGCGGATAGACTTACTGCGCCGTTTTTGTTAGGTAAGTTTATGTTTTTACCCTCTAATCATATATAGTTATCTTGTTATCTCTGTGTGTTTCTTTGTTGTTTTTTTTTTTCTTCCAGATCCTGACCTACGCCCAGCATTGTTCTCTCTCCTCTATGTATGTTTATGCTCTCTCTTTCGAATGAAACCGCCTGCAAAATATCCCATCAGCAATCAATATATATCGTCAAATTAATGATCCATACTCAGTTACTCATACACCAACGACAATGTACCTTACTCCGATCAAGGAGATATTGTTGTGAATCTTCTTAAATCGTATGGTTCTTTTTAGCAAAAAAATGGAGATATTGTTATGGCCCTCTCTTCTTCGTTGGATCAATTATTGTGAATTAGTTTATGATAGTTAAAATATTCAATCTTTTTCGAGTTTTATAGAATGATTAATTAAAAGTAAAATTCCACTGTCTTCGGTTTGGACTTATGTATCTTTTTACTAATGTTTTATGTATGTAGGTGGGTAACATACAGTAACCAGTTAAAAATATATATTTAAGCTTTACGTATATCATGCAAGGCCTTAAATGTTCTGGTGGTAGGATATTCGAGTTTAGATATTAGTTAACTTCTAAGTATTTTTATATATCGTAAATATTAAATAAATTTTGGATTTACAATAACTATATCTGGTGTCGATCAGATTTTATTATTATTATTATTATTCTAAAATCTGTATATAAGTATTACATAATTTTTCCATGAATAGATAATGGGTTTACATATTATTTAAAAATAATGCTACATAATACTTTACATATTTTTTTCAAAATAAATGTAAACATTACTTGTTCTCTGTAATTATTATCGCAACTCCAGTTAGGTTATCAATGAAGTTCTTTGGAGTTCCAACAAGGCCGTCATCATAGGTCATTAATAAAAAATTGGTGAATTTTCATTGAAATTATTGTTAAAATAATATTTATTTAATTTATTAGTAAAAAAAGTAGAGATAGTTTAATTGACTTTTTTGATATATATGATATTTTAAAATTATGTATTATTATACTTTATTTAAATTAGATAAAATTTATTTTTTTAAAAATCATTTTAGTTAGTCAAAGATTACGACTATACAAGGTAAATTTTCATAAATATAATCGAATTATTACATTTATTTTATTTATATCGAGAGTTTATAATATGAAATAAATTAAATTACGGAAATAAATATGTTATTTTAAAACTTTATCCATTTATAATACAGTTGTTTTGAGTTATTATATTTATTTGTGATATTTTTGAAATTTTTGAGATTTTGTTTTATGTTTTCTTAAAACTTGAGGGGGCTTATTAATAATATTCCTAAGTTGTTTTGTAAATTTTTAAGAGTTTGTTTAAAATTATAGATGAGTCTCCTTTTTAGTCTAAAAAAAGAGAATACCCACGTATTATTTTACTTCATATATATTCAAATTTTTAGTTTTGATCCATTTTATCCAAATAGTTTGATGACCTGTTTTGTTAAATTAATATTACTCTTTTGTCCTTTTTAATCTTTTTTCTAAGCGTATTCCACATCCAGATAATATTTTCTCCACCTTTCTAACTTCTCATCTCTCTCTCACTCCTCCGATCTTCTCTCCGATCATGTTCCCATCTTAATTGTCGGAGTTCTTATTAGCCAGAGATGGTGCTGCTATGTCGTTACATCTTCGATCTCGAGAAGTCGTTGTCGTTATCTTCGATCCACATTATAAGCAGATGTCATTTTCGATTGGTGCCGCATGGTGGTTCAGATTTCATTTCGATTAAGTTTTGCCTTCTTGCTTCTCTCTCTTCTGTGTATATATGTATTTAGGCTAGAGATTTGTGTTTATCTTTCTCATTTTTGTGTGAAGTTAGCTTTGGGTAGTATCAAAATGTGAATAAATGCAATGTTATTGAGCAATCATCTCATAAAGATTATTAGATTTTTTTATTATATAGTGGATGCGAAGCTAAGATAATTGCTCTTTGATGGTCTCAAAATATGTATTAATTCGTTTTTGTCTATTGTATGCTTCTTTCAATTTAAGTATTCTTTGAAATTAAGTATTATAATATAAATTTAAATTTGTATTAAATTGATACGCTGTAATAGTTAAATATGTGTAACTATTACATCTAATATATGTTAAACAATTAAACCATTTATAATAAATTTATATTACACCTTTTCAAGTTACATTTATTATTCAATAAATTTTTTAATTATATATAAAAATATCATAATAAAAAAATTATATTTAAACTTTACTAATATATGATTCTTTAAGTTAGGTATTTTAATATGAATTTAAATTTGTATATAATACATATATATGTATCTGACCATTACATCTATCATGTTTGATGGATATTAAACATTTTGTCATTTACGATCAATCTGTATTATACTTGTTTAAATGATATTTATTATTTAATTAAAATTTTAGTATCCAAAAATATAATAGAAAAATATCATATTTAAACTTTACTAATTCATGTTTCTTTAAGTATTCTAATATGAACTTAAATTTATATATAATGCCTACATTGCATAGTTAAACGTATCTAACATTTATATCTAATATGTACTTGGGATGTTAAAAGTTATATCATTTATTATAAATCTATATTATACTTGTTAATTTAAATGATATTTATTATTCAATTAAAATTTTAACTATCTAAAAATATAATAATAAAATATCATGATAAAAAAGTCAAATTCAAGCCTCATTAATGTATGTTTCTTTTAAGTATTCTAATATGAATTTAAATTTATATATAATGCATACATTATAATAATTAAATGTGTATACATTAGATGTTTTATAGATGTTAAACAGGAATGTTATTTATGATAAATATCTATCATACTTATTTAAATGAAATTTCTTATTCAATCAAAATTTTAACTATTTAAATGTATGTTTTTTTTCTTTCAAATTAAGTATTATAATATGAATTTAAATTTATATATAATGCTTATATTATAGTAGTTAAATATATATAACTAGTATATTTAATATGTCTGATGTATATTAATTATTCATGTCATATAAGATAAATCTATATTACACTTATTTAAATGATATTTATTATTCCATCAAAACTTCAACTATCTAAAAATATGATAAAAAAATCATATATAATTTTTGCTAATATATGTTTCTTTTATTTTTAATATGAACTTAAATTTGTATCTAACGTATACGTTATGTTAGTTAAATATATATAACCATTACATTTAATGTTAAATTTTAATATCATTTATAATAAATCTATATTATATCGATTTAAGTAATATTTATTAATCTCTGACATAAAATCCTTCTATTTATATAAAAATCCATCACCATTTTCTGACGAAAAAAATAATCCATAATCTGAATAAACAATAGTCTCCACAAACATTCCACGCCCGTCATCTATACTTATACTTCATCGCCGTTATCTCCCTTCAAACAAACTTTGACGGCTTTTTTACATCAAATCTAACGACGTCAAACCAACAAAGAACAATTACAATAGCTTTGCTTCAAAGAGCAGGACTACTACACCTTAATTACAAAAAGCGAAGGTCTTGAAAAAGGAAGAAAAAGAAGAACCACTCAAAGAGACAACGTGAAAAGCTTTTCATACACTACTACAAAACTGGGTATATAAGTCGATACGTAAAGTCGGTTTTTGGAAAAAACCGACTTTAAATTAGTTTAAAGTCGGTTCGATGTCGAACCGACGCTATCCACGTAGGACGTAGCGTCGGTTGATGTGTCAAACCGACGCTATCCACGTAGCGTAGCGTCGGTTGACACCTAGAACCGACGCTATCCTACGTGGATAGCGTCGGTTGACACCTGGAACCGACGCTATCCACGTAACATAGCGTCGGTTCGACACGTCAACCGACGCTACACACGTGGATAAATATTTTCTCTTCTTTCTTCCCAGACAGAAACTATTTTCAGCGTTCCAGAACTCTAAAAAATCGAAAACCTTCTCCTCCATTTCTCCTCCACTCTTTCTCATTTTTCGGCCACCTACGACTACCATTTCCAACATCGGTTAGTGAGTTTTCTTCCTCTCTAACTAATCTTTTAGATCCCCTATTATTCATATTTTTTTCCTGTTATTATGTGTTATTATTTATATGTATAGATTGTTGTATTATATATGTAGGTTTCTATTATAACATAAGGAGAAGAATATGACGATCTTGAATAAAATAGAACAAAACCATGGTAATTTTTCTGTTATTAATTAATATTTTATTTTTCAAATATTTGTATTATTTGAAATATTTGTTAAACTGATATTGATTTTTTTTCTGCTCGAATACAAGTTGAATATGAATAAATTAAAAAAAAAGAAAAAAAAAGTTAAAGTCGGTTCACCGCGTGAACCGACTTTAAACGTAAAGTCGGTTCATCGCGTGAACCGACTTTAAACGTAAAGTCGGTTCATCCCGTGAACCGACTTTAAACGTAAAGTCGGTTCACACCTTGAACCGACTTTACACTTTAAGTCATTTAATTTAAAGTCGGTTCAGCGAACCGACTTTAAATTAGTTTAAAGTCGGTTAAAACCCGACTTATATACCCAGTTTTGTAGTAGTGATATCTCGTGTTTCATATCTATGTTGTAATAAATCCACCGAATAAGAACCAGCCAAATTATTTATTTGTTGGAAAAAAACAAATAGCTCAAAGCTCAGAATAAAATGCAAACCGTACCTGGTAGTTGCAGTTATATTAGGGATGGAGGTGGAGGAATGAGTCGAGGTGGGCTCGCCCGGTTCCGCTCAGCATCAACCAGTTTACACCTGTTCCGTGAGAATTTGAGGGATAAGCATGTAAAGTCCATTTTTTATTTACTTAAATGCTATGCGTTTTGTGTATATATATATATATATATATTGCCAGTTGAGTAAAAATGACTGAATTTTCCACAAATTCTGTGTATTTTGGCATTCACTGGCTCTTAGAGGTATGTCACATATGGATACCATGATTTTGTTTCTAATCAAAGAGTAGTTTTGTTATAATTTTTTGACAACATGCTGTGACAATAATTAAATTATTTTTTAATTTAAATTATAAGCATTTATTTTAAGTATGAGATATAAAATTAGAAATTAAATTTTAAAATTTTGATAGATAACATTAAAACGTTACCCATTAATATATTATGATGTAAGTCTTTATATCAATTTATCTCGTTGTATCCAATTTTAAGGTGTTTATGTATTAAACTTTGTTTATAAAATATTTATTTTTTGTTTGATATATAATATAAAATTATTTGCTTTTGATATTATATTTTTTTAATTTTTTTGTATAAATCGTTTAAGTGTTCTACTAGTATGTTTCTAACGAATTAGTTTCGAATCCTTTAAGAATTTGTAACTCCTTGTTATGTTTGATCTGATGGTGGAATCTTTTACTATTTTATGTATATTTTTTTCTTTACAAAATACGGAGTCGGGTAATAAAAGTTGGTTAAAAAAATATAGAAAAAACAATCAGTAGCGTAAAAGTAATAACGCAAGGAGAAGGTTAATTAAAATACGCAGAGTTCAGCGTAACAATACATAGAATTACCTTAGTTAAATCCCATCAAACCAAACCGTGATCCTCAATCACAAAGCTATGTGATACGTGTTACTAGGGGATGTCCAAAAACCGGGCCGGATTGGTTTAAATTGAAAATCGGTCCGATTTGGACCGAACCGAACAATTTTGTAAATGAAACGGTTTGGTCTGTTCTGTATTAAGTAAAATCGATTTTAAAACAATCCGATCTGGTTATAAAATATTATAAATCGGTCGAATCAGATCTGACCGGTTTTATTAAATAAATAATTTTTTTTAAATATTATAAACCGGGGTATATATATATATATTGTTTTCGAGTTAAGGTATTAAGTCGTTAATCCTAACCCTAAAAATCACATTTCTTCATTTCCTCTGCGCTTTATGTTCATCGTCTAGGCTCTAGGTCTAGCCGTCTACGCTTCTACCAGCAGCTAGTCACTCTTCCTCGCGTGGCTTTAACCAGCAGCTAGTCACATCTCCTCGCATCGCTTCTACCAACAGTTAGTCACCGTTCCTCGCGTTCCTTCCACCAATAACTAGCCACCTCTCCTCGCGTTGCTTCCACCAGCAACTAACGACCCCTCCTCGCATTGCTTCCACACGTCGCTTCCACCCGCAACTAATCACCTCTTATTGCGTCGCTTCCACCAGCAACTAACGACCTCTCCTCGCGTCACTTCTACCAGTAACTAATCACCTCTCCTCGCGTCGCGTCGTGTCATGACAACCATGGACGAAAATCACGAAATAGGTATGTGGTCTACTACTACTGGTAGTAGTTTTTTCCTGAATAAACTTAATGGCAAGTCTGAACTCTGAAATCTGAATGGTATGTCATTTTTTTGTTAGTCTGAACTCTGAAATCTGAATGGTATGTCATTTTTTTGTTAGTCTGAACTCCGAAATCTGAACAAGTTTTTCTCACAGAGTTCAGTTTTTTTAAATGGTGGAAACTAATTAATACTGTTAGAACTTAGAACTTCAGTTAAATTGTTCGTACGCTGCCCCTCTTTTAAAGCTTAATTATTTTGATTGAGTTCTCTTTATAGATTAAATATATATAGTTCATTTTATTAATGTTTGATCATTATGAATTTCAACTGACTTGTACATCGGTTACTAATTTGATGTAAACATGATAATATGAGATAGTAAAACAAATATATGAGACAAGTATTGACTTCAAATAAAGATCATCAATGAGGAACATTATTTCAGATTGTTACAGAGAATTAAAGTCTTGCATATAATTATAAATTCATAACAAAATCTATTTATATAATTTTGATATATCTTTAATTCAATGCCTTATCGGTATCTTTTTCATCAAATGCTCTTTTAACTTGTATAATGTATGATCTGCATTTTAACCTATCAAAATTTGCTATATATATTTTTAGATAAACAAACATCTTATTATATATAGCAGTCCAATAAGCATCATATTATTTAATAATTATTTGCAATAAACAATGTTTAAATTAATATTGTTATAGATTGCATAAAATTTCTGAATAACAAACTGTATTATTAAATCATTGTTATAGATTGCACAAAATTACTAGATTTGTAATGTAGTGGCACCAAACATTTTGTGAAGCCCTTAAATTTAAGGTAATGTCCTGGATTGTTTCAGTGTGTGAGTCGTGTAAATGCTATTTAAAAAAAATTCACAAAATGTCATTCACTTTAGGTTTCCTTTATAATTAAGTTTAGTTGAAAATAAAAATAGATTCTTTAAACTTTCTATAATCTATTAATTACTTAAAATTCAAATGTTCTTGCATATATGTGAAATATTAGTCGTAAAATATTATTTGTTACACTTTGGTGACTGATATTATTTTAGTTTTGAAATGATTTTTGATTAAGTACAAAAAGTAATATTTTAATATATTAAGAATATGTATTAATCTATATTCTATATATAGGTGATGATTTACATTAGTTTATTGGACCAAGTCAATTTACAGACTTTACTATGTCTATGAGTGAAGACATTGAACCTGAAATTCATCTGAATAAAATGAAAAATCCACCACGAAATTTAAATGACTTATCTTCAAAAAAGGGAATAAAAGTAAGTAATGTTCACCCTAATAACAAATTTGATACGAATAAACCAAAAACTTTTAGGTCAAAAATATGAAATCATTTTTAATATATTTTACCCTATGATGTGAAAAATCCTATAGCTACATGTCATTATTGTAAAAAAAGTTATGTTGCTCATCCCACAAGGAATGGAACTACTTCAATGATATATCACTTCAAAAATTTATGTAAGAAGATTCCTAAAGAAATAGATAAAGGACAAAAGATGTTAAGTTTTCAAACACAAAAAGGAGAAAATGATATGACAACTCATAAATTAGTTCTTGTATCATTTGATGCAAAACATGCTAGAGTTATTTTGGCAAAAATGATTATTATTGATGAATTGTCTTTTAGGTTTGTTTAGGGTGAGAGATTTAAAGATTTTATAGCTGAAATTTGTCCTAAGTTTCATGTGGCATCTCGTCAAACAATTTCTAGAGATGTGTTTCAACTTTATTTAGATGAGAAAAAAAGTTTGAGGAACTTTTTCATAAGTGAAAAGCAAAGAGTTTGTCTTACTAGTGATTTTTAGACTTCAATTCAAAATATTAATTATATTTGTCTAACCACTTATTATATTGACAAAGATTGGAAATTACAAAAGAGAATTATAAAATTTTGTCAAGTTGAGAATCATAAAGGTGATACAATTGTGAGAGTGATAAAATAGAGTTTGCGTGATTGGGGTATATGTAAGGTATTCACCATAACACTTGATAATGCTTCCTCAAATGATACTATTGTGTCATACTTAAAAAGGAAGCTAAAAAATTGGAATGATGAACTTGTTATGAGTAGAGAGTTCTTTCATGTGCAATGTTGTGCTCACATTTTGAATTTGATTGTAAGAGAAGGACTTAAAGATCTTCATAGTACTATTATGAGTATTCATTGCGCTATGAGATATGTTAGATCTCCTCTTTTGAGATTACAAAAGTTTAAAATGTGTTTTATTAAGGAAAATATTGAGTCCAAAGGAAGTGTCGTGCTAGACGTGCCTATAAGATGGAACTCCACATATCTAATGTTAAAATCTTCTTTAGATTTTCAAAAAGCATTTGATCGTCTTGAAGAAGAGGAAGGAACAAACTTTATTTCTTATTTTCATGAGGAGTTATCGAATGTTGGGCTGCCAATATTAGATGATTGGAAGAATGCTAGTGTTTTTGTCAAGTTTTTAAAGACTTTTTATGACTCTACTTTAGCGTTCAGTGCATCTTTATGTACCACATCAAATTTATATTTTACAGAACTGCATAACATTCAATCTTAAATACTTACATGGTGTGGTTCTGATGACTTGTTGTTGAAAAATATGGCTACTAGCATGAAAACAAAATTTGAGAAGTATTGGGGAAATATAGATAAGACTAATAAGATGTTGTATGTTGCATTTGTACTTGATCCAAGGTACAAATTAGAGTATTTGGAATTCTTATTTGAAGAGATTTATGATTTAGAAATTGTTCAGAAATTGAGAGATAATGTCAAAAATATTTTTATGGATCTGTTCAAAGCTTACTATATGTTAGTGCATGGAAATGATTTTCAATCTAATGTGACTCGATCACAAGATTTAATAGGAAGGATTCCTTCATCTGAGGAAGCAAAAAAGTTGAAATTTCTTAAACGCTTAGAGGAGAAAAATAGTTTGGAGTTGAAAACCGAGGTTGAGAAATATTTGAATATTGCATGTGAAAATGTTATGTTGGATAAGTTTGATATATTAAAATGGTAGAGGGTAAATTCTTTTAGGTTTTCTATCATCTCTCTCATTGTACGTGATGTGTTAGCAATTCGAGTTTCAACTCTTACATCAGAATCAACTTTTAGCACAGGAGGGCGCATTCTTGATCAATTTAGGAGTTATTTGAATCCTAAAATGGTAGAGACATTAATATGTAGTCAAAATTGGTTCCGTTCTTCCATTAATAATGACTATGTCATCTTACTAGAATACCCCGATGACCTAGAAATTTATGAATATGTTGATTTTGTTTGATTGTAGAGTTCGTTAAAGACACTACAATGATCATTGATGATTAATAATGGGTAAGTTTTAAATATTATTATCTAATGATATATTGTTGTTGATTATGAGTTTGAATGTTTGTATATGTTTAAGAATTCATTTCTTCATGTCTAATCTTTTTTTTTATTTTTATTTTTGATTTTGATAATATCTTATGTATTTATGTATTTAACAATATTATCTATCTATATATGATGATAAATGAGCATCACATTTTATTATATCATATTAAACTAAATCATATTTATATATTATTAATTGTTGAAAATCGTTAAACAAATCGGATCAAACCGTTCAGTTATAACATTTTAGATAACTAAATGGTCTGATCCGATTTGGATAATTTTTTTTAGGTAAAATTGGACGATTTTAGGCCAAATCGGACCGAACCGGACCATGTACACTTGTTACTGTAAATAACAAGAACAAAGCTAGCTCTGTCTGAGCCTCTTATGAGTGTTGGTTTCCAATCCATGGCTCACAACTTCGACTTCTCTGCTTTTTCAAGTGCCCAGAATTCCACACCCACACTTTCTTCTATGTCTTCTAATGCTCTTGCTGATATGGTCATCGATGGTTTTACTGCTATGCGCATCAATGGTGGAGAGGAACGATCACAATTTCAAAACGAACGTCGAGAAACCTCTTCGTCTTCCAAAGATATGGACAACGATGGTGAAAACGCCAAAACGAAGAATGATTTGGATGGGGAGGGAATGCATTGCCCTATTTGTTATGAGTCCTGGGGATCAGAAGGCGATCATCAAGTCAGGTCAGAAAAACCCTTTTCATATTTATCTTTGGGACGCTACCTTTAAAAATATTAGAATCGATTGACCCATTTTTAGAGTGTATCGAATTAACTACAATTTTTTTTTTTTAAGAATTGCTGGTGGAAAATCATTTTCTAGTTAGCTCCACTTGATTACATGGATATGAATCAAATTGATTACTAGCAAGCAGGATTATTCTCGTCTTAATCAGGATTATTAGTATATTTGGCTCGATTCCTGAATTAATATAGTTGAGTTTTGCAGCTGTCTTCCTTGCGGACATGTATACGGTATGTCTTGCATTAGAAGTTGGATTCAGAGAGGCGGAGGAAATGGCGCGAAGGTAGTTTTTTTTTCTATTAACTTATTTCCTGATTGTGTTATTATGTGTTTATTTTGGCTAAGAAATTAATATTGGTTCATTTGCGCTTTTGTTTCTTGTAGTGTCCTCAATGCAAAGCAATGTGCACGTTGGTGGATATTAGAAGGCTTTATGTATCGGCTATTCTAGTATCAGATGAACGTCAAAAAAAGGTGAAGATCATTATGTACCATTTTGGATGAAATTCTAGAATTATTTATCTATTATGTTAGAAGTTGTTAGAAAACAAATTCTTTCAAAAGCTTAAGTCATTGGAAAAAGGACTAACATTGTTTTTATATATCTCTTACTCCCATACAAATGTTGTCTCTATATACTATGTGGGCCAAACACATGTAACTCAATAATTTGGGTTATTGGGCCTTGAACATAGGACATTCAACCCTAATACCATGTTAAAAGTTGTTGGTCACCAACTCTCTCAAAAGCTTTCCATAGGTTTTTACAAGCCAATAAGCTTATCCCATGGGGTGAGGTTGAGTATTGCATTTATAAACCCATGTTTACATTGATATTTTATCAATGTGTGACTTGTTTGCTTTTCACTTCTCAACAATTCCCCCTCAAACAAAGTCACTTAACTCCATAAGTTCATACTTTGATTCAAGTCAATCCAACTCAGTCTTCCATGGCTAGCCTCTCTTGACCTTTGATTTTAACCCACCTTATTTGTTCAAGGTTTTAAGATCTTCCCAAGATCCTTCAAGTTCCACATCCTATTTATTCCTGGAACGAACCCACACCACCATGATGTTTTTAGAGAATTATCATTTCAAGCTCACTAAATCCACATTTTATCAATTGGTCCAATATAACAATCATAAGTTCTGATATCATGTTAGAAGTTGTTGGATAATTAACTCTTCAAAAAGGTTAATATTGTTTTTATACATCTATCATATTCCTATATTTAAGAATGTTTCACTTTTATGCAGAAAAATGAAGCTCTTGGGACAGAAATTGCTTCTCTTAAGACTGAGGTAAGGTTATCAAATAACAAACCAGCGAATTGCAAATAAATACTTTGTTGGTTTTTTTTAATTATTTTGCTGAACTGGTTTCTGGTTTGGTCAGCATCAAACATTTCTAGTTATCTTTTCCTATGTAGGTTTTATCTAGTTTTCGTATTTGCTTTCCCTCGGTGCTCTATGCCTGCTCTGCAGTTACATTTATGATGTGCCTGCTCTGTCTTAATGCGGGGAAAAGGATCCATGACCTGGTATATGTTAAGATATTTTGAACCACAGAAAAAGAAGATTTTTTTTTACTTGGAAAGGTTTTGGCTTTTCCAGTGAAGAAATCTATATGATGGTTGCAATCCGTTTGCACAATTTTACGATTCCCTTTCTGAAGCTTGGAATATCATTATTGTTGAGGGTGAAACCATGAAAGTACATGATTTTTTTTAGGATGAGATTATGTTTTTGTGCTAGTTTGGTTTCAAATATCATATGAATTTTGTAAGTATCATAACACATTCTCATTGATTGTGCAGAGAGACAATTTACTTCATGTACAAACTAAGTTGCTCAGCGTACAAGACAGTTTACTCAAGGAGTTACACAAAATTAATGAGGTATAGTTTTTATTTTTAGTTGTTGTTTAAAAAAGCTTTGGAACCTAATTTTGATTATACATATTTTCCAAGCTTCTTACTTTGAGTGTTCTTTTACTCCTTTCGTTGCTGCTGTTGTCCCTGTCTACAGAGTTTGTTGTCCAAAGAGGTGGGTAGGAAGTCTAAGAAAAGACAATCAGGTAAAAGAACTTTTTCATGAACATATCCAGGCTGTTTATTTCTTTAGTTGATTGCCTTTATTAGGATTCTCTATAGGTAAAACTTTCCTGGTTTGTTTGTCTGGTTTTGTTGACCGACTAAAGCAATTAATGAGTGCTTCATATATGCATCAAATGCTGAGACAATTTTTGACAATGTCGTGTGTGTGTGGCTTCCTCTTTACTGAGCATTCATGAAAGTAATATCAAGCTGTGTTGACCTCTTACTTGATGATAGACCCCAATTCCAGCTACTTTACAATGTACACACAATTTTGTTTCATCTGAATTTAATTTACATGCAGCTTTCTCATATTGTATTAAACATTTTTAATGCATTAGAGGATGCTTCTTTTAAAATTTTGTATGTTACACTTTTTGGAGTTGTAATTTCTTCTATTTAGATCATGTGCAGTGCCAGCCTTCACAAAATCACAATTTTGTGACGCTAAGGTCCTAAGCATTCTTTTTTTGACCCCAAGATATTCAAGAACAATAAAAGGTGCACATTTCCCAATTCTGTGATAAAAAATAAATATGGTGCCTAGTATTTGCATCCTCCCTAATTATCCTCCAGTTCAACACTGATTTTTTTTTAGGTTTATAGAAATTTAAGTAAATGTGTTATTGGCACTTGATCTTTACTACTTTAAAAGCTTCTACTGTACAATACTATTTAGTCATAGTATTGTATCCGGCTGCTGGTCCTTGATAAATTTGTGAAGCTAAATTTCTAACATATTTATGATACAGATCCCTACTATGTCCCAAGTTTTAGCCAGAAAGGAATGATGCGTTGCAAATATGAAATGGAGGTTTGTTTGCACTCGGATTCGTAGCTTTTTTTTTCCAAGGCAAATGTTGTGCAAATACAAACCTATTATATACTAGATTTATTTCCATAAGTTTGAACTTGACAGCATGAATTGGAAGTAGAAGATGCAAGATTGTTTGATATGGATGTTTCTTATCAATTTTTGATTCTTGCTCGGAGGATTTCAGGGTTGAATGGGACACATATGCTCAACAAGGTAATGTTCTTTATTTGAACACTAGAAATTAAAAAAAAATGAAAAAGAAATTACATACAAAGTACCAACATTTTATCGGTTTGTTTAATTATTACCCCTTGGGTGTTTCCGATGTTTCTGCAGATTAACTTGACTTGCCCCAGTGAAATTGAAGATATACAACTTTCTCCTAGTACAAAAGCTGTTAAGGATCTACACATTTCTCCATGTGGGACTCTCACCCTTTTAGCTTCATTAGGAAAGAAATTGTCTGTTCTTAGGTGTGCATATATCCATCTCTTATACCAGTTGATTAATCTTGTGCATTTTTGTGGTTATCAACTTAAACTGGTCTGTTCTCTCTTTTGACCCAAAAAAATATTTAACTTGTATATTTCTCTGTTTCAGTGTGGCAAGCAACAGAGTTGTCATCAATTATGATCTTCCGGTACAGTCTCTTTGTTATGTTTTATTGAAAGGAGTACAGAGATCCTTTTTGTTGTGCAATCAAACTTGTTTTGACTACTAGCTGTTCAGTTGAATCACATCGCAGTCAATTTTCACAAAAGATTTATCTTTTCTTTTTATAAAATTAGTACCTCAATTGTAAGAGAAAGTTTGCAAAAATAAATGCATAATAGATTGTTTTTATCTTTGTCCTTCATCTACATAAATAATTTAACTGAGTAATTGATCTTTACTTTTACATATCTGGCAAGTTTTTGAACGGAGTCAATTCACCCTGTATCTGCTTCCTGTGATTTCCCTTGACTACAGAGTATCATAAAGCAGTCGCTTGCAGCACTTATTCATTGACATCGAATATATTCTTACCATTTACCTGTAAAAAAATAAACTTTCTTCTTGACGATTGTTATCCTTCTATTCAAGACCTCTTTACTTGTGTTGCATGAGTGAAACTCGTCTTATGTGGAAGTGTTCCTGCTACATTACAATAAGGATGTTAAAGGGTGACCCACCTGTATAAAATAGCACTTACATTAAATCATGCAATAAACTGTGACCCAATTGAGATTAGCATTCATGCTAAGGAGCGCCTCAATTTTTTTAAGATAACTTTTAGAGCTGTCCTCTTGCCTCCTATGTTTGTCTCTTATAATTGTTAATATTATACTGTTAAGATATTTTATATCATAATGAATTTTAATTCCACCTTCCCCTCCCTTCCCTCATCTAATTTATACTCCTATCTATAGTGCTTGTTTCTAATTTCTATTCCATCTTAAGAATTTTCCTGAATTAATGTCATTGCCAGGACCCAGCATGGTCATGCTCTTGGGATCTAAATAGACCACACTATATGTATGCCGGATTACAGGTTTGGTCCTTAATTTTCCGCATTATTTATACTTAGCTCATCAAGTTTGCAAAAGCTAAATCATTATTGAGTAGTTCATGGCATTTACATTTTTCATTATATTGATAAAGTTTCTTTATCTTTTTTGTTTGTTAATTTATGCGTTCATAAATATGATTTGGGTTATTTCCATCTCCTCCTTTGGATTATACAACATCATCCTGTTATGGTTTTGCAGAATGGCCTGCTTTTAAAGTTTGATATGCGTAAGACCATGAATCCTCTACTGTCTGTGATTGGATTAACCTCACTGCCAATTTTTTCTATACATTCCCTTGCGTACAACCCTTGTCACGCTACTCATAAAGTGCTCACAGCTTCTTCAGCTGGCCCATGTGTGTGGAACACTGAAGATGGTGCAGAAAGGTTAGTATTATTATGTTGAAATGATTGTTTTGGTGGGTTTTTATCTGTAATGAAACTCATTGAAAATGCAGCCAGTTTAGAGAGAATGCTTCATTTTTAATTGATTTTTCCTTCTAGGGGGTGTTTTTTGTTTCTGTTCAGCCTAATCCCTATTGGCACAGTCCATGTTAACAAAAGAGACTGCTTCCTTTTGATTTTTTTTTTCCTCCTTTTTATGTGGATTGAGTTTTCTGTTCAACTTGATCCATATTAACACAATTCATGTTAACAAGAAATACTGCTTCCTTTTGAATTGATTAGTCCTTCTGTGTGGATTATGTATTCTGTTCAGCTTAATGCCTATTGGTACAATCCATGTTTAACAATGATAATCTAGAGCTTAACTCCTGTTACCTTGACATTTTAAGTTCATTTTGTCTTGAGTGCCATACCTTTGATCATTTAGTCTATTCAATTTTGTCATGAAATGTATTTGTATGGACTACTAAAGAGGAACAAGAACATTCACTGATCTAATGCTTATATGCTCTATTGTTACAGAATATGGACTTAGGAAGATAATCATTTTTAACAATGATAATCTATAGCCTCACTCCTGTTACCTTTTCATTTTAAGAATATGCAATGTTCATTTTTTCTTGAGTGCCATACCATTGATCATCTTGTCTATTCAATTTTGTCATGAAATGTATTTGTATGGACTAAGAGAGGAACAAGAATATTCACTGATCTAAAATGCTTATATGCTCTATTTGTTACAGAATATGGACTAGGAAGATAATCAATATTTTCATTGTTGACTTCTTTCTTTCTTTCTTTCTTTTTTTCCTTTTTTGAGCTGTTAATTGATTCTATGTTCTAATAAATGACTCAATTTTTCTTGAAAGGCCACATCTTGTTCCTGGATTAGTGAACCGTGGTGTTTGTATGTCACTTGCATATAGTTTCTCAACTGATGAAATTGTTGCATCATATCGACCCAAAACTCAGACCTCTAATACAAGTACTAGCTCTCAATCATCACAAGAATCCAGTTACCTTGAACCAGGAATTATGGGTTCCCAAGTTCATATCAAGAGACTTGGTGATGCCTTTTATCATGTCTTGGGCTCTGCTCCTGCCCATTTATGTAATTACCGGATGACGAAGACTGCTATTATAAACATGGATAACTGCTTTCCAATGTTTGCTTATGCGGATGAAATGACCAATGCATTGAGGTTGCGAGAACTGCCAAGTTTAACTGTGAACCAAGATCTTAAACCACACCAACATCCCATCCATGACATCAAGTTTGCAAATACCCAAGGCAAAGGTCTACTTGGTGGTTTAAGTGCAGACAAGTTGCAACTTTTCTGTTCAAAGAATTCATAAAAAAAAAAGGTTTGTAAGGCCTTTTATTTATTGTCCTTGTTATTAGAGTCTGCACAAAAAAACGGAAGTTGGCCAATGAAAGAAAGTTTGGTATCTATACAACTGTTTTTGCATGGAAATGGTCTCTTTTGTTGTTTGGCTCTATTGCAAGAGTTATACGACTGATTTTTGTATCAGATTCATGTTGTTTGTATATATATATATATATAATATCTCCATATCGAATTTGGAAGTTATGTTTTTAAGCTCTGAAACGTGTATTTTGAAAGGCTTGCTTCTTGTTATGGTAAATAACAAATAATTCTCTCCAAGTTCAGCTAAAGGGTAGTTATTGTTACACCTTATTTTATTATTTTCACATTATTTATTGCCAATTTTATAAATCGTCAAGAAATATTAATGTATTAAAGATAAAAGGATAGTTTTTTAAATTTAATATTAATAATGTGTTGTGAAAACAACAAAAAAGTGCATGATAATAACCCCCACATTCAGTTAAAATAGTAAGATAAAAAGTTTACACTTATCAGTACTCAGGAATATGATTGTCAGTTTTTCTATTAGAATTTATCAAAAACAAACAAAGCTTATTGTTTTTTTCTCTGCTGTTAAAGGGATTATGTGATAGATTTTTCAAAAATTTAGTATGCTAATAGAACGGGTGGGTAACTCACTAATGATATATATATATATATATATATGATTATTTTGGTCATATGGATGGTATTTATGATGATGAATATTTTTTATAAACTCGTGTCACAAAAAGTATTTATATCTGTAATCTGAGTGGTTTTTTGTGCGTTATTCAGTGGGGGAGTAAGAAGTTAAGAATGCTCAAAGAAAGCATCGCTTTTCCGATTTTTTTTTTTTTTGTTTGAGTGTAGATGATTTAATAAGATAAGGGTGCTAAAAAAGCCTTTTAAAAAAAAGTGTAAAATAAATAAGCCGTTCTTCCAAAAGTTTAACATAAAAACATACATTCCGACCTGCCGGATTCGAACCAGCGACCTAAGGATGTCTGTCAGGAGTATCAACTACAGTCCTCCGCTCTGCCAACTGAGCTAAGGTCGGTTTCTTTACCTAGTCCACAAAATTTAATTATTATCAAAACTGAATAATATTTGGCTGCCACATGCATGCATAAAAGAATTATGAATAATCATTCCATACCTATTTTAGATATATTTTATTAATAATTATTAATTATAATTTCGTATTAATTTTTCCACGATTTAACTATACTTCTTATTTTTTAAATTTATTTAAAAATATATTTAGTAGAAAAAATTAAATGTTAATATAATTCTTATTCTACAATATTATTTAAAATATTAAAATTAATTTTTATTTTTTAACTATTTAACACATATGTTTTAGTAAATAAAAATATAAAATTAAGAATAAATTAAATTTAATCTAATTATTCAAAATATTATGTATTTTATTATTAAAATTATATTTTCTATGTCATTATATGTATATAAAATAATAATGTTAGTATAAGTTCGATTTAAGTTAATCATAATTTCATGATTGTAATAATTACCATTATTTTACATCTTATCGATTACTGTTATTTTTGAAAAAAAATTATTTGATTTTTACAAATAATGACTATTTCAATTATATATAATTAAAATGCTCATCCTCATTTATCCATATTTCAATATTAATATTGGAGTGAAATTGTAATTTTAGTTTTTGTTTTGTTTTGTTTTGATTTTTTAAAATAAAAATAAAACTAATTAATTCTACAAATTGGAAAATATTTATATTCAATCTTAATTTTATTTTAATTAAATTGTTCAAACTATACACGAAACAACTCTTATCAATAAGACACATCTTCCCAACAGGGTATCTCTTATCAACGAATTATTTTCTTCTAGTGAGATACCTCTTATCAACAAGGTACCTTATATCAATAAGATACCTCTTCCTAGTAAGGTATCTCTTCTCAAGAAGACACATCCTCTCAACGAAGTACCTCTTATCAACAAGATATTTTCTACCAACAAGGCATATCTTGTTAGCAAAGTGTCTCTTACCAAAGAGGTAAGGCATCTTTTATCTATCGAGGAATGTCTTCAATGCACATCTCCCACATAACTTGTGTCACATCACAATGTAAAACTTTCAAGTAAAAAAGATAGATAGTTGGAGATGGTAAGACATAACGTGGAAGTTGGAAGATTAACTCTAAAAATAAAGTATGACATATTAACTTTATTTATGTTTATAATCATTATATTTTTCAAACATAAATAGGTAGATAACTCGAACTGATCACCTATAGAATTTCATTACTTAAAGAACTATATATTTCTCGTTTAGAGTGAAAAGGCCAAATGTTCCCCATCCAATTAGGATACAAGAGTAAATGTATGTATGCAAATGCCTAGCATAGGGAAAAAAATTCCATTGAAGAACTCTCGCAAAAATCAATGCAATAACCTTCAATTACGGAATGAGATAGCTAAATGGATCCCTACCCTTGGGGATGTGGGATAAGAGACTAATGCATATCCTAAGAAAGGATATTGAGTTCACCAATATGGACCCCTTCTTTAGGAAGCACATATAATAGTTAGATTCAATTTCACCTTTGTATCTTCTATCTAGCAAAAAATTAACACGATATCCCCCAAATATGAAGTGAGGTGACGAAATTGACCCATTTACTTGGGATATAGGATAAGAGACATGACGTTCATTCTAAGAAAGAATCTTGAGTTTATAAAAGTGGACCTTCTTTTTAAATAAATAAAAAATTCACGTCAAGGTAAACCAATGTTGAATTGCAAAAAAAATATATATGCTATATTGAATTATAAAGTGCAAAAGGGAAACAATGAGTTAATGCAAATAGTCCTAATAATTATATCTTATATTCATAGGTGTGGATGCATGCTAATAATCTTACAAATAGGTATTTTATGAGTACCTTTATTCAACGCTCTTTGTTTCCAATATTTAATTAATCTACAGAGATCACCCCTTTCCTTTTTAGTTTATCTCCTTAATCAAATAATTCTCACATCTTTCAAATTTTATTCAATAGCTTCGTAGCAGGCATTGAATCTGCACAACTCTTGATTTATAAAGACTACATGATAAACAACAAAAATATTTGAGTTACCATAAAAAAATAAATTGTAAATGATATGAAGACATGAAAGAGTACTTACATCGAAAACATGCCCCGTCATCAAGTGCTAGATATTCTCATTCTCTCTTTTGTGAGCTTTATAAATGGGTGAGTAATAAGTAGAAAACCTAAAGTGGTGGTATATGTCATTCTTGACACATCACATTTGCAAATAACATGTCCAGCCCATTGACCTAAACTCATTTATTGGATAAGGTCTCATTCGTATATGAACTAATAATTTCTTTTAATAAATACCCCCATTTTGTTCTAGAGGAACCTCAATTTTTCCCACTACTTAGTTGTCAAAGGCGATGAATACACAGTAGTTAATGGATTCACCATTTAGTAAAGTAGGCAACACAGGTCCCTAGTTTACCTTGACTCGTATAAAAAGTGATTGCTTGTAGGCTCCTTTTCTTTTGACAAGGTGTTTGGGGTACATGAGAAACAAGACCTCGTTTCTATTACAAGCATTTACAACTACACCACCAATTAACTAACATCAAGTGAATTCAAAGGATATATATGGGGTGGAATCCTCTACCTATATTTCAATATGAGCTCTTGAGGTCGATTCTTCTAAATAAGGTAGGGGAACTGGGGTATTTGTAGGAGGTGATTTACCCCACTGCTTTGAAAAGTCCACATTAAGGTATAGTAAAGCATAATCAGGTCTAGCTTATTATCCTGTATCTTCAAACTATTAATCATGAAGTTTATCCTACTTTCGAGGTTTCAATCGAGTCAGATAACAAGCTAAATATCCTCTAAGGAATTTTCATACCTTTTTATTTGTAGAAAATTGTCATGTACCTTGCATTTGTACGCCTTAAGGGAGAGCTCGTCTTCTTTAACCAAAACTAGGACCTGATGAAGTACAAGTGTTAGAAAATAACAAAATGAAGAAATAAAGTATCTAGCAAAGTGAAGTAACGAAGTGTAAACTTATGTGTAATCTTACATCTAAGAGATAATTTACCATCATCTTCTCGTTAGAGGCCCATTCCTTTTTGCAAACTTTCCTAACCCTACCTCGTACATCGTCACTTCCAAAATAACTAGAGGTTCTTCATCAGCTTAAGCCACTCGAAAATTTCCTCATCAATATATGTTATTGGAGTGTTTAGCACCACAATGTCTTTCAAAATAACTACATCAAATTCAATGAGGTCAAGGCAAATGACTCTGATTTGGGGAGTGGGAAACATGTTTCCTTCTTCTTTGAGGTTGTAGCTAGAGATAACATGGAGGACGAGCTAGGAATTTTTGACATGCCAATTGAGGCTAAAGGAAGAATTTTAATAGGTTTATTGTCTAGACAACTAAATCTTCAGTCTGTAAAAGTGAGATATTTCGACTAGTCTTTGGCATTATGAGTTATAGGTTGCGAGCACCACATATCAATCGGATCTTCAAAATCAACCTCTGTACAATCCACGTCTACAAAAATAAATGAACTCAAGTCCTAAACTATTGAGGAGCTTGCTGACAAGTGGTTGGACTATGTTCAAATTTTCATTCCAAGTATAATGGACTCGAAACTCTGCCCATTCACCCTATAGGTCACTTGTAATATAAATATACTTATTTTTCCAACCAGACACACTGTCGTGGGAGTTTTAGTATCAACACGTGACTAACAAGGTTTTAGATGTACGCCTTTCATTTATTAAGGCCATTTTTCTTAAAGGTTGTACATACATCGCACCTCTTTGTTCGTAAGGTCTACTTAGTGTTCCCCTATAACAATGGAAAGAAGTAGCAACACTTGCCACTAGTTAGGGTTCACTTGGACCGGGTTAAATGTCAAATGTATTGAGCACATAGATTATTATTCTTGGCAATGGATATCTGAGTCTAAGTTTGAATGTTAAGGAATGAATTACCCACCATTATGTAAAAGGATCATCTGCTTCACATAGGGGATCCATACATCTATTATGAGAGTTATCTATCTTGTTTGGAAAAGTTGGATGACTTATTAAGTTCATGAATATTCCCTTAATATCTCAAAATCAAGAGAATATGAGAGTTAATGTTTTGTATTATTATCCAGATAGCATGTGCGTAATACTAGTGATCTAAGGTACCTCGCTTATATAATGAATGTGATGTTATCGTTTAGCACCCCGTATATAACGACTTGATTCTTAGAAACAATCGATCTAATTTCAATTAAAATACTCAATGAATAAGACATGTAACCAAGACCTAATGAACAAGATTTGATTGTTGAGACTTTATGAACAAGATATAACGAACAAGACTTGAACTAAATAGAAACAATTTGATAATAACAATTTGTAAATTGTTTATAATCATATCATATATGATTTGTTCTTACATATATAGAATATAACATTTATCATTATAATAATGACATATATCCTACAAGTAGTTAATTTCAAGATCTTTAATATCTTTCTAGAAACCACAATATATTAACAATTCTTCTAACAATTATCATTTACTTAGTAAACATTAGATAAATATATCATTTATTTGTTTTTATGAACTTCAAAAATAATAGGAATGAACTATGTCAAATGCCCGTATGTTTATGTTTAAAGAGAAATATATTGAATGATTATTAAAATGTTACTTATCCTACCTTAAACGTCAAATGTCTAACCAAACACTTTCACACAGCACGTACATAAAAAACCCACTGTTTGGTTCTTTAACAAGGTTCCATAGATTAAAATAAAAGGTGAATCTTCTGCATAAAAATAAAAGTAAGAATCTTCTACGTAAAAATAAAAGTAAGAATCTTCTACGTAACGTCACTTTTAGATACACTTAATAAGATTAGGTTCAAAGTTAGGTATTAATATTTTTTTCTTTCTCTCTTTCTTTCTTAATACAAAGTGTGGGTGCAAATTCCGATATGCATATGTTAGATAAAACTTGTTCCATTTTTTTCCAGCTATTTTAGTTACGTAATAAATTTTTAGCTATCAT
Organism: Hippophae tibetana; assembly: GCA_037013495.1. Taxonomy (NCBI): domain Eukaryota; kingdom Viridiplantae; phylum Streptophyta; class Magnoliopsida; order Rosales; family Elaeagnaceae; genus Hippophae; species Hippophae tibetana. The sequence continues at coordinate 139,999,652 of CM072801.1, read as the reverse complement.
TATTTCAATATAATTTAAGAATAATTATATTATCAAACTAAATTTTATTAATATCAAAAAAATATTTTCATTTTATAAACCAAAAGAAATTAAATCTTAAAATAAAATATATATTTGTTATACCTATTAGTGTTTTTTATTATAAAGGTATCAGTTTTATACTATAAAAAATTTAAAGAGTTGATATTTTTAGAGTTCAAAGGATTAAATTAAAGCAATTTAAAATTTATATTTTCTAAAAATAAATTTTTTACTAAAACAATAATAAAGATATTTCTAATAATAGGAATGATAAATTATTCATTATTTTTAGAGTAAGTAATAACGTGTTAATTTAAGTTAATATAATTTTAAAAAATATATATTCAATAAAAGATAATTAAAAATAAAATAATTTAATTAGTAAAAAATATACTATAAAAATAATAAATAAATTAATCCATAAGAATACCCTAAATTTGTATTATGTACTCCCATATGTTACTAACACGGATGAAAGATGGGGAAAAAATCTAAACCTGTGGAGACAAAGAAGAACAACCAGTAAGTATGATACATGTCTCGTTATTTTATCACGTGATATATTATTTTCTATAATTAATTATATTTTATTTTTTATAAAATTAACATTAATAAAAATAAGAGTAATAATATTATGATACTATAAATTTTAATATTATAATAATCTTAAAATATTATTAATACTAAAAATAACACTAATATTTTATGTATTTTTATTATAACAATAATTAAAAAAATATTATACTAATAATTTAAATTGAAACGACCTAATTTTATTTTTTGTCATAATAATAGTAATTCAATTGAGCCTCATTGGAACTCGAGGAAACAAACTGAATCTTATTTTATATTATTTTTTATGAATTTTGTTCCCTAAAAACTTTTAAAAAAGATTAGATTGTAAATTTACAAATACAAATATAAAAAGAATATCTCTATTTTCAAAATAATAATTATTATTGATAGAATAAAATCTATATTTTAAAAAGTAGATAATTTATTTTAATAATAATATTTATTGTTTTAAAAATATTATTTTAAAAAAATAGAATGATAGAAGGATTAGTTAATAATAACATAAAAAAAGGCGGCGGGAAATAAAAACCTTTCTTTACCAAACTTTGAACCGGTTAAGAATAAAGTTAATCTTAAAGAGTCTCAAAGATTACTTAGCGGCTTTGATAAACCCATTTAAGGAAGTTTTCATTTGTGTTGACTTAAAACAAAAGTTAAATGACTAAGATACCTAATGCTATTAAATTTGATTTGTATCTAAGACCAGTAAATCTAGGGTACTATCGTCAATTTTTCCATATTAAAATTATTTTCTATCCAATACGAGTCACCTCCACGTCAGCACGAAAGAAACGGGAGAGAAGGACTCACTTGGAGAGAGATAAAACAATGTGAAGCAGCTGGAAAAACAGGATGCTAATAAAAACGAAACAACGAAGAATGAAAATTGAGATTCTAACTGCATTCCAAGGATTTATCCAAATACTATATTAGAATAATAGTTTGGTAAATGGTCTCACTCTGTGAAACCCAAATGCCTCTTGTGATACATGCGCAACAAGGTAAAGCCCCTTTCTTTTTGAATTTCTTGTTAACATCCTCTTTAGTTTTCTTCAATATTTTTATTATGAACCTTGCCTATGAATGCCAAATGGTTTTTTTTTTTTTTTTTTGGAATTTTCAATTGAAATGCATTGTAAGATTTAAATTTTCCTGATGAATTATGGGTTCTGCTCTGTTATGGTGTCGTTTCATCTATAGATGATATGCCGTTTTAGTTAATTTTACAATGTAAAGAAAAGATGGCTTCTTGAATAATCATATTGTTTTATTTATATGGATAATAGTCATTGACGTTATCTGGGGATTGTATACTTGTATTTCGAGCTTGATGGACAATTTTCCGACACTCCTTTGGTTTCAGAAGTGGGATTGGCTGAAAATTCTCAATAAGTGTCATGACATTTGGGTTCATCTTCTTGTTCATATTTGGGCCCATGAATTTTTGGCATTTTGTTGTCTCATTTGAAACTCTTCAGCCATGCTTTTGAAGTTTTTATTCCTTTTCAGGTATTATATTTTGAAAGACCACACAACGGAGTAAATATTAGCAAAAATTACAACATTAAGATTCTTCAAGTTGAGGGAATTCTGTTCTTAGACAACATATGCATAGATTAGCAACGTTAGTTTGAAAGTTATCATAGAACTGAGTTTTGACCAATTAGATATGCATATGTGTTGTGTCTTGGGTATAAAACTTAAACTGGTTAGGACATCTCCAACTCTGCACCTAAAGTTGCTCCAACCCAACCCTAAATTTTGCACCAAATATGATGCCATGAATAGTATTGTGCCAAATTTGGCACAAAACTGTTCATCGCACCGATTTTTTTTAAAAGAAAAAATTCTAATTTTTTTTATTATATATAATAAATTAAAATTAAATATATGATACAAATTAGTAAAAAAAATGATAAATATAACTTTTGGTGTAATAAAAGGAATATTTTATTTTATAAGGATTATACTTTTTAATGTGATATTTGGTATTGTGGGTTAGAGAGGAGTAAAAATTGGATGCAAAATGGTGTAAAATGGTATAAGAGTTGGAGACGGTCGGATGGAAGTGTAGCTTTAGCTTTCTATCGGGATAGAGCAACTACTTCTAGTTTCAGAAAGAAGGGGATGGGGTATGCCGAATGTGTGCGTGTATATGCACCATTGTGCCAGAATTGCCTCTGCTCCAGTCCAGGAGATAAATAAATATGCCTCGAGCTGAGCAGAGAGGCTGACTAGTTAAACTTGACAAACAGTGGGAAGTGTTTTGGTAGGTAGAGAGTCTTAAATATATGTTCTTTAGTATATATATTGTATTTGTAAAGGGAAGTTTAAGATGCTGAACGTCTTCTTAGAGCATATTGTTCCAACTATTAGATACAAGTCTATAATTTTTGCTAGTTATTAGTTCTTGTATTGTTTAAAAAGTATTATTAATAGATTTACACATCTGTTGATTACATGTATTGCGTGCGTAAACTACTGATAGCACTCTTATTTGTTCTGTCTCTTTCATCTGTTTGTAATCCATCCATTTTTTTTGTATGTCAGTTTTGCTTTTCGAATCTTTGCTGGGTTGCAGGCAGCCATATCTCGTAGGATAATTATAGCAGGCGCATCTATAAAGAAACACTCATCAACAGTTATTGTGTCCTTGCTTAGAGGAATGATCTTTTTGGAAATAATGGAGGAGAATGCTGGAAATTCCCATTCCAATGGAAAAGAACCCTTGGAGCAACCCAAATTGGCGAGTCAAAGCAATGAGACTGTACAAAAAGAAGTAAAAACTGCATTATTTGTCAATTATGGTAAAGATTGTTAGATAACATTGTTTTTTATATGATAGAGAAGAAATAACAAAGCATATAGAGGGCAGGCTCATTTTTAATATAATCAATAACATTAAATACAAAATTATATCTACTCCATCCTCATTTCATGACATAGGAGCTCGTGTATTTTCTATTTCATATTATATTGTTGATATGGAAAATTATGCTTCCATTGCTTCAACTTGAAACTAATTAATCACAATAATTGGTTCAGCAATGGTGTCAAAGAGTGAGAGTATGTGATACGAGTCGAGAATAGTGGGAGATATAAAGACAGAGACGGAGAGAAACAAGTGTAGAAAAAACAAGAAATAACTCTACACAAAAGAGTTCTCTAGTTTGTATTATTTTCTTCATGTTTTCATTACAATTGTATAGCTATTTATAAGGAAATTTTATTCCTTCAATTACTCTTTAAATTAAGCATTCCTTGTTTTACTCCTTGAATTAAGGATTCCTTGTTTTACTCCTTGAATTAAGGATCCCTTGTTTTACTCCTTGAATTAAGGATTCCTTGTTTTACTCCTTGAATTAAGCTCCTTGTTTTATTCCTTGAATTAAGGTCCTTGTGTTTATTCTTTGAATTAAGAACTAATATCCAATACTCCCCCTCAAGCTGGATCCAGAAGATTTATGGATCCAAGCTTGGACAAAAGTCGTTGAAATTGATGAGAAGCCAAGGGCTTGGTGAAGATGTCAGCCAGTTGGTCGAAGCTTTTTGTATAATGTGTCTGAATCACCTGTGATTGAACTTGTTCACGAACGTAATGACAATCAACTTCAATGTGTTTCGTCCTCTCGTGAAACACTGGGTTTGATGCTATATGCATAGCTGCCTGATTGTCACAAAATAAGGACATAGGAAGAGTTGTAGGAACACCTAAATCACACAGAAGACCTTTAAGCCATATCAACTCACACGCAGTTGAAGCCATTGCACGATACTCTGCTTCGGCACTTGATCTGGCAATCACAGTTTGCTTCTTACTCTTCCATGTGACCAAGTTTCCACCGACAAATGTACAGTAGCCAGTGGTGGACTTGCGATCAATTGCATTCCCTGCCCAATCAGCATCACAATACCCCATGATTTGTGTGTTGTCATTCTTCTTCATGATAATACCACGACCCACTGATCCTTTTAAGTAGCGTAAGATCCTTTTAACAAGGGTCAAATGCTCAAGTGTTGGGGAGTGCATGAATTGGCTCACAATACTTACAGAATATGTGATGTCAGGTCTGGTGATTGTTAGGTAGATCAACTTACCAACCAGTCGTTGGTAATAACTTATATCCCTGAGTGGCGTGCCCTTCAAGCTAGGTTTGAGCTTGCTGTCAAGAGGGGTAATGGCTGGTTTAGCATCGCTCATGTTAGCTTCCTTAAGCAAATCTAGGATATATTTCCTTTGGTTAAGAAAGAGTCCCTTGTGCGAGGTTGCCATTTCTATACCAAGAAAGTACTTCAATATCCCAAGGTCTTTAATTGCAAACCTTTGTTTGAGGGACTGTTTGAGGTTGAAAATCTCGTCAGCATTATCACCTGTAATTATCAGATCATCTACATAAATCAGCACAACCAATTTGCCCATAGCTCCTGTGCGAACAAATAGTGAGGAATCGGCATTGCTGCTTTTGAAACCAACACTAGTGAGAACTGAGCTTAGCTTGGCATACCAAGCTCGTGGGGACTGTTTCAAACCATAAATGGATTTGTGCAATTTGCACACTAAATCCAGTTCATTGCTTTGAGGATGCCCAGGTGGCAATTTCATATAGACTTCTTCTTTGAGATCACCATGCAAAAATGCATTCTTCACATCCATTTGGTACATAGACCACCCCTTGTTTACAGCCACAGACAGTAACACTCTTACCGTGTTCATTTTTGCAACAGGTGCAAATGTTTCTTTGTAATCCACCTCGAATGTTTGAGTGAATCCCCGAGCTACCAATCTTGCTTTATACCTCTCAATTGATCCATCTGACTTGAATTTGAGCTTATAGATCCATTTGCAACCCACAACTTTCTTGCCTTTTGGAAGTTTGGTGATGCTCCATGTGTTGTGTTGATCTAGGGCTTTAAGTTCTTCTTGCATGGCTTCCTTCCACACCTCTTGGCTGTTGGCCTCATGAAAGTTTTGAGGCTCACTGTAACTCGATATAGTGCTGAGGAATGCGGCATGGGTTGGTGTCACTCTCTTATATGACACATAATTTGAGATGGGATGTGTGGGTTTGTAGGTGACAAAGTCTTGAAGTCTTGTGGGAGGTTGCCTAACACGCATTGGATTACGTCGTGGAGCAGAAGGAGTTATCTCACACTCGTTCACATCTTGTACCATATTGTGAGGATCATCTTGATTATCACCATCTTCATGCAGTGTACCATTAAGACGAGACCCTTCATTGTTACTTTCAGTGAGAGATGCATCAATGTTGACATGGCTGGGATCTTGTTGTTGTGGAGCCTCAAGTTCGATTCTTGGTAATGGAAACACATCCAAGATGTCATCCCCTTGACTTGTGATTTCATGTGACTTGCTAAAAAAAGGGTTAGTTTCATAAAATCGAACATCTTTAGACACAATTAATCTCCTAAGTTGGGGATCATAACACTTATATCCCTTTTGTGTAGATGAATAACCAAGAAAAATACATTTAACAGCTCTAGGATCCAATTTATCTCGATGATGAGATTGAATATGTACAAAACAGATGCAACCAAAGACTCTAAGGTGTGAAAGGTTAATTTTCCTTCCTTTCATAACCTCTAGAGGAGACTTGAAATCTAAGACTCGACTGGGTAATCTATTGATGATGTAAGCAGCTGCCATAACCCCTTGGGACCAGAATCTCTTTGGTACATTCATTTGTAGCATTAATGCTCTAGTTTTTTCAAGTAAGTCCCGATTTTTGCGTTCAGCTACACCATTTTGTTGAGGTGTGCCAACACAACTTGTTTGATGCATAATGCCATGAATGCTCAAATATTGTTTCATGATATGGGACATGTATTCGGTGCCATTGTCAGACCTTAAGGTTTGAATTTTAGAAGAAAAGTGATTTTTAACAAGATTATGAAAGTCCTTAAATACTTCCATAACTTCATTTTTAGACTTTAAAAGATATAACCATGTGACTCGAGAGAAATCATCAACAAAAATCACAAAATACTTATAACCATCAAAAGATTCATTAATTGGTCCCCATACATCTGAATGAACTAGTTCAAAACACTTACTAGCCCTAGACAAGGAAGAATTAAAAGGCAATCTAGTGGCCTTAGACAAGTGGCAAGTTTCACATGCAATTTCATCATTTCCTAAGTTTGGAAATAAAGTTGACAAAATTGGTAGAGAAGGGTGAGCTAAACGTTGATGCCACAATTGATTATCTTGGATAGGATTAAACTTAGCTTGAAACCCTCTGGGATTGCTCTTGGATATGTAATAGAGACCATCTAAGTAAAACCCTTCACCAATCGTCTTTTTGGTGACACAATCCTGAAAAATGACATTGTGAGGAGAAAAAATGGCTAAGCAATTCAAGGTATTTGTGATTTTTCCTACAGACAGAAGTTGGAAAGGAAAGGAAGGTACATATAAAACTGCCGACTCGATTTCATCTGACATTAATTTTATTTTTTCCTTTCCTAAAACCTTTACATTCTCACCATTTGCAATTGAAACTTGTGAAGGATTTGCTAATTTTTCAAACTTATGAGACTTTGACACATGGTTTGTCATATGATCTGTGGCACCTGAATCTACAACCCAAAAATCATGCAACATATTTATTTTAAGAGCAGTTTTAAAGGCTTTTATGATACCTTGCATGTCCTCTTGTGGTATGAGTTTTGTATCTGCCAAGAAGCCCGCAAACTTGCCTAGCAATGCTGTTGAGTTTCCTTCTTCTATGCTATCTACACAGTCAATTCTAGCTCCTCTTGTCTTGCTTTGAAGATACAACATAAACTCATTCATGAGTTCAGCTGGATTCGCTGTGAAGTTCTTGAATGGATCAGACCCATTAGAGGTAGAGGCAAAAGCATGATTAGCACGGAGTCCAGTACGATTCACTTTCTGTAAACCCTTATCCTTTATAAAATCAGGTTTTAATTCTGGATGTAGAATCCAACATGTGTCCTTAACATGGCCCGTATGGTTGCAATGTTGACACTTCAAGTTTGGATGCTTCCCTTTGTACTTCCTCTCGTTGGTTAGATAGGCTCTTGCCTCAGGTGAACTAGCCATTGTATCCTTGTTCATGACTTTCCTTCTTACTTCTTCACGTTGAATTGTCGCACATACATTGGTGAAGGAAGGAAGTTCAGTATTCATGAGTATATGGCATCGTATATCTTCATATGTTGAATCCAGACTGGACAAAAGTTGAAATATCTTATCTTCTTCCGCTCTCTTTCGTAGCAGAGCTACATCGGTTGTATGAGGACGATATATTTCCAACTCATTCCACATGCTTTTCATGCTTCCTAAGAGTTGTACAAAAGGCTTGCCATCTTGTTGCAGATCTGAGATGTCTTTCTTTAATTGAAAAACTCGTGCAGCATTATTTTGACTGCCATACATTTCCTTGACCGTCTCCCATAGTTGGTATGCAGATTCAGAGTAACTGAATATTTCAGCTAATTTACGTTCCATGGAATTTAGGAGCCATGACATAACCAGCTGATCCTTACTAAGCCAGGATTCATAGGTTGGTGAGGAAACATCAGGTACTTCGATGCTTCCATTTATGAACCCCAACTTGGACCTTCCACCTAGAGCCAGAGACACTGCTCTTGACCAAGGCAAGTAATTAAACTCATTTAACAAGACTGAGCTTAATCTTTGATTTGGGTTGACATCCACCTCATGCATATTCATGAAGGAAAGCACTGATGAACTTTCAGCTTCTGATCCTAGCGGCTTGTCTTCAGCCATTTCAAAGATTGAAGATGCTAAGATAATAATAAAGCAGAAGCAAGTTAATTTTCCTGCTCTGATACCATGTAGAAAAAACAAGAAATAACTCTACACAAAAGAGTTCTCTAGTTTGTATTATTTTCTTCATGTTTTCATTACAATTGTATAGCTATTTATAAGGAAATTTTATTCCTTCAATTACTCTTTAAATTAAGGATTCCTTGTTTTACTCCTTGAATTAAGGATTCCTTGTTTTACTCCTTGAATTAAGGATCCCTTGTTTTACTCCTTGAATTAAGGATTCCTTGTTTTACTCCTTGAATTAAGCTCCTTGTTTTATTCCTTGAATTAAGGTCCTTGTGTTTATTCTTTGAATTAAGAACTAATATCCAATAACAAGTTTGGTGAACAAACCGTGTTACAACAGCTTATAAACTGAGTTTATGATTCTTTTGTATCTTTTCCCCTTGCCCTATAGGCTTCTCCGAACCATGAATAAGTGTTAATAATTTCTAGAAGAAACGTCTATTGTTTTCTCACTCCATTATTTCTCACAAATTTCGAAGATCTGCAATAATAAAGAATAAAAATAAAGTTTTTCATTTATTTCAAGTGTGCCAAAAGGCGTAAGAGAATGTTACTGCATCATGAATCTTTCCTTCTTTTTGCTGTCATAGCCAAGTGATCTTTATGTCACTTAAAAAAGCATGAGGTCAGGGTTTAGTCATCCTAAAGGGAAGGTAGTATAATAGTTTCTATTTATGAGGAGAAGGGGAATAGAGATTGAGAGTTCTTTTGCATCATTGAATGACCCAAAGAAGATCCATATGTTTCTATTCCTTTGTTAATGTGTAATTAACGATTCAAATGTTTGCTTCTTAAGCATAACCTGGTTTATTTATTTTGTAGCTGCAATTGCTTGGCATGAGAGTAGAAGAAAGTGGGTTGGTGATCAATCCCAACGACTGCGAAAAATGGAAAAGGATCCAGTCATAAGGTATATCCTCTTGAGAAGCTTATAATTTAAAATTTGATTTGTTCTTGTTGCCATTGATTGCCCATTACTACTGATTTCATATCATGGCTATGCTTGTGAAGGGAGGACATTTGCATTGTTTTTCTATTTTCGCCAAACATATTGTATTGCATCCGAGGCTTGAAGAAAGGCAACAAATTTTTTGCATAAGTAGCAGAATTCATAACTTGAGGAAAACTTCACACACCCCCAAAAGGAAAGAACCAATTTAGAAAGAGAGACATAAATTGACGAAAGCACCGAGTCTGGTTTATTTATGCAATCCCTGAGTGAAAAGTCTACTTTGATCATGACTGCTTGTTTTTCTTTTCTCTTAAACATTAATCAAATGATAACTGCAAAGGTTATTTTTTATTTTTTAAATATGAATAACTGCAAAGCTTTTACATCCGGTTATATGTACCTCTGTTGGCTTTTCTATGATACAGAAGTATATATATAATTTCATTTTAAATTCTTAAGTATCACAGTTCATTTTACCATCTTATCGACGGAACTCTGTAGTTCAAATCAAGTGCATGTATAATGCAAAACTCCGAAAGTTAATTTAGAGCAAAATGATGATAGCCATGTTTCTTAAAGTAGATTCTGTTGTTGTTCTATAAAAGAAAATCTTGCAGCATTTCTCAACTATCAATATTTAGATATTTCTGACATTCACATAAAGTAATTCTACGAAGTTCAAATTACTTAATCATCCAAAAGACAAAATAAATTAAAGTAATTCTTTTTATCAACATGCTTCTTATGGCCACAGTAGTGAACTTGCTTCTTGCTGGCCGTTATTTTTAAAAGATAAGTGGTTGTAGTGTTCTGTGAAAAGAGATTTTTCATTTAGACAAAATAACTAAATGATGGACACTTCTATTACATAAAGTGAAAATAGTAAGCATGAGTTACAAATTCGTAGACGTTCTCAGAGTTGACGTAAAAATCATAAATTGCAGCTGGTCAACCTCATATGAAGACCTGCTTTTAACTCATGAGCCTTTTGCTGAATCGATTCCTTTGACGGTAAGCTTCTCACTCTCCCATGTGATTTTGCAGTACTGCATTTGTATTTACATATTCAATTAAAAACGTTCGATCTGTGTGCTATCGTGCCCTGTGATAGTTATCTCTATTGATTAAATTTAATGATTTTCTTATTCCTTTTACTTTTTTCAGCTCTGTATACTTTGTAGTGTGTACTAATTTGATTCTTCTGCAGGAGATGGTGGACTTTTTAGTTGATATCTGGCATGATGAAGGCCTCTTTGATTAGATAGTGTTTGGTAGCGGGATGAAGAATGATCAAATAGAAGAATTCTTTAACCCGTTAGGATCCTAATCTTATATAGCTGATTATTTCTGCCATTGATTGATTGATCTTGTGAGACAGGATCTAATATCATACTTTGAAAGAGATGGGTTATTTGGATAATTCAAGTTGTAAGTTACTAATGGTACATCTTAATTTGTAGATTATACCAGTGAAACCCATGCAATTAAAAGCTACTGTTTTTGAAAAATTATTAATGTGTTTTGTTGCCTTGTTGAGTCACGGTGAAGTGAATTTGTTTAATTTGCCTTTTAAGCATGCTTTCAAATGTTTGCTTGGAAATAGGAATTTAGAGTAATGTTGTGCCATAATGTTGAACTTTTTTTTTTTTTACATATTTATTTTATTTTTTAATTTCCCTTTCCTATATTGAATGAGCATGATTATTGTGAGCTATAAACATTATTATTAAAATAAATTATCTATTTTTAAAAAATAATGATTATTAAAATAAACACTGGATTTTAAAAATAATGATTATTGTTCTGCAAAACATTACTCTTTTTTATCGAGAGAAAAGGCTAATACTAACACTAATAATTGCCCCGTACGATTTAATTGTAAGTTAAATAAAATGGGGTCTCATAACCATTCGAAAACCTAGCTTTCACATCTCCCTTCGTCTTTCTCCTCTATCACTCCTCCTCTTCGAAGCGCCTTCGTCTTCCTCTTCGAAATATCACCACTGTTATGGATTCCAAAATAAGTTTTATATGAAGTTATTTTTTGTGAAATTTGACAGTAGAGTTAATTCAACTTAGAGTTAATATTGTCATTCTACTAATTGTTTGGGAGTTCAAATTAGACTGATAAGACGAATTTCGTGCTATTATAGCCATGAATATATTTCATTCGTTATAAGATGTGCTCTGTTTTATATTTATCAAATGTAAATAGGCAGACTCAACAACATTGAGCTCAAATAGAAACAATAGTAAATTATTTCAAATAATGCTTTGTAAGACAACTATCTGGGCAAGAAGCAAAGCTGCTTTGCCTACATACATGACCTTTAAATAGAGGAATTTCAAGGATTAATGTGATAGCTGTTAATACTAGAATATCAAAAAAATTCTGGCATGAGTCTGGAAAAATAAGATGGTACTCGTACATTATAAGTGATACCATATATAATTTGATGATAGTTCTACAATATCATAGGCATACATAATAATGGCGTTTGGAATTGGGTTTCGTTTTCTAACAGTTAAGGGTTCTCGGCTGTAAATTTGGGATTTGGTAGGCATGCTTTGTTAGGGTTAGTTCACTGTATTTTTTTAAATCTGAATTTTCAGGAATAATCATCAAAATATTATTTTAATATAAAATATCTTAAATCAACATAAATTGTATATTGAAAAATACTAAATAATGTTTTTTAAAAACAAATAATTAAATGATACCCATTATAGCCCCTTTTCCAAAATTAATAAAATTTTGTTGTTTAAATTGCATTAGCATATATAATCTAATAATTTTGTGTGCATCCGCACGATTTAGATTCCGTTTAGCGACAGTTTTACTTGTTTATTAGACAGTAACATATTAAGGTTGAAGATAGAGATGAAAATAATGAACTTTATCTACATTTTCTAACGTTTTTTTCTAAAATAAAACTATTAATTAATAACATAAAATTCTTCAAACTTTATTTTTTAATAAACATAAACACACCCCGCGAAAAGGAAAGGGAGTAAGAGTTAAAACTTTATCAAATTAAAAAATAATAATTTTAAAATTTATAATAACAAAAATAACATCATAATAACATTAAATTAAATTCAATATTAAAAAAATATAAATAATAATAATATATTTTTAAAAATATTTAAATAAATGATATTCAATATTAAATTACAAACTTGATTTTTTAAAAAAATTGAGAAAATATGTTTTGATAACAAATGATTTCAACAAAGTATGGACAAATCATCATAGTTTTTGGATAAACTATTTAAAGGTGTAGATTTTAATAAATATTAAATATAAATTAATAATTTATTTTTAAAATATGAAAAATATTTAATTATAATAAGAAATATATATATATATATATTCTCAAATTATGGTTCTTTAAAAATCAAGTTTATTTAGTAAAAATCTTTATTTTGTATAAAAGATTTCACCATAAATAACAAAACAAAGTAATTATCAACATTTTAGGCAAAGTAAATTCGGGGAGTCAGCAGGTGAATCAATTAAAAATATATATGAATTTGAGCTTTATAAGAATTAGAAACATTGAATCCTAATTTAGGGACTAATTTTTCATTTAGCAAAAAAAAAAAAAACTATTTAAGATTTTAGTCATCAAATGGCTCCGCCTCTACCAGTGTCGTCAACCAGTTTCTTGCGGTTGTTGTGGCAATTTATGTCACAAATCCCATGTTTGTGATTAGTTGGGTTTCTCGTGTTCATGAGAATGGGACTCATCCTTGTTGCTACTAGTATATGCTTCTAAGGCCCTGCATTTGCAACCAGCACACACCGTTATATATTTATAAAAACACACACACACACCATTATACATATCCATGTTTCTATTTATTTATTTATTTATAATTACTTAGTAACTGCTTAGCTAGCTATGATAATGTTACGTGCATTGAACATTCCACACATACATAAACAATACAAGAATTTCATGTCCCAATGTCACATAATACTTGCCATATATGAAAGTATATAAGATTTAGATTAATAAAGCAAATATCAATTACAATTTGATATAAAATAATAATAATAATAATAACAGTCAATATTACATTTTGTAAGTTAATTATGATTTATTTTGTAATTTAAGTACTTTTTTTCTATTTTTTATTTTTTGATTCATTTCATTATTTACGTAATAAAATTACATGAAATGTTTACTTTATATTAATCACTTTTTTTACATGGTTTATCACATATTACTCTGTTTTTAAAAATTAACAAATTTATTATAATTTATATTATTATATTTAAATTATAAAAAAATAACCACATGAAAATGAGCAAATCAACTAATTTATTTTATTTTCTTATATTTTTTTTAAATAATATTTTTAACACAACAATCTCATACTCATAAATATATCATATTATAAGTAAAATAAATTTTAATTTTTTTTATAAAGCTATATAGATATGTATAAAAAAGTTATAAAATGAAAAATGAAAAAAATTAGTTGATTTAGAAAATATCTATTATTATTTAAATATTTTTCTCTAATTTAAATATAATAATATAAATTTAAATATTTTTTTTATTTTTAAAAAGAAAATAACTTGAGGTGAATCAATAAAAATAAAGTGATTAAAATGATTATATATTAAAAAAAGATTTGTAGTAAAAATCATCTAATTTTTGTACTAATAATAATTTGCAAGTGAAAATATAGATTCTTTACAAATTTGGATAATATTTTCAGGATAATTATAACAAATATCAAGAATATTTAAAGTTTTTTGTTATAATTTAATAATGAAGCGTTTTTAAAAATAACTCCTTTTAGTACATTAGTAAAAATAAAATATCTATTACGCAAATATCTATGTAGTTGAATAAACTTACTCGCCGACATTGGCATTAAATTCGTCGGTTATTATCTCGGGATGTGCATTGAAGGCCTGTTTGTTAAAAACTGCAGCTTCCTTAGCTCTCTCTTGCCAATATGGGTCGGCCAAATTAACGCTTTGCCTGCCCTGATCCTCAGCTTCCACACGAATTACAACAAACAAAAACAAAATAAAAAACACAACATGGTTTGCATTAATGGCTGCCATAATTATTATTATTTTTTCTATATCTATCTTGGATAAAATAGTTACGAAACACCTTGTTTCTTATTACAAAAGCGTCTTATGTTTAAAACTAAGGTTTCTTTATATAATAAAACAATTATATATTTACGAAAATTACCAAGGATTTGGTCGGAGATGTATAAGCCGTAAAGAGTGGTGAGGCATTAATTTAACTCCATTTCAATGGTTGTTGACTTGTTGTCTTTAAATTTTTTTAATTTTAATTACTATTTCTATTTATTTATTTAGTAAAAAATATTACAAAAATAAAGGGTCAATTCGCCTCTTCTTACAAAAAACTTAAGCCTTTTTCCACTTATTGAATGTACACACATGCATGTTAAGATTTTTCTCTATATAATATAATTTTTTTTTTGCGTAAAGTTATTGTAGAAGTACTAATTTGATGTAAAATTTTAAATTTTAAATTAATCACAACCGTATTAATTTTAATTATAACATTTCATGTAAAATCAAACATATATCAAATTAATATATTAGAACATATTAATTTAATATATGCATCAATCTTACTTAATATATTCTAAAGTTTTGGAATTTGTAGATAAATCTAATCAAAATTTAAAAATCAATTATATAATTTAATTTTAATAATATTATAACATATATTAAATAATATGTAACAATCTAATTAAATATTAGATTTATTATCAAAACTTTTAAATTAATAATCAAATCAAGTTAACTTACATGTGTCAAATTTTAAAAATTTAATAATTAAATCATGTATTTTAAAAAAAATTAAAAACTTATACCTAAAGTTTGATCAAATTTTGTGGGATAATGAAGTAGTTAAATCTATAATAAATTAGCATTTTCTTGAAGTTTCTTAGTAATAGTTAGAATGGGGTGAAAAGTTATAGTCTTCTAGATTAGGTCATGGTGGATTGGAGAAGAACAGAGAAGAACAGTACTGGTGGAGGTTTTGCTTTTGGAGTGAAAGGAGAAACTAGCAAACCGAATAATGGAGTCAAGGCTTTAGCAAGAATAAAGAGAATTCAAGTGTAGTAGTGGTTAAAAGAAGATGCCCTTGTCATGGTAATGATGTTAAAGGCTTCAAGGGGATACGCGTGCAAGGAATGGACTAGAGGATGTATCTTTCCTTAATAATCTCCAAGCTAAGCCAAATTCATTGGCTCATGATGCTTTGTTTGCTACGAGTGTTCATGCAAGAGTGGTGAATACCCCCCCATATGGTGGTATTGATTGATTCAGTGGTGGGTTTTGTCTTTGCTTATTCTTTTCTAACTCTTAATTGTAAGGTTGATTTTATGGCTTATGTGTTGATTTTGCTCTTTGAGTCTTGTTTGAGTCCTCTTTGTAGTTTCTATGATTTGATATATATTTTAGTGTTTTCTGGTAGTTTTGTTAAAGTTGATGCGATGGACTTGGTTCTAGTTTTGGTCTTATTCTTTGTTGGAGGCTATTCTGATTTTTTTAAGGGCCAAGTTGGATATTGTTGGCATTTGATTTCATAATTTTTCTTCCTCAAGTTTCAAACTTAGCTCTTGATGAAGAGAATGTTTAGTGGTTGATCTCTCTAAGGCTACTTTGTTTAGTAGTTGAAGTTGGGATCATTATAATTTTGTTTAGGTGGACTCTTTATTGAATCTTTTGTTGTTTTAATTTTTATTTGTTTCTTGTTTTTCAAGTTTAATGAAATTGTTTACTGTTTTCGATAAATAATAATAAACACCATCATGAAATGTTGCCATTTTCAATTTCACTTAAATGAGTTGAACTCATACGTTTAACTCTTTCATTAATTTTTTTAAAAAATAAAATTTGTTTTATTTTTTGCCAAAAACAAACACATATAAGTGAATAAAAGGTGATAAATATTACAATATTTTAATAACTTGCTATTCTAAAGCCCCCTTTTAATAACAACAGCCCTTAAAAAAAATTATAATTTAGTTTATGGAAACTTCAATCCTAATTTAAAGAAGTGCTATTAATTTTTAATAATGTATTTAACATTATTAAAAATTGTATTGAAAAATTAAAAACTAAAAATTATTATGGGAAGATTTGGAGTCGGGAATGATAACCGACCGGGATGATCAGAATTATTCTAATTTAAACGTCCGTCACACCCTTTTTCTTTGTAGAATAAACACGCTTGGATCCTAAGCAGAGTTTTCCTCCTTCACTGATAACGAGAAGCAAGTAAGCAACGGAACAGGTTCTCTTCGTTCTCAGATTTTTTTGTTTGCTGTTCTTCTGGAGATTTTGCCTTTGGGAGTCACGGAATAAGAAGAGGAAGAGAGAAGAGAGAGAGAGAGAGAGAGAAAAAGAAGATAAGAATGGAGAAATTAAAGAGCATGATAAAACCGAAACCTAATCCGCAGCAGCAATTGAGAGATTGGCAGAGGAAGCTTCGCCAAGAATGCCGCAACATTGAACGTCAAATCAGAGGCAATGCTCTTCTTCTTCCCCTCCCCTTTTCTCTCTGTTATTTTTTCTACGTGATTTTTATAATTCGTAGGAATAAGAAGTTGTAGATTTTTAATTGTGGGTTCGATTATTTTTTCCTATTTTACTCCTTATGATGAAATTAATCTAAAAGAAAGTTCATTGCTTTTTTTTAGATGTTCAGAGAGAGGAAAAGGGTGTAGAAAAAGCCATAAGGGAGGCTGCCAAAAGAAATGACTTGGTCTCAGCTAAGGTACTTCCGAGTCCTTTGTCAAATTTTTGCACCTTTTAGTGGTTTTTTAGGGTATTTTCCTTTCCCCCCAATATACTGGTCTACAAAAGAATTACAACTGCATAGGTGGCAGTTCCACGAAAGTTTGACAGCTATCTTTTATTTGGAGGATTCGTGGCTTTAATTTATTAGGAAGGAAGATTTTTGCTAAAGTTTTAAACGAAAATATAATGTATGCTAATTTAATGGAATTTATGGTTTTGGGGATCTTGAAATTTTCTGTCAGCTAATATTATTCTCATATCCTTTCAAAATTAGAAGTTGTTGGATGAACTTCCATAATTCTAGTATGAGTAATTAAAGGTAGATCAGCCTTGTTTTATCCTATTATCATGTTGTTATTGTCCAACTCATTCTGCTACTTGTGTTCAGGCACTTGCAAAGGAGGTTGTGATGTCAAGAAAAGCTGTAAATCGCCTTCATGAAAATAAGGCCCAACTCAATTCGATATCTATGCACCTTGGAGAAAGTGTTGGTATTGTTTTTCTTGTATCTAATGAAGTTCTAATTTCATGCTTAGAACTTGTAACCTCATGACATTGTGTGACTTTGTATGAGACTGTCACTATAGATTGACTATTTTCATATTGCTTTTGTTGTCATTCTTCCTAAAGATATACCTTTTAGAGTGATAGCTATGTTTTCCTGAAATCTGTAGATTTGTTTAAATATCGCGCTCATGTCATGTTGAAGTATTGCAGAAGAAAAAACTGCAAAATCCGATCCAATTTATCGTAATTGATTAGATAACTAGATGGTTAGCCCTATTATAAGGAACAGATGCTAACTTAAATCTTAAGCCAATTTGGAAGTGATAATTATTAGATACCTAAGGTCACTATCCTTTTTGAGTTATGGAAGAGGTTTTTATGGTAAATTGTTCTCAGTGTCAAAGCACAAATAGAGGAAATTGGTAGTTGATTTCATTGTGATATACAAAGGATATGTTGCAGTACCTGGTCTTTTGGCCATTTCATGTTGTCATTCTGTAATTTCAATAATTCAATTGCAAGCATTAACAAATATTTAAATATACTGTTGCCTTTCTGTGGAAACTTTTATGGGATGTGCTGTTGTCATGTTTATTTCCTGGTCATTTCTTTTCACTACTCTCAACACACTGATAATGTTTCTATAATAGACTTTAAGAATGTTTATCTGGTTGGTGGTCTGCAGCTATTGCGCGTACAGTTGGTAATCTGTCCAAGAGTGCAGAAGTCATGAAACTGGTTAATGACCTCATGAAAGCTCCCCAGTTGGCTGCCACAATGCTAGAATTTAGCAAAGAAATGACCAAGGTAGTATTTGTATCTTATCTAAATTCCTTTCATTTTTCCAGTATGGCTATTGTGACATTCAAAGAGACCCTTGCTATGATTGTTGCTTTATGGAACTATTATTGCTTGCTCTTGTTTGGAGTCGTTTTATTTTGTTTTTCTTTTCATTTGGTTTAAGAGTAATCATTAGTGGATTCATTGACCGAATTTATGGCCTATCCAGTAAATTCATTGGATGTACTTGAATTTCTCTGCAGCAGATGCCTAGCTGTTTTTGTGGCACAAAGTTGTTACTTTCGACTTGCCTTTCATGAATAAGCATTTTTTAATGCATTGGATAACGCTTAAATCCTTTCAATGATGTAATAATGAAGCATATTGGGTCACACCCATTTCAAACTGTCCCCTTCCCTTCTTCTCCTGTGGAAATAAACACATTTTTCATGCGAAAGCTTCTAGTTTTATTGCCTATGTGGCTGTGCTATCTGATTAAGAACTCTTCTAAATTGTGGATTTTAGGTCTCTAGGATATTCAAATTAAACATTTTTTCGTCATGCAGGCAGGCGTAATTGAGGAAATTGTAAACGATTCCATTGATATAGCATTAGATTCAGAAGACATAGAAGAGGAAACCGAAGAAGAGATTGATAAGATTCTGACTGCAATAGCTGGGGAGACAGCTGCAGAGCTTCCGGAAGCAGTCAGGAAGGAAAGGGTGAAGGTACCAGCCCATAAAGCTGGTGCTTCGCAAGAGGTATGTACCTTGAATTCTTTTCCAACTCACTTAATAATTTCTTCAAGAAGCTTGAAACTAAGTCTTATTATTAATTTGAACAGGAGGAAGCCATAGATGATGAGGAAGAATTGGAAGAGTTAAGGGCAAGGCTTGCTCAAGTAAGATCATAGTTTTTCACATTGTTCCTATTTCTGATTCCCTCTGCACAGTGAGAAGATGAGTTTGTATATCAAGTTATACGATCTGTGTTGGTCAATTCATAAACTACAAGAAGTTCCAAACAAAGAAAAATGTAAGATATATATGACTTAAATCGATTCTTACACGGTCATAATTTTATACTGTCATTTTTTCACACAAGTCTGCTCTTTCTCTTTCTCTCTCTAGTCTCTAGTCTCTATATCTATCCATATGTTCTCTTTTTGTTGAATGAATGGTTTTTGTTTACTTGATTGGTTTCTCATTTTATTTGGTGTCCTTTCCATTTGATAGATCCCATTATACCTTTCTATATGAAGCAGCTGCTCTTTGTTAAGGGATTCAAGGAGCATCCTTAAAACTTGTGATATGATGAAGTTTCCTTTCTGAGAAATAATATACTTCCAAGCAGTTGCCAATTATATTTTTAAGTAGTTTACAGGATAAATATTTTTTTTATAAAAATAAGAAAAAATTTATTCAACCATATGGATAAATAGTACATAAATTTTCAATTCAAGAAAGCTTCAATTGAGAGGATAATATTGGGAAATAGCTATACCACATGATATATTAAAAAGATACTTTTGAGCATTCTTTGTTTGATTAGTATTCTTCTTTTGCCTTAGAGCTTGGTGGAATAGATTCTTCAGAAAACATGAAACAATAACATATGTTGGATTTTTTTGACATAATAAAATCTAAATATCTATATCATGCCATCTGTTTATAGTAAACATCATTTATTCATTGATTTTATCATTTGCGGTATTTTTGCCACTGGTGGTGTTGATGGTATAACCACGTCATCATGATCGATATCAAAAGTATTTCCATTAAACGGTGGATGTCGTTCATATATATATTGAATGTCATCCTCAACGAGCCTGATTTCATCATTTTGATCATAGTATATATAATTTGGGGCAAATTTCTATCATAGTTGTTTAGGTTACATCGTTAGGTAATTTAATCATTTAGTCCTCTAATATATTAATAATGTTTTTTTAACATGTTGACTTTAAGAAAAGCCACGAGGAGTAACAAAATTAACTTATTTTTAACATTTATTTAAAATCATATTTAGTTTAAAAATTAAAATCTTAATATTGTAATTACTTTACTACATTATTTAACATATTGATAATGATTTTCATTTTAAAGTTATTTAGTACATGATTTTAAGAAAAAATAGAAAGATATATAAAAATAAATAAAATTTAATTTAATTATTCAAAATATTGAATGTAATCTCAAAAGTTTATTTTTATGTAACTATATATATGTAAAAATATAAGTTCAATTCCAATTGATCACAATTTAGATATTGTAATAACTATAATGGTTTTATGCCTAACTAATTACAGATATTTTTAAAAAAAATTATCAATTTTATTATACATAATTGCAATTGTTAATTGGTTTGAGTCTAATTTAACCTAATAAGATATCATAAAGTGAAGGTTCGTCGAAACCTAATGGGTTATGGTCGACACTAGATGAGACTTAAATCTTGAATGCACCGCCAGACTTTGAGGTAACCAGTTTCACTTAATTCAATGAAATTTTCATTAAGTTAAAAGTTTAATTGATGTGAAACTTAGATTCCTTAACAATAATTTTAATATTCATAATTTTCGATTACTTCATCTTGCTCTTAGTCCACAAATAGAACATTTTTCATCACCACTTAAATCTTTGCTTGAATACAATAAAGGCAATGCCCAACATGGAATAAGATCCTCAAAAAGAAATCATTTATGTATTATTATAATTTTAATATTTTATAAAAAATTATTTTTATTATGAATAAAATATCATTAATGTTGTATTTGGTTAGTCTGAAAAATGAGTGAGAAATATAATCGATTCTTAAAGGAGAATGAATCACAATTCTTTCTCTCCATTTAGGAATCGTGATCCCATTTTTATCTCAATTTTTTTCTTCCAATTTTACCCTCACATCAAATATAACCCTAAACTCAAATCCCAAAACCGTAAACCCTAAATCCCAAAACAATAAATCATAAACCCTAAACCTAAATCCTAAAAAATAAATTCCAAAACCCAAAACCCAAAACCCCAAATCACAAATCTTAAAACCCTAAATCCTATTTAGAAAAATAGTAATTTTAACAATATATTTTCTTTTTAAGTAATAATTACTTAGAAAAATAATGATTTCAATAATATATTTTGTTTGACGAAAAAATAATAATTAAATGATATTATTTAAATTTTGTTAAATATAAGAGTATTAAGGTAATTTACAGTTTTTTTCATTTTATTTCAGTGGCAAACCAAATATTCTAATACTGATTTCTTATTTGATTCTAATGGTCAAACCAAACAACATTGTTTCATTTTTATTCCATTCAATTCTGATTTCGATTTCGATTTTAATCACATTCTATGAACCAAACGTCACCTAAGTGATTAACAATAAAAAATAAAAAAATAAAAAAATATATTTATGTTAAATAATTTTGAAATATTATTATTACAAATTAATTCTACATGTACACGTACCCAAAAAAATTGTTATATATATGTGATAATTTTTTATTTAATAAAATATTATATTTAATTAAAAAAGATATTAAATACCAAAACTTCTAAAAAAAGATAAGAATAAATAAAATGAACTAATAAAACCAAAAATATTATTTCTTAAAGGGAAAAAAATTAAAACAACTTAAATATACTAATAGATATTTCAAACTTCAATTTAAGAAAAGAGAAGCTACGTGAATGGAGAATAGGATAAGGTTTTTTAAGCTTTTAAATAGGTGTTAGATTTTTTTTTTATTTTGTTAGGACTTACCTTATTTTTTATAAAAATATATCTAAAAAATAATTATTACAATGTTAATTTAAAAAAATTGTGTGAGGTCACGTGCTCAAGAGTCCTTGTCAAACCGCATATTCAAGTTATATATATATAAGAGTGATATAATTTTAAATTGTGAATGAAAAAAAATATATGCTTTTAGATTTTGTAAAATTTATATAATTGTTATAAAATAAAAGCAATAAAATTGAAAAAATAATAACTCAATAAAATATAATATATATATTGTATTTAGTTGTGCTAATTGGTTTGAATTTTAATTTAAACTTATAAATATATTTATACATTATTAAAAAGATGTACAAGATTTTGAAATTTTGTTAACATACGGATCCCTATGCTTATTATTTGATATCATTACTTTTCAATCAAAAATATTCACACGAATTTACCTCGTAAAAAAATTGACTACCTTACTCGAATGAATAAAAAATACTCGAACAAAAAGAGACCATTTTTAGGTATGTGTGGTGTTTTATCAATGAGCTTCTCCTCATGCAAATCTTACCTACTTAGTTCTCTTACTTGTGCTTTTCAAAAGAGTCCTTTCTTTTGGTTTCGAGACCCCGAACATGAAACACGATCCATGCATTTTTGTAATTTTAATAGTTTCTAGAAATTTATTTTTATTAATTTTTGTAATAAAAATAATAAATATCATTAAGTCAATAATAAATATTATTAAATTATAAATAATAAAAAATAAAGAAACTAAAATACACTTATATATATATAATTCATTTATGCCAAACAACTTTGAAATATTATTATTACAAATTAATTATGCATATATATTAAAAAATATTGATGATATTTTAGATTTTGTAAAAATTAAATATTTTTATAAAATAAAATTTCTAAACTTAAAAATATATTTAAAAAAATATTACGAATCATCACCACCTATACCCCTCTAAGACTACTAAAAAACTCACATACGCACTAATACTATTCCAACTATCACACTCATGCACTCCACCGTCATTTATGCTTACTCCCATTAATCAACGGTCAGAAGTACGCAATCACAAGTTCAAGGATACAACAGAATGCAGCATATAATCTTTTGGCCTAAAAGGCCACTTCCTAGGCCCAAATCTAACACTCACCACATAAATCGTCGAAGACCGTTAGTTACCGCCCACGCCTACGCCCTATATCGTTTTCCCGAAAACCCAATTTTCTATTTTAGTAACTGAGAATTAAAAATTGAAAAATGAAGTTCTCAGTCTCTCTGTTCCTTTCTTTCTTCGCTACTCTTCTTGTTGTTGTGATTTTCTCACCATTGTCATCGGCGAGTCTCGGAGATGAATTAGGCATCGCTAAGTCTAGCTTTCCGTCCGTACATGCCGAGAAGCTCATTAGAGGCCTTAATCTGTTTCCTGATCGCGATGTCAACGTTGTTGGAGTTGCTGATCCAACGGTTTTGCAGTCAGAGCCCAAGAAGAAAATTGTTGAGAAGTGGCTCAGGTTTCCCAACCTCGTTGCTGATTCTGGAATCTCTGTGGAGGACCTTGGCCAACATGCCGGTTACTACAACATTGAGCACTCTCACGACGCTAGGTTTGTTTTCTCGAATCCCCAAATTTCCTTTTTTTCCCTTATTCATGTGAATATCATAAGGGAGTTGAATTGATGTGGTTCTATTCGAGTTTATTGCTGGGCTTATTACTTTTTTAGTAGATGGATGATAGTGTGTATGCAATATTTACTCTTCCTTTGTTTTATATAGGATGTTCTACCTTTTCTTTGAATCTCGCAATAGCAAGGAGGATCCTATTGTAATCTGGTTGACTGGAGGTCCAGGGTGCAGCAGTGAATTGGCTGTATTTTATGAAAACGGCCCGTTCAATATTGCAGCCAATCTATCTCTTGTGTGGAACTCGCATGGTTGGGATAAAGTATTTTGTTTTTTGCCTTGATTTAATTTCAAACCTTACCTAATAATGACTTTCTTTTTCGTTTTTATAGAGCGTTCATTTCCTTTGTCCGTGTTTATTTGTAACAGAGTAAATAATGTTCCTCTTTTAATTATTTTCTTCAATTTTCAGGCATCAAATCTTCTGTATGTTGACCAACCTGTTGGAACTGGATTTAGTTTTAGTACTGACAGACGTGACATTCGTCACTCTGAGGAAGGCGTCAGTAATGATCTATATGACTTTGTGCAGGTGCGTTTTTCTACCGCCTTTACCATGTTATACTTATACCGTTTGTAATTTTCCCAAAATTGTTCCTCCATTCAGTGGCATATCTAGATGTAGAATTTGAACTCGTGAGAGGAATATACGAACTGTAAAATATAGTAATATTTGTTATATTTAAATTATTGAATTTGTAATTAGTTTTTGAGTGATAAAAGCTTAAAATTTAAAATTCAAGGGTCACATATCCATTTTATGCATGGATTTGTCTATAATTTTATAGATGTTACACCTAAAATTTCTTGGTGAAGAAATAAGAGGGGGCACATGTCCCTCCTCCTTCCTCTATACATCCGCCCCTGCTTCCACTGCTAATTGTTACATGAACCACCTCCACTGAAATGAAAGATGCAAGATTATCTCATTAGGTCTGAGTATGCTTTGAAAAATGGAAAAGAATTAAAGAATGTTGACCCATTAGTTGTTGCTTTTTCAAATCTTCTGCGCTTAGCTAAACATTTGTTGAAGTGGTATTTTAAATTTTCAAGGAGGGGAAAATGATACTTTAAAAACGTACCATCAAATGATCAAATAATGTTAATATTAAACTCCTATAATGTCAGGCCTTCTTTGCTGAACATCCTCAATTAGCAAAGAATGAGTTTTACATAACTGGTGAATCATATGCTGGCCATTACATACCTGCTTTTGCTGCTAGAGTCCACCGTGGAAACAAGGCTAAGGAAGGGATCCATATAAATCTAAAGGTCTGAGTAATACTTTGTAGATTATATATAGTTAATGGATTCTGAAATGGGAATGAGAATTTTTACTTAACATGGGGCTAGTTTTCATCAAACTGAAAACAATTGGACAGGGATTTGCCATTGGCAATGGGCTTACTGATCCCGCAATCCAGTATAAGGCTTATACAGACTATGCATTGGACAATAGCATAATTACCAAGTCTGAATACAACCGTATCAACAAGATTCTTCCAGTATGTGAAATGGCAATAAAGCTATGTGGTAAGAAGCACACAGGAGTTGTACTGTGTTTTCTGTGTCTTTACTTCTCATTATATTGAACTTGTTAAGATATTTCTCTCCTTAAAGGCCCAAATATACATGTTCATTTGTTTTTTGAAGTTCCTTGTTTCTAACTTACTCATATAGTTTTTCTTTTGACCGTTCTTTCCTTCGAAGCGTTTGTATATATATAGTTTAATTACCTAATTATTTATTGGCTACCCTTCACTTGTGTCCTTTGTTGCCTCTTCTCTGATAAAAGTTTGTATATATATAGTTTAATTACCTAATTATTTATTGGCTACCCTTCACTTGTGTCCTTTGTTGCCTCTTCTCTGATAAAAGATGTTCTCATTTTCTTCTTCCATCTATGTATAACTTGTATATTTCAGGCACTGATGGCAAAATCTCATGTATGGCCTCGTATTTTGTTTGCAATATCATTTTCAGCAGCATCCTGGCGCATGCTGGAAATATTAATGTAAGAAAATGATTTCTTTTTCATCATTTTTTTGTATTACAGAATGTTATAATTGCCATTGATGCTTGTCACTCATTGATAACCAGATAAATAATCCCCTGCCATTTTTGAAGTTACTGACTGGTGATATTTTCTTTCTTGATCTACAGTACTATGACATCAGAAAGAAGTGTGATGGGAGTCTCTGCTATGACTTCTCAAACATGGAGAAATTATTAAATAAGAAGTCTGTCAGGGAGGCACTGGGGGTTGGGGAAATATCGTTTGTGTCCTGTAGCCCTACGGTATATCAAGCCATGCTGGTGGACTGGATGAGAAATCTTGAAGCGGGTATCCCTGCTCTTCTTGAAGATGGAATTCAGTTGCTTGTGTATGCCGGAGAATATGATCTAATCTGCAATTGGCTTGGTAAGTATTAGGCTTAATTAATGCGATACAAGTTTGAAATCCAATGTAACATTTAGATCATCACATAATCTGTGGGCAATAATTGATGAAAATAGGAAATTCAAGATGGGTTCATGCCATGGAATGGTCTGGTCAGAAAAACTTTGTAGAATCTCCGGAAGTTCCTTTTATTGTTGACGGATCAGAGGCAGGAGTATTGAAAAGCTATGGCCCTCTTAGTTTCCTCAAGGTCCCTCTCTTTCTCACATATGCTTGCACCGTCACACACATTCTCCCTATCATACACACACAATCTTAAAAGTTATGAAAGCATGCATCTCCTTCAGTTTCCAATATTCAATTCTGACTTAGCATGGCAAACCAAACAATCATAAAAGTTATGAATATGCATCTCTTCACTTTTCAATATTCAATTCTGACTTAGCATGGTAAACCAAACAACAAACAGGTCCACAATGCCGGTCACATGGTTCCTATGGACCAGCCCAAGGCTTCATTGGAGATGTTGAGAAGGTGGACTCAGGGGAATCTTTCTGAAGCCCCAGCTGATGCCCAAAAACTGTTTGCAGATCAATAATTTTCTGGATGTCTTTTCTCCTCATTTAGAGAATCTACATTGTTATGGTTCTTATGGTTTCTGAGTGTTTCTGTAAATATGTTTCACTTTGCTAAGCGGGTGTCCTTTGGGAGAAAATGCTTCAAGACAATATGGTCTTTTGTTGGATTTGGTAGAATTATAATGAACTATATACTACTATAGTGCTTTTTGTTGAATGTCCACATTTGTCTAGTGTCTCGTGCAAGGGGCATTATGGTTTCTATTTGCACATATCTGTCACAGAGTGAATCAGGTTTTGGTTCCGAATTCAATCATAATTAGCTACTTCTCTGCAATTATTCTAATCCAAAGCCTTACAATAAAAAATAAAACTATCTATAGCCTTGTTAAATTCTGGGTGCAAGGGATTTGAAAAAAATTAAAAAATTAAAAAAGTCGAGCAGGAGTGTAGGAGATAAAAAGAGAAGCGTAACACCTTTTTTTTTTTTTAAGAAAAAATCATTTATCATAATTGATGTGTGTTAGTCTTATTAGTAAGTACACTTGATTTGTTATATCTCTTAGGTTTAAATAGTAGTAAAATAAAATAAAAATAGTAGATTGGGATTAAGATAAGGTGGGGAGGGATTGACGAGGATGATAACTAAAAGGAGATAACCCAATTCAATTAAAAAGAGGTTTTAGTATTTGTTGATGACTCCGATTATTAATAAATAATAGTTGTATAATTTACATTTAATAATTTATTGGTATTAATTTTAAATTATGAATCTTGAATTATTATTTTTATAAGTAATAATTGTATTAAATTAATGATATTTTTTATATGGAATTATATCTAATATCAATTAAAAAATAATCAATTAATCTATATTATATTTAATTTATTTATTATAAAAAATATAATTTATATTTAGATCATGTGATACTATCACAAAGTTCCAATTGCTCATCATAAAATAATTACTATTATATATATATATTTTACTAAAATAAATATGAATTAACTATTTATTAATAAAATAATAATTATTATATTTTTAACAAATTAATTAGCTATTTATTTAGAAAATATTTTTTTCAAATCTTTATATAAAAAAATTAAATCAATTTTTTCATCTTATCATGTTAAAAATAACCTAAAGAAAAATTATATTTAAAAACTCTTTTCTTTTATTTGTTAAAATAAATAATTTTTGAGCAATAATAATTATTAATAATAAATTAATACTATTATATACTTATCAAATTTAAATCATCAATCCATGCATTCGTATGGATTCAAAACTAGTATATATAAAAAGAGTCAATGTTTTGATATACGATCATTATTTTTTTACTTTTTTTACACCAATAAATACCAAAATATCCGTATAATAAATATAATTTATATTTTTTGTTATTTTTTTAATTAATAAATATTAAAATGTTTATATAATAAATATATTTTATATAAATAGTTATTTTGTATAATGATTATTTTTATTACATGAATGATGTTTATTCACACAGTTAATGATTACTCGTGTAATGAATATTCGAATAATTTACTTGTAAATATATTATATAAATACCAAAATATCCATCTAATAAATATATTTTTATATTTTTTGTTATTTTTTACACCAATAAAATACCATAATATCCATATAATAAATATATTTCATATAGATAGTTATTTTGTATAATATAATTATTTTTATTATGTTATAGATGATAATTCATATTGTTAATAGCTAACCATTTAATGCGTATTCATTTAATTAACTTGTAAATATATCATATTTTTATTGAATATTCATATAATAAATACATTTTTATGATTAATTATTTTATATAAAATAATTATTTTTATTACATCAAGGATGATATTTTACACCGTTAATAATTACATATTTAATTATTGTTTGATCAATTTATTATGAGTAGGTTATTTTTTTTATTTTTTATAATAATAAATACCAAATTATCTATATAATAAATACATTTTTATAAATAATTATTGTATATAATGTGATTATTTTTATTATATTAAATTTAATAATTTATACCATTAATCATTAATTTTTTAATGAATATTTGATAAATAAATAATGATCCATTCATATTTTTTAACTAACAATTTTTATGTCTAGAACTCTTAAGAAGGAGAAGAAATAAGAGAGTAGAATCATCTGCAGGTTGCGAACTTGACGATGCTTATCGATCTCCAACAAAGCGATGACTAATAAGGGCCTTCGATTATTTTCTAATCTGAAAATTGCTAAGAAATCAGAAATGGCCCTCTAGGGTTTCCTCTGTAAGTGCTGCAACTTCTCTTTCTCTCTCTCTTTTATTTCTCAGTATTTATATAATTATGCTTTTCCTTTTTACTTAAAATTATGCCAATTGATAAAAAGTTGTTAACTTTGAGTATTGGGTATTTTATATTTTGTATTCTTTGAGGTGGGTATTGATTAAAAAATACGATTTTGGTGTTGTTTGTTGATTTTCGTTTTGAGAGAGAGCTCTAATCCCTGTTTATTTCAATGGAGAATGTTTCAATTTAAAAGAAGTTACTAACTTAATTCTCAAAGGGAATTATTTTGGGGTTTGGGTTCAGAGCTTTCATATACCCATGAATGTAACTTAACCATTGGTGAATGAACTCGGTGATTCAAAATTGTTCACTTCCTTTTTTTAATTGAAGAGTATTCGTATACATTGGTCTATAGGGTAATTGTTCATTAATCAGCTATTAGGATCTCAAATGTATAGGGGGGGAGTAAGGTTGCATACAAAATCTATTAGAAGTGATGGAAAATCATGAAATGACAAGTTTTACGTACGTTAAGTCTAAATTCAGAAACTATTTGATTTACTTTTTATTTTCGAAAAAAGTTACAAACACTTGAAACATCAGATTGGTATTACGTCTAAATTCAAGGATTTCTTGAACTACGATTGGATTCAAGTTGAAAGTGCTTATTTTGACAAAATTTCAGGTATAGGTAAATTCATAGAAGTTTCGAGAAAATAATTGTTAGTCTTTGATCCTAGAAAAGATCCTTAATGTGTTTAAACTAAGAGGAGTCATAAAACGAAGGGCTAATTTCGTACCTTAACAAGAATTGTTAATTTGAGTTTACTCCGGTCCCATGTTATCAATACTTATTTGATTTTGAGTTCTTTACCATGCCAATCCTGCATTAAGAAATACATAAACAAATATGTTTAATCAACAATAAATGTTGGCACTAAGCTCACCTCTTTTGGAAATGAAGTGCACATGTGAATCATGTGCAAGTCTTCTAGCATTTCTCTAGTTGTAGCAGAGGATCGTAACTAATTATGTTCTGTAAGAGTTAGCCATGTAAGAGTAAGATGTATATTTGCAACATGTTAGAGGTATATGTGTTAAATGCTCGAAGTTAAAGTACTTTAAGCATGAGGAGACGGTAAGTTATGTTCTATTTAAGTTTCTTTTTTATAAGAATGTCTCACCTTTAATCAAAATAATAATAAATAAAAAAATTAGTGGTTTTTCAATGTCATATTGCAGCTGGTTTTCCACCATTTTTATATGCTTTTGTAACTTGACAAGACCTATGACTGATCATTTTTTTCTTTAGAAAAATGCATGGATTCTCTCCTGTTGATGGATTTGTTGAGTTAAACGAATGCATGGCGGAGATGATTAAATACATTGCAAATGAACCCTCAGTGGGGCTTTTCTATGCTCAGCAGCACACACAAAATGCAGTGCCCAACCTAATTACTCTCAGGAACAATGTGGTGAATAAGTCCCGCGAAACAGCTCTGCATACTGAAGATTCAGAAGATTCTATTAGCATGATCAGGTCGATGAAAGAATGTGGATTACCTATTGTTGATGAGATGATCAGAGACATAAAGGAATCTGTGTCAATCATGTCAAAGAAACAACCAAGAAGAGGTCTAATTCAGAATGCCAGATCAGGTTTTTCTACAGAAACAATGAGGTATTGGGGACCCTCCAGTTGGGGTCGCAGTGGAGTCTATGTTCAGCAGGATAGTGAAAGCAGTGGTTATTTTTCAAACGTGTGTAAGGCTGCCAGAGAAAAAGCTACCAAATTCAAATGGCCTCAACTTGATTCAAAAGAACTGATTCAAACAAAGTATTCTAATCCACTATCCACTTCGAAATCACCACTATCAGTAGCGTCGGGTGCAAGTGGTTGTTCGTCTCTGCCAGATATGGAAGCTGAGGAGCTACCCGTGTCAAGTCAAGTTTCAAATGAATCACAAGAACAGCATGATATTAGCTTGCCTCCTACAAATTTATTGTCGGAGGACTTTGATGACTTTAAAGCTGATAAAGAAGCAAAATTACAGGAATGGTTAGAAGGAACTGGCAACCTCAATGATGTTAGAAGAGCTAGTGATGCAAAATCAATCTAGTGTTGGTATGTGGTAACATTGTGATACAGATGGCTCATGGTGCCGTAAATACTGATATAACAGTGTTTTTTACTTGATTATTGAGTGTGACACATACTTGATTTATGTACACACGTTCAATTTATTGGTCTTTTTTCAAAGTTGAAAAGAAATGTAAATTATTACCGTTGAATTTTTATGGTTTTGACATACCAGGTACTTTATTTATTTTATTTTTTTAACAGGACTTTTTATCTCTAAGCAATATTGTTTATGTTATTTGGGCTACTAAGGCACCACCGGCGACAGTAAGAACTCATGTTATAGGCATTCATGGCAAACTATTTCAAGGGGGGAAAAACCAAATTTAATAGATTTTTTATTTTTAAACAATTACATTATTCATGTATTTAACCCAAACCTAACAAATTAAAATAATGATAAATATTAAAGTAAAATATATAAAATAATGAATGACTTCAAATTAGAAAAAAAAAATTATGATTTTTAAATAAGAAAAATATTAATAAATAATTATATAAATATGTAAGAAAAATAAAACATTATATCGTATTTTTAATGGTTATGGGAGTATTGAGTATTTATGCTATTATTAAAATAGTTATATTTTATTTAAGATAATAGTTAAATTAAATACTTGAATATTTTGAATTATTTTTATTATTATTACAACTAAAAAATTTATGAGAAGAATAGAATTGCAGTCAATTGAGAAGAAACTTTATTCTAAATAGAAAGAAAAAGAAAAAAAGTTTAATACTCTTCTCTCTCGAATTGACGAAATAGGAAATAATTATTTCATTGAATGTTATTATTAAAATACATTAATTGCTAACTTTATGTAGATAACAATAAAAGCATGGGAAAGTGATCCCTAATTTGCAACAAGGGTACATTGAAGAATGGTGATACATTTCAGGGAATTGTAAAAGGATTAAAGCCAGCATCAACCAAACTCTTCAAAGGAGAAAATAAAGGTTGAGGAAGATTGTTCCATTCATACCAATCCCAACCATCACACTTGTCAGGCTCTACATTTTCAGGCAATTCATTAGGATTTGCTATCACTGCTTTTACACAAATTGTCACGTAATGCAACGACTTTGATTGCTTCTGAATAATGTTGTTTGTGACTGTAACAAACTCTATCTTCTCAATCTCCAAACCTGTCTCTTCCTTTGTCTCTCTTCTTGCACATTCCTCAAAGCTCTCTCCTATAATATACTTCAAAAGTTAAATAAATAATTTCACCTTGACAATTCTTAACTATCAAACACACAAATTACACTTGCATAAAAAAATGTAGTTTATATATGCAAGAAAAAAAATTCACAAATAGATTGTATATATGATATTGTTTTAAATAGTTATACTTTATTATCTTATATTTATATATACTTTAATAACTTTTTTTTAACATTTTAAAACAATTCTTTATACAAATATCTATCCATCCTTAATAAAAATGTGGTACATTCTAGATTTTGAATCATTAATAATTTTAAGAGATTATTAATCACAAATTAACATAAGAGTTATTGTTTATTTATTTTACATATAAATACGTAATTCTTGATATTAATCCTATTAGATTCTTGCTTTCATATGTATGAAAACGTAATTGTTTAAAGATTAAAATGTAATTTTTTTTATTTTTGAATTAAAAAAACTTAATTATATATTTTAAAAAAATATATAATTTAATATTTAAAGATGAATGTTGATGAGCTTTTATTATGCTTTGAGTTGTATTGTTATTACACCATGCATGATTAAGGGAATAAATTAATTAAGGGTACGTTTGCTTTTGAAATTTTGTAGAATTGCTTTTGATTCGTATATGAAAAACAAATTTGTCAAAAATACTTTGAAGATAATAATTTATTCTTAAATACTTTTATAAGAAATACCAAATTCAAGGTGACCTCCGGGTAGGGAATAGGTAGAGTGACCAAGAGAGACAAGACGTTTCCCTAACAAAACTCTGTTGCTTTCCAAGAGAAACACGACAACTGTTACTTTTGGCATTTCGTGACTGACTACCACTGCCTTTTCCATTACCATTACTTGTCTTCTATTCTGTACTTTTCTTTCTTCTTCTTAGGCGGCTAATTGACAATCTGTCTAGCTATCTACTTTAGAATAACATAACATATATATATATATATATATATTGAGTCCTGTGATATGAATTATGATGTAGATCCAATAATTAATAGGGATGGCAAAATGGGTAATAATAAACAACAATAGATAGTTGCAAAACACAGCCTTTTCGGTCAAAATCAAAAACGGCTAATATACGTTATTGTTTATTATATATTATATTATATCGTTGAAGCCACCTCCAACAGTTTTGGGGTTTAACTATATTTTTTATCCATTAATTTTCTTTTTTTAATTAACAATTTTAATATAAATTTAAAGATATTAAATTTTAAAAATTAAGAGATTAAATAATTTTTAAAATGTTTTTTTAATACATTACTTCTAATTGTTATAGTATAATTTAATTTATTTTTAAACTATTTTAAATATAATAAGTATTCCAAAAGTTTCAAAATTTTTATCGAATGATCAAAGGGTAAAAAATAATAAAATTAATAGACCAAAATTATATTTCAGCTAGCCAACGGTTTTTATATCAAAAATTAATTAGGATTCACGACACCATGTCCACCTTATCCTTTTTGTTCACTTAAGTCCACTTATCTTGAACCAAGAAATGAGAATTTGGAGACTTTTACACGGACAACAAGCAAAATAGCATAAGTCTACCCGGGGAGGACCGGAAAAAAGTCATCGGAAACAAGCATAAACAATCTGACCAAAATATTCTAACTAATAAAAATTACAATCTGATAAAACATAAAACTATATATTAAAGAACTCGAGATTCAATTGGTTTCAAACAATACACTAGCTAAAAACAATCAATGTGAAACAATATATTATCTAAGAACATGATTTCTCATAATTATGTCTATTTTAATTATTATAATTTTGTATAAATTAGATTGTAAACATTCGTTTATTCAATCAATAAAAAATATTTCTTACATGGTATCAGAATTTAAGAAGTAGTTTTCTAAAAATTCAACTTACACAAACTTTTTCTTCCTTACACATTTTATTTCTTTTCAAAATCAATTTCGAATCACATCCACAATTTCAAATTATTCCTATTATAATCTCCAAAAAATTCTGAGCAATCTGTGACTTTTTCAAGCCAATACGACCATCAACGTGCCCTCATGCGCATAATTGGAGTTACAACGTGTCTACCGAAGTTACACGCGCCTACATGCGTCATGCCTGAGAAGACGACTTAAACGACACGTTGTTTGAGCCACTATCTGAAGAGAATGACACGTCGTTATGCAGTTCAGCCTTCTAGTCGGTTCGATCTTCC
Organism: Hippophae tibetana; assembly: GCA_037013495.1. NCBI lineage: Eukaryota > Viridiplantae > Streptophyta > Magnoliopsida > Rosales > Elaeagnaceae > Hippophae > Hippophae tibetana. Next base: position 139,964,914 of record CM072801.1, on the reverse strand, counting down.
ATCCGGTTCAGTCGCGATCTAGATCAGTCGTTATCCAATTCAATCGTCAACCAATTTAGTCTTCTAACTGCCAGATCAGTCATTACAGAGGTCGATTTACCCATTTTTTGACCGGTTTTTGAGCTAAAATTTCTGATTCGGGAATCTTTGATACAGTTTCTATAAAATATAGCCCATTTCAGTTCATTAGTAGTTTTATAAACAATCATTGTTGTCTAAAACACACTAAATCTAATCCTATTTTCAAATTTTCACCCAAAAATTATGTCTGAAACTACCAATGACATTCGTACACAATATCCTTACAAGAATCACCCACAAAAGAACTCACATCTCAAGTGTAATCGATGCAACAATATCGGCCACAATTCTAAAAGCTGCCAAAATCACCTCAAATGTGGCTTTGTGGTCTCGATGGACACAATTATGAAAATTGTCGAAAACAACTCAAATGCGATTTCTATGGTTTGAATGGACATTACATCAATATGTGTCGAAAGAAAAGGGCAATTCAAGATAAGAGAGATGCAAGTTATGGCTTCCTCTCCAAAGCTCACCATATTAATCTTCGGGAAAGCAACTTCAACACAAGGACATCATTCCACAACCTTACATACGCCCAATATCATGAGCTTCTTACACTTTTCAATCAAGCCAAATCAGGTAGCATGATAAGACAAGTGACTACTTCTTTAGGTAACACACCATGTGCGAATGTTTTCTATTTAGAAACCCGTTGGATTCTTGATATAGGAGTAACTGATCACATGGTCTGTTTTCAAAACCTTATGAGCTCCAACATTCCAATCACTAATCGACATGTGCATTTACTTGATCATTCACTTGTCCATGTCACACATATCGACACCGTATATTTCTCCAATAATTTCATACTTTATAATGTCTTATGTGTTCCCTCCTTCAAATTAAACTTGGTTTCAGTATCCAAACTAACTCAAACTATATTTTTTCATGTCACTTTCACTAATAATATGTGCTTTGTTCAGGAAAAATTCTCGGGGAAGACGATTGGGATGAGAACTGAGAAAACAAGACTACACTACTTGACTATTTCGAAGAAGGCTGGATGTTTCTCTATTTCAAATACTACTCCAACCAATCCTCATCTATAGCATCAACGACTTAGTCATCTATCTAATAACAGTTTGCGTGAACTTTCTCTTTCCATCAACATACCCTTTTGTTCTATTAGTTATTGTTCTATTTGTCCACTGGCTAAGCAAACTCGTAATCCATTTTCTTTAAGTTTCATCAATACAAAAGCACCTTTTGAACTTATTCATGTCGATATTTGGAGTGACTATCACATTATAGCACTTAATGAAGCACGATATTTCCTCATTATTGTTGATGACTACTCAAGATGCACATGAGTCTATCTCTTAAACACTAAACCCGATACACGCACATTTCTCACCACCTTTATTAATCTTGTTGAAACACAATTTGCATCCAAAGTTAAAAATCATTCATAGCGATAATGGACAAGAATTCTCTATGACTCTATTGTTTTCTAGCAAAAGGCATCACACCAGTTGTGTCTATACCCCTCAACAAAATGGTGTTACTGAACGCAAATATCGTCATCTTCTCAATGTGGCTCGTGCATTTCTCTTTCGAGCCAACCTCCCTAAAAAATTATGGGGATATGTCATTCTTACAACCACATATCTCATAAATCATACTCCAACACCTATTCTCAAGGGTAAAACACCATTTGAAATCATTTTTTACAAAGTTCCTAGGTATGAACATCTTCGTGTCTTTGGTTCTCTTTGCTTTGTGTCTGCACATCATGATCGATGCACCAAGTTTGATGTTAGATCACATTGATGCATATTCATTGGGTATCCATCTGGGATAAAAGGTTACCTAGTATACAATCTGGAAACATGCAAAACTTTTGTGTCTCGTGATGTTATCTTTCATGAACATGTGTTTCTTTATTCCACTTTCGTTGTCAACACTCAAACTCTATTCATTCCATCATAAAATACTATTTATGATGACATGTCTAACATTCTCCAATTAACCACTCCAAATACATCACTTAATCATACATTATATGTCCTTCTAGCAACCCACTTAAACATCTTTAATCTTCGAGATTCATCTCCTAAAACACCATCATCAACTTATGTACTGCACGTAACTCCTCCAACACCAGTTAGACATAGACTCTGCCAATCCACTCATATTCCTAGCTACCTTCACAAGTATCATGTAGAAGCTTCCTTGCCTTCTCGATCCTTCCCTTCGTCTAACTCAGCATCATCCGATAACAAAGGTATTTTTCATTCTCTATCTCATGTACTTACTTATGACCGATTATCACCTACATACCATGCCTTTTATACTTCTATTTTCATTCTTAGGGAACCAACTACTTTTGCTGAAGCTTTCAACGATCCAAAATGGTGGCTTGCCATGAAACAAGAACTGGATGCTCTCGAAACTAATGGCATTTGGATGCTTCAACAACTTCCTCCAAACAAGAAACCAATTGGTTGTAAATGGGTCTACAAAACCAAGTATAATTCTGATGACTCTGTGGAGCAATACAAGGCTCGGTTAGTGGCCAAAGGATACAGTCAGATTTAAGGTTTTGACTACCAAGAAATTTTTGCATCAGTAGTCAAACTTGTCATCGTTCGTCTCCTTCTTGTTGTTACTGCTATTCAAAATTGGCATCTTCGTCAACTTGATGTCAACAATGCCTTTCTCTATGGTGATCTTCACGAAGATGTCTACATGTTTCTTCTACCCAAGTTCGGACGGAAGGAGGAAACACGAGTATGTAAACTACAAAAAAATTTGTATGGACTCAAACAAGCCTCTTGACAATGGTTTATCAAGCTATCAATAACACTTAAGTTAGCTGGTTTTAACCAATCCAAGTATGATCACTCATTATTTGTCTGAACCCGTGGTAATTCCTTCTCTGCTCTTCTTATCTATGTAGATGATATAATCATAATAGGATACAATCTACAAGACATTGAAGAAACTAAGAATCATCTCATGATACAATTCAAGCTAAAGTATCTCGGCGAATGAAAGTATTTTTTGGGCATAGAAGTTTCACGATCTAAGAAGGGAATTTTTCTATCACAATGCAAGTACGCACTTGAAATATTGGAAGACATGGGTTATCTTGGTGCCAAATCTGCCAATTCACCTATGGATCAGAATTTATCCCTCAACAAGGTTGAAGGAGAATTCATCAGTGATCCCACATCTTATCGAAGGCTTGTTGGGAGATTAATATACTTGACCATCACACGACCCGACTTAGTGTATGTTGTGCACATTCTTAGTCAATATATGGACAAAGCATGACAACCACATTTGGAAGAAGCTCAACGAATGCTACGATATGTCAAGAACACACCAGGACAAGGTATTTTTTTCTCAACAACTAGTTCACTATAACTAAATGTTTTCTGTGATGCAGATTGGGCTAAATGCACAGACACACGACAATCAACCACATAATATTGTATGTTTCTTGTAATCTCACTAATTTCTTAGAAGACTAAGAAGCAGAACATGATCTCACGATTGAGTGCAGAAGCAGAATATCGTTATATGGTAGCAACGTGTTGCGAAGTAACTTGGTTACAATACATTTTGGATGATTTGGGTATCAAACACTCCCAACCGACCAAGTTATATTGTGATAATCAAGCAACCCTTCACATTGCATCAAATCCAGTGTTTCATGAACGAACCAAACACATAAAGATCAATTGTAATCTAGTGAGAGAAAAGATTCAAGTTGAAATGATCAAGACTTATCATATCTCTACATTAGAGCAATCAACATATATATTTACCAAATCCCTAAATTTTTTACAGTTCTTGAGCTTATTTAACAAGTTAAAAATAATTAACATATATTTCAACTTGAAGATGAATGTTAAAGAACTCGAGATCTAGCTGGTGTGTTGGTACCAGTTGGAAACAACCAACATCAAATTGGTGTGAAGTAATAGATTGTCTAAGAACATGACTTCTCATAATTATGTCTATTTTAATTATTATAATTTTATTTTTCTTTTGTATAAATTAGATTGTAAACATTCCTTTATTCAATCAATAAAAATTATTTCTTATACTATAAATAATAAAGCATTTTCTATAAAACTATATATATAATTTTCAAAGTTTAGAATTTAACTTTCATTATTAATATGATTCATCTTTTCATTATAGGTATAAATTGGTTAAATTTTCAAATTTTATGTTGATTTATATAATTGATACGCCCTAACTAGAGTATCACATCTTAAGTTACTTCTTGTTAAATTCGTTACTTTCACATTATATTCCTTATTTTCATTTTTAGTTTTTGCTGAATATATATACAAACTCACTCATTTTGATACGTGAAAGTTCTTAAGATCCAATTATGATATATGAATAATGTAACTATTAAATAAAATATTTCTTATTTATTAGATGCAAAGTTATTTCTAGAAAAGAAGGTCGGTATGGATATTGGATGGGTGGGATCGTGGGGGGATTTTTTTTTTTTTTTTGGATGGATCGGGTATTTTGAGATAGAAGGAAAGCTCCACAGGGACATAAAAGTCAATTTATAAATAATGAATATGAAAAAGAAAAATTATTATAAAATCCATTGATATTTTTTAAAACTATAAACACGCTATTCAAGGTTAGAAAATGAGCAGTTACACCCTTCTATTATTATTTTTATTATAATATTTTTTCTTAATTTTTATAATTTATATTAATTTTATTGCAAATAATTCCATTAAAAGTTAAAAATAGTAACAATAAGAGATATAATTATTAATTTTATATGAATAAATCAACATATTATATACCAAAATATAACACTGTTAAATGACAACTTGTGAATCCATATTTATCGGAAGGCAGGGCTAAGCAAGGATGATTGCAAGTTATTGTTAATTTATTTCTTTTATGACTTTTTCTTTGTACATTATTTTTGTGATGAATTTTAATTCAATTCATTTTATGAGTTCACACAAATAAAATAGGGCAAGTTGTATTGAGATTTTCGGATTCGTTTTTAAATTGACCCTAGTGTTTGAACAAAAGAATACTAGAATAATAGAGCTTATTTTCGAGCAATTTAAAAGTAAAACGTGAAGGGATAATTATTATTATATTTTCTCTCAAAATAATATTTTTTAAAAGACACAATGCAAGTAAAAATATTAAGCATCGAGATGGTTATGGGCATACTTTGTAATAAGTTTTTTTTTAATTTTGTTTTCTTATTTTTAAAACTAATTTTTTGTATTCTAATTCATTTTAAAAAAAAAATCTATAAAGTTATATTTTGTTTCATTCCCCCTAAAGTAATTAAAAAATATATAAATTTAATTGATAAAAAAATTTGAAATATCGTTTTTAAAATTTTTTTAGGTTCTAAAAATATAAAAACTGTAAAAATGAAATTAAGTTTTAATATTTTTTTGTTCAATAAAAAGAGATCTTTCTAAATGGACGGGATGGTAATCTCATTTACCCTTTAAATCATCATCTTTATAAGACATACTAAACTTTAGGTTAATAAAAATATAGTTGAATTACTTAAAAACATAAACTTACACAATTTCGAACTATAACCTGAATATATACTATCAAAATAATTATTATAAATTAATGTTATTTTTGTAATATATAATAGTGTTTGTGATATACAACCTTGAGTACATTAATTTTTGTGATATATTATAGTGTTATTTTTAAAATTTATTCTAGAACGTTTTAATAAAGGTTATCCAAAACAATTATTATTTATTGTTATGGTTAGTTAGAGTTATCAAATGCTATATATTTAATCTAAAAATGGATTACGGTGATATACTATTAGGTCATGTAATATTAATCTCAAATAAGCCTACCATCTCGTTTACATACGCCAATGTTTTCTAGAAGAGTTGATAATATAATAAAAAACTGAATCTTATATAATGTCTTTATTCTATATAAATCTCTAAAAATGTGTATAATTAATTAATAATTATAATGTTAATTTAGAAGCATCAACGACATCCATTTTATTGAAAACAAAAGTAAAGATTATCACAAAGTTATTGATAAAGTTTTATGTGGTTTTATTTGAAAACAGGTATTATCTCACTACTATAATATATATATAATCTTAGAAATTTAATTTCAATTTTTGTGTATAATTAATTAATAATTATAACGTTAATTTAGAAGCATCGACATCGATTTTATTGAAAACAAACGCAAAGATTATCATAAAGTATGTTTAACATGCATCAAAAATGATTCTGTTGATAAAGTTTTATGTAGCTTTATTTAAAAACACGTCTTGCCTTCTTCGCATATATTTGTAATTGTGGCTCACTGGCCTATACCGTCGATGGGTTTGACTTTTGTGATACAGTGGGAGTCCCATATGCAGATGGTTCGTTACAAACATGTTCCTTAGTATGCAATTTTTTATCCCATCATAATCAATAGAAACAATATTGATAGAGATATAATAATAATATAAAAATATATATTTAAAATATGTAAATTAAATAGAAACAATATTGATAGAGATATGATAATAATATAATAATATATATTTAAAATATGTAAATTAATTGATATTTATGATTTAAAAAATTTGAAATTAATATTTATCTATATTAATTCAATAAATGGTGGTGGGATGGTGATACTTCATGCACAAGGATATGTGGTTGAGACTTTTACATGATAAATTTTCAAGGCTATAAGTGTAGTGGTTTGTGGTAAAAAATGTTTAGACTTAGTTCATATACACAATTTTTTAAAATTATAATTGAAATAATTTACATAATAATAATGATTTTCAACAAATTTTTTGTTTAAAATACTTAAAGTGATTTTTATTTGGACTAATCAACATATTTTTGTATGCACCTCAATTGCTAGGGATTAGGAATAAGATTAGGAATAAGTTAATTGGGATTGAGATAATAGCATAAAAATATAAATTTAAAATGTATAAATTAATTAATATTTATTATTTAAAGAGTTTAAAATTAATAACTATCTATATTAATTCAATAAATGCTAATTTATATCAATTATGATTATTTTATGTTCGTAGGATAAACAAAATAAAATCAAATAAATCAAAATTTATTTTTATTATATCTTTACGATATTTCATAAACAATCTGATAGATTTTAATTATAAATTTGATTTTGTTATTGATGATTTAAGTTGATATGAAAATATAATTCAATTATTTATAATTTTATATTTCATATAAAATATCTAAATCTTATTATTTTAAGTCTAAAAAGAGTTTAAATTCAAAATATATTATATTTGAAAATCTGTTAATATTTCTAATATATCTTTTTATGTAAAACTACAAATTAGATAATTTTTGATTGCGTGAAAAAATAAAAAATCAATCTATAATTCTTATTTTAAAAATATTTTTCAAACCAATTATTTTCAAGGAGAAAACGGCATGATATAATCTTTTACTATATTCAATATATTATATTCTTTAATTTAATATAAATTCAATCATGTTTTTCTTTATGTGTAAGTTTAAATTTATAATTATTATATTTATCTTATAAATTGATCTTTTGTTAAAATATTATCATTTTTACTTACTATTTTGTGATAATTTTTTTGTTAATTTGTCTTTCTTTTATGTCAAATCAACTTATAATTTAAGGAAAAAAGTAACATAAACATCTATATAAGGAACGTATATATTTTTCCTCTACAGCCCCGCTTCCTAAATAATATTATTATTTCAACTTAGAGAATAGGATAGGACTTAGGTGATCCCACCCTCAAGCCGTTGGGTAAATGGCCTTCAAGATTTTATTTTTTTAACTCAATACATAATAAATTACTAAAAAGCACAAATCAGTAGCCCTTTCAGCCTTTCAGATCAGACGTATATCTCTATCACAGTTGACACTATCCATAAGCAAAGAGACCCATACTCCGATACAGCCCTTGAAATTGACTGGCTCAGGCGCTCAGTCGTCCTACCACTATTGGATTAATTTACTGTCTCACGAGTCCAAAAACAAGTCGCTTTACCATAGAACCAATCCAATATGGGAAGAGCAGTTTTGAGGGGGGGAAATGAAACACAGTTGTTACATATGTATAGAAAGTAACCACATAATATGTGGCATACATAATGGTTATTCAGAATTGCTGAATTGAGTAATGACCTTAAAGTAGAAACAAATCAAAAGGGGGCTACATCTTTTTTGCACCAAAATATGGCAGGAAATTTGTTGTCAAATAATTTATGACTCTGAACCTATGTGATTATTTTACTGAATAAACTTCCAATCCTGAGCCTAGCAGTAAAAATGGGCAGGGAGAGATTGTGCCAATAGGAAGCGGTTATTTTACTTACTATTTGTGCTTCCCGTCATGAAACTGGGCATTTTTTGAGGATTTGAAAGTTTCTAAAAACTGTTTAGCCATCTCTAACTCTTTCTTCCTCCTTGACAAATCCCATTTGTACTCAGAAGCCAATATATCAATTATGCGTGGCAGTGCCCTGCCTGCAGCATCAGTGTCAAGGAAAGCCAGTCGAGATCTCCTGGCAATGAAATCAACAGCAGATTCACAATACTCATGCCGAGCACAATAGGCAACCTCAGCCTCTAAATATGGGTATCCATGGGCAAGTCGCTTCCCCAAATTTTCGTTCTGAAAATCACATGGGCTGTTAAACGTTATCCGTTTTGAAAAATATGAAACAAAATAATTTGGATGTTGTACAAATATGATAAGAAATTGTAAATTCAGAATGAGATGTGCAACGGTTCTGTGCTACTGGATTGCATCAATGCCAAGTTCAGAGTATGAAAAACCAACCTGAGCTATGGCTGCAACCCGTTCAGACACAGTGCCATATGCATGAGACAAATGCTTCGCTACAGCAGTGTCCATCACTCCAGGAACAACTTTACCACCATAACTCTTCTTCATACGAACATAATTTTGAGCAAGGACGGTAAAGGAGGCAGGATCCCACCCATATCCTCCAATAAGCTGCAGCCTTTGAGTCAGACATGCATTGGTGGGGCTCAGCTTTCCAGACTCTATTGCTGCATTAACTGCATCTTCTGCCATGCTGAATACACTTACAGTTAACAAAAACATTTGCACAGGCTAGGCAGGGTACAGACGGTAAGGGGTTCAATAAGGGCTTTTTGTTTTGACTTAAGGAATGGATTCAATACTTGATATGACATCAGAAAGACCATGAGAAAAAATAAATCAAATATTCACAAAGACAGGAGGAATTTTAATGAGCTCAGACAAAATTTACCTGCGGTATGTAGTCCATTTTCCACCCGTTATTGTAACCAAACCAGGGTAGTCTTCACATACAACATGATCTCTTGATATGCTCTCAGTGTTTTTGGCCGATGGGTCTGTTGCTAATGGACGAATACCACTCCAAGCAGAAAGAACATCGGTGCGACGTACCTAAAATTTCCCATGCATTATTTTTTTTAATCCTAAGCATTCTTTTAGTCACAAGCACACTGGATAAAGAAAATAAAATGAAAACACCTAGACAAGTCACTGACGTTATGTAGTTATGTAATTTTCAATGATCCTTAATCTAGATAATAAACTATATTTGTCAACAAAACACGGGCCACCTATACACTTACAGAAGTCTATAACATACATACACAAGTTGCACATAAGAAATAGAAACCTTATTGCAATTACCTTGACGTTAAGGTAGTCACTGATGGCATCAAGTATAAATTGAATCTCATTTTCATGTGGTTCGGGGAGCAGAGTAATACTGGTGTTGGAATCTGTAGTTCCAGCAACAGTACGTCCCAACCATGGTAGCATGAAGACAACACGCCCATCCTTGGTTTTGGGGACAATTAAACCCATTCCTTCAGGAGAATAATAATCTGGAAGAACAATATGCACACCACTGCTTGGACAGATCATAGGCTTTGCTTCTTTGTCAGCCATATTCCTCAAAGAGTCACAGAATGGTCCAGCAGCATTTACAATAACTTTTGCATATGTATCAAATTCTTTACCTGTGCGCTCAATAGGTATAGTGATTGTAAAACTTGACAAAATATATGAATGATCATAAATCCAGTAAATGACCATTTCAAACTGCAAGAACATGAAACTGGCAAATAGCTATCTGTCATAAATGCTACAACGAACCATGTAAGGTTCTCTCAACAAAACATGTGATTCATTTTCTCTGGAAAGAGAACTTCAAATGTAGAAGTTTGAAGAGTTTACAATATAGAACAAAAGACAGATAAAATAAGGCTAATCACACTTCATAATTAAGCAATACTGCAATAGAATATACTTATGCCCACCCCTCTAGTAGAGGTGGTTAAGTGGGTGTTCATCTTCACAATTTGATTGGTAGATCCAATTAATATTTATAAATTACAAATAAACCATGAAATTTCATCAAGGTCAAGTCACATTCATGCCACTTCTAGCATTTGGAAAAATATACGAGGCCAATGACATAATTGATGGGTTTTTTCATAAATCCAAGTCTTGAAAGGCAGAGCAAGCTGTACCTGATAAATTATCTCTGATTCTTGCTCCTATTATCCGATTGCTGCCTTCATCCTTCAAAAAGGACACCACTTCTGCATGGTTGAGCACGGCCGCACCAGCTAAAGCTGCAGTGCATGCTAATCCAACATTAAGCCGTGAGTCATTCATCTGTCCATCATAATACACCACTGTGCCCTTCAAGGTTCCACTTTTACCTTCCCTCAAAAGAGTAGGGAAGAGCCCAACAGACTCTTGTGCAGAGTAATATCTGGACAAATGTAATAGCCGTGACCCTGCGACCAAATCGTACATTTTCAAGCCCATCCAGTAGTATACAACATCAAACCACGCAAAACATGGTGTCATGCATGGCAAAGCATGACAGAGGTGTGGCGCATTGTCAATAATCTGTTTACGTTCTGCAAGTGCATGGAATACCAGCTTCAATTGCCCGTAGTCTAAATTGAACACAGCTTTCTCCAAATAACGAACTCCTATCAAAATTATCACACATCGACCATTTTAGATAAAAATTATTTAAAACAAAAATTGAAGGAAATGGAATATAACTTCTTCCCTATAATCGAAACTGAACCCAAAATTATAATTAAGTTCCACTATTCAAACTCTGCATTCAACGAGGAAATTCTAAATCATTGGTCTAAACGCAAACAGGTTAATGCAGTACAAATACACGCGAGCTTGTATATCCGAAATGATAACAGCTAAAGAACCAGTCAAAATAGCATACAAGACACGCGTGAGTAGAAATCGATCGAGTAGAAAAATCATAATTCGCAGGCATAAGCCGATGAACGATAAAAAAAAAATCGATGGTAGCATTTATATTTCCGGTTTCATCTCAAATAACACATCGAGCAAGTAAAATCCATTGTTATCCTCAAAAATAACTCCTGGTCATAAAATACAAATACGTAATCGTACAATAAATGTATAATTCTATAAACAGATCATACCTCCGTGAATTAGCTTAGTGGAGCGAGACGACGTTCCAGAGGAGAAATCCTCCCTCTCGACCAATCCAACTCGAAGGCCTCTGGTGACGGCATCAAGAGCGACTCCAGAGCCCGTGGCGCCGCCACCAATCACTAACATATCAAGCGGATTGGCCGAACTAGTACCAACCAAAGCCGACTCCTGGACCGCCCTGGACGGAATGACGGCGTTTGGATCGCTGATCTTCTGCCGGAAGGCAAAGAGAGCTGGTCCATTTCCGCGGTCGTTGGAGGAGAGCGAAGGCTGATGGAGAAAGAGCGCGCCACTGGATGCTGCAGCCAAGGCAGTGGCGGCTCCGAGCCGGAGAAGGCGCGTTGAGGAGACCATTTGTGAGGAGAGTTATGGCGCGCGGTGGTGAATTGTGATCAGAAAGAAAGAGAGGGAATGGTAATGCCAATCGATTTTATGGGAAGAAATTGTATTCAGTATTAGCTTTGGGAAACGTTCACGGGAATTTGGATGCGTCGATATTTACAGAATATACCACTACTGTATTCAGTATTAACTTTAAATTAATATTTATTAATTGAGATACTAAAAATTTATAATCATTACAAAAAGAGTTTAATAATTATATTTTATAAAAATAATAAACTTTTATTATCTTAATTTTTATAAAAAATAATAGACTTTTATTATGTTTTTTGAACTGTAGGTAAGAAATCAAAATATATTTTTATTAAAAATATTAATTTTTTGTTTTTTTTCAAAAAATAAATATCAAATATATTTTAAAAGTAATAAATCATAAGTTAAATTTTTTTAAAATTCTATTAAAATTTATATACTTTTTAAAAGTCTATAAAATTATAAATTTTAATTGAATAAATATTTTTTAAGAAAACGTTTGATTGAAATTAATGAAATTAAAAATAAAATTATTTTCATATATTCATACTTTTAATTATATCACATATATGAAATGAAATGAGAAGAGTTATTAAAAAACATAAAATTTTTATTTTTCTCTCCATTATATAAAAAAATATTATTTTAATTTTTTTTCAAATGCCATGGAAGAAAGAATTATAAAAAAAAAGTTTCATTGTATTTGATTTTTTTAAGATTAAATAATATTTTTAATTAATAATTATTTAAAAAAATAAATTTTAATAATATATTTTATTTATTGGAAAAAATAAGAACTAAATAATATTATTTAAACTTAAATGAACATAAAAATATTAAGATAATATATAATATTTTTCATTTTATTTTAATTATAAATCAAATATTAAAATAATGATTTTTTTATTTTATTACAATAGTAAAACCAAATACTACAATAATAATTGTTTTTTTATATTTAATTTCATTATTATTATTTTTTGTTTTGCTAACCAAATATACCTTATATAAAATTCTTGAATATTTAATAAAAATAAAATAATATAACTAATGAGTAATATAAAAAAAAATGAATAACAACTCTTACGGTGGTGTCTTTAAAAACATTGTCGTGATGATGGCAGATGACATTTTGACATTTGTGATATTTTTTATTTGAGAAAAATGTTCTTATTATCTTTTACTTATTATAAAAATAATATCTAAATTTTATATATTTTTTAATAATTTATTCATATTGTTATAAAAAAAGGTTACTTCACAATAACAAAGATAATTTTTTTTAATTTTTTAATTATATTAAATAGAAATTATTATCTTAAATAAATTATAAATAAAATAATTAAAAAAATAAAAAAAAATAGATATTTTCTTTTGTAGTTACTTTTTTATATTGTTACAAAAAAATACATGACCTAATTATTACTTTTAGAATAAATATATGACTTTTACGATCATCTTTTTTTATTTTTACTCGACTTTATAGTATAATTTATTATTCTTAAATTATATATAAAATAAAATAAAATAATAATTATAATAATTTTATATTAACATTATTATAACATATTGTTACTTTTAGAATAAATATATGACTTTTACAATCATCTTTTTTTTTATTTTTACTCGACTTTGTAATATAATTTATTATTCTTAAGTTATATATAAAATAAAATAATAATTATAATAATTTTATATTAACATTATTATAACATAGAGAATAATATTTTTTCTAGAAATTTTAAAAAATATTTCTAAAATTAATAACAAAAAATATCACATTAATAACATTAAACGGATCTAATATCATAGTTAAATTTTAACGATTTTTAAAATAAAATAATATATATATATTTTTTAATAATAAAAATGTATAAGATTAATGATTATTATTTGTAGGGTTAGTAGCTAAAAGATGACACAAGAAGAAAAAAAAAGGGATATATATATAGTAGAGATAGTCGTTATGTAAGCAAGCGAAAAATGGTTTTTATTGTGTATATACGTGTGAGATGATCTAAAGTTAAAAATAAAGAATATTATAGATATTTTAAGATTTTTATTTTTAGGTCTCTATAAGATTTTGGGTGTAATGGATGTTATTTTTGAGATTTTAATATTATTATTTGGATAAAAAAGTAATATTAATATATTTACTTTCATAAGATTAATACCTTAGAGATATCTTATTCAATGCACTGGTATCCTTTATATTTGATGTTGTTATTATTATTATTATTTTGTTTTTGCTAAAAGTATATAGACTAATGTCTATTCAAGATTCCCTTTAGAAAGGAAAGTCTGCCATATCAAAAGGCAGATTAATAGCAATGTCTCCTGCCTAACCTCTTATGCCATCCCATTGAATCAGCTTATTTGCTTTGTAATTTTGTTCTCTTGGTATCCTTATTATTGAGATTATGGTGAATTTATGGAACTTTTTATTCATTTCTTTAAGAAGAATTGCAGCATCTATTACTATAAAACTCAAGCTTGCTGTGCCATTTTGCTAGGCTGCATCAAATTTTATTTTGATTGCATTTTGAGGTGGAGATTGCCAATGACTAGGGATAACAGTACCTTCCTCGCCTATATCACCTCTGATTTCTTATGTCTAAGAGAATATAGGAAAATATTGCAATTCTCTTTGTGAGTTTTTGTATGAGTATGGCTTGATTTAATTCTACTTGTTTAAAAATAATTTCATTTCTCAGACATCATATATATTCTATCATTATGACTGCAACTAAAGTAAATATATTGGATTTTATGTCCCTTGGTAGCCACTTTTTTGGTGGATCCAGAATGAAATTTTTATAAGAAAGTAAATCAAGCTTTTCAACAAAATTTCAGTTTGCATATTCCATTTCCACTGGAACCACCATGATTTTAGAATTTCACATCTAAAGAATAGATGCTCAGTATTTTCAATCCCTTTTGTGATAGAGAGGGCAACTTATGTCTTCTAAATGCTTGAAATCTCCCATCTTATTATTTCTAGTGCTTAGACAATTGTTTAGAATTTTTCATAAAAGGAGCGTGTGTCTTTGATGAATTTTAGCTTTTCAGATTTTTCTCTATAAGCAGTTAAGATTGTTGTAATTTTGAGATGTAATAAGAGTCCAATAAGCATCCTTGATAGAAAAAAAATCCTTTTCCAGTCCCATATCACAGTAGTGTATCTTGCTGGTCTGATAGAGGATGTAATGTTAGCACCACAAGTATTCACTAATTTATGATGATCCCTGGTTATTCCACTACAAAGATCAATGAGCACAGTTACATTCCATAACTGTCCAGCCACTTCATTTGGGAGTTTTTGATTTGGTAAACCTGGTATCCAAGGATCATTTTTGAAATTAAAGCTTCTCCCATCTACAAGGTTCCAGTAACCTCCTATTTATATCAAATCTTGGGTCCATAAAATGCCTTTCCAGATGCTTGAGTAGTTTGCTTTAATTCCGTGATAATAACATAAAAATACATATGTACAAAGTAATTAATATTTATAATTTAAAGAGTTTAAAAATAATTATTATTTATATTAATTTAATAAATATTGATTTATATTAATTATGATTATTTTATGATTGTAGAATAAATTAGCAAAATAATATCAAAAAGATACGAAAATATAAAAGATTTATATACAATTTCATATCTCTAAAGAATATCTAAATCTAATTATTTAAAGCCAAAAAATAAGCTTAAATTTGAAATATATGACATTTAAATGTATGTTAATATTTTTGATATATTTTTTTGTATAAATCTTTAAATTATATAATTCAGCAAACATGTATTTCAGCAACCATGTACACACCAATTACACTCCAGTTCAACTTATAAGAAAAGTTAGGAAACCATCAGGTCCTGGAGCTTGGAGAGCATTCATATCCCATAAAGCTTATTTTATTTCTTGAAGAGAAGGTATGCTGACTATGTGTACATTTTGATAAGATTTTATAATTTTTAGAAAAAGTTTTCCTATTTGATTATCCAAAATAGGGTTATTGGACATGAAAAAAAATTCTAAAATAAAGGAATTTTTTTTGTCTAATTTTATCCCTATTCCATGTTATATTTCCATCACTCAATTGAAAAAAGGGAATATGATTTTTTTTCCTCCTTGGAATAGTAGAAGTGAGGAAAAAATTTATGTTATGATCTCCTTTTCTAATCCATAATTATCTTGACTTTTGTTTCTATAATGAGTCCAATATTTATAATTGTCCCTTTTGTTGTTCCTGTATCTATGTATCTAGTTTTCCAGTTTTATCTTCTCAATAAATGGGTTTATTTCAATTGATTTTCTAGGGTTTTTTTAATCTTTTTTTGAACAAACCTAAATTGAATTTTGCTCCAAATGATTAACTGTTTACAAAATGATCGGAACATTGCTAAAAAACATCTAGTATTATCTCTCGGGTCCTAAATGAATTTTATAACTTCTATGCATGTTTTGTCTTTAAACTACATGGCAATAAACCTAAAAAATATGTGTCTAAGAGATTAAGGTAAACCATGAAGGTGGAATAAAATGGGGCGGTGATTAGAAGTGAATTTGTGTAGGTTAATAACAAGAGATTTAGTAGAGTTGATGTTGATATGGATTTTTGTATGTGATTTTTTTTCATGAAATTTGCAAGATGAAAAAAGTGTTAGAAGGTTAAACCACTTTTGTGTGGTGGTCTTCAACTCTCTTATCGTATGGTTAAGATAGTAACTATAAGGATATAAGAGATCCATAGTTTCACTTTAATAATTATAATTATATGAAAAGATAATATTTAAGTATAATTTATAACATCAAGTGATATTTTAAAATATAATAATTATTTGTGAATATATAGAAGGAGTTATTCCTTATCTAAATAGAATTGAGTTACAATAACTTTGAAGACACTTATGCTTTGTAGATATTTATCGTAAATTATTTTCTTAATTATCTTTTAAGATAAATATTAGACTTTTATTCATTTAAGATAATTATATTGTGTTCACACTTATATGAAAAATAAACATTTATTAGACTTAACCTACAAGATTATTTGCTGAGATCACTCTTTAATTGTCATGTGATATGTATGAAATTACCTCAATAATTGGTGATTCAGTCATGAATGTTCAGAACTCTATCAAGTCTTTAAGCAATTCTGTTAGGTTAAAGTCTATTGTTACAACAGAAGCGTGAGCCAAAGCTACTAATATCAATAACTTCATTTAACATCATAAAGTGAATTTTAGGATCGTTTTCCTATATATAAAATGGCAAACCATCTTGGCAAACCACCTTGTTTTTCCTCTTTGAGAAATGATGTTATTAAAATCCTCGATTATGGAGGCCAAGGTACATGGGAAGAATTAAGAAAAAGTGAAGTTTTGTTCCTTGAGTTTCAAGAGAATGATGAGATAGAATATATAAACAACTTAAAATAACATTTTTATTAAGTTTAGTAGGATGAAATGAGTTAAAACATACATAACTATTTTCCATTAATTGATAGTTTTTATAACATTGAAGAAATTATTGAACTTTAACGTGAATACATTCAACTTTATCGGAGAATATTTTATTCATATGTATGACTCATAGGCTTGATTTTTCATAATTTTAATAGGATGTAAGCCAACTTTAGAATGTAAATTTGTAGTTTTGATATGAGCTAGTTTTGATGTTCCTTAACTAAAATTTGTATTTAATCTTCTCTATTGCCATCATTTGTTGTCTTTCTAGATACTCGGACCGACATAGGTGATTATATTTCAAAACTAGCTCTTAATAATTCTACAAACATTGAAATAAGTGTGGAGGTATTTATTTTGAATTGCATGAAAGTTTTAAAATTACATTTATCACTTATGTGATCAAGTATTCCATATTTAAAACATAGTTATAATATTCTTTTATACTTAAACTCAATTTAGATTTTTGAGCTAATGTTTTGAAGAGATAAATTTTTTTGAGGAACAAAACATTTTGTAGTCATAGGATTGTTAACATCAATCTCTACTCTTAATACGAGAGTTATGAATCATCTCGATATTATCATTATGAATAAAGTTTTGAACAAGATTAGATAATTTTATAACATTAGTACTATAATTCAAATATTAATAAATCTTTTAATCATTTTGAATAATGTTTATTCATTTTTAGTAAAAATTGAACACATATTCCTACATGATAAATTAAAATTGTGATTATATTTTCTATTAGATAAAAAATTAATTAATGAAGTACATATTCATAATTACCGCAACAAAAAGGTAAATTGAATTTTTTTAGTCATATTATTAATTATAATTTCTTTTTATTAACTTTTAATATAATTTTTATTAATGAAAAAATTATTGTAATAATATTTGAACTTATGATAATATTGTCAATCTAAAATTATAATAAATAAGCATATTTCTTTTTATGTCATTGTTAAATTTTTAACCTCGGTAATAACAATATATTGACACCAAAAATAAAAAATTAAATTTAAATTATTATAATTATTATTATATGGGATTTAATGCCTTAATTAATGTGTTAATGTTATTCCTATTTTATATTATTAAAATATTTAATTTTAATATCCTAATTTAATTAACGCTATCTCGTTAAATTATTATCTTTTTATTTTTCTTATATTCTTGTAAATATTATTATTTAATTTGACGTGTAGAAAACATATAAGTTATGATTAATTTTGACAAAAAAATAAAAGAATAAATATTATTTAAAATAATTAAAAAATACAAATATTAGAATTTTGGTATTAAAATAAAATATTTTAATAATGTAAAACATAAAAGTATTAATGTATTAACTAAGATACCTCTAAAATATTAAATTCTATTTTTATTGTAATAATAAATACCTACATAAAAAATAAAATATTTTAACATACTGTTAGAGTATTTTATATTTAATCATAATTAATAGTTAAATTATTATTATTATTATAACTGAAATATTTAATCATAAATTATTATTACCTATCGACTTAAATGTTGATTTGTTGTGAGTAATAAATCGTTTAAAGTCTTAAATTTTTAGTAACCATCAAGATATAATGTAATTATAAAATAATTCAAAAACTAACTAATCAACTTATCCCCAACTTCAAACATCATAAATTAAGAATGGTTAAAGTTTTGACACCCGGATGGCACCTAAATTCCATCATTTGTGTTCAAATGAATCTATTACTGTTAAATTATTTTACCAATAAATTTTCAACTCCATATATACCGCTGCTGTTTAAGGTTTTCAAAATATTGAATAAATATTTTATAGATAATAATTATAATTTATGATTAAATGATTGATTTTGTAAATTTTATTTTTTTGATAAATTTAATAATAATTAATGATTTTTATTAAAAAAATATCAAAAATTATTTATAATTTTAATGATTTATGATTTTTTTAAATATTATTTATAATTTCTTTGTAATAATTTTTTCTCCTTCTAAAAAATGTTTTTTTCCTCACTATTTATAAATTTTTAAGGCATGATTTCATAAGTAAAAAAATATTTAATAAATTAAAAAATGAAAAAAATAAAATTTATTATTCTAAGTATCAATCCTCAAATTTGGTAAATGTTATATCAAATAGTTATTTGACATTTATAATTAAAAATTACAGAAAATAAATTTAAAAAACCAAAATTACTATCCTTGCTATTTTTTTTAGCAAACAAGGTATGATTTGCATTTATGTGTCGAAATGAATTTATTAGAATAAAAGTTAAAACTATTAACAAAAAAGAAAAACTAGTGAACAATTTAGAAAAAAAAATAATAGCGGTACCAAAAAAGAAAAAAATGTCACTATAAAGTTAATTACAAATATATTTAAAATATTTATTTAATTATAATTATATCAATAATATATAAATAATGATAAAAATATATCAAATAATTATAATTTTAAAAAACTTAATTTACCCATTGCAATAACTAATAATTTGGAGCATAAAACCTAATTAACCGTCGAAAACTCGAAACTGACCCAATTTCATTTCTAGTTAACGATTGTCCAGTACGTCGATCATCGTCTACAACTAAAAGAGTGTTACATAGAGTTACATCAAGTAAGAAAGAAAGAGAAGCTTGGCTTGGATGGCTCAGATTCCGAACTTGGATAATGCTCCTCTCAATTTTTCATCCATCAGGTGCACAAAGAGACCTAAAATTTCCATTGATTTGCAGCAACATTTTTATAAATTTTGCCCAATTTTTAATCTAAGTTGTTTCGGTGATGTATGCAAATTTATTATACCTGTAATCTATATTTCAGGGAACAATCTCAGAAGGAGCTCGTAAACATCGTCAAGAATGTGAGTAACAAAAATGCAAACAATTCGCCTATTTTTCTTTTTCACTCTAATATACGAGTCAGCTATTAATTGTCTTTTCGAATTACGTGTGTTTTGGGAGTTCGTGATTTCTGCTCAGCAGTAGTTAAGCTTGCTTTAGTTCAGTTGAAAATTGTTTCCGTGCCTCTCGAAAAGTGAACGCACAAAATGATATCAGTTGGATTGTTTCATTCAACTGGTTAAAATGGTTTAGCTTTCTTTATTAGTATTTTTAATCTTCACCTGATAGGGTGAAATAACGCACTTATGTGTATTTACCTCCAAAATTTTAGATTCGAGGAAAGAAGTGTTTGGTTATTGAACCAAAGCTCGCTGGTTCTCTGTCATTGATTATTCAGATTTCAATTCTTAAGGTAATTATGTGCTGCTCGAGCTTTTCTAGTGGGAATTAAGATACATATATTTTGTAATCTGTATGTGTATGTTATTTTTTTGCCCTTTTTGGAGGGAGATGTAGTGGGGTATACTAATTGCAAAAGTTGGACGTGTTCATTGCTAATTGCAAACAGGAACATGGGATTGAACTGCGATATCTTTCATCTGAGCAAATTCAAACTGATTCGACCAAAGTGGTTTACCTTGTTCGTTCTCAGCTTAACCTTATGAAGTTGATAAGTTCGCATATCCATAATGATGTATCCAAAGGTCTTCAGAGGGAATATTACGTTTATTTTGTTCCACGCCGAGCAGTCGCTTGTGAGAAGGTGATGATTTTGTTTATGTTGATTCAGTTTTAGAGCTTAACTTTTGTATTAGTAGTCTTAACTCTTGATTATTTAAATTTGCTCAATAAGGTAATGACACTATTGAGTATCATTTTGGTCTTGTAGATCCTTGAGGAGGAAAAAGTTCATCACTTAATAACTATCGGAGAATATCCGTTATACATGGTTTCATTGGATGAGGATGTTTTATCATTTGAGCTGGATCATGCATACAAAGTACGGTAGAGAATTTTGTAATATAAATTTGTGGCGGTAGAGAATTTTGTAATATAAATTTGTGGGTCTATTTGAGTCTAAAATGTGTCATTATTTGCTTAACAACAATTTTATGTCTGTTTTTTTGCTTATGTGATAGGAAATCCAAGTTGATGGTGATGCAAGCTCAGTTTGGCATATTGCAAAAGCTATTCATAAACTTGAGGTTGTATGGATAACTAGTTGAATTTTGTTATCATGGTGGAATTCATTAATTAGCTGAAGGTTATATGTTGCTTAACTTTCTGCAGTCTTGTTTTGGAGTCATACCAAATGTGAGAGCCAAAGGTAAAGCATCGGTGCGTGTTTCTGACATTCTCAACCGAATGCAAGCAGAGGAACCAGTCAACTCAACAGATGTAATCACATATTACTTTACCTTTTCTTTTTATCTTATATTTCTCCTTCTGTTCTCTTGTTTGTGCCTTTTTCTGTAGTAAAGCTACTTTGAGCTCCTCTCTTCCAAAATAATATAATCTGAGAACTTGCCTATATTATTATATGATGAACCTCTTGAAGCCTTCTTTCTGAAAAGAGGACAATGTACTCTATAAAACCTCTCGCTAATCTTCTTTTTGTGACTTCAGGTGGCTGTGCCAGAAATTAATACACTTATCCTTTTAGATAGGGAGGTAAATCTATTTGTCCTTTTTCTCATATCTTTGTTAAATAATACTCATCAGATGACATAATCTAGTTCTTCTGCAAACACCATATTTATTTGATGTGCTCAGCAGAATTGGGGTGTTGCAATTTCTGTTACTCTTATTGGCTATATGTTAATTATACATGTTAAGCATTGTACATCAACTTGAGGGTTTACATAGCTCTGTCTTATCCGTGGTTCTTGGTCCATACTTGAGTAACGACTTTTATTCTTTGTCTGGTGCAGAAATTGAGGGTTTACCACTTTTGAAGCTTATTCGCAACATAGATTCAAGTATTTGATTTAAATATTAAAGGGTGGCATTATTTGTTAGCAATGTTGGTTTACATCATTTGGGTAGGCTAAAGCTTAAATAATAGTAGTAGTGTAGTCTTGAAGTTTGAAGGGTGCTTGAGTAATTTACTGTCTGATTTGGCTTGAAGGATATTATTTTGATTGCTTAATTTGCTGGAGATATAAAGAATATGTTGCAGGATAGGGATGGGGAAATACTTATTATGGGAATGAATTCTGCATATATGGATAAAATAGTGGCTATGGCTTGAGAAAATATTTAGAAGTATTGTTGTGATAGGTGCAAAAATGGACCAATCAGCATGAACAATAGTGGCAAAGCCGCAAAGGCTTGGGAAAATATATGGAAGCATTGTTGTAGTAGCTGCAGGAATGTTTCTTATGCATTCGTTAGTATGATCCACCTCATCAGAATGCTAAACTTTTCTGAGACAGCTTGTAATTTTTTTCTGTGATGCTAACGTGTGATGAATTTTGGTCATATTTCATAAAATGGTATTCCTTGGTTCTAGGTGGACATGGTGACTCCTATGTGCACTCAGTTAACATACGAGGGGCTTCTTGATGAGGTAAGCAACTATATGAATGGTATATTTCATGCATCAAATAATCTAATCAAAGCATGATAGGACACGACATAGGAAATGGACTGACGGACATAGCAATTGTACCTGAAGTAATTGAGTTATTCATTAGGTGTATGTTTGCTAGGTTATATGGAATTAGTCCAATAAGCATATGAAGTATGTTTGAAGTTGTTGGTCACCGATTCTCTCAAAATTTAAGCTTTTAGAAGAATTGGTTACCAACAACTTTTAATATGTTATCAGAGCGGAGGTCCCATGTTCAAATCCCTGGTCCTCAATTGTTAAATTAAAAATGTTTGACTTACATGCTATAGAGCCTATGTGTGAGGGAGAGTGATGTATAAAAATATTGTTAGTCAATAATTGGTGACCAATAACTTTTAACAAAGTACATAAGTAATTTTTTTAACCCGTAAAATCTTATTTGGTGATATGGCAATGTCTCTTCCATGTCCTTTACTGTTCAGGTAATAGTATTATCTACGATATTGAATCATAAAAATCAAGTAAAAAAGGTATTTATTAAGCTACTTCCTGCTTTGTGGGGCTAAAATTTGTTCCCAGAAAGGTGAAAAATCAGTGCCTTATGTTGATGATATTGTAAGGGGGTTGGTTAATTGTGTTTTGGTTGGTTGCATTTAGTCAAGTTATCTCAAATAGGTCTTTTGCAGTTTTTGCACTTAAATAATGGCTCTGTGGAGCTTGATGCAACAATTATGAGTGACCAACAAGAAGGCAAGAACATCAACGTTCCTCTTCATACAAAACAGGAAGTCAAGAAGATCAAAGTTCCTCTTAATTCTAGGTGAAATATAATCTCTGCTTGATATGTTTTACTTAATATATTATAACTTTTCTCTTCTCTTCCCCATTGGTTCATGAGAACCTAAGAAGTTGGTTTTCTGTTATATTTATTACTTGTAGGTTCTGATTTCTATTAGTTAAAGAAAACTGACAAATCTTGAAACAATGGTTTTTTTATTACCACTTTGAATTTGAATAAGAATGGGTGGCTATTGGCTACTATATGGATTCATGAAATCTTATGGTTGTGGGAACAAAAAGAAACATTCGTTAAGTTGCTGCTACACTATTATTTTTTGGGATGTATAATTTGTTGAAAAATCTCAACCTCATGTATCATTGAAGTGCTGCTTTAATCGCATCCTTATTTTCTATTTTCTTTAAAAAGCTTCATTTGAGCTTTAATCATTCTATCACGATTATATTTACGATGGCTTTTCTGATAGCTCATTCAGCTCTTAATATGTTTGTCATTTACACATAAATTACACATGGATCTTTCTATGCAAATATGTTAAATGACAGACTGAGTTCTAAAATTGTTGGCCGGAGTCAAATATGTTAAATGTATTGCGTGCTATTTGATTGTAAGCTGGAATCATGAAATTTTAACTTCATGATCTGGATGGAGATTCTTGATCTTTAGTAATTATCTTTTTCTTCTTTCCTCTTTACTTTCACGCTTATCAACTTTTCTTGTTATAATTTTAGCGACAAGCTGCATAAGGAGATACGTGATCTCAACTTTGAAGTTGTTGGCCAGGTTGTATTAAGTTTTACCACTTTATAATGTTTCCCATTTGCGTAGCTTAAGTTACCTCCAAAAGTAGGATCGTTTCCTTTGAGGTCCAATATCTTAATTACCGTTTGCAGTATGGTTGTAGATTCTACGTCAAAAAGCAACAGCCATGAAGCAGGATTATAAAGAGGTGACAACTAATGTAAGTGAATTGCTTTGAAGCCTTAACTTTTTGTGTTTTTTTGGCACTCATAACATTCACTGCTACTGCCTAGGATCTGTATCTGGTATCCAAAACTTGTAATTGTAATAGTTTTATTCAAATTCTTACAGTCTCAAACAGTATCCCAATTAAAGGACTTTGTCAAGAAGCTGCACTCGTTGCCAGAAGTGACTGTATGTAATATTGATTTATTTTTGTCATTTCTTTTAGTATAACTTTGCTGTTTCCAACATTGAATTCTTATTTGCTGCAAATCATTGCTTTAGAGGCACATAGACCTTGCTCGACATTTGTCAACTTTCACATCAAAGCCATCATTTCTGGGGCAACTTGAGATGGAACATACACTTGTGGAAGCTCAGAGTTCTGACATGTAAGTCATAATTTAGGCTGCTTTCATGATGTTATTTGTTTCACAGTTTGTGCTTGTGACAATTGTAAGTTCTCTTATTGTTATGTGGAAAAACTTTAAGGTAAATAATCTCAGCTTGTATGTTGCTCACCTTCACTATAATTTTTGTACTTTTCCACATTTTAGGTGCTAGAGCACATCAATTATGTTAAAATCAATGTAAATGTTTTGTAGCTGATATGCAGGCTATATCACAAGAAACATGTCCATGTTTACTGTTTTTGAAGTTTTTTTATGACAAAATTTGGCATAGAACATGTCAAGACGATGCCTGCTAATCTACTAATAAATTTTTTTTGTTTCCAATCATTGTAAATAATGACATAGTTTTTCTGAGAAAGTCAAAAACTGGTAGAAAATGACCTAACATTCTGTTGTCAAGCTATCAGCATGGCTATAAGCCAGCTTAGTGGTTCTACCCAATAATTTGTCTCTTATTTTATCTTCTTTTGCACCTTAATCTTTTAGAATCTGTTTTGTGGCTCAAAAGTTGGTACAATATATTAGTAGGCTATTGTTCTGTACTGCTAAAAAATATTGCAATAATTGGATTATGGAAGATTCTGATGTAGTTCTTTCGCAAGCAAGATAAATCTGGCAGAAAGGTTCTTTGCATCATCCCATTTGTCCTGTTATCAGTATTACAATAAACAACAGCTCAGCGATCTTGCTCTCAGTAGATTTTTTTAAAAAAATCTGATATTCTTCTTGAAGATTAATGACCAAAAAAATAAACTTAAAGATTGAAGATAGAAACATCTGAACAGTTGACAACCATAGAAGAATGTGCATGCTATCTTCTGTTAGTATCATATGTTGCATGTCCATTTCTTTCTCGGAATATCTTGTCTTCTGATGTTAAAATGTCTTTACTCTATATTAGTTTTTAAATGTTAACAACCATCTTTTATATCGCCTATGTTACCAATCTTTGCTTTTTATCCCCTGTATTCTATTCTCAAGATTTTCTTTTGAACCCTTGTTTTAGCTTTTAGTTGTGTTTACTTGTTTGGTAAACTTAGCCTCGATTCTCTTTTGGAATTATGAGAGAAACCTGTTCAATGTAGATGCTTCGAGTACATTGAGGAAATGATCCATAAGCAGGAACCACTGACAAATGTCCTGCGTCTTCTAATCTTATTTTCTATTACAAATTCAGGGTTGGCTAAGAGGCATTATGACTATTTAAGGCAAGTATTCCTCATATTGTATTTTAATTTATTTCTGGTATGTGTTATCACATTTCCCAAAATTACTAACTAGTAGGTACTATTTACCTTTTTTTGTTTTTGTTTTAGGAGAGAACTACTTCATAGTTATGGATTTGAGCATATTGGTACATTGGATAACTTGGAGAAAGCTGGATTGCTTAAAAGACAGGTTTATCATTTTACCTTAGTAATTTCTGAGATTGTTTCAATTGTTGTACCAAATAAGTATTTTAATTGATAAGAATAATTCATTGTGCATTATTTGAGCGTTGCAGGAGTCAAAAAGCAACTGGATGGTGATTAAACGTGCTCTGCATCTTGTAGTTGATGATGTTGATGCAGCCAAGTACTATTTTTGATCAATTTACTGCATTTATTTCGAATTTATTTGAGTATTTAATTTTTCTTCTTTTGGATAGTTATAAAGGACTATGTTTTATGTCCTCCAGCTGCAAATTCGTCCCCAATTTTTGATTTTTTTAAAAAGTGTTTCTAGCCTAATAGCCGTGTTACATTTAAGGAAATAAAAGATTTATTTATTTATTGGTTGATTGGTTTTTTTTTCAAATGTTAACAAGAAGCGAAGTTACTATGAGATATGGTCTTGAATAATATGGTTTAAATTTCTAGATTTCATGGTAAGGTTACTGAAATACTGTGTCACTTAGAACCTGATAACTTTTAAGGAAACACATGTTGCTTGCTGATAAGTATAACTGTATAAGGACCTAAATAGTTTCTTGTATTCTTGTCACTCTTCCTGATTATTATTATTTGCTGTAATCTTGCTTTCTTATAGTCTTGGCAAAATTTGTTAATATTCAGCCCCAGTGACATTGCCTACGTTTTTTCTGGATATGCACCTCTTAGTATTCGCCTCATTCAGCATGCTGTTCGGTCTGGATGGTGAGGATCCTATACTATTTCCTACGTACATACTAATCTTGTGTTTTGTCCGACATTATCTTGCTTTTAATCTCTTTAAAAAGATTATCATATATTGTACTTGTTCTTCCTTGGTTATTTATTATTTTTTTAAAGGGGCACTAAAGTCTCCCCTTTTTATTAAATAAATATAATAATACACGAATATGATTCAAACTTCGATCCATGGTGATAGGGATGGGGAATCATATCACCTGGATCACAAGCTAATCCTAAAAGAGGTTAATAATATGTCAAAAACTAACAAGTCACTGCTTGGTTATCTGCTTTTATCTTTTGAATTCTAAAAGTATTTTAAACAATGGGAATATATTTTAGTTTCTACTTCTATTATTGTGAACTGAAGTATTCCTTATAATCTTATGGTATTGCAGGTACTAAGAAAATAAAATTATGCTGATCTTATAGCATAATTATACTGCATATTTATGGAACTCTGTTGATCCCATTATGCTTAGTTATGGTCTGTCTTGGTACAAAATTACTGTGAGGTTGGATTTGCAGTATTATTGATGACCACATTACAATAGTACATGTGTAATTTTACATGGTATTATGACTGTTATCCACAGTGCAATTCAGTCCTATGCAAATGCAATAAATTTTAGTTATTTTTCGCATGACTGACATTGTTTCTGCATTGATTTTGTCTATGCTCACTTCTCATCCACCCTTTAGTTTCTGCAGCTTGGCCAGTTCTCTTATTATAAACTGCTACTCTGCTTGGTTATTGTCTTGCTTATCGGCAATTGGATTCTTTAAATGCTATCTATATAAATGATATACATTTTTGGATTCAGTTTCACCCTATAAATAATCTGTTTCCATGATCCTTGCTCCATATTGACGCATGAATGAGGCATCAAAATTTAAAATTATACAAGATTCGACATAAGTGATGGCACTGTTATGTTCTAATCAATGCAAATCTACTTCTGTGGCTAGTTTGATCAACTGGATTTTCTTTGTTTTCCTAACTTAATGATTCGGTGATGACTAAACCATTTAGCCATTTACTATTTTCCCAGATAATAGATTTTGTGTGCTCACGGTTTCCCTTTTAATGTAAAATTTCATGATGTCAGGCGCCCTATAGAAGAAATATTGAAGCTGCTCCCTGGACCTCATTCAGAAATAAAGAGAGTCAGTAAATAGCTTTTGGATTTATTTGTATTGATTATTTCTTCATTTATAATTTATAATTTGGCTGGAAAAACTTGTCTTGCACTTCGTTTTTGCTTGTTTAAAACTCATCTGTTCATATTTTTATTTAAAACAAAGTTTATTTGCCTCACTTTCTCTTCCAAATAGTTCTAAAGGAGTCCTTGATGTCTACTTTAACAGGGAAGATTCTCAAGTAGTCCATCATTTGAGACTGTGCTGGGTGCTTCTGCGGGCATAGACAAGTATGCATCTGCTAATTTTTATTCTTCTAGTATTGTATTTTCAAGTATGCATCTGCTAATTTTTATTCTTCTAGTATTGTATTCTTCGTGTAAAGATTTTCTTGTGTTGGATTATTCTTTTGTTATTAGAAAGTGAACTTTGGAATTTGCTGATTCATAAGAAACAATATTGCATTGAACATGCTTGCAGGATTTCAATATATAATAAAATAAAAGGGAAATTGTTGCCCCAATAAGGAACTTTTGCAAACAAATATATTTTACAAGGATCGGATGTTTGGATTATTCAATTATATTGTTTCATCTTTGTATTCCATGGAGCGAAACTTCTAAATCTGAGTCCAGACAAAGTTGCCACCAATAGTTGCATTGCTGTCTTCCAAGTTTTTATTGAAAATGTCCCTGTGTGGTCTCAATTAACCTCAAACTTGCTGCATATCTTAGGTTAGCGGGTGGGAGACGCTCCCTTGTACTTGTTGTTTTCATTGGAGGTGTAACATATGCAGAGATTTCTGCTCTTCGGTTTCTCAGTGCTCAGGTATGGTACTCTTTCGTATATGTAAGCAAGTTTTGTAGATCTTAATGTCCATAGTCTATAATGAAATATACTGTGTTTCACCCCTTGGGTGAGAACGTGGCAATTGTTCTCTGGTTGGTGATGTAATTGGTGAATGGGTCAGCATATTTTGTTTTTGGGTAACCATTAGTTGTTTGTTCTGCAACTAGTTTACCATAGTATCAATGTACAAATGATGCATTTATAACTTGATGTAATATTGTAATCGGGATTGGTTTTTCTACTCGGCTTGATAAAACTCATGAATTTTATTATCCCTACAATTGTATCTTCTTTTTGTTTTATTATTACATTGATGTTTAACGTAATTTTTGGTTTGCAGGAAGGGATGGCGTATGACTTGATTATTGGGACAACAAAAATTGTCAGCGGCTCTACGTTGATTGAAACATTTATTGACAAGTTGGGTTAATATGTGCCCTAACAAAAAGAAACTACAAACGATCTTTAAGTTTTTCGTTTTTTGCCCTAGCCTGATTGAAAATACTAGAGCTTGAAGGCTTGTGTTATGACTTCAAATTTATATAATTTTCATGGTTATTCGTTCCATTCTCTCATTTAATGTGCAAGATGCCATATTTACTTATGTTCTGTCTTTTTCAGATTTGACTCTTTTATATGGGGAAAAGAGTCGTGATGAATCTGGTAATTATTGCAAAATAGTTATATTTGAATCTGTAATTATTGAATAGGTTAATTAATAATTAGTAAAATTAATCCATTGTTGTCAAAATTAGGTACTCTATGTAATAAGAAATGCATTTGATAAGCATAAATTTAATTAATTAAGGTTAATTGAGTATTTAATTTAAGTTATTAATATAAACACAATGATAATTATTATTATCATAATTATTTTTTATTAATAATAATTTTATTTATTAATATTGGACTTTAATGTAATTTTTTTTACTATATAAAAGATATTTTATAAATTTTTATTGTGAAATTTTTTTATGAGTCAAATGCATGATCATTTGATGTATTTTGATAATTTTTAAAAAAGTATTATTACTTATATAAAATAGAATCTTTTATAAATGTATTCAGTATAAAATAATTAAGTTTGAGTTTTTACATAGATAATAATAAAATTTATGGTGGCAATGTTATTACCGATTAAAAAAAACTTTTGAGTTCCTTTTCTCGGGATTCTAGTATGAACGCTATTTTATAATATTATAGCTAAAGCAATTGACATGATATAATCCTGAACATTAATTAGTTACTGTGTTTATGGGATCAACTTTAAGATCCAATTATAGTGTGCTATTTCAATTAAGATATATAAACATTTCATAATGATTTAGATTTTTTTTACTTTTTTTGTTCAAGAAAAAAAGTTCACGTGGAATAAATAAATTAACACGTATTTAATTGTGAATGGAGTAAGATATCAACTAAAAATCGTTTTTAGTTTCACCAATAAGATCCTTTACATGTTTAATTTTCCAAAAATAAATAAATAAATAAATAAAAGCTCGAGGCATCTTATAGTGTCAACCTAGTGAGAAATTTGTAACAATCGATTTCTTAATAAATTGTGATTTGTTTATTATTTTAGGATCGTGCTCGCTAGTCAAACGTATAAATATTAAATATTAAATTATTTATTTGTATTAAACTATTTTAAATAATTTGTGAAGATAGCTTTATAAACTTAATATGCATTTTATTGTTATTAGTAATATTTTATTATTCTAACAGAATATTTGAATTTTATGTGTATATAACATAAAAATAACACTAAATATAAAGAAAATTGAAAATTAATCTTAAATTCTAAAAGTGAAAATCTATACCGATCATTATGAGTTAAGAGTATGAACATAATAATTCAATAAATCTAACTGTTTTTTAAGAAATTTTGTTAGATAGTTATTACAAACATGTTAAAAAAATTAACCATAATTATTTTGATAATTTTTTTAATTTTGATAACAATAAAAGTTATATATTTTTAGGTGAATAAAAAAGAAAAAATAATGATATTATAAATATTAGGGCTCAAATCTACCTATGTTAATTTTTAAACCTTTTTGTATCCTCAAATAATCTCTATTATTTTTGTTTTAAATCACATATTTGAATCATAAATTATATCTAAATTTTTAAATTAATATCTAAAAAGAACTAGAGCCAATTATCTTATAATATGTTATAATTTCTAAGATTAAAGTTGTTATATAAAAATTATTGAGAGTATTCCTTAATAATAATTGTCACAAGATTATTACAACGATCAAATGATTAAACAATTTTTGAACAGTGGGTCAATTTTCTGCAGCTACAATACCCACAAAGTCACAAATTATATAATTAATGAAATGATATTTTGACACAAATTAAAATATTATCGTGTATAAAGTTTAATCCCTAATAATAATGGTACTTTGTTTGCTTTGTTTCTAAGTTTAGATATTATAAAAATCTCTAATAAATCATCTGTATATTAGTTTTCTATATTAGAGATGATTTCATTGAGTCTTTTATTAATAAAAAATATCAATTAAAGATAAATTTTATTATTTTAATAATTTTTATATTAAAATATTATTATTTTTCTGTTAAGTTATTAACTCAATTAAAATATTATTCTTTAACAATAATAAAATTACAACTAATATGAAAAAAATATTATGATTTAATATTTATTATTTATCATTATTTTATTTTAATATTTTATTAATTTTTTTAAAATTTAAAATAACTTTATGTTTAAATGTTATTATTATTGATTTTTTTTAAAAATAATTTCATATTAAGTTTCACTTCTAACACTTATATTTTAACTTAAGTAACCTATGTGACAAATCACCCTAAATAATAATGGCCCTAATTTTGATGGTTCATCTTCTGGCTAGCTAGTTGGTATTACAATATCGTTCGCTCAAATAATAAATAAATGTGGCTGCATGAACTTGTTTGTAAGAGAACAAAATTACATAAGCAAAAGGTTTCTTGATAGTAGTTGAAACACGTAGCTTATTAAGCTTCATGTATATTTTTTGGTTAACTGAAACTGATAAGATGTTTCTATGTCCTGTGATTGCGCATTCTGGCTTCAAAATATCCAAGATATACTCATTGATATAAGGAAATTTTAATTTTATAAAAATAACAAAAAATATTATAAATATTGATAAATTTTTGTTTTATGTATAATAAATTTAAACGATATTTAAATTATAAATGAATTTTTTTATATTGATATTCTTTTTAAAGTAAAAATATCATGAATATATTGATAATATTATAAATATTTTAATCTATATACCTATATATATATATTATATAGTTTGCGTTAGTTATGTGTATAATATGTATATAAATATATATATTTAAAATTAGGTCATTACAAACATAATCAATGGAATTGATAATTGAAGTTGACGAAGATATGTTTAGGGAAACTGATTAGACCGACAAACATCTCAGGGGACAATCCCACCTGAAGTTCGGAAATAATGAAGTTACTTTTTCTGGGAAATTTTCATGCAGGCATTTCATACGTTGTAGTTATGTATCTAGTTGGACAGCTCAGCTTGTCCAATTAATCTTATCAAAATCAAATCTGATTAGATAATTAATTTTGTAATTATTTCAATATTTTATATTCTTAATTTAATATTCAATGTAATTAAACACTAATACATGTATACAACCTTACTTTTTCAAACTAATACACATGTAGCATTAATCCAATTTATAAAATTGTAATGCGTTGAAATATTGAAAGTTTACGTTCTAAATTATACACCACACATAACTCATAATTTGAAGAAAAAATATACTTTTATTTTTTCATATATCATCTTTCAAAATTAATTATTTTTGAATTATACTTATATAAAACCAATTCCACCGTATGTATTACATAGGCATCCTCGTATAAAATATATTTAAAAAAAATACTGTATAGATCTTTTACATTAAGATAAAGAGGTTATTTAATCTTTTAATTTTGTAAAAAGAATTAAAGAAAAAAATTATTTTTTATTAAATTTCAAATAAAATGATATTATTTTTTAATATTTTATTTTATTGATAAATAAGTAAATTAGTAAATAATTAAAATTTAATTATAAAATTATTAAAATATTAATTAAATGATAAAATTTATTATTCTTTAATATATGAACCTCATATATTCGTTAAAATTCTAGTCAAATTTAAAAATATCTACTAAAACTAATTTAGATAGTGACTATCTTATTCATATTTCTCATAAAGTCGCCGGTCTTGTACATTTAAAAGCTGTAGTGTCTTATTCAAATATGGAATAATAAGTTCATTAATATAAATAATAATAATAAGTATTTATATATTTAATTTAGTTATTAATTTAAAATAAAATATATTTAGGATATCCGCAAGTCTCCATAATTTTTTTAAAGTGTATCCGTGTACTCCATCTTTAACTAGACTACGTTAACACATTCTTCTCGTCTTTTATGAAATTCGAACGCATTTAAATTTAATTCTTAAGTTTGAAGCTCGAGAAAATCGAAAAGACAACATCAACATAGTCTAGTTATAGGTGAAGTCTACATACCTAATAAAAGTTACTACGTACACACAGATATCTAAAACAAAATATAATATATTTTAATAATAATATAAATACTTATTTATTTCATACATATAAAGAATATAAATGAATGTTATATTTTATTCACACATTTATATAACTATTTATTATAATTTTTCATTTTATCTCATTTAAAGATTAAAAACTCTTATTTTTTTAATTTTTTTAATTTATAATTTTATAAATTTTATTTTAATATTTATCATTTTGATTACACTACTCAAAACAAATATAATAATAATAGTATTATTTACATTAAATTTCATTCTTATTATCATTCTCATTTCCATTGTTTATATATTCTATAAATCAATGAATTAAATGTATCAAAATATAAGAAATGTATATAAATTTGAATTTAATATATCATGTGTAATTGTCTCGAAAAATAAATAATCTTATTATTTTTTAAGTTATATTAATATATTTTTTATTATAATTAATATGAGTGTAAATTTATATGTAATTAATAAAAATATATGCATAAAAATGGATTTTGAGGGAAAAAGTAAATTTTTGTTATTTTTACTTTGTGTATAATTAATCCAAGATACACTTGCAAATAAACATATTTTAACATATGAAATTATTATTATAATTATGGACTTTTACTCGAAAGATGAAAGTTTCTAGTAATTCATGAACTAATTTTGTATGTAAGATTTTGTTTTTAAATTTTAACTACATTAAATATTTTTGATTAATTTTTTTTCCTAAGTCCGCATATTTTTATTTGCTACGAAGAGACTTTTTATCCGAGCGAAATTGCTCTCTATATATTCACCTTTTAAAAAACAATTTTTTGTATGTTCACGTTTTTGTTCATACATATACATTTTTTTTAATGAAATAATATTTTGCGTGAATTTAAACAAAAATTGTGCATAAATGAATGAATCTTATACTGAGAACACAAGCTAAACCACTTTTACAAATACTCAAAAAGTAAAAGATATAGAATCCATTATAAAGTTATGCATTAATCACAAAGTGTTGGGAATGAATTTAAATAAAAAAAATATTTTTTATTATTTTATGATCGTTATTTCATAAATTATATAACTGTTATTTTCATAATTATATGATCATTTTTTTATGACCGTTATTTTTATAATTATGTGACTGTTATTTTTATAATTATGTGACCGTTATTTTTATGATCGTTATTTTCATAATTATGTGGTCGTTAATTTTATGACCGTTATTTTCATAATTATGCGACCGTTATTTTCATAATTATATGACTATTACACATATTTTTTCCACTATAAAAAGGGGCAATAACCCTCAGTTTAGAATATAACTTAACAACTCAAAAATAGTTCTACGGTTTTCATAGCAAAATCAAAGAAAAGAAAATTCAGAATTGTTTTCTCAGATTTCCAAGCAACATAAATATTTAAGAGGTGTAGTATTTCGGACTTCATCAGTGCAGTGAAGATCTGATACAGAAAAACAAATTCTAGGTTGTTTTATCCTCAAGACGACGATGTTGTGTTTGCTTGCACAAGTTTGGGCAGAGCCGTGAAACATCTTAAAGAGAGCGACCTAGTCCGCAATTCAATCCAAGCAGTTCATTTCAGGTTATCGGTAATATTGTTCTTACATAGTTTTTCACATATTTGTTCCAACAATTTTAAGACATATTCTATCTACCATGTCTAGTGAAATGTTAATTGCCGATATCAACAAACCATTTCGTTTTGAAGAACTACACTTTAAAAATGGAGACAAAAAAATGTTATTCTTCTTAACCATGTAAACTGTCACTTTTGTTCGTATTATTGAAAAAAAAACACTACCTAATTCTCATACTGAAGCTACAATAAAGGATTTAAAACACCTGGATAGAAAATTATTTTCTATGCAAATTTTTTTTCTTAATGAATTAGCTGATGACTTGTATGATTATCGTCTGCTAAGGAAATTTAGGAAGTACTTCAAAATAAGTACGATACTGAGGAAGCTGGAACAAAGAAGTATGATGTTAGTAGATACATGAAGTATCAAATGATTGATGACAAATCTGTGGAAGCTCAATCACACGAACTACAGAAGATAGCACACAAACTACAGAAGATAGCACACGAAATAACTTCTGAATGTATGACTTTATATTAACAATTTCAAGTAGCTGTTATTATAGATAAATTACCCCATGCTTAGAAAGATTTTAAGAATACACTTAGACATAAAACTGAAGAATTTTCTTTAGAAAGTCTTATAACCCGTTTAAGAATAAAAGAATAAAAGTCTTGCATACTCCAAAGATGAGAAAGAACTTAGTTTCGGGATATCTTCTTTACAAAACTGGGTTTACTCAAACTATAGGGGCTGATTTATATACAATAACAAAAAATAATATTTTTTGTTGGGAAAGGGTATACCACTAATGGCATGTTTAAATTGAATGTTGAGTTCCTTTAATATTTGGCATTCTAGACTTTGTCATGTTAATAAACGCATAATCAAGAACATGAGTAGCTTAGAACTAATTCCTAAACTATCTTTGAATAATTTTGGAAAAATGTAACTTTTATAGTCAAGTTAAAATAACAAAAACTTCACATAAGTCAGCAGTTAGAGAATTTGAACCTTTAGAATTGATACATTATGACATATGTGAACTTGATGGAAATTTAACAAGAAATGGGAAACACTATTTTATAACTTTTATAGATGATTGTTCAAATTACACTTATGTATATCTAATGAAAAATAAAAGTGAAGCATTTGACATTTTTAAAATATTTATGACTGAGATTGAGAATCAACTTAACAGAAAAATAAAAAGGTTCCGAAGTGATAGAGGAATTGAATATGATTCCAATATCTTCAATGATATTTATAAAACTCATGGAATCATTCATGAAAAAACTGCACCTTATTCTCCTGAAATGAATGGAAAAGCTGAAAGAAAAAATAGAACTTTTACTGAGTCAATTATTACAATTTTATTAAACTCTGGTACTGCTTCCCATTGATGGGAGGAAATTTTATTAATTGATTGCTATGTGCTAAATAGAGTGCCTAAATCTACTAGTAAAATTTCACCATCTAAAATTTTGAAAAATAAGAAACTTAACTTATTTTAAAACTTAGGGTTGTTTAGTCTATGTTAGGATCCCGAATCCTTAAAAGAAATAAAATTTACTAGTAGAACGTACGAATGTGTATTCATAGCATATGTTGTGAATAGTAAAACTTATAAATTGTATGACTTAAATTATCATAGTTATAGAATCAAATGATGTTGAATACTGTGAACATAGGTTTCCATTTAAATTGAATAATAGTGGGGGCTCATCTTCTAGTTGTTTACCCATAACTAGAACTAGTAAACAAAATGAGAAAATTAGGAGAAGTAAATGAGCTCGAACCCTTAAGGACTTTGGGTCTGATCTTTATGCTTATACCTTAGAAGAAGATTCCTAAACTTTTCAAAAAAAAAAAACCTTATCTTCTTTAATGTCAACTTATAGGAAGAAGCCATAAATGATAAAATAAGCTCTCATAAGTATAATAAAACTTGGCATTTAGTTGACTTACCTCATGGTTGTAAAACCATAGGATGTAAGTGGATACAAAAGAAGAAATTAAAACTCGATGGTACTATTGAAAAGTTCAAAGCTCGTCTTATAGTCAAAGGGTATAGGCATAGAGAAAATATAGATTTCTTTGATACCTTTTCACCAATCACATGAATAAATTACATATGTGTACTTTTCTCTCTTGTTGCTATCCATGATTTAGTAGTTTACCAAATGGATGTCAAAACTGCTTTCTTAAATGGTGACTTAGAAGAAGAGATTTATATGGACCAACTTGAGGGCTTTGTTATCTCAGGTCAAGAAAATAAAGTTTTTAAACTATATAAATATTTGTATGGTCTAAAACAAGCACCTAAACAAGTCTTGAATTTTTTTGATAATATAGTTATCCCATATGAATTCAAAATGAATGAAAGTGACAAATGCATTTATTATAAATCATAAAATGACATTTACACTATTATATGTTTATATGTGGATGACATGATTATTTTGTGTCAAATATTCATGTTAATGTGAAAATTTTGTTATGTGCTAACTTTGATATGAAAGACCTCGGAGAAGTGAGTATAATCATTTGTATAAAGATTACTAGGTTTGAAAAGGGAATTTCTCTAGATCAATCTCATTACATTGAGAAGATCTTAAAGAAATATAATTACTTTAACTCTAAACCTGCATGTACTCCTTATGATCCTAGTGTAAAGTTGTTCAAGAACACTGGGAACAGTGTTAGATAAACTGAGTATGTGAGCATCATTGGTAGCTTACATTATGCTAATGATTACACTAGACCAAACATAGCTTATGTTGTGGGACTATTATGTAGGTTTATCAATAGACCTAGTATAGAGCATTGAAATGCAATTGAAAGGGTCATAAGATACCTTAAGAGAACTATAAACCTTGGATTATATAAGTTTCTCATTATTCTAGATAGATACAGTGATGATGATTGCAACACTCTATCAGAAGACTTCAAAGCAACTAGCAGCTATATATTTAGCATTGTTTGTGGAGCTGTTTCTTGGAAGTCTAAGTAATAGACAATATTGGCTCAATCTACGATAGAGTTTGAAATTATAGCATTAGCTACTACTAGTGAAGAAGCATGCTAGTTAAGAAGTCTATTAGCTGAGATCCATTTATGGGAAAAGATCGATAGAAGTTGTCCTGATCCACTACAATAGTACCGCGGCTATTGCAAAGATTTAGAACCGTTATTACAACGGCAAGAGACGACAGATACACAGTACTGTTAGAGAATTTCTCTGTACATGAGCTGTAAAAATGGATCATATATGTACTGATGAAAATTTGACTAATCCTTTGACGAAAAGATTAACAAGAGAAAAGGTTTTCAAAAACCTCCAACGGAATGTGACTGATGCCCTTAGAATGAAGAGTCACTCATGATGGTAACCTAACTTATAGACTATAGATCCCAAGAAATCATTATGCAACTCTTATTTTTATGACCGTTATTTTCATAATTATGTGTCTGTTATTTTTTATCGTTATACATATTTTTCCATTATAAAAAGGGGCAATAACCCTCAATTTAGAATATAACTTAACAACTCAAAAACAGTTCTACGATTTTCATAGCAAAATCAAAGAAAAGAAAATTCAGAATTGTTTTCTCATATTTCCGA
This sequence comes from Hippophae tibetana, assembly GCA_037013495.1. Taxonomy (NCBI): domain Eukaryota; kingdom Viridiplantae; phylum Streptophyta; class Magnoliopsida; order Rosales; family Elaeagnaceae; genus Hippophae; species Hippophae tibetana. The sequence continues at coordinate 139,925,944 of CM072801.1, read as the reverse complement.
GCAACATAAATATTTAAGAGGTGTAGTATTCCGGACTTCATCAGTGTAGTGAAGATCCGAGACAGAAAAAAAGATTATGGGTTGTTTTATCCTAGGAATGACGAGATTGTGTTTGTTTGCACAAGTTTGGGCAGAGCCGCGAAACATCTTAAAGAGTAAATTAATGTTTAATTTAAAGAATAATTTAAAGAGTGAATTTTTCTATAAATAGATGTATAGTTGTAATGAATTAATCAACCAAAATATTCATTCTAATTGAAAGAAAAAATTAAAGAAAAAAGCTTTTGTGAGAGAAAATTGAGAGCAATTTTCTTGGATGTAATTAGGTTGTAAGTTGTAAGTGTTATAAACAACTTGTATAATTTCTCTTTTTTTAGTAAAAATATCTGAAGCAGTCTAGATATGTAAGCAAGATTGACTAAATTCCGTTATTAAATTTGTAGGTTATTTTATATATTTTATTTTCTTATAAATATAACTTATTAAAAATTTAAATAATTTTACAACAACACCCCTAAGGCCTTAACTAGAGTTTTAAAACTATATCTTCTAGCATATTATTTCCATGAATCATTCAAACCTCAAACTAAAAGAAACATTATGATATTCCCAAACTTTATAAAATAAAGAAAATATTGCAATTAATCTATAAAATATTCTAAATTAAGCTGATCAATACTCATGGAATATCTCGTAAAATTATGACATTATATGCATGGTATTTATTTAAGATTTTTTCTATTTTCTAATCTCTCACTTCCGAATTATATTTTAAAAAAACGTTATAATCCTCAATCTCCTTCTTATTATAAATAATTATTAACATAATATCTCATATATATATATATATATATATATATATATATTAATTAAATAAAAAATATACACAAGGGTCTAATTAGTGTCACCATACTCGTGCCAGCATACGAGCATGGTGACACAACGGCGGAGAATATAAAAGCGGGCTCTCTGTTTCTTCACAAGCAAACTGCATCTCTTCCCAAATGAGATAGAAGTTTCTTTTATAGGCCCATTATTCTTGCTCTCTTCCTTCATCACTGCTCTTTCTTCTTCTTTGCTACTTCAACTAATATGTCTTCTTCTTTTCTTGTGATTGAATTAATGGGTTTCTGAGACTGCAACTGAAATACAGGACTTTCTTGTGATCATAATACTTCAACTTATATGTCTTCTTCTCTTCTTGTGATTGAATTAATGGGTTTCTGAGACTGCTACTAAAATAGAGGACCTTCTTGTGATCATAATTAAAGTGATGATCCAATGAGATAGAGAATATTCTTTCTTCTGAAAGTGGGGGTTTGATTAGTCCTTTATATAAGTTTGATATTGTGTATTTCTCTATAAGAATGTTCCCCCTTTACATTAATTTAGTCAATATAATTTAATTAGTTTTTTAAGTGATTTTATAATCACTTCATACTACATCTTAAACTTTATATATAATTAACAAATAATACATCATTTGATATATACAATTTAATACATATATTAATACTCCATCTCTTTATTGAATTTTTTTATTGATAGGCCCAGCTTGTTTACTCTCTTTGCAAAAGACAAGGAGTTGTCAATTGAGAATCATATCTAAAATTTAATATATACAACTTAATACATATATTAATACTCTATCTCTTTATTGAATTTTTTTATTGGTAGGCCCAGCTTGTTTACTCTCTTTTTCAAGGAGTAGTTGTCAATTGAGAATCGTATCTAAAATTTAATTTAAAGATTAATAACATGTCATGTGTTTTAGCTCATATTACACATATTAACCATTTTAATGAAAATTCAATGTCTAAAAAGGACGCATAAGAAAAAATTAGGTTATTTTTAAATAAAAAATTACTAAAATACTAAATAAGGATAAACATGATCAATACTATTAAATTACTTAATATCATTTATATATCATACATAACGTATATTGATAAAACTTATAATTATATGAATTTTTATGAGACATTAAACTAATATCTTAAAATATTAATATATTACTTAGAATTAACTCATACACTTATGTGATTGTTGTTATCTTATCAATGTGAAACTTTTTTTGCTCTTACTTATCAACATTTCCTCCTTATACAAAAACACTTGTTTTTTAGGTACAAAATTCCACTCAAATCAATTCAACCAAATCTTAAGTAATTAATCTTTATTGAACTTTGATATTAACTCATTATATTTAATAAAAGTTTTAGGATTTTTTCAAATTCTTTAAGTTCAATGTCCCTTTTTATTTTTAAAACGTATCTACACTACTGTCAAGTTTTTTTTAGAGAATTATCATTTTAAGTTTACCAAACTCACATTTCATCTGTTGATCTAATATAATAATCATAAATTTTGATACCATTTGATATGTCTAATAGCTATTATAGATCTTCACAAAACAACCAATTCTCATTTTAAACTTTCAATGTGATGATTTTAATTCTCTCAAATTTCTTTAGGATTTTCTTGGATTTTTCATTTCTAAATTTTTTAGGTATTTTTAATGTTTTAAAAATCATTATTTAAAAATTAGTTTTGAGTACGAAACTTTGATTAGAAATCCTAATTTTTCAGTTTTATCAATTTAAAAATTCTAATAATGTTAAAGGGATATTTGAGTGATTTAAATATATTTATATTTATATAAGTTTGAATTTTTGATTGTTTTGATAGAAATGGCTAGACGACTATGTTGTAGATACGCAAGATTACATCTTTGCCCTTATCAATTTCTAGGTTTTTCCTTGCAACACACATCTCAGATATTTTCTCTCGCCTTCCCCAACAAAGAAACGTTCTATGTCATGTCGGTCTAACTTCGACGCCGTCGAAGGTTTCTTACTGCAAGTTTTAGATCGATGGATGTCTAGACACCACTTCATATTTTCTCCCTCCATTTTTAAATTAAATCAGCATTCATCAGATTATATCAAATCAGATATGTGCTTCTTATTTTGCAATGGAATATTAATTTCTCTTTTGAATAGGCGTATGAGATAGAGGTTTCTTACAGGTAACATGTTTAGTTTGTATGGATGAAGAATTTTGTGACCACATGTTTTTAACTTTGTGTTTCAAATCCCACCTATGTGTCGTCGAAGCTTCCGACTAGGATGATGAAGACTAATACTTATTGCCTTTGCTGGAGTTCTTACGTCTTCTCCTTGGAACACTTTAAAGGAATGATGAATTTTTCCAAAAATTACCACCCCTTATTTTCCTATTTTGTGAATCTACATGCCTTTAGCATTACTCTGTGTTTGTATTTCTTATTTCTCTTTTTACTTTGCAGGTTAAGTTAGAGAGTGTAACCTGCTGTTAAAAAAGAAATTGTACTCATCTTCACACAAGATGTTAAAGAACATGATATCCAGCTTGTGACAACCAACACACCAGCTGTAAGCAGCCACCACGTTGTTGGTGGAGAAGGATAGGCTATCCAAGAACATGTCTCTCCATAATTGTGTTTATTTTTAATTATTACAATTTTGTTTTTCTTTTGTATAAATAGGTTGTAAACATTCGTTTATTCATCATCAATAAATCCAATTCTTACATGGTATCAGAGTTTAGGAAACAATTCCCAGAAAAAATCAGCTCATAGAAATTTTTCCAATTTTTCCTCAATCTGTTTTTTTTTCAAAACCAATTTCGATTCACAAAATAATTTCAATTTCATCCCAGAATATTATTCAGAAAAATCCGAGCAATCTGCAATTAAAATCAAGCCAAAATACCTCTCCACGCGCTCACACGCGCCATTTTTAATCTCGCTGGCGTTCCACGCGCCTCGCCGGAGACACACGCTCCAACACGCGCCAGCTACTGAAGAAGACGACTCTAATGACACGTCGTCGCTCGCCCGCTGAAACAAACGACACGTCGTTCGCTCGGCGCTGAAATAAATGACGTGTCGTTTTCTCGGTCTGGTCCGGTCCGGTTCGGTCTTCATCCGGTTCAGTGCTTCACCGTTGTAGCCGCCGTTCCAGCCACTCTAGACGCCGGTTCACCCACTTTCCGACCGGTTCTGCGACTGAAATTTCCGGTTTTGTAATCCTTGACTCATTTTCTATAAGATAGAGCATATTTCAGTACATTATTTATTTCATAAATAATCATTATTGTCTAAAACACACTTAAACCCATCCCGTTCTTTCAAATTTATTCAACCAAAAATGTCTATGACTACCAATACCAACCCTACTTTACCAAAATGGTATGATGATCCTAGTCATTCTTTATATTTACACCACTCAGACCAACCAGGCATGGTCCTTGTAGCTCAATCCTTAAACCAAGAAAACTATCATATTTGGAGTCATGCAATGCTCATGGCTCTAATAACCAAAAACAAAGAAGGATTCATTGACGGCACAATCAAAAGGCCATCAACAAACCTTGAAGCAGAAATCAAACAATGGACTCGCTGCAATATTCTTGTCAAAGGATGGATCCTCAACACCATATCACCCAAAATTACAGAAAGTGTCATGTATAGTGATACTGCATATGAGCTATGGGAAGAATTAAAGGAACGTTTTTCGCACACCAACAACGTGCACCTATTCCACATTGAACAAGAGATCCATGATTGCATGCAAGAAGGTGTGAGCATTGGCGAATACTATACCAAATTGAAAAGTTTATGGGATAGTCGTGATGCACTATGTCCTCTTCCACACTGTGGAGGAAATGCTGGAAGAGAATTACAAGAATATCAACAAAAGCAGCGAACCATAAAGTTTCTCATGGGCCTTAATACGGTTTACACATCAGCACGCGGACAAATCTTGCTCATGGAACCATTACCTACAGTAAATAAGGTATATTCACTTATTGTTCAAGATGAAAAGCAAAGAGTTGTCTCCACTCAAAGCATAGGAAGGATGCCAGAAGTTGCCGCACTCGTTGCCAGAGATAGTCGTCCACAATATCCTCAGAAAAATTACCCACCAAGGAACCCACATCTCAAGTGCAATAGATGCAACAATATAGGTCATAATTCTGAGAATTGCTGAAGTCACCTCAAATGTGATTTTTGTGGTCTCAATGGACACATTTTTGAAAACTGCCGAAAGCGTCTCAAATGTAATTTCTGTGGTTTAAAAGGACATGACATCAACATGTGTCGGAAGAAAGGAGTAATTCAAGATAAGAGAAACACAAGTTATGGCTTCCCTTCCAAAGCTCATCATACTGACTTTCAGGAAAGCTACTCCGACACAAAGACACCATCCCACAATCTTACATCTGCCCAATATCAAGAGCTCCTTACACTTCTCAATCAATCCAAATCAGGTAGCATGGCAAATCAAGTGACTACTTCTTCAGGTAACACATTATGTGCAACTGTTTTCCATTCAGAAACTCGTTGGATTTTTGATACAGGGGCAACTGATCACATGGTCTGTTCCCAAAACCTTATGAGCTCCAGCATTCCAGTCACTAATCGGCATGTGCATTTACCTGATCATTCTCTTGCCCGTGTCACACATATTGGCACTGTGCATTTCTCAAATAATTTTATACTCCATAATGTCTTGTGTGTTCCCTCCTTCAAATTAAACTTAGTTTCAGTAGCCAAACTAACTCAAACCTCATTTTTCCATGTCACCTTCACTAATAGTATGTGCTTTGTTCAGGACAAATGCTCAGGGAAGACGATTGGGATGGGAACTGAGAAAGCAGGACTCTACTACCTGACTATTTCTGAAAAGGCTGGATGTTTCTCTGTTTCAAACACTGCTTCCACCAACTCTCATCTATGGCATCAACGACTTGGTCATTTATCTAATAACAGTTTGCGTGTAATTTCTCTTTCCATCAACACACCTTTTTGTTCCATTAGTGATTGTTCTATTTGTCCATTAGCTAAGCAAACACGTAATCCATTTCCTTTAAGTTCCATCAATACAAAAGCACCTTTTGAAATGATTCATGTTGATATTTGGGGTGGTTATCACATTCCAGCACTTAATGGAGCACGTTATTTTCTCACTATTGTTGATGACTACTCAAGATGCACATGGGTCTATCTCTTACATACTAAATCTGATACACGTACATTTCTTACCACCTTCATCAATCTTGTTGAAACACAATTTTCATCCAGAGTTAAAATCATTCGTAGTGACAATGGACCAGAATTCTCTATGACCCAGTTGTTTTCTACCAAAGGAATCCTTCATCAAACTAGTTGTGTCTCTACCCCTCAACAAAATGGTGTTGCTGAACGTAAACACCGTCATCTTCTCAATGTTGCTCGTTCATTACTCTTCCAAGCCAATATTCCTAAACAATTCTGGGGAGATGCCATTCTTACAGCCACATACCTCATAAATCGTACTCCAACACCTGTTCTCAAGGGTAAAACACCATTTGAAGTCCTTTTTCACAAAACTCCTAGGTATGAACACCTTCGTGTTTTTGGTTCCCTTTGCTTTGTCTCTACACATCATGATCGACTTACCAAGTTTGATGCTAGGTCACATAAATGCATATTCATTGGGTATCCATCTGGGATCAAAGGTTATCGTGTCTACAATCTGGAAACAAACAAGACTTTAGTGTCTCGTGATGTTATCTTTCATGAACATGTATTTCCTTATTTCACTTCCGCTGTCAACACTCCAACTCTATTTCCTCCATTAGAAGATACTATTTATGATGACCTACCCAACATTCGTCAATCAACCAATCCAAATATATCACTTGATCATACACCATCTGTCCTTCCAACAATCAACTCAGACACTCTTCATCTTCAAAATTCATCTCCAGAAACATCATCGTCAACTTCTCCACCACACATAATTCTTCCAACACCAGTCACACATAGGCTTCGTCGATCCACCAATGTTCCTAGCAACCTTCAAAAATATCATGTAGAAGCTTCCCTACCTTCTCGGTCCTTCCCTTCGTCTCACTCAGCATCGTCCAAAGACAAAGGTACTTCTCATTCTTTATCTCATGTACTTACCTATGACCAATTATCACCTGCACATCGTGCTTTTGCTACTTCTATTTCCATTCTCAGGGAACCAACCACTTTTGCTGAAGCTTTCAATGATCCAAATTGGCGGCTTGCCATGAAACAAGAATTGGATGCTCTTGAAACTAATGGCACTTGGACGCTTCAACAGCTTCCTCCAAACAAGAAACCAGTTGGTTGTAAATGGGTCTACAAAATCAAGTATAATCCTGATGGTTCTGTGGAACGATACAAGGCTCGGTTAGTGGCCAAAGGATACAGTCAGATTGAAGGTTTTGACTACCAAGAAACTTTTGCACCAGTAGCCAAACTTGTCACTGTTCGGCTTCTCCTTGCCGTTGCTGCTATTCAAAATTGGCATCTTCGACAACTCGATGTCAACAATGCTTTTCTCTATGGTGATCTTCATGAAGATGTTTACATGTCCCTTCCACCTGGATTCAGACGAAAGGGGGAAACACGAGTATGTAAGCTACATAAATCTTTGTATGGACTCAAACAAGCCTCACGACAGTGGTTTATCAAGCTATCAATAACACTTAAGCTAGCTGGTTTTAACCAATCCAAGTATGATCACTCACTGTTCGTCCGAACCCGTGGTAATTCCTTCTCTGCTCTCCTTGTCTATGTAGATGATATAATCATAACAGGAAACAATATACAAGACATTGAAGAAACTAAGAATCATCTCATGAGCCAATTCAAGCTTAAAGATCTCGGTGAATTAAAGTATTTTTTGGGCATAGAAGTTTCACGTTCCAGGAAGGGAATTGTTCTGTCACAACGCAAGTACGCACTTGAAATATTGGAGGACATGGGTTATCTTGGTGCCAAATCTGCAAATTCACCTATGGAACAAAATTTATCCCTCAGCAAGGTTGAAGGGGAATTCATCAGTAATCCCACATCCTATCGAAGACTTGTTGGGAGATTAATATACTTGACCATCACAAGGCCCGACTTAGTGTATGTCGTGCACATTCTCAGTCAATATATGGATAAACCACGACAACCACATTTAGAAGCAGCTCAACGAGTGCTACGATATGTCAAGAACACACCAGGGCAAGGTCTCTTTTTCTCAGCAACTAGTTCATTACAACTAAATGCTTTTTGTGATGCAGATTGGGCAAAATGCACAGATACAAGACGATCAACCACAGGATATTGTATGTTTCTTGGAAACTCGCTAATTTCTTGGAAGACTAAGAAACGAAATACAGTCTCACGATCAAGTGCAGAAGCAGAATATCGCTCTATGGCAGCAGCATGTTGCGAAGTAACCTGGTTACGATATATTCTGGATGATTTGGGTATCAAACACTCCCAACCAACCAAGTTATATTGTGACAATCAAGCAGCTCTTCACATTGCATCAAATCCAGTGTTTCATGAGCGAACTAAACACATAGAGATCGATTACCATCTAGTAAGAGAAAAGATTCAAGCTGGAATGATCAAAACTTATCATATCTCTACATTAGAGCAACCAGCAGATATATTTATCAAATCCCTGAGTTTTCCACAGTTCTCAAGCTTACTTAACAAGTTAGGAATAATTAACATATATTCTAACTTGAGGGGGAATGTTAAAGAACATGATATCCAGCTGGTGACAACCAACACACCAGTTGGAAGCAGCCACCAAGCTGTTGGTGGGAGAAGAATAGGCTGTCCAAGAACATGCCTCTCCATAATTGTGTTTATTTTTAATTGTTACAATTTTGTTTTTCTTTTGTATAAATAGGTTGTAAACATTCGTTTATTCATCATCAATAAATCCAATTCTTACACAAGATAAGATGAAAGACGCCACTAAAGGTTTGCCTTGCTACTTGCTACTTGCTACTTGCATTTTTTATTTATTAATTTTAATTAATAATTTACTTGTTGATTAATGCTTTAAGCTTTCATCTTATTATTTCACTTTTATTTCTGATAATTCTGATAATCTAAACTATGTATATTAGTATATAACACAATATATTCATAGGTTTGTATGTTACTTGTTAAATTCTCATATTTAATCCAATATAATATATTATCTTTATATGTATCTTTTATATAATTTTTTACATTTATCTTAATTTTGATTACCCATTAGATATAACTTCTTAGATCAACATGTATTCTTGTATAAAATTTGTTACATCTATAATAGTTCATTCTACTCACAGAATGTAGTATATTACATTCTTATAAACTATTATATCTATTGTTTCGATGATCCACCGGATGTAACATATTGTATAAGATGTATGTGACATGTTAACTCCACTATAATTTATGTGACCTATATGATGTAATTTATTACATATATTTATATTTTTATATGTAATATATTACATATATCAGATTTTCGATAAAGGACTGATGGTTATCTCGAAGTTACGATAGTAGTTATATTTTGGACTTTTTATTATATGATTTATTATTAAATTATGAATTTTTTTTTATGAGTAGGTAATTAAGAACAATTTAACAATTTATAAAAAAAATCTAGGACAAAAACTCGATAAAGTTGTAAGTCAATTTAAGTGTAATATTATTTTTAGTTTTTATTGTGTGCACGTGTATTTAAATGTGGGCTCATTGGTTTTATCAACTTAACTTTTGGACTTGTCTAACAGCCCATTAGTCCATTTCCTATTAGTTAGATTATTAAAGCTAATATAACTTTGAACGGCAATATGCAGAGAAGCCGAGAGAGTGACAGAATGAAAAATGAGAGCAGCGACCCTTGCCTTCCATGTTCAAGAATGGACAGCAATAGAAGAAAAAGGTGGAGCGATGCTAGTTCTGGTTTACATATGGGCAAAGATCCATTTGTCGAAGATGATTAGTATTCTTCTTGGTATTAGTTTTTGTTGCATCTTCTTATTTTAATTTCTGCAATCGTCTTTGTATATGTTCTCTGAACTAATGAATTAATTACAATGAACCTTCCACATAGGATAATATTTCCGAACCACATAAAAATTTGTGTTGTTTTGTTTTCTTCTGATTTTCTCGATCCCTTCAACATATATTTTAATGAAATACATTTACGGTTAAATATGTATCAATATCTACACTGGTCTATATATGATTACTAATTATATCATGTGCCTTTTTTATAAATAAAATAACGATCACTTTTTTAATTTTAGGTTTTTATTAAAAAAAAATCAAAAATTTATATATTTATATCAAATGAAATAAATAAAAATATAGAATAATAATGTATGTTGTTTAGCTCCTTCATGCCTAGTGATGGAACGTGAGCTAGCCAGTTAAGAGAGTCGATTCTTTGCGATTCCTATTTAGTCGATCCATTGCTCCCTTGTTATTGCAATCTTAAAGATCTTAAACTCTTATACCCGTGCGTTAAGTTTGTTACTTATTTATATTATATATAAAAGTTTAATTCACATCTTAATTTTTTTTTATAGAAATATCCTTGAATTTTATAATAAAAATTCTTTTGGATTTAAATAATCTTTATAAAATAGTTTTGTGCACGTAAAATATCCCGTATTTCAGAAGCAATATATAACTTAATGAGTATTTATTTTTGTTAGGTTAAAAATTATCTATTTTTTAATGAACAATATTATTCTTATTAATTATCTTAACATTATTTGCAACAAATATTTACTTACTTAAAAAGAAAAACTTTACGTATGGATAAGACAAACACGCACCATACCATATAATTAATTAAATATTTGTTTTCTCTGTTTTATATCCATTGTCACAAAAATAAGTCTAAATATTTTTAATATTGTCAAGTTAGATAGATCCCGTTTATTGCATTAACTTACGACTTTTGAGATCATAGTAATTTTTATATCATGTGTTTATAAATAGGATATTTTTAATTTTTATTATATTGATAATTTTTATATACTAATAACAGCAAGCATGTAGTATAAAAGAAAGTCATAGAAGAAAAATATGATTATATTGAGATATGTCTTTGCATTCACATATGGGTTCTTTTATATGGATGGGACCTTATACGAGGAAAGGGTGATAAATAGTTTTATAATCATTTCTCTAAGATTAAACATTCTAGAATAACATCGTTTTTTGACACTCTCCTTTGAATGTCAATTATATAGTAAATATGTTTCATTAAAACCTCATTAGAGAAATCCAACTGAATAAAAACTAGTTAGAAAAAAAGAGTAAATTATTTCCATATATCTATAATACTACATTGTTAAAACTTTGCCAAGAAAACCATGTTGGAAAAACTTTGGCAAAGAATGCATTCCAATTTCTTTTACCATCTTCTCAAAAATCAAAGTAGAAAATGTTGGAGATTGTCATAAAGCTTCTTAATTTAAGGAACAAATTAAGGAGCAAAACATGGAGCAATTCATAGAGCAAAACATGGAGCTTAATTCAAGAAACAATTTAAGGAACCATTAATTTAAGGAGTAATTCAAAGAGTAAATTTTCCTATAAATAGATGTGTAATTGTAATGAATTAATCATCCAAAGTCTTTATTCAAATTGAGAAAAAAGTTTAGAGAGAAAAGCTTTTGTGAGAGAAAATTGAGAGTAATTTTCTTGGGTGTAATTGGGTTGTGAGTTGTGAGTGTTGTAAACACCTTGTGGTGATTTCTGTCAATTTTCTATTCTTACTTTCTCATAAATCTGGCTTATCGGGAATTTGCGTAATTTCCCAACAACTAGTATCAGGGCCATTGGTGGTGATTTCTGTCAATTTTCTACAAGGTTACTATTTACGTGAATAGTGACATTTTGTCGACGATATTTGTTCGTTGACGGAGGTGTTCTAATACACGATGGTTTATAGAAATAGTCAGAAACGATCCGGAGCAAGTCATATTTGAGTGGGAGCAATGGCCGCAGATGAAGGAAGGGTGAAACTCGAGAAATTTGATGGCACAGATTTTGGGTTTTGGAAAATGCAGATAGAGGATTATCTGTATCAAAAATATATATATCAATCTCTCTCAGGGAAGAAGCCAGAGGCTATGAAGGAAGAAGATTGGAATCTTCTAGACAGGCAAGCCCTCGGAGTTATTCGATCGACGCTATCCCGTAATGTTGCTTTCAACATTGCAAAGGAAAAGACTACGACGAGTCTTATGACAACTCTCTCCAATATGTATGAGAAGTCATACGCCTCAAACAAAGTGCACTTGATGAGGCATTTGTTCAATTTGCGGATGAATGAAGGCGCATCGGTAGCTCAACATCTCAATGAACTCAACACAGTCACAACCCAGTTGAGTTCAGTGGAAATTGAATTCGAAGAAGAAATACGAGCATTGATACTTTTGTCTTCTTTACCAGAAAGTTGGAATGCTACTGTCACGGCTGTGAGTAACTCGTTAGGAAGCAATAAGTTGAAATTTGACGATGTTCGTGATCTGGTTCTCAGTGAAGAGATCCGACGTAGAGAGGTAGGTGAATCGTCAACTTCTTCAGTTTTGCATACAGAGTCAAGAGGAAGAAATTCAACCAAAGGGAATGGACGTGGTAGAACAGACTACCAAGGTAGATCAAAGGACAGGAGGTCCAAATCCAGTAATCCTAATAATTCCCATAGCTCGAAGACTAACGAGTGTTGGAATTGTGGAAGAACCGGGCACTACAAAAATTAGTGCAAGAGTGCACCGAAGGACAAACAAGTGAAGGCAGAGGCAAATGTTACTTCCACCTCAGGAGGAGACGATGCATTGATATGCTTTTTGGAGAGCAAGGAAGAATCTTGGGTGTTAGACTCTGGAGCATCGTTCCATGCTACTTCACAAAAAGAATTCTTCGAGAAATATGTCCCCAGAAACCTTGGAAAGATATATCTTGGTGATGATCAACCATGTGTTATTATTGGCAAAGGTATAGTGAAGATTAAGTTGAACGGATCTATTTGGGAACTGAAGGATGTCAGGCATATTCCCGATCTCAGAAGGAACTTAATCTCAGTGGGGTAGTTGGCCAATGAAGGCTACACTACGATCTTCCATGGTGATGATTGGAAGATTTTAAAGGGTGCAATGACAGTTGCTCGAGGCAAGAAAAGTGGCACTCTTTACATGATAGCAGAGGCACGTTGTTCAATTACAGTTGCAGCAAGCAATGAAACACCAAATCTGTGGCACCAGAGACTAGGCCATATGAGTGAGAAGGGGATGAAGATTATGCACTCAAAGGGAAAACTTCCAGGTCTACAGTCTACGGAGATAGACATGTGCGAAGATTGCATACTTGGAAAGCAAAAGAGAGTCAAATTTCAGACAAGTTGCAGAATCCCAAAGAAGGAAAGGCTAGAGCTTATTCACTCTGATGTTTGGGGACTAACGACCGTCCCATCTATTGGTGGGAAACACTACTTCGTGACTTTCATCGATGATCACTTTCGGAAGGTATGGGTTTACTTTCTAAAGCATAAGTCTGAAGTATTTGAGGCTTTCAGAAGATGGAAAGCTATAGTGGAAAATGAGACGGGTTTAAAGATCAAAAAGCTCAGAACCGATAATGGTGGTGAATATGAAGACACCAGATTCAAAAATTTCTGCTATGAGCACCGGATCAGAATGGAAAGAACTATGCCAGGCACGCCTCAACACAATGGTGTAGCTGAGCGTATGAACCGAACGTTGACAGAAAGAGCCAGAAGCATTCGTATACAGTCAGGTCTACCGAAGCAGTTCTGAGCAGAAGCAGTCAACACGGCAGCTTACTTGATCAACCGAGGCCCATCTGTTCCATTGGAGCATAGAATACCAGAGGAGGTATGGAGCGGAAAAGAGGTGAAACTATCACATCTAAAAGTTTTCGGTTGTGTAGCATTTGTGCATATCAGTGATCAAGGCAGGAATAAGCTTGATGCCAAATCCAAGAAATGCACATTCATTGGCTATGGTGAGGATGAGTTTGGCTACCGCATTTGGGATGACGAAAAGAAGAAAGTTATCCGTAGCAAAGATGTGATTTTCAACGAAAGGGTGATGTATAAGGACATGCATAAAATAGACGCCAATGACTCAGAGCAGAATGAGTTAGTATTTGCAGATGCAGATGATGTCCCAGATACTTCCGCAACAGAACCAATTGTAACAAGTCCTCAGCCAGAGGAACTTGTTGGACAAAGCAGTACACAACATTCCGACACACCACAACCTCTTACTCCAACTCATGTATTGAGAAGGTCTTCTCGACCTCATGTGCCTAACAGAAGATACATGAACTATATGTTACTGACTTATGGAGGGGAGCCTGAATGCTATGATGAAGCTTGTCAGACTCGAGATTCCAACAAGTGGGAGCTTGCTATGAAAGAAGAAATGAAATCTCTCATCTCCAACCAGACATGGGAACTAGTTGAGTTACCTATGGGAAAGAAGGCACTTCACAACAAATGGGTGTACCGGGGGAAAGAGGAGCATGATGGTTCCAAGAGATACAAAACCCGCCTAGTTGTCAAAGGGTTTCAACAGAAGGAAGGAGTTGACTACACTGGCATTTTTTCTCCCGTTGTGAAGCTCAATACTATCAGATCAATATTGAGTATTATAGCCATTGAAGATCTTCATCTTGAATAGTTGGATGTGAAGACTGCATTCCTTCATAGAGATTTAGATGAAGAGATATACATGTACCAGCCAGAAGGTTTCTCAGAAAGAGGGAAGAAGAACATGGTGTGCAGACTTAAGAAGAGTTTGTATGGCCTGAAACAAGCCCTGAGACAATGGTACAGAAAGTTTGATAGCTTCATACACAAGGAAGGTTTCCAGAAGTGCAATGCTGACCATTGTTGCTACTTCAAGAGATATAGGTCCAGTTATATCATTTTACTACTCTATGTTGATGATATGTTAGTAGTAGGTTCAGATCTGGATGATATTAAAAGGTTGAAGCAGCAATTTTCAAAAAAGTTTGACATGAAAGACTTGGGTCCAGCAAAGAAGATTCTTGGAATACAAATCACAAGAAATAAGAAGAAAGGATCCTTGCAGTTATCTCAGGCAGAGTACATCAATCGTGTTTTGAAGAGATTCAACATGGGTGATGCCAAGCCAGTTAGCACACCCTTGGCCAGTCATTTTCGCCTATCGAAGGATCAGTCCCCTCAGACAGAGGAAGAGAGAGAATTCATGGCTAAGGTTCCTTATGCCTCAACCATTGGAAGTTTGATGTACGCAATGGTTTGTACGAGACCAGACATTGGCCATGCAGTGGGAGTTGTTAGCAGATTTATGTCAAATCCAGGAAAAACTTATTGGGAAGCAGTCAAGTGGATTTTGAGGTATCTGCGAGGCACCATAGAAAAGTGCTTGTACTTTAGTAAAGGAGAGTTAAAAGTACAAGGGTACATAGACGCATACTTTGGAGGTGAAGTTGATCACCGAAGAAGCACCACCGGTTATATATTTACTGTTGGAACTACAGCTGTTAGTTGGATGTCACAAATACAGAAAATTATCAC
The DNA here is from genome assembly GCA_037013495.1 of Hippophae tibetana. Taxonomy (NCBI): domain Eukaryota; kingdom Viridiplantae; phylum Streptophyta; class Magnoliopsida; order Rosales; family Elaeagnaceae; genus Hippophae; species Hippophae tibetana. Next base: position 139,910,492 of record CM072801.1, on the reverse strand, counting down.
TCTATCTACTACAGAGGCTGAGTATGTAGCAGTAACTGAAGCTAGTAAAGAGTTGATATGGCTTCAAGGTTTGTTAATTGAGCTGGGATTCAAACAAGAGAAGAATGTTTTGCATAGTGATAGTCAAAGTGCAATACACTTGGCGAAGAATTCAACATTTCATTCTAGAACAAAGCATATTGGACTTCGTTATCACTTCATCAGATCTCTATTGGAAGATGATGTGTTAATACTAGAGAATATTCAAGGAAGCAAAAATGCAGCAGATATGTTAACAAAGGTGGTGACTATTGACAAACTGAAGTTGTGCTCAACTTCAGTTGGTCTGCTAGAGTAACAAATACTAGAAAAGATGTTGCATTGATCGAGGTGTGAAGACAGATTGAAATCAGTCTTCAAGTGGGAGATTGTTGGAGATTGTCATAAAGCTCCTTAATTTAAGGAGCAAATTAAGGAGCAAAACATGGAGCAAATTAAGGAGCAAAACATGGAGCAAAACAAGGAGCCTAATTCAAGGAGCAAAACAAGGAGCTTAATTCAAGAAGCAATTTAAGAAACCATTAATTTAAGGAGTAATTCAAGGAGTGAATTTTCCTATAAATAGATGTGTAATTGTAATGAATTAATCATCCAAAGTCTTTATTCAAATTGAGAGAAAAGCTTATAGAGAAAAGATTTTGTGAGAGAAATTTGAGAGTAATTTTCTTGGGTGTAATTGGGTTGTGAGTGTTGTAAACACTTTGTGTAATTTCTCCCCTTTCAGTAAAAAGATCTACAGTAGGTCCGGAGACGTAAGCAAGATTGACCGAACTCTGTTATCAAATTTGTGTGTTATTTTTCTATTTTTGTTTTCTCATAAATCTGACTTATCGGGAATTTGCGTAATTTCCCAACAGGGAAGAATTTGGTAAATAAAACAGCTAGATTTTCACTCAATGGAATTTATTGGATGTTTATATCACCATTTTTTTGGAGAATTCATTTGTGTAAAAGAACTTAGGTGAGATCTCTTTGGTTCGATCCATGTTAATGTATTTTATCTGATTTAGATAATACAAGTAACATTGTTTTCGTATAATGTGGTAGGTTTATTCTTGATTAAAGAAAGTTTACAAACCTTTTGAATATATTGAATCATAGATTTTAACATTACTTAATCTCAATTTACTTCATATATTACTAGTGTTTCATAATGATTTGATGATGTGGCAACCAAAGATTGTTTTGTTGATCTACTTGATAAATAGTATTGTAATGTGTAACAATATACTCAATTTATGATCAAGCATTACGTGGATATGATAAATAACGAGCATTGTATGATTAAAAAGTTGTGATTTTAATTTATTTAAATAAAATAAATACATATCTTCAGAACATATCTTAAATCTTGTGACCAACATGCACGAAGTCATCTTACTTTTGTAGACAAAGGTGACTAACAACTTGATCTCATTTGTTTTTGTATATAATATACATATTCTTACCTATGCTTTTGGATATTAACGCATTATTACTTACATTGTGATCTATAAATAGTGTAAAATTGTACTTGCTTACAATCTTAAAATCTTGTAAGTGTAGATGTATCCAATCAAAACGGGTTTTTCCAGGACGTGAATAGATCTTTAATAGTTAAGTATTGAGCTTTTAATCCTTCATTGAGATAATACTTTAAAAATATCACTCCTTTTGTGAGATCTTGTGGGAATGTTGCAATTCCTTCTTTTATAGTGTCGTCAAGACTCATGGTCTCAAGGTAGATCTTGGTATCAACTCATCAAGATCCATGATAAATATTCTTTTCTCGATAAGTCAAGAGCATCAAATTCTAGCTTGGTCAAATTTATCATTGTTGATTCAAACTTCTATTTAGAAGAAATAACAAGTAATTTGAGATCTAAAAAAATCATCAATCATTTTATTACTAGAATACTGAAAAACATGTAAAAGAAAGATGTACTTATAGCTAAATAAATATAAAAATGATTGTATGCAACGATTAAGTAATGTTGAAATGGTGTATTACATGAATGTTATTATTATTATTTGCTAAAAAAATCAATGCTTGAAAACTATATCATGTATATTAGTTCATTCATAGTCAAAAATTATTTTATAATCTATTCCACATTCACTAACATTTCCTATCGTTTAGATAGATCTAAGATTGCTTGAAAGACTATGATATTTGAGGATTAACCAAACATAATCACAATATTTATAAAATTAAGGATATAACCAACTAATTATGAGTAAGTCCTAAAAAGAAATTAGTTTTTTTTTTTGTGTGTGATCAGCCATACTAAAAATTGTGGAATATTAATTTGGTTTAGGTCCTTTCACACAATAACAATCATGAACGTACTTTGGATACTAGAATGCAGTGCTATTGAAAATAATGAATAGAAGCAAACTATTGTAAAATAGATATAGTATAGAGTTTATGAAAGCAAGAAAAAGAGAAAATAGATTATAGTTTTCGTGTTGATAATGTGATATCAAAGTGAGAGTTGTATTAAGATATGTCTTTGCATACACATATGGGTCTTTGATACAGGTGAGTAATAAAGAAAGAATCTTAAGTAGTACAATAATCATTTCTCTAAATTTGATAATTTATGCATGATAGTAAGATTTTATTATAATTATTATCACGTGCAAGCACATTGTTTTTACTAGTTATTTTATAAAGGGTAGAATTGACTTGTTTCTTTATTTTATTTTTCTTTGTTTTGGGTTAATTGATAAAAAAAAAATACTTAGTTTTCATCGATGTCCTTAGTCCTATCTCACTTGGGAAACATGCATAGCAGTGGTTCCATCAACGTATATTAAAATTATTTTTATTCTTTTTAATATATATATATATATATTAAACTATTTATTTTAATTATTAAAAATATTTTTTATCTTTTTTTTAAAACTGTTATGTATATATTGAATCTTTTATTATGTTCTCGAGGCTAAGCCCATAACAAGATTTATTTAATAGTTTGGCCCATTAAAGTTCCTTTTATTAGGGAACTTAAACCATATCAATCTTTTATGATTCATTTAAATTTAATTTTTGAACATCATAAAATGATTCATTGCCTAAAAAAATTTATGAATGAAATTAAAATATGGAGTCACTTGTCGCGATTCACACGTTTGGAATTTTTTTAAAATGTAACAGTTACATGTTAAAATGCTGTTACTAGAAAACTGTAAGAACAATTGATTGGTTGATTAATTCCGTATGGATTGTGTAACTAATTCTATTAGACCATGTAAGCAAAAATTAGATGAATTTGTTTTTATTAGGTCACGTTTATTTAGATATATAGAACTACAAATCACTAGATAATCAAATTAGGAAGGATGATATTGGTTGGTGTTGTAGCCATTCCAATATTAAATAAGTCAATTTTGAGAACAAAATTAAAATTAAAATTTTTTTAAGAAAATTTAAGTGGTAAGTTAATACATTTAGGCGTACATTATCTATTTATATGATAAACTATTTATAAGTTTTGATGAATAACATAATAATAAATAATTTATTTATTTTTAATTATTTAAAAATTAATAACCTTGTTTTAATCATTAATGTTTTTTAATTAACACGGGTCGATTAAGTAGAGTCATGAGTAACTGACGACAACAGAAAAATTAAACTTACGTAACTAATTTGTGTGATATAATAACACTGATGCATCCATGAGTATTTCCAAAGACTTTAATATATCTGTACTTGTATAGTTTATGCTAACATGACAGGGTGGCTAGTTGACATGCATCTAGTAATTTAATCAATATAAATATTTTATTTTATTTTATATATAAAAAATATTTATTAATTAATTGTTGATCAATGAGTAATCACTATTTAGCTGTCTATTTAATAAAAATAAAATGTATGTGAGAGACCACATTATAAAACATCACTTAATTAACAAGGTAATGAGCTGTTGGAGTTCAGTGGAGAACCAATATAATAGCCCTTATTACTAATTACTTATGTCACCTAAATTCAATGTACTTTATTTTTGGTCACCCGATTTTTGTATGTATTTGATAATTAGATGGTAGTATTCTTATTATGTTATTAGTGTAATTATAGAAGAGAAATCCTAATATATGGATAAAAAATTATATTAAATAGATTATATTATAGTACAAATAAGTTATTTAGAGTTGAGAGATTTTATTTTAAAATAAATTAAAAAAAATAAAATTCCTTTGATATTGAAAATTTAATATAGAACACGGTCCAGTTAATCAACACTGTTTTGTCATATCCACTTACTGCCCATCCATTTAAAAATAATCTATATCTTTATCATTATATAATAAAATCCTGAATGCCATTTCTTTAAATTTTTATTATTTTTTATATTAATAATTATAATGTTTATATAATAAATAATCATTATATATAATTTAATTATTTTTGTTATATTAAAAATTATAATTTATATCGTTATTAATTATCTATTTAATGTATGTTTGATTAATTAATTATGTGTATATTTTTATTTTTATTAAATATTTATATAATAAATATATTTTATATCATATTGTTTTTATTTTTTGTTATTTTTTAACACTAATAAATATCAAATATCTATATAATAAATACATTTTTTTATATACATACATTTTATATAATATAGTTACTTTATTATAGTGAGAGTAAAAATTCATACAATTAATAATTATTTATTTAATAAGTATTCATTATGTATATCATATTTTTTGTTGATTGTGTATATAATAAATATATTTTTATATATAATTATTTTTATTACATTAAATATAACAATTCATACTATTAATAAGATATCTTTATATATAAAATTTCTCTAACTTTGAACCATCATTGTTTTTTTTTATTCTTATATATATATTGGTTTCTTTAAGCATTAACTCTACCTGTTTTTCTCTTTTTTATATACTAATAAATGTAAAAATATTTTTAATAAAAATAATTATATAATTTATATTTAATAAATTTATTTATATTGGCTTTACATTATAAGCCTTGAATCATTATTTTATGTGTAATAATTGTATTTAATTAATTATTTATTAAATCGAGATTATGTTATATCTAATATCAATTAAAACATAATCAACTAACCTATATTATATTTAAGAAAAAAAGTTCATAAAAGTGTTTATTAAATTAGATTGAGTTTATCTATCATGTCAAGTTTATATATATAATCATGTTATATTTGATTTATTTATTAAATAAAATATTACTCATATTTTGTGTGACATTATCACAAAGTGAACACCACTATACAACAAAGGATTTTTAAGTCAATTTTTAGCCAACTTAAAACAAATTTTAAATTGGTTCAGTTAATCGACTAAAAATAAAAAATGACTTAAATTTTAGGTTAGTTCAACCCTATAACCTACTTAAACTTTTAAGTCAATTCTATCTTAGAACTGACACCAAATGATATAACCTCAATATATTTTTGTTGTTTTTTATAAGCCACATTCACGTTTAAAATCCCATAGTAGTAAAAAATAATTAGAATATGTTTCAAAATTTTTTTAAAACCTTTTATTTATTAAAAATATGTATATTAATTACTTAAGAGTCAACTTATAACAAAAAATAACTTACATATAATGTGATTTATAAAAATTTAACTTACATACAATAAAAAATAACTTGCATGGTATAAGTAAGCTAAAAAAAATAATAAAATAGATGAATTATTCATGTAAGAATAAAATAGTAATTTCTATCTTGTAAACAAAGATTGTTTTGTGTTATAAAAAAAATTATTTTCATTTGAGAACACACAAAAAAAAAATACAAATGATTCCAAAAAGATAGTTTTTAGCATAATAATCTCCTCTGCCCAAAAATCTCAACTAGTAATTATATATCCATTAATTATTAACTTCTAATAATCTCTTCAAAGTTTTCAATTAATTTTAGAATTATAATAATTATTATATTATAAATAAAATTTTTAAATTAATTAAAAATGTTAAATATTTAATTATATAAAAGAATATGAATATAAAAATAACACAATATTAATAAAAATTAAATAATTATATTTAATCAATAATATATAATAATTATAGTAATTAATAACTAGTTTAAAAGAGTTAAGCGTGATATGATATTAAAGTTAAAGAGGTAGGATTATCAATGATAAAAAAATTAATATTATTAAATTTTAAAATATTAAAATATTAATTATAAAATCTATTATAATATTTTTTATAAATTTTAAAAATATAAACGAAGGTACCTTAAATAGTTTAAAAGAGTTAAGCGTGATATGATATTAAAGTTAAAGAGGTAGGATTATCAATGATAAAAAAATTAATATTATTAAATTTTAAAATATTAATAATATTAATTATAAAATCTATTATAATATTTTTTATAAATTTTAAAAATATAAACGAAGGTACCTTAAATCGGAGTATTTATAGACAAATTTTCAAAACTTTGGCTTTGCGGAACAAGTGGTCTTCTCTTGGAAAGGTGAAAAGAAAAGAAAAGAAAAAAACTGTACCAGTCAACCAATTAGACTAAGTTAATCGACCTAATGATCTAGTGTCAAAGTTAACGATTAAAAATGTTATATACGACAATTTGTAATTATTACTAATATATAAAATCAAGGAGTAGTTCTATATATCCATATATATTAGAGCATAAAAATTAAAGGTAATCGGATTTTATTAGATTACATTAAAGTATAAAATGCCATAGTATTAAGTTTAAAGTGTCATATGTTTTACGAGGGAAAAAAAGTTTCAGTTTAATTAAAGAGAAGCATTTTGTTAGTATACTTTTTTAAAAAACATATATTTTAATCTTGTATACTTCTTCTTTTTTTAAATTTATGTACATTATTTTTAGAGTAAAATGTATATTTTTTAATTAAAAATTATAAAAAAAATACACCCAGTTACCTAAAATTATATGAGCAGTGATACCCTTCCATATGTAATATTTATTGAGTGGTATAGCGAATACTCCTTAAGAAATTTTCTTTTATTACTTAAAACAAAATTCATGTGTATTGTTAATGGAAGGTTAATTTAATCCTTTTATTTATATATAATTTTCATATAATTTCTTAAATTAGAGAGTGTGTTATTTAATTTTTTTTTTGTTTTAAAAATGTGTCAAAACAGATATTTAATAATTTTAAAATTATTAAATATAAAAAAATTATCAAAAACGTCCTCCATATATAGTTTGAATGTTCACTATGTAAAATTACTTAATTATTTTCTTTGAAAAATTATCAATAAAATATTTGTTAATATTATTAAAAGTGATTATGAGACATTTTTTATAAATAAAAAGATTAATGAATATTTTTTTAATAAATAAAATCACTAATAAACATATTTTTTAATTTAAAGATCTAAATAACATTTTTACAAAAAAAAAAAAGAGACATCTAAGACATTTATCTTTACTTTTAATATCTAACATTACTTTAATGTTATAATTCTTAGAATATTTTAATTTCATTTGGAAAGTGAAGTTTTTTTATTTTTTTTTAATAAAACTTTCCTTTATAGGATTAAAATTTATGATTTTAAAAAATAATAATTAAGTAAATCACAATTGGCATGAAACTTAAGATATAAGGGTGTCGTTATTAATACATAATAGAAATTAATTAAAATGAGAATAATCATGAATTAGAATTGAAAAAAAATGAAGTCTAAAACTCATTTTATTTTTGTGTGTTCTTAAAATTGTAAGTAATTAGAATAAAAATATTAATTTATTTAAATGTTACTTTAATAATATATATATATATATGTAATATTAAAATAATTGATATTTTTATAATTATATCTTATATATTTGGAAAAATAGATCAATATTGAATATGAAAATAATCAATTAGAATTATTCTCAAATTTTTGAGATCATTATTTCATTTTTATAATATTTTTAGGAACTAATTATATGAATGGAAATGACTTTGTTTTCTTTCATTCTCTTAGTTGTTTAATAAACACATTTTAAAAGTATTAAATGATATCCATGTTAATTTTAAATTAAATATAAAGTATAATATGTGAAATATTAAAATAATTCGTTGATCACATTATAGGTCTTAAATTGTAGTAAAAAGTATTTTGAAGCTTAATTACGGTTAACGTTTTCATTTCACTGTGTTTTTTTATTTATTTATATTAATTTCAGTATAATATTGCATCTCCTTCTCTGTACGTTCAACCAAAACTTCCAAATCAATAACGCCAAAGTTCCTCAAAAAGTTGAAAGAAACGGGAAACGCTTTTCGATAAAGTAGAATTTAGTGGTTTATTTTTCCATATAAAATTTGTGATTGAACAAGGGAATCTAATTTAAGTTCTAATGTATTTTTCCTTTAAACCGAACCAAACAACGTCAATAATGCCTGGTCGTACATCAAAGGGTGATAGACTACATTGCAATATAATTTTTAAATAATTTTATATTAAAATTAGAAAAAAATATTCAAATTTTTTTTATTTATTATAAAAATAATACTTAATTTATATATTTATTTTTTACAATAATTTAATTGTATTTTTATGAAAAACAATATTTGTATAACAAAAAATGTAACTTTTCAATTTTTTCTACTATATTAGATAAAAACTGTTATAATTTAAATAAATTGTAACTCGAAGAATTAAAAAAAATTATAAAATTAAATAAAATCACTAAAATAATTATTTATCATTGTATAATCAATTTTTCATAACAATTGAACCAAACTGTTATAAAAAATAATTACATGAACTAAATTTCATTTTTAAAATAATTAAATGAACTTTACATTAACCTTCTCTTAAAATTAAATGTAGAAAGAACTAGTGTATTTTTATGGAAATATGTCACACACTTAAGTAAAAACTTAAAAAAAAACTCTTCTTAAAATTTTTTTTTTACCAGTTAATCACCTCTTAGTCTTCAATTTGTCATTTTTATACTTTTTTTTTTGTATTAACATCATATCACATGATTTTATCATATATTATCAAAATATTAATATATTTATATTTATAATATGTCATATCATATAAACATCATCATCTACTTATTAGAATATTGTTCTCTTTACCTATTATGTCTTATTTTTGTTCTTAGTTTATATGTATTTATTAGAAAATTGATATGTATTTTTCAAGGTTAGATACTTGAGTGTTGTCTCTTCTTTACTCTTTATTTATTTTTATTGTGATTTTTCATGTGTATTTATATATCATTTAAATTATTTACCATTTTTTAATACTCTTAACTTACTAGCATTGTTACGATTAGATTTAGTATATTTAGTTATCATTTTTGTTGATTTTAATTGTTCATCTTTTATAAACATGTTTTTTTTTAATCTTGAATCTTCTCATTTGCTTGAATGTTTTAATATCAAATAAAATATTTATGTTTTTATCGCAAAGTCATTCATCTCCTCTTACAAAACAATCCTATTCAATATAATTCGATTCTTTTAAGATTTTTAAAAACTATCTCAGTTTTTCGTGATTTCATTTAGTTTTGAAGTTAAATTAATTTTTTATTTATTTATAATATTTTATTAAACTTTTTTAATCTTTAATTATTTAAAAAACAATTATGCTCTTAATTTTTTGACCATGTGTATGACACGTGTTAAAATTTTCATTTAAATCTTAATTTTGGATCATTGATGTATCTAAAAAAAATGTAAGAACTACTAGTATATTAGTATAAAATATGAGTTTATATGTATATCTTTTATTCAGTATAAGTACTATTAAAGTATCAATTTTTTTAAACAATATTATTATTATTTATTTATATCATATGTGATGAAATATTCAATTTAAAATATAAAATTTGATTATTTGTATAAGTTAAAGTAAATGGAATGTACTATTATATTACTAATATAACTACGTATAAATATCTTTTATTTAAAAAGTCAAATACTAATAAAGTATCAAACAATTTTTTTAAATATTTTTAAAAAATTAGACCAATATATTTATGGTTATTAAACCAGACCATATTTGTTAAAATATCTCACATCGATTGGTCATAAAATATCAAACACATATATAAATGAGTGCAATCCTTCATCTCATAACCTGGGTTTTTGAGATGAAGTTAGACCCAAATTTAACATGGTATCAAAGCATGCAAGCTCACCCCGTGGCACGCAATTGTAAGCCCACCACCGTCCATCGATGAATTATCGATGTGAGGGAGAGTGTTAAAATGTCTCACATCGATTGGGCATAAAATATCAAACACATATATAAATGAGGTCAATTCTTCATCTCATAACCTGAGTTTTGAGATGGAGTTAGGCCCAAATTTAACAATATTGGATTATAAAACCAAAACGGCTTGGATAAGTTTGAATGGGTTAAAAAGAGGCGTGTAAGCGTTTATGAACAACTAGAAAAGCAATAGATGAGGATGATTTAGGTGTTACTAGAATGATCTTGTCGAATGGAGCCAAACTGTGACGACGATGACTAGTGTGACCTTTGGAAGAACGTGAACAACTGTGCAAAACACGAAGGGGTAGACATTTTTCGATGGATTTGATCGATGTAAGTGATAAATAGGTTCATAATTGACTAAGGAATGATACACCATTAGGAAGGCACCATATAAAAAGTATAAAATAATAGTATTTGTTTTTAGATTGTTACTTTTTTATATTAAATAATTTTTTTACGTGATTTATACATGTAACTTGAGACGGGAGCAATGATGAGTATTATCGTCAAACTAGTACGTGAATCACATATTTTTAGTTGTTACTTGATTCTCATATAAATTATTTTTATATATAAAACATGACATACACAATGTTTAAATTTTAAATTATTAAATTTGTAGCAAAAATCATTATTTATAATTATAATTAATAAAATCAAAAGAATAAAAAATATGTATGTATAGTTATTAAATTATTATAAATATTTAAATTTATTTTTAAGTTAAAATAATAATATAATATAATTATGACGTGTATAATATTTAAATATAATAGATTACAAATTAAAATATGCATTTATTTATAATTTAATAGTAAGTCGATTCAGATCGGTTAAATGGATTATAAAATTTATTAATTTGAATTCAAACAGTTTTTATTCTTTTCAATCCAAATTTGATATGACTACAAAATTGGTTAATTCAATATGATCCAAATCCAATGAATCAGATAGAATTTTTTGATTTAAAGAAATTGATTCGATTATTTATTTACTCTTAATTTCATTTATATTATAACTTTCTAATATTAGAGATGTGTTACTGAGTTAAAATACAAAACAAATAAAAAAAATTTAAAATACTAGCTATTTAATTAAATCAAGAACAACATTATCCTTATTCATATTATAAGGGTAAAATATGTATAAAATTTAAATTATAATATTATTATTATAAAAATATGTATAAAAAATTATTTTACTTTTAATATTATTATTATTAAATGAAATTATGATTAATAATTTATTATTATCATTATAACCAATATTATTAGTGTACAAATTTTGGTGGTAGCGACGGCGGTGGCACTATGTTAATATTATGAAGTCGTTTATACTTTTAAAACAAATTATAAAATTAATATCTTGTTATTTTCGCTTTTAATAAAAAAATAAGTATTTTTATATTTACCTAGTTGACTTACGTCAGATTTTTTTAATACAGAAACTTGTGTATATCATACGTGTTAAAATAATAATTTTAAAAAATCTTTAAAAATGTTGTTTATTTAATTGAAAAAAAGAAGAAGAAGTCAAATTGTAATTTAGAGACCAAAATTTTAAAATATTGAAATAAATAATCAAAATTAATAATAATAATAATAATTAGATGAGTAAAATGTCAGGTAATGTTTCAAGCGAAACCGTTTCTCAATTGAGCTCTTCTTACAATATGGATGGAAAAAAAGAGGGCATATCCCAAAATATTTATAAAAATATCAGTAAAATGATATTATGAATATTGATATAAGATAGAAATTTATTTTATCTAAAATATTGATATAAGATAGAAATAAGAATATAGAAATATCGATTTCGGTAATTCATTTTATTATTTTCTATAATATAATCAAAACTTTAAAAATATAGATAAAATGTCAGTAAATATCAATTAAAATGTATAAAAATATTGCATCAGCATCTTGACTATTTGAGATTACAAGATTCCTTCTTGTTTGTTTGTAACAATAGTTGCAATATTGATTTTTATCGAGAATAATGTGTTTTGACATTTATTTAAAAAGAAATATCTTTGATATTATAGGAATTTAATTAATTTAAAATTTTCTTTATATGAATATAACTTAATATCGTGATATAATTACTATGTTTTTATTGATGTTGATATTTTATAACTACATGATCTGAGCCAGTTAGATAAAATTATTTTAATTAAATATTTATATATTTATATTGTATGTAACTTAATATATTTATTTGTGTTATATAATTTATATTTATATTTGTATGTTTCATTATTATTATATATCTATGTATGTGACATATGTCATTCTAATTAAAAAAAATTAAATAAACTAATGTATTATTATTTATTTTAATATTTGATTAAATTTTATAAAAAATTACAATAATTTTCACAATTTTGATTAATTTTTTCAAATATTCATTGACATTGATAATTTTCTTGATATTTCTTTAGAATTGATTTCCAATATATATATTTTTCCAACTCAAATTAACTTCCTTTATTTAAAAATAAATAAATAAAAACCTTCACAAGAAAGAATAACGCACCATATCTCCTATATCATCAATAATTTTAAGATATTTTCAATTGTACACTAGCAAAAACCCTACTACTTATTTGTTAGATAAGAAAGATGTGGTCTTAAGATTCGAACCATCTACCTAATAACTAGGGGTGAGTATCAGATCAAAATGATATGTTTTTGATCAATTCGAACCGATCCGATAAGAATGAATTTGAATATTTCAAAAGGAATTTGATATGATGATATAATTAATTCAGATTAATTCGAATCTGAACAGATTATATAAGTCAAATTGATATTAAAATTTATTTATGAATTATTATCATATATAAACATAACATACACAAATTTAATTTTTAAATTAATATTTTTGTAACAAATATTATTATTTATAATTATAACTAAAAAACAAAAGAATAAGAAGTATATTTGTATAATTACTTAATTATTATACATATTTATTTTAAAGTTAAAATAATAATATAATATAATTATAGTATTTAAAATATTTAAATGTAACATATTATAATATAAAATATGTATTTATTTATAATTTAATAGTAATTCAGTCTGAATCAGATACAAAAAGTTATAAAATCTATCAATCTGAATCTGATTCGAATCTAAACGAATTATATAATTTTCAAATACAAATCTAATCTGAATATAAAATTTATTTATCTAATCTTATCCAAATCTAACAAATCAAATTAATTTTTTTAATTTAAATATATTGATTGAATTATTTGTTTACAGTTACTCATAATTTAAGATAATAACAAGCTATTTTGCTTACCACAAATAAGATCTATTTTCTAACTTGTGGCAGTGGTTCTTTCCGTTTCCTATTATTTGATGAAATTAATTGAAAAATTATATAAAATAATATTTTAAAATTTTATAACAATAAAAAAATTACATATAAAATGGATCTAATTGAATGATATTTTATGTGAAATTTTTAAACTATAAATTTTTTTTTGTACCATAAATTTGAGGATATTAGAAATATTGTTTTTTAAATTAATTTAGATGTCATGGTCGCTTAAAATACAAACCCAACTGTTTTCATGAGAAAAATATTACAAAGAAGAGGAGATGTCATCCATCTCAAGTTCTCAACCAAAGGGTACTACAACCACTTCTATTAATATAACTTAAATTTTAAAAAAAATCGAGATAATTCGATGACAAATATTTTTAAGAGTTGTGACTAGATCGATAAAATATCACATATATGTGATGAAGAATTTTCATTCAAATCATTTAACATAATTTGCACATGTTTTTTTTCCTCCGCCCCCTTTCTTTCACATATTTTTCATTTACGTTATTAACAATACTGTATGCTAAATTGTCCTGTACATGGACCATAATCATATATATATATATATATATATATATATGATATTAATTTTCAATTAGATACATTTTTAATTTTTATATTATCCATCCATTTAAAATACATATGTAATCTGATTTTTCTAATTAACGAAAGAATCCAAATATATTAATATAAAAAGTTAATTAATTGTCATTTGCCTCTACTCTTTGTCTCTCTCTACTCCAAATTCCCTGGTATAGAAAACCTCGACATCCATCTTCTTTGTTTATTTATATGTTTTTCTTATGGTAGTAAATTAAGTTTGAGCTTTTTAATTATTTTTGACTATTTTCTATTTAACTTGGTAAACGTAGATAATATGTGTATTATAGACAGGGATTGTGATGCATTGTATTTTTTGTTCAACTATAAATATTTATATTTAACTAAGGATGATATTTAAGCATGTTTATAATTTATTAATTGACTTGTTTTTGCTCTTTGTTGATTTACATGTAAACATGAATTTTCAATTTATATATTATTAAAACTCAAATTATTAAGATATGAAAGATATTATTACGAATGGTTGACTTGTATTTAAGATATTTCATCTCAAGCCATTAATTTAAAGAGCGGGAAAGAATTAACTAACATGGCAAAAATGCTTTTTATTAATTATTGGATCTAATTTTATTTTATTAATTTAATTGTACGTACTTGTCTACTTATGGTTTAATTTGAAAGAATAAAACTTGTATTTTCTAAAGAAAGTAGGATCATAAATTTGTTAATTAATGAATATAATTAATCATCTTAAATATAAAATAATTCAAATTAATGGTATAATTGATATCACAATTTAAAATTTAAAATTAATTAATAAATAGCATTCAAATGATTTGAGTGTATATACATTCTTTGCCTTGTGATGACAAAATCATAAAACAGTTACCTGAATTAATCCGATTTGATCTCATAATTGTTTTTTAAAAGAATCTCATCAATTTGTTAAGTAAAGAAAATTTGTGTATTTGGTAAGAACTCCTGATTAAGTAAAGTAATAAATGCACAAAAATAAGATATATAGCTATATATATATATAATAATAATAAAAAAAACCCACAGACCCAGCTGTGACAAAGTGACGTCGTACGTGTTATATAAAGAACCTCAAACATAGTCTTCCTTCCCACAACTACCACTCTTCTTCCTCCGCTCTGAGACTCCAAACTAATATCTCAAGTATTATTTTTCATTATTTTCGAATTAACTTTTTAATTTCCTGGATTGCCTTCAAATTCCGGATTCTTATTATTAATACTTTTTTTTTTTAATTTAGATCCTCATTCCTCCATACTCAATAGGGCAGCCAGAAAGATTCATGAAATTGATTCATTGTTTGCAGGTGCAGCATCTTCAAGATTCACAGAGTTAAATGTACGGTCATGATTTAATTAACTTTGATTTCTAATTAACATCTGAGAATCTTGATGATGCTGCATCTGTAGAAAATGATTATTTGTAATTCGAAATAAGGAGTTCAGTGAAGGTACTCTTTCTCTTTCGCTCATTTCTAATTAGGCCTTGTATGAACTTGACCGTATGTTCTTTCATAGTGATTATTAGTAGAAAATGAACTCTCTTTTTTTTTTGGGTACAAGTTATCCTTTGCTCTATTTCTTTTTGGCTAGGGTTTTAGAATTATTAGATCTGGTGTGATATGATTAACGAATTATCTTAGGGTTTCTTTTTTGTCTTTGAGATCGACTTTGTTATTAAAGGCATATATATTAGCGTTGTATCTTAATTTCTCCAAACTTAAACGATTTAATTTAATAAATTTTCGGACCATAACTTGAGTTGGAATCATGGTTGCATAATATTGTCACTTTGCTATTTGATGATTAATGCTTTGAAAATAGATACTATTTTTCTACTCACTAAGTAATAACACAATCCCTGTGCTTTTTACAAGCACTTTGTACCCTTTTTTTTCAATAATACTATAACAGTTACACACTTAACCACATATTTTATTTCAAATTCTTTATTATTGTTTTCATTTATAAAAAATATATATCATTACATTGTCGTCTTTATTTACGAAGAATATATATTATTATATTGTATTTATTTACTTATAATAATGGTATTAATATTTATGAATAATTATAAAATGTATTTAGTGCAAATTAATTTGAAACAAAAATAAATGAATTTCATCACCAAATCATAACGTGAGTCGCTTAATTGCCTAGACTAATTGAATTTTATAAATACTTAATTATAAAGCTATATCATGGTTTTTTTTTTCAAGTTTCGATATATTAAATGGACTCATTAATTTTTTTGACTATACGATAGTTTGTGTATTTTCAAAATGTTAATTAAAATAAATGAGGAACAAATCTTAATTCCACGCCACTAAATAAACCATATATACATATATATATATATATATCCAAAGATAATCCTTTGTTGTTAATATTTTACATATATCACTTATTTTATGAAAAATATTTATAAGATAAAAGGTAGTAAAAATTTGTTAACTTTAATAAAAGAGAACTTTAGTCCCTTAATTATCTAGTGAGTAATACAACTCCTCCTTCAGAAGGATCATTGAAGTTCTTTTGAATATTTAGGTCAAATTTTAAGAAAAAAATTGACATTTTGAAAATTATTTATTTATTTTATCAAAAAAACTACGATTAATATTTTAATTTTTTTTAAATGAGTAATTTATGGTTTTAACTAATAAGTAAAAAAATGTAAATATTATAAATATTTCATTGAGACTATTCACCAAAAAAAAGTTATAATATTTGTGAATAAAAATAATTATTCAAATATTTACTAAAGTTACTTTTAGTAAAATAATAAATATTTTTTAAAATATCAATTTTATCTTTAATTTTTTTAATAAATTATAGAGAACATTTTAAAAGAGATAATAAATTTGTAATGTCATATTAAATCACTAGTAGACTAATACACATATATAAGCTATTGGAATTTTGTTACCCTTTATATATAACTCTTAAATAATCTATTGTGAAATTTATAACTACTTAATTGCTTTTTATATTTTTAATATAGGTCTTTGGTTTTTTGGTTATATATATATATCCAGTAGTCCACGATGCAGTTAAAATATAATTTAATATTAATTTTTTATGAACATAGTTAATAATATAAATGTTTCTTTTATATTTTAATAATTAATAAACTAAGTTCAATTTATAAATAGTATCGTGCTAATAATTATAATTGCATTCATCAATGCATACACAAGTAAAAAATGCACATGTGCATAACGCATGCTAACATTACGTGGATAGGTTGTATATCATTGATTAAATCCCATTAAAATACAATAAATTAATAAATTTATGATATATAATTGATGTTAAATAATATATTGATATAAAAGATTTGTAAAGATTGATGAAAACTAATGTTTAATCTATACATTATAAATATATTACAATATCAATTAATGTGTGGTTATTATCACAATTTTCTTCTGCATCACATTTAGTATAAATTTTTAAAATTAAAAATAGCGTTTTATATTTAACAAATTTATTTTATATCAATTAAATTATTTTTATTAATTTTTAAAATTGATATTAATATAGCGTTGAAATAAAAAGGAGTTACAATAACCTCATCAAAATTAATATATTGGTTTTCTACTTGATTTAGTTTTGTCAGCCAGAAGTACTTTCAAATAATATCACATATTAGATCATTGTAAATATATGATACCTTCCATTTTCCTAAGCCAGGAAGAAAAAAGAAGAATCAGAGGCCTTGTCATGTGGGAGCAAATGTTAATGGTGAGTGGTGACAAAAAGCTGTTATGTGATTTAGACATGTTAAAGAGGAAGGGGTCCGAGTTATTCTTTTTTGTGAAGGTCCACTTTGTACGTATAAGTTATAATATAATTAGAAAAAAAAGCAAACAAACAATCCATCAAATCGTACAATAAGAATATCATAGCAAGTTTTTTTCAAAAATTAAAATAAAATAAAAATAAATAAATAAAATAATGTGATATATTTTTTTATAATAAAAATATATAAAATATTATTTTTATGATTTTAAACTTTAATAAATTAATATTATAAAATTTAAACATGATTATAGTTATAAAAAAATCATTTACCATATATATTTGTTTTAGTTCTTTAATTAAAAAAATAAGAATTCACATTTAATTGATACTTTTATATCTTTATTCTAATCTATACCTATAGATTCTATTGTGTCATAGAAATCGAATTGGTTGAAGTTTTTGTAAAATATATACAAATAAGGGGTATTTACTTTGTCTATTCTATATTCTTCCTCTATCCTATATTTATACATGGAATAAAATACATCAAAATGCTTTATAACCCAACCCCTAATTCTTAATTAATAAAAAAAATTAAAAATTTTAATCATTTTTCTATGAATTATTGAGTTATTGAGATTGATTCTAAATTGATCAAGCTCGAGAAAAAAAGTAGCACATCCAATTGAAATTCATTCTAAAATTGGAATGAAACTAATCATTAATCAGTTATAAGATATAAGATAGATGATTTTATCTAAGTTTTTTTTTTTGAATTTTCTAGTAAAGTAATGTGTTGGATATAAATATTATAGCATAGTTTGGATATTCTAGGATTTCCTAGAAATAAGAATATCTTTTATTGTAATAGAAGACAACCAATAAGTTCAAAGAGGAATTGGTTACTGATTCTGCCGAAAAAAACTTTTCAATACATTTTCAAAGTATATGACTTATATTATGGTTCTTTATGATTCCTAATACCAATCAAATGCATTTTTAGTGTAATTATTTATTCTTGATCGGTGATACATTTATACAAAACTTCTACCCCGAGCACACGTAAAGGAGCCGTAGACAGTCAAATGAAAAAAAATCCACGAAATAATTTGATCTATGGACAACATCGTTGTGGTAAAGGTCGTAATGTTAGAGGAATCATTACCGTAGGGCATAGTAGGGGAGGTCATAAGCATCTATACCGTAAAATCGATTTTCGACGGAATGAAAAAGACATATATGGTAGAATCGTAACTATAGAATACGACCCTAATCGAAATGCATACATTTGTCTCATACACTATGGGAATGGTGAGAAAAGATTCACGACGACAGAAGCATTCTACGTAGATTCTAAATTCTATTTGGAGTCAACTAAGGAGTTGCGAAAGCCTGCTCCTACACTTCCAGATCAAATGGCTTTCTCGGAAAAATGAAATCAGAATACTAAAGAAGAAGCGGGTCACATGCCAACCATGAAGAAGATGTATCGCTACATCCCTAGTGGGAAAGTGATCCCATCTTGAATATCAGGAGTCTCTCTCTCGAGGAGGTTCCATGTCTAAGACTCAAGATCTCTCCAAACGTGGTCATACCAGTTGAGTTGATGCCACTAAGGCGGAGATTTCTCGAGGTTGGATAATCTATCAAATGTTGATTAAGTGTGGAGGATATAGGTTGTTTAAGAAGAGAGAATCGTTGGTTTTTTATAGTCATTTCTCTTTCCTATCGTGACAACTCTTGTTCCCTCACCTTTTTAGCGTTCTGGGGCCCTACTTACTATATATTAGAGAGATATATATATATTTGGAAGATTCTTATTTCCTCTTCGGTAAAAGAGGGCGGGAGAAATAATTCTAAAAAGAGAGAAGATTTCGTCCCCCAAGCGGGACAGAGGGCGACCCCTAAGTAATTGGAGGTTCTCGCTCATTTCTTGGGGGTCCATATCATTTGAAAACTTTTCCGCATAACTCAATTGGAATAGGATGACTTCGTGTCAGGAAAATGCAGCACCCCTTGCCTTGATTGAATTTTGCTTCGCTGCACCCTGAATCAATCAAAAAGCTTATTGATTTAATTCATCCCATTTCATTTGGGCGAGAGGGAGACTGTGAGTCACATGGGCTACCGATTTGTTGGTTGGTTGATTCTCGAAAGAACCTCTTGAGAAAAAAAAAAAGGCCCTCGGGTCCCGACACACAAATGAATAGGAAGCGGGGCGAGGGTCTTTCATTAAATGGGGGAAAATAGGGGTAGGGCTTTGTTCTGCTGGGGGGCACCTTGCACAGCTTTAGAAAGGAGAGAATTTTAGAAAGTAACTCTCTCCAACCTTTTCTATCTATCCGGGTGATAGAAAGTAAATATGAGCGTTGGTTTTTCCAACGAAACTACGCACTTTTTTGTCTTTCTCATTCGGAAGGCTCAGTCCCACACTCCGACTTCAATGATGGGAACAACCTCCACACTTCGGCGCTCTAATGAACAACAGTTCTCCACCTTACTTCGGGAGTTACATTCGTAACTTAATGTTATGTTCATGCGGTGAGATTCTATCTTTCCCCCTGTACGTAGTCTATGTCTGGGGAGCATACTTGACAGGAGATAGACACAGGCGGTAGAGAGGTCTCCCACTTTGATTCCCACCCCGTTAGCATCTCCGATCCGAGATAAGGGATTACTCCGTTAGGTATTTTCGGTCCAGAGCCGACCGGTAATGGACCTACTTACCTTGCTTGTGGACCAGCTGCAGAGCTAACCCTTGTTCTATTGGTTTGGTGGTTGCTACCAAGACGATTTCTTTATGCCCATCAAAGGACCTCGAGATGCTAATCCACGAAAAACGATACGAGAAATTCGAAAGAACTCATATACGGAACGTGGAAATACATCGGTTTCTTACACGTGCAAAGGAACTCTTTCTTGGTAACTTGGACAACTTATAACAATGTTTGTCCCAGGAAGATCTGGATCTTTACAAAAGGCTTTAAAAATGTCGTCTCAATTCATATTTAGCCGCGAGCAATCTACGTGTGTGATCTCATATATTTCGCTTCTCCGACATCTTACTGAGTTTCCCCCTCATCTTTTTGCAAAAAGCCGCTCCACGGTGGTAAAGTCTCATCTTGTGTGTTGGCCGAAGTGACAATAGTCACATTGAACCCTCAAATATGTTTGAAGATCTCGAAATGATCTTCCAGTTTCGGGGAGAATTCACAAAACTCCGTTTCCATCTAGAATTGAATGGAGTTTTCGCGTATTTCGACTGGAGAATCTAATAGAGACATTACTCTCGAGAGTCTGACCGAAAAAATAGACATTCTATGCCTTCAGAGAGTGCTTTGTCGTGCTAGGTCACTGACATATCCTTTGTCTTTATTTGACCCCAAGAATGGATTGGATTGAAACGACTTTTATGTAGAACAACTTTGTGTCTGTATGAATTTCTGACCGCAAGGAATCTCCATAGCCAATTTTCCATTTTTGATTATGAAATTATAGGATGCCTTTAGTACTACTCTTATTTCACATGATCCAGGAACTTCCATAACGTTGGCGTAATTTAGTTTGAGCAGCGGATCCTGACGTGATACATCTTCGTAATGAAAATAGAGTGGAAACATGAGTTTGCTTTTTAAGTCTCTATAGAATGGTGAACTATCTGCTTCAAAAAGAGAGTAGTAAGAATGAATGAAACTTCAACCTTCGATTGAAATACGGATGAGATCAAAAAGGCCAGTAGCTTACTTGCGAAGAAGGATACAAAGGATGCAATAGCTTCGGTTAGAACAAAGCCTAAAATGGCATAACCAAATAATTGTTTAGCCAATGATGGATTTCGCGCCACAGAATGGATCAAAGAACTGAACACGTTTCCAATATCGACACTCCCCTACCGCTCAGTTCGGGAATCCTCTTTGTGATTTTAAATTATTATTTTTATTATTATATGTTTTAAAAATATATATTTTTATTTAATTAACTATTTTTGGTGTTAGTATTATTCTATTCATGTATTGCATGGTTTGTCACTTGCTCATATATGTGTTTATTTATTTATGTTCATGTATTGCATGGTTTGTCACTTGCTCATATATGTGTTTATTTATTTATGTTGGAACCTACGATAATTAATTATGTGAATTGAATGCGAATATAAAGTGGATTAGGAAATCCAATGGAGGAAGCTAATCTTTACATGATATAGAATATGAAAAGCAAGGAATAAAAAAATGTTACATAATTTTTTTAATTTTTTTGGAGATCTTATTAACCTGAACTTGATAACGTTGTGATGTAATTTTGACTTTGTGTGATTTAAAGGATGCGTTAGTTTTATTGTTGAGTTACCTTCGATATCAATAATAATATAAATATTTATTATAAAATATTTTAAATTTGTATTAAGTTTTAGTTTAGACAGTCGTTATTACAAAAATATTTTTCATAATTAAGATTCAAAACAATAAATTTAAAACTAATAACATTCATAGCTATATTTTCACTAACTAAAACTAATGTAATATTTAAGGTTCAAAAATTTAATAAGTTAATAATATAATCACAAAAATACACTCTTAATGTTGTGAGAGATTATGGTGTCATTATAAGCATGTCTAAATATATTTTGTTTTTCTTTCTTTTACCCGACAAAATAGGTATTATTTGTTTGTTTAAACAGAGGACTAAATACTAGTAAAACATCCATCTCATCAGATATAGTCTTTACCTTAACTTGCTTTCCACGAATTCAATCTTTTTTTTTTTTTTAATTTAGAAAAAATGCAAATATTATACTTATTACTTATCACTATTCTCAATTAGAACTTGGCATATAGCTGGTCCCTTTATTACTCAATAAATTACCTAACGTCTGTGCATTATATTGATGGAGGTCATGATCTATGTTTTTTACTTTGATCCAAAGCCATGAAATTCACACAAAGACTCGTTGAATATATGATTTTGTTTGACAAAGTGCTCAGATCAATCATAGAATATGCTCCCGTTCCATAGAAATTTCTTATGAAGATTTATGGAAGTTAATTTCATATTGGTCACCGCTAAGATTCAATTGAATCATCATCAAGTGTGGAAGCTTACCCAATAGTTTCTCTATTTGTGACCACTAGCTGTAATAATGCACGAAATGTTCTTTTAAAACAGAAGATTTTTAGTTTGCACGTATCAATTTGTCTCCAACTTTTACTATATTTCATCGATAGCTAGTTAATAGAGAATTTTTTTTATGTCATAAATTATAATAAAATTAAAATTAATGTATCGTATAATTATTGATTAAAATAATAATACATTTTTTTTAACCTTAATTAATTGTAATATTAGTTAGTAAAGCTTGAGGGGACGTTATTGAGTTGTGTACTTTATATGCTGATGTGTGTTGCATTGTTGTGTAAACTGTCAACTTCTCATTAGTTTCTAATAGTTAATAGTTAGTTAGTGTGTATATTATATAAATATTTACATTTATTTTGAATTTTATTCACCTGAATTATCATATTATCACATAATTTAAAAATAATTAATAATTTCTACTCAAATAGAGTCGTCAAATATAATACTTATATTCGGGCTAAAAGCTTTATATTCAGATCCTTGCAACTTATAAGCACCTGTATTTGTAGTTTGTATCGCTTTGATCGATGCGGGCCGTGGGCTAGTTTTTGCAACTCTGATGTAAAGAAAGGAAAAAAAATGTTTGGGCTTGGATTTAGGCCCAAAGAAGTCAACCAGTAACGAACTCAAAATATGTTGTTAGGAAAATAAAAACATTTATTAGCTTATTGAAATCGAATTACATTCAATAATTTATTTAGAAAATACATAAATTAAAGGAAAATTAATTAAAATAGGCTAAAATTTATATTATATTACCAAAATAAACTAAGTATAAATTTTTTTACAAACCTATCCTAAAAAATAAAAAAAAAATAAGAAATTTAGAATTATTAAAAGTAGAAATAAAGGACATCTTAGAATGCTTCTCACAATAAAAAATAATCAATAAATTAAAAAAGGTAAAATCTTAAATAAGTTTACAAGTTCAAAAATCCATCATTTTCAAAACTAAGAAAAATGTTTATAAGAAAGTATATAATTCATTATGAAATAAGTAATAAAAAAACAAATATAAATATCAAAAATATAAAAAGAAGATATAATATATAATTAATTGACAAAGAAATTATAATGCATCTATTAAAAATCTCTCAAAAAGATAAAGAAAAAATTGGACATATTCATTTAGGATGAATCCAAATATTAATAAAAACTTATTTTAGAGAATGAATTAATACACTAATAAAACTAACATTTCTAGATAATATAATATTAAATAAGAAAGATACTTTATTATAAATTATTCATTATAATTTAGGATACATAAACTAAAATTTACAATATAATCTAGGTTTGCTATTAATATTTATGTTAAAAACTTAAACTAAGTGTTAAGTCTACTTTATAAATTTGAAAGATTAGATTTAATGAAAGAAAAAAATCATCTATTTTTAATACACTACGTAGTAGGGTATTTATTAATAAATAGTCATAAAAATTCAATATATGTACAAAATAAATTTATAAAAATAAAATCAAAAATACTAACAAACTTTGAAATACTAGAAGAATGATACTCTATAGCACTACAACAACAACAACAACAACAACTAATAACACCGAGTTGGTTAACAACTCTAAGAAAAGTAGTACTGCCTCCAATACTATTTAGAGAGGCGTATTTCCTAGAAACATAAAAAAAAATTAAGTATTCAGTGCTATTTAGGGAAATATCATCCATAAATTTATTAGTTATTGAAGATAAAAATGATTGATATAGAAATCTTAGCAAGCCACAATAGTTAAATCTTTACGGCTTGGCAAGAAAATCTACCTAAGAACATATAGAAGATATGAAGTTTTATATTACAGAAAAGAAATTTCCTTTATAGAGTAAATTTAACATTTTGGAAGAAGTTGATCCAATATTTGTTTGTAAAGCTTTACATGTAGAACTAATAGAAAATATATATCCAGGAATTAATTGAATTAAATTAAATTATCTCTTGAATTTTTTTACAAAAACAATCCAGAACTTCAAGAAGAAGATAAGAGTAAATGGAAAGCTTGTTTATCTTAAATTTTTTAGTTCATTAATGGACTAGAATGAAAAAGGATGTATCAGTCCCTACCACTTTATCAAACTAGGGATTTCCAACGTAAATAGAGAAGTTTTCAAACTAAAGAAACTTCTAAAAAAGAAATTTAATATAGTTGAACTCTGTGTATTAAGAGGTCAAATATTAGGTTAAATTTATTATGAATTTAGAAAAAATGATAATTTTACTGAGATCAAAATAAATTACTCAACAAGTAAAATCATCATCACTTCTCACTGTAATATGGCTATCATCGAAGAGGATAGTGAAAAAAATAACCAAATTTATTATAAATT
Organism: Hippophae tibetana; assembly: GCA_037013495.1. Classification (NCBI taxonomy): domain Eukaryota; kingdom Viridiplantae; phylum Streptophyta; class Magnoliopsida; order Rosales; family Elaeagnaceae; genus Hippophae; species Hippophae tibetana. Next base: position 139,885,085 of record CM072801.1, on the reverse strand, counting down.
TTAATAACAATAACTTGAAAATTGGTCAAAAAACAAAGAAAGTATTTTACTTCTATGCCATAAAAGTCACCAAAGATTACAAGTGTATTTACTACATCTGAGAAGAAGAATATGCATCATCATCAACATCATCCAAAGGACTGTTGGCAAAAAATGACAAGGAAGAATAAAGATAAACAATTGTCGATAGAAGAAGACAAAGGAAAATAAGGATGTAGTGCCCACATCTTTAGAGAGCGATATGTGTCAAGAAAAAAATAATGGCTAAAATTGATAAGCCAAAAAGCAATAAAGCAAATAAATTATTAAAGTAAGGATATAGTAGTAATTCTTATCTTGTAAACAGAGATTCCTTGTACTATAAAATGAATTTTCATTTTTATTTGGAAACATAGAAAAAAACACAATTTCTAACATAATAATCCTTCTATCTAGAAATCTTAATTAGTAAATATGTTCTTAGTAATTATAAGTTGTTTAAAATCTTTTCAAGATTCTTAGTTAGCTTTATTAGAATTGTAATAACTATTATATTATGAATAAAATAGAGTACATAGAATTTTTTCTAATAAGTCTAAATTAGATATCATCTCTATACGAATGCGAAAAGCTCACCATTATTAAAAGGATATTAATTTGAGCAAAGTTGAGGTATAATCAGTATAGTAAGAAAAGATTAATAGAAGATAAGATTATGATAGACTCATTAAATTCAAGTAAAATAATTATAAATTTTAAATTAATTAAAAATATTGAATGTTTAAATATTTACATATATCAATTTATAATATTAATAAATAAGAAAATGAAGATAGAAATAACACAATGTTATAATAATAAAAAAATATCTTTAATTAATAATACACAATAATTATAAGAATTAACAACTAACATTAAAATTCTAGTTCCAATTTGGTATAAGAGTAATAAGATAAAAATTAAAAAATAAGCAAACATAAAAAAGAATATGAAACTAGTTTATTATGGTAAAAGATTCTAAACTTTAAGCTATTTAAGATATAATCCTTAAATTGATAGACGTAAAGATGAATATTGTTTTTTCATTATATTTAATCGTATTGGTAGTGTTCTTTTTTTCATGCACTTATGTTTTAACCGATTGAATCACATATTTATTTTATAAAAATTTAATAATCAAAATGTTTAAATAATATAAAAAAGCAACTTTGTATATAATTTTTCAATTACTTATATAATACTTTAATACATTTAATTAATCTAATTGATTCTTTATATTTGATATTTTATATAATATCAATTACAATAGATAAAAGTATATCTAGATCCACATATTAAAACATGCCCAAAACATGGCAAAGTTCTTCTGCCTCCAGTCAGATGTCAGGTCCAAATATACTTTAAAGAGGGACTTGTCTTCTCCACTTGATATAATAATAGAAGGGAGCTTGATAATAATTTAATTTTCAAAAAAAAAAATACTAAATATTTTTTTAATACTTTGATACTAAAAATTATATTTTATAATTTACAGAATTAAATAATATTTATTATTCAAATAAAATGATCATTTTGATTCTTCACTCTAAATATAAAACTTTATGTATAAGTATAACATAATAAGTATAGATATCAAATAAATTAAGCTATTTTAATTTATTTATTTTAAGTGAGTTCATATTTTTTTAATTCTATAACTTATTAAATTAATCATAAATTAATGAACGAGTTTAAACAGATGATTTTACACGGTAAGCAACAACTCATTCACGCATTACTATATAAACGTCTTCCAAATATATATATGACATTATTACACACTATTACATCATTGCAAAAACAAACCCTTTGATTTTATGTCATGAACGTTCTTTTCTGTAATGTCAGTAAAATAGATTCCCACATGCGTTTTCCAATATAAGCATAATTGAAAAGATCCGGAATAGTGGTCCATGATACACGATAAACTCATCTTTTATCTGTTTTAAGTCATCTCAAGGTTTAAATCATATCAAACATTATTTATAAAAAAAAAACAAATTACTACATTTATTTTTAACCAACTTATTATATTTTCTTTTCTTATTTTGTTTTGGTTTGGGTTTTAGCTGATGCTGAGTCTGTATCTACTCTTAATTTCGATAGTTTAAAACTTAGTTTGCCCAATAGAAATTAACATACATGGGCTAATCTTACATATACATTGTTGCTCGTATAATAGGACAACGAGTCTTATGAATTAATTATGAATAGACTGAATTAATTACATATAGACTAAATTAAATGATTAAATGTTTATTTTTTAATCATTAATTGATTTTTATATAAATATAGACATTATTTATTTGTGGATAAATTTAAAGATGTGTGATATACTGAGAAAGCAATTTGATCTTATAAGTTGTTAAATTTTGGGTCTAATTCTATCTCAAAATCCGGGTTATGAGATGAAGGATTGCCCTTATTTATATATGTGTTTGATATTTTATGTTCAATCGATGTGAGACATTTTAACACTCCCCCTCACATCAGTAGTTCATCGATGGACGTTGATGGACTTACAACTACGTGACACGGGGTGAGCTTGCCTGCTTTAATACCATGTTAAATTTTGGACCTAACTCTATCTCAAAACTCAGGTTATGAGATGAAAGATTACCCTCATTTATGTGTTTGATATTTTATGTCCAATCGATATGAGACATTTTAACATAAATAATATCTTGATATTGTTATTTAGAGGTGGATTCATATCTTGCGGACCATGTTCTCTTAAATTTTAAATTTTAAGTATTTGCAATTCAATCCATCCCTACAAACTTAATAATTATTAAATAAATAATAAAAAATATACTTATGAACTATAATTTTTTTTAAATAATCACACTTCAAATCCTAAATCTTTTAAATATTTAAATAAATTATATTTATTATTATAATAATTATTAAATTATTTGAAGTAAAAATAAACATTATTATTTTGGTGTTTATATATTTTATATGGTACCCTTCCGAAACTTATATGTTAAATCTGTCATTAACTGTATCAACTAGTAAAAGGTAAGTAAGATGATCATATAGTCGAAATGTGTGCACATGATAAGATTTGAATGTTAGTAAGGAGGGTAAGGGAGAGATTGTTTGACCTATGTATATATATATGATAAGGTAAAGTGCACAGTTAAATGATTTAATATTATTTATCTTCTAATCGTAAATTGATTTTTAGAAGAATATGAGTAATGATTTCTTCAAAACTTAAGTGTAATTAACATATATAGAAACTTAAAAAATAATAACCAGATCAGCACCTTGAAGAAATACAGAGGTAAGCAAAGTATCTAATAAAGATAACATACATACTAGCCAGCAAGAGAAAAATGAGAGGATATATAATAGAATTGTTTTTTGAAAGGATATATAATAAAAGCAAATAATTCGAATACATTTTAGTAATGTAAATATTAGGATAGATTTATTTATTTATTCTTATAATTTTATTTTTACATTAAATTAGTCCATTTTTTTAAAGAATGATTTTTTTAATTGTAAAATTAAAATTTCTTTTTTGAATTAAAACAAAAAAATTAACATTTTTCTCTATATAAATTAGCACAAGAGTATCTAATTTTGAATTATCATTAACGAGAGAATTAGAACCTCGTTTTAGATAAATCGGAGCACTTGAAATAATTTGATATATTGATTCATAGTATTATTATATGAAGTGAGAAAGAGATATGGGAGAGAGATGAGAAGGGAGAGAGAATCATTTTAAAAAATATTGATTAAATTAATTCAAAAGTAAAATTACATGACTAAATAAATCTATCAAAATAATTATAAAATTAAAATATTAATCGAATAAAATTATAGAATTAAATCAAATCCAAAACCCCAAATTAACCCCAAAAATAATTAGATAGTTATTTTTTTAAATAACTACGTTAATACATTTATAGTTTGAATTCACTTTTATGTACCTAATTTCATGCTGTTAAGTCGATGTTTGTTGGCCACTTGTTGAAAAATGGTATAGTAAACTATATTAATAGTTAATTCTTATTTTACTTTTTTTTCAATTTTAATAAATTTAAACCCAAAATTAAAATTATCAAAAATTAAACATTATATATGAATCAAAATTATCTTAAAATTTTATTCTAATTCTCAAATAAAATAAAAAATAATTGTTTAATAAATTATAAAATATTTAAAAAATCCAAATATTTAATTTTAATTAATATAATCCTCAAAGACTAACACATTATTTTGACCTAGATGTTTATTTTCAAGTTGATTTCAAATTTAAAATTAAATTTATTAAAATTGAAGAATAATGAATTAAATTATTAAAAAAATAATAAGGATAACAGAGTATATAATTAATAAAATTTCATGAATTATTTGTATAATTTAATTAATTTTAACTTAGGATGTTTAATTTAATCTTCATGTTACATAAGTTATATTTAAGGATATTTTTAGATTATTAGTAGCACAAGACATTTATATGTTTATTTGATGAAAAATGTAACATTTTTCTTCAAACTTGTGGTAATGTAACTTAAACTTAATTTTTTTACATTAAATGGACACACTCTGATCATTATAAGACTAATCTCTCAATTAAGTAAAGTTAGAAGAGTAAATCAACTCAAAACTCTTTGTATTAACATAATTTAACATTTTATATTGTGTTTTACTTAATGATTGGATGATAATATCTATTATCTTTTTCTTTTAAATAATAAGTTCATATCACACTAAGAAAATTTCTTCCTTTTGGTAAAATGCTGTTTTTTTTAATTTAAAAATAACAAAAGGAACAAAAAGTATATCCATTTCACGTTACCTAATTTTTATTGTGAATAATATTGAGTGGGATTGAAATAAAAAGGTAGTAAGAAAATCAAGTAAATTGCATATAAATAAAAACATTTATATAATAGGAAAAAAAAGATGAATTTTACTATAATAATTAGATACATATACATCAATTCACATCTAATAATTTTATTATTTCATATTAATAAGTAATTTTATTATATTATATCTTAATTTTATATTAAATTAATAATTAATATATAACTTAATCAATATCAATATAAATTATATCATATTAACGCTTTTACCACTAACAAAATGTAAAAGTAAGGAAGATTTGGTGCTTTATCATGTGATGAACAGAAAAAAGGTTGTCATTATATAATGTCGACATTGTTGCCCTGCTTGTGAAAATTGGTTTTCTAGCGAACTCTTCCTACTCTATTTTTGAATAATAATAAGTAAATTTTGCATAACGTGTAAACAACATGTACATGGGTGGATCTTTCTAGGTGAGAGGAGGAACACGTCTCTTATTTTTTAATAAAAAATATATAGATATAATATTTATAAAATTATATATAATTACAAGCATAAAATTAAACTATGCCTTTTAAATTTTAAACTTTTAAAATTCAAAAATTTATTAAAATTTTAATAATTTTAATATATTTATATTCAAATAAGATACATAAAATATCATTTTTCTATAAAATATAATTAGTAACTAAAAAATAATTAATATTATTTTTTATTATTTATATGAAATCTATCTTAACTTAAATGTTAGATTCGTGGTGAACATAACTTATCATATCTTCAAAGATTAACTCAAAATAAGATAATTCTCATATATTAATTATAAACACTATATTAATATATATTTTAATTAATATAAAATAATTTCATCATATATTAATATCATTTTTCAAAACGCAATTCTTAAAAAAGGGGTCCATATTGGTGAACTCAAGATCTTTTTTTAGGACGTGCGATACGCCTTTTATCCTCCATCCCAAGTGAATGGGTTCTGAAAGTTTATAAATTATGAACTTGATTAACCTAGAGGAGTTGAATAAGTTATTTTTAATTTTTATCAATTTATAATTTAATAACCTAAACAAAACAGTCAGACATGCAATCGTGTGTAAAAGTAAAGTATGAAAATTATAACACACGATATTTTTAGGTGGAAATAACCTAGGCCACAACAATTACCTAAGAGGAAAACCACCGGTCCAACGGACCACCTAACTTTCCACTATGAAAGTCAAATGTTCAAGTACAAACTCGATCTTATGCTACCATTCCTAGGATACTACCCCAATGTATTCTACTTACGAGCCCCTACTCTGTTTTTCATAGTTTCTAAAATTAGCGTGAACAGTTTCCAGACCAACGTTCCAATAAGCTCCCCGCTAATCAGATCGTTCACAAATCAACTGCAAAAAGGTTAGCACAAAAACATAAGTGCCCGTGTGTGTTCTAGAACAGATTTAACAATGAATAATCCTAACTAGATGATTCAAAATATATGTCATTTAAATCAAATCAATTAGAAAATTCTAGAACAAAAAGATTAAGCAAAAACCAATAAAAGATAGCTTCTTTGAAATTTAATAATCAAATCAAATAATTATGATCACACATAAAATTATTTAATTTAAATATGTAAGAATATAATCAAGAGAAAATTATATAAATATAAAAGTACCAAATAAATATATTTGGTATAATATTAATTTAGTATTAACCAACCTATTTAATCTCTTTCGTAATTGCCAAAATTATTAATTTTTTTAAATTACCATCTTATAAATCAATACACATATATAATCTTATAAATCAATATATATATATATATATTAATTACCTTTGTCGTCGAAATATGTAAGAAATGATGTTGTTGATGAAAGTTAGTTTCTCCTATTCATATGGACACTTATGCAACTCTACCTTTTCATTCAGTGCATATCTATATTAATTCCTATATTATCTTCAAGTGCAACTCTGGATGTTAACATTTTCTTCTTCTTTTCTTTCGGCAGTGAACGACTGACACATATATAACAATTTGTAGTAGTTTTTTTTCTTTCTATTCGGCCACACACTAATCCTAATGTGTATATATATATATATATATATATATATATATATAATAATAATAATAATAATAATAATAATAATAATAATGCTTAGTGTTAGTAGGGTTAAATGTATTTTGGGTTTAATTTTTCAAAGCCCATTAAAAACCTTAATACTATAAAAAATCATTTTTTTAAAACACATTTTGAAAATATTAAATTAGTAATTTCATAAATTGATTCAAGTTTAAATTAATATTTTAACACTAAAAATAGTTTTAGATTTATGAACGTGTACTATTAAATGTATAAATGGAATCTTATGTGTCGCAGTTATAAAAAATATACCTAAAATACGATTATCTGAAACTCGAGTATTTGTTGGCCTTTTCTTGATAGACTTGATAGCAGGCCTACAAACTAGTTTACAAGTAAATATTTTGTCCACGAAAATAATCAACACTCATAGTCCTTACAAACTCTCACTTTGGCATTTTCGTGTGGTAAAATCTCTTACTCACTACATGACACTTATAAAATTAAGATATAAGTACAATGATATCCCAAACTCCATAGTGGAACTATCTTATAGCCCGGTGAATCCATCTTCGCTGTAACTTGACAAGCTTGTAAGTAATTGAAATAACATTGACAAAGCATAGAACAACTTGGCATGAAAGCCTCATTGTACATTAGTTCAATTTACATAAAAATAAGCGAAGTATAAAGAATAATCATGTAGTGTGCATGCATACCAATCAAGCTTAATTAATTAAGTATGTTCTCCCCCTATATGCATAACAAAATAAAGTCATGGAAGTAAAACACATTATTCTCTCCCCCTTTTTGACATACGAGAAGGACAAAACATTAGACAAAGCAATGAATCTAAAATCTTCCTAAAGATATAGCAATGTAAAAGTAGAGTAATGCATAAATTCAATATGCTTTAAACACACTCTAAGTTCTATGACTCTCTAACTTAGAAACAAATTAAAAGGTAATAAATAAAAATCTGATTTTTTTTGTTTTTTTTTTGTAATTTTCATAAATAACCACATAAGGTATTAAACTCATTTAATTACAAACAAACACACAACCAATTGAGAACTCATCATTTTTTAACTCCAATTTTGATTATTTATCATATAAATAAATAAGTAGAATAGAAGAGGTGCACACGCACACTTCGCGCATATAATGGCATATTGACATTTACTTAAAGTAGTATATATGTTTAAACTTCACAAATATGTCAATTAATTCATTTATGACCTATCAAGAAAGACTCAAATGAAAAAAATATCACCTATCATGTAAAACTATAATCGAGTCTTCAATCTTACAAAGTAAAGTATATCTTCTAAAGGAGGACTTATTATTTTCTTTTATTATTATTTTTGTATTTTTTTTCATACATATGAGATAAATTATATATATATATATATTAACCTTTATTGACTCTTTCTTTTTGTGCATTCCATATACAAGATTTATATGTAGTAACTTTTTGCATAATCTTTTTTTTTTTTCGCACGAGCCATGAACCTAGCATGATGACTTTCACACTAGTTGTGAGGTACCCATCTCCGTTCATTGCGGTAGCTTCACACATCACAGTAGGTAGCCCTCTCACTACTAGGTGTCTCCATACATTAAAATTTTAGTAAATAAAAGTAGAACTCAACACAACTTTACAATCAAGATTAGTTAAAGTCCTAAAGTCTTTCAATAGAATTCATAAACTTCAAGCATAATATATATGAGTGTTCGTGAGTGTGTGAAAAAGTTTATGTCAACATCAATCATCACATGTATAAGAATGTGTGTGTGCATAAGCCAAAATTGTAGAATAATTTATACGATAAATGTCAAAATGAGTTGAGTCACTAAAAATGAGATTATGTGTATGGAAGTATTAAATAAGTCGAATATTGTGTTGGCCAAACAAGGATACTATTTTTTTTTGTAATAAAATTTGAAATTCAATTGGAGGGAGAAATTCCCAAGGCACTTCTGAGATATTCAAATCTTTGAGTGTCTATGGCTTTAGTGAATATATCAGCTAGTTGTCTCTCAGTAGGTACAAACTCAAGTGTTACTATTTTCTCTTCAACTAGTTCTCGAATAAAGTGATACCTAATGTCAATGTGCTTAGTTCTAGAATGTTGAACTGGGTTCTTATAAATACATATAGTACTAGAGTTATCATAATATAAGGGCATCATACCTTATGGTTGATCGTAGTCCTTGAGCATGTTTTTCATCCAAAGCATTTGTGTGCAAGATCTTCCTACAACAATGTATTCCGCTTCAGTTGTAGAGAGTGAGATAAAGTTCTGCTTTTTACTGTGCCAAGATACTAAGTTGTTTCCAATGTAGAAACAACCACCTGATGTGCTCTTTCTATCATCCTGGTTGCCTGCCCAGTCGGCATCTGTAAAACCACTTACTTCACAAGTAGTGTCAGTAGTAAAATATAAACCATAATTACTTGTTCATGATATATACCTGATGATTCTCTTTACATTCTCTAAGTGTGATTCCTTAGGGTCAGCTTGATAATGGGGACACACACCAACACTAAAACATATTTCAGGTCTACTTGCAGTGAGGTAAAGTAAACTACCTATCATACTCCTATAAAGGGTTTGATCAACACTTTTACCTTGAGTGTCCTTTGTAATTTTTGTGCTGGTACCTAAAAGAGTCCGTAATGGCTTGCTAGTTCAAGACCAAACCTTTTAACAAGGTTATAGGCGTACTTGGTTTGAGAAATAAATATATTATCACGAGATTGTTTGATTTGCAAACCAAGGAAGAAAGTCATTTCACCTACCATAGACATTTCTAACTTCTTCACTTATAACCTGCTTATCTCCATCATCTATAACGACATTTATGGATTCCATAACTACATTAGTTCTACAGTTGAAGACTCTTTAGGCTATACCATTTAGGGAATAACCAAGAAATATACCTTCATCACTTCTTGAATCAAACTTACCCAACTGTTCTCGATCTCGAAATATATAGCATTTACTTCCAAAAATATGCATGAATTTTAGATTTGGTTTTTTTACCTCTCCATATCTCATAGGGAGTTTGGTTTGTACCTGGGTGAAGATATACACGATTTATAATGTGACATGCAGTGTTTATAGCTTCAGCCCAAAACCTTTTGGAGACTCCCTTGGCATGCATCATTACTCTTGCCAATCTCTTGAATTATCATATTTTTCCTTTCAACTTCTCCATTTTGTTGAGGTGTGATAGGAGCAAAGAATTCATGAAAGATATCATGTTCTTTACAGAAGTCAGCATACTTTGTATTTTCAAACTCTTTTCCATGGTATGTTCTCAGTCTCTTGATGGTTACTATTTTGTCATCTGCTTCAACCTACACTCTTGTACAATATGAGACAAAGAACTCAAAATCATCTGACTTGTCTCTAAGAAATTCTACCCACGTGTAGCGAGAAAAGTCATCTACTACAACTATGATATATTTCTTACCTCAAATACTTTCTGTTCTCATAGGACACATAAGGTCAATATGTATCAATTCTAATACTTTGTTTGTATTTATACTCTTGATCTTCTTATGAGCAATCCTAATTTGTTTACCCAATTGACATGGTCCACATACATGTATTTCAATTTTAGAGAGAATAGGTAAACCACGCACAGTCTCAGTTTTACTTAATCTAACTAGATCTTTAAAATTCATATGACCTAGCTTTTCATGCCACAAGGTAGTTGAGTCATTGCTAGCTAGGTTACATGTTACTATGGATGATGTATCAATACAATAACAATTGTCATGTGATCTTATTCCCTTAATCATACATTCACCCTTTTGATTTGTTATAATACAATGATTGTTTGTAAATTGCACATTAAAATCACTATAACATATTCGACTTATGCTAATCAAGTTTGCCTTAAGTCCTTCCACATATAAAACTTTATCAAGTTTAGGGATACCCTCTATTTGAACAGAGCATTTTCCAATAATTTTAGATGTTTTACCATCACCAAAGGTAACTGTCCCTTCATTGTATTCCTTAAAGGTTTTAAACAAAAAACGATTCCCTGTCATGTGTATAGAGCATCCACTATCAAAATGCCAAGCGGTATTTGATTTAACTTTAAATGATATATGGGCCACAAAGCAGCGCAACTCAGATTTCTTAACCCATCCTTTTTTTAATTTTGGACATTTGAGTTACTGATTTCTTATGTTCCTCTTTTTGTGTAGTTCTTGTAGTAAAAACTTTACATTTTGAAATTTGTTGAGGTGCCTTAGAAACATTTATACTCGTGATAGAATCATAGGCATAAAGAAATCTACACTTAGGTCTAATATGTCCTTTCTTACCACAATGATGGCAGATGGAAACAAACTGAATTTTCTTATAATGATAAGGTGCAGAAACTACCTTCCCTGCCTGAGCAATAATGGGTTTTACAAATTGAGTTTTGGATGATGAAGGTGTTGATTGTTCATATATGTATCCAAGACCTCTCTTATCTCCATGTGGTTTTCCATAGTCTAGAAATTTGGTTAATTTTTCAGCACTAATGGTCAAATTCTTCATCGTTTCTTTAGTAATACTAAGTTCTTGCCTAAGATTTTGGTTTTCCTCAATGGCTTTTGCAAGTCTCATACTCAAAGCATTAATATGATCAAACAATTCCTTTTTATCTTTCTCTAGGCTAAAGAAATTTGTTTTGTGAACATTGATGATATCATTAAGTTTAGTTACTTCCACAAGCAATTTATCTCTCTCTTCTGTGGTACCTAGACAATCCATGAATAGTTCCTCATAATTTGATACATTAAACTTAGACAGTAAGAGAGAAGAGTTTATTTCCTCATTTTCTTCATCCGAGCTAAGGTCAGAGTCATTATGATGTGCATTGGCAGTTGCGGTGAAGGCACAATAATTAGTGTCATCATCCTCTGAGTTACTAGCATTATTCTGCTCATTTTATGTGTCACTGAGTGTAGCATTAAAGGCTTTTCCAATTTCTTTTTATTGTTAGCACAATCTGTAGAAATATGACCAAATCTTCCACAAGTAAATTTGCAGTAGTTTTTTTTCTTTCTATTCAGCCACACACTAACCCTAATGCGTGTGTATATATATATATATAATACCAATAATGCTTAGTGTTATTAGGGTTAAATGTATTTTGGGTTTAATTTTTCAAAGCCCATTAAAAACCTTAATACTATAAAAAATCATTTTTTAAAACACATTTTGAAAATATTAAATTAGTAATTTCATAAATTGATTCAAGTTTAAATTAATATTTTAACACTAAAAATAGTTTTAGATTTATGAATATGTACTATTAAATGTATAAATGGAATCTTATGTGTCGTAGTTATAAAAGATATACCTGAAATACGATTATCTGAAACTCGAGTATTTGTTGGCCTTTTCTTGATATAGCAGGCCTACAAACTAGTTTACAAGTAAATATTTTGTCCACGAAAATAACCAACACTCATAGTCCTTACAGGTTCATTTCGCCACCTTATCTCGTACTTAGGGGTTATCGCATTAATTGTTCAGGAGACAAAAGACTTATAATGGTGAAATTGAATCTTATCCCTACACGTGCTTCCCAAAGTGAGGGTCTATATTGGTGAACTCAAAACTCTTTCTTAGGATGGGTGACACGTTTTTTATCCTACATCCCAAGTAGGGGGTCCATTTGGCCACTTAACTAAGTACTTAGGGGTTATCACATTAATTTTTCACGAGACATGAGATATAAAAGGGTGAAATTGAGTCCTACCCTTACATGCGCTTCCCAAAGAGGGGATCCACATTGGTGAACTCAAGACCTTTTCTTAGGATGAACGACACGCCTTTTATCCCGCATCCCAAGTGAAAGGTATATTTGGCCACCTCACTTTGTACTTAGAGGTTATCGCATTAATTTTTAACGAGAATTATTTAGTACCATATATTTTTCTTCTCTAGGATAGGTGTTTGTATGCTTGCATCCCAATTGGACGAGGGCCATTTGGTCACCTCACTCCAAACAAGGAATACATAGTTCTTCAAGTAATGAAATTATATGGGTGATCAATTTGAATTACCTGCCTTTTTATGTTTGATAAAATACAACTATGACAAAAAGTTATTAGATTATACCTTTTTTTAAAAGTTAATTCGGTTTGAGTTTCACCCCCTAACGGTTCGAAAACACTTGCTAATACAACTGAAAATGTTTATAGGATATAAAATTGCATACAAAGGAAAAGCGTATGTAATGAACTATCTACATATGAGAATTCCACAGTACCACAAAATTCAAAACCCATCAAAGAAGACACTTTCAGGTCAACGAGCCATAATTGCAAAGATTTGTGAAGAAGTTAGGCTGCAAAGATATTACAACTATTGACATCCGAAGATACAAATGTCTAAATTCATGCAGTTAAAGTGCACCTATCTCGCTAGGTCTGGGAGCAGCGATGTTATTACACAAATTGCTAGAGGACTTGCTAATTTCACAAAGTGTGAATCTCGAGCAATCATTCAAGGTCACATAAAGGTTGTTAGTTTCTTATGGAAGATGGCACCCTTATATGGTTGATTTCCAGATCAAGTACTACCTCATCGTCCATCTAATGCCACATTGAACTCTCTATTTTCCATTTAGCCCAAAATGGTAAGCTACTTGCTTTATGTTAACCTGATGTTAGGTATTCATGTTCCCTTGGACACCTTTCAGATAACCATTTAAAATTATGAAGATAATTGATAACCCATTGATTGTTATAGTTGATAACGTTGAGGACATCTTATCCAGTGGAAGGGTGAATGAACGAATTTGAATATAAGTTAATCGAGTAAAGAAGATATCCGAACTTAATATAATAGCATTACCATTACACCTCAAATTTTACCATCAACCATTTCCCTCTACTTATAAAGAAGTGGTGGGAATTGAACTGGAGCTTACCTTTGAGATAAAGAAATTTGTGTCCAATAAAAAATATTTTGCTAGATAGTGATGGAAATCAATCCAAAAATCACCAAGCTCCTCTTTCAAACCTTTGATCATATTGTTTGGGCCAGAATTAACTCTCGATACATAATGTGCATCAATACAAACTCGACTTGTAATGTTACAATAACATACCACAACTGCCCAACCCTCGTAGCTCCAAATTTGAACTTATTGTGTGCATAAATGTTAGCTTTAAGCTTGAAAGTTGTCCCACATATGGTGCCAACTTGTATTTTTCATGGTTCATCTCGTGAGCCAGTACACATCTTTCCATTTAAACTCAGTTTTTGCAAGCTCCAATCGATCAAAACCCTGTTTGTTTCACTTTAGGGCATGATAGTTCCAATTAACCCAGCTTAGTCTATTCGTCATCAACGTAGTTCGTTCTTCACCTGTGTAGTCCATTCACTTAGGTCGAGCTAGGCCTAGTTCAAGAATCATCAACGTAAATCAGTCCTAGAATCACTAGTGTAGTCTGTTCTTTATGTATAGAAATCAACCTATTGGTGTCTATTCTTTACCAATGTAACACGTTTACTTAAATTGAGCTAGGCCTAGTTCATGATTACGGCCTAAATTTCATATTAACTCAGGAATTTGACATCGAGGCTCAAAAAGTGATGATCTTGAAGCTTACACTAGAAGAAATTTTTTTAACCTTTTGTTGTTATTAAATCACCAATGATATTTGATTCGCTCAAGCCTTTCACCTATTTATTTTAATCAAAAATATATCAAAAGGTAAAAAGGCCTATAAGGTGTAAGAACATATCTGTCATCTGTATGTTCCTCTCTAATATTATTGAGAAATGATTGTAGAGAGAGGACATATTTTTTTTTCTTTCTTTTTTTAGTTTCCATACTCCTTCTTTGCAACTCGATCTAACCTATGACATAATTAATTAAGGATCTCACTTCACTCCTAAGTGTCACGGTAAAGACATGATCATTGTTGTGTGATTATAGGTGAGACATAAGGTATGTGATCATTAAAATCAAATTCAGGGATAAGGTGCCTTGTTAATAAGATGTACCTCATCGATAAAAGGTGTCTTACGTGATTGATTTATGGGTTTGGATTCTCCTTATGTGGGTCTTGGTCCTTAATAGTGATGTTTTCTTGTTCGTAAGAAGGAGTTTGCTAAACTAACAAAACATGTGATTGTCTTTGTAAACTTTAACCTCTTAACTTATTAGGTTGAAGACTAAACAGAGTTGTACCCCAGTCCATGGTGTGATTTGGGATGAGCTACATGGTGAGGTACGTTTTCATTATGGTCACTTTTAGGAACTCGATACATGGGATGGTTCTAAGGGTTATTTCTTCTTGAATTAGTGATTGTGTAGTGGTTGGTTATGTTGATAAGAGTGAATTTTCCTATGACACAAGATGATTCTTCATAAATGTGAAATGTAAGCTCTCAAATGCTAATTAAAGGTTATAAAGATTTAAGGCCCCACTGTGGACGCTAATTTTTTAGAGAGATTCTAACGTTGTAGGGTTTCTAGAGATAAGTATGAAATGTGATTAATGAATAAATTATGTATTCATCTCATTAAAAAATATATATATAACACCTATTAGATAAGTATCGAGGTTATATTGGTAAGCGTTCTATTTAAATTACCAGAGTACATTAGAAAAAAGTAGTTTTATATAGAATCAAGTCGTTGTCCTCATGTCTTGATTATCAAGTCATTGTCCTTAGGTCTTGATCATCGGAATTGTATCGATTGCTTTCAAGTACTAAATCATTCTATACAGGATGCTAAACGATAGTGTTACTTTCACCATATGAGCTAGATACCTTAGTTCGTTAAGGTTGCATACATGTTACTTGGATAATACAAAAAAAGTTAATTACACACATTAATTTGATTTAAAAAATTAAATAACTACCCAAATAAATAGTAGATACCTTGATGTAAGATACAAAATATACAAGAAAGAATTTTCCTTAGTTAAGATTCACCGCAAATTAAATTGTCACGTACTTTTTTGTATGGATCTGTAATGGATTAAACTTAACTCAGTATACTCTAATTGGGAAGTAAAGCATAGCTTAATTACGTAGTTCTATAATGAGCTGAGATTATATCATGATTACTTTTGAAAGGAATAAACTCAACAAATTTAACTACTAACTCATTTTTATATACATTCTAAGTTTTCCGTAGTAGTTTATATATATATATAATTGGATTGATATATTTGTAACTTAAATTTAAATATGATTTTTTTTATATATATTTAAGTAAATTTTATATTATCATAACATTTTTTTAAAATAATTACAATACTCGTATTTATAATTAAAATTAAAATTTTAAATATTCCATATGTCGAAATGGACAACATCTCTTTAATTTAGTTGGCATTTTTTTTTGTCTCCCTTTTCTTTTCTTATGTTAGAAACCCTAAATTATTGATTTGGGGCCCAAGAAAATAAAGGATAGAAAGCGAAGTTTTATGCGTGGTCGATTTTATACAAACTACTAAGTTGTTAGATCAAGTTGCATCTAAAAATTTATTAAAATCTTTTTTTTATTATCTATAAACATTTATTATAACATTTGAAGTTGTGGTCATGATCATCAACCACTGTAACATGGTAATAAAAACAAATGTGACGTGGAGATATAATCACATAATTATTGATATATTATAAATTAGCATGAATATTAGATCATAAGACACAAACCTCACAATTTACATGGTCAACATTTTGCCAGCAAAAATAAAATAAAAAAAAGGCTTAAGACAAATAATTTTGGGTAGCACAGGATACAAGATACAAGATACAACGCATGCATTACTTATATAAAACATAAGATATGGCCTTCAAAGAATCACAGCATGGTCGGTAGGTACAATATTGGTACTATGTCGTTTTTGTTTCTTCAATTAGTCTAATAATTAATTTAACAAAAATTGATTTAGCAATACAACAATAACATTAATGGAGCATAAAAAAAAAAGAAATAAAATATAGAAAATAATAAACTAAAATATTTTGAGCCTGATGTCTTGCTTTAATATATAATAAAAATTTATTTATTATAAATTGGGATATATATGTCATAAGTATTATTATTTTAATTATTAATTATATATTATATTAATTGTGATTATAAGCGTTTATGGCAATCTGTTTTAAAAAAAATTGATGAATTTTTATTTATTTATTTAATTTCATGGTAATTATTTTATCCGTGTGATTTGTGAAAATGAGATAATTTGTTGTGCAGTCAGCATCACTATAATTGAGGCACTACTCTAATTAATAAATACATAAAGCATTAACGTCAATATGTGTGGGGTTTAAATTTGAATGAGTTGTTTTTAGACAAATTCAATTAATTATTGAAATATTATCCAAATTGTACTCTTGTCGCAATATATATACTGCTAGCTATCTTTGTCTCAAATTATTTTGGTAAAAATATATATCGAATATATTGTTTATATATAATATAATATTAGTTTTAAAATTTATTATAATTTGAGTGATTTAGACATGTTATTTATAAGAGAGATAAATAAACCAAAAATAAATTCTTAAATTATTGATATTTTGGACCAGAGCGGAATTATCCCTATCCTTTGCTCAAATTAGTTGTGATAACCCATGAGATCCCAGAAAGCAACACATGTGCATAAACATTTTCGACAAGAAAACCTTATCAAATATTAATTATATCACATGTTGCATTTATTGTCACTTTATAACTTTATTTTTGAAAAAAAAATTGTAGATATTATTCCGATAGCTAAATAAAAATCCCATATATATTTTATAGATTTTAAAATAATATAAGAATTTTTTTTTTATAAATAAAAAATTATTTATAAATATTCTTTTATGTGGTGCATAATATAAAAAAATATAAAATATTTTTTTATATAGAATAGCTTTTATCAATTACATAAATTGTGTGTGCATGAAATAGTTTTCATCAACCACAAATTTGTTAGTTATGTTAAGAAGTATATTATTACACTTGTTATTTTTATATCAATTTAATCATTTTATTTTAAAATAATAATAAATAATTAATTTTTTTTATTTTTATTTTATTTTTGCTCATAATTTCTTTATTATTATTGATATATTAATTTTATAGATTGTCTTTAATAATGGATAATAATGACTATAAAATTAATAAAAAAAATTAAAATTTTATCATTTATCTTTGTGTTGTTACCTTTTCATAATAAAATAATTAAATTAATATAAAAAATAAACTAAATTATTGTATTTATTTCGTAAAATATTTACGTAAACAAGATGTGTGAAGAGAGAAAGATGAGCACATATTAATAGCATTATGCTTTTTTTACTAGGCTCTTCAGAATTAATTGGATTTTAGTGAGTAGATATTTTGGATGAAATTTTAAATCTTTCATATAATTTAAATTTATGATTTGAAATTTTTTTTTTAACTCAAAATAAAATTTCATGAGATAATTTATAGTTCACATTTTGAGTGACCTGTTAAAAGGAGATAAACATAAGATGTTCTAAAAATTAAAGAGAAAAAACCAAAATACTTACGTTCATCCATACAAGTGAAAGTATATATATATATATATATATATATATATATATATGGAGAAAATTTGAACTATATCTTTACTCTTTAATACCATTTTGAATCATCATTAAAAAATAAAACAAATTCATTCTTAATCTTCTTAATAGTAATGCTAATGAAAGAGTACACAATTACAAAAATAGGTATAACTAAAACACCAATGACATATAAATACCCTAATTAAATTAGTACAAAATGTATTAAACATAATATTCTCCTATTTAAATAATTTTAAAGCACGTTTTTAACTAGCGAATCCAAATTGAAATGTAAATACTCACTTATTGTTTAATGCAATAACATATGATTTAAGTAGATACTGAAAATACATATATGGGTTAATTTTTTATTATTATTAAACTATTTTGTCCTTCCATTTTTTTCTTATATGTTTTTTTTTACCTAGTTGTAAAAATACTATATTTCCACTTTTATATTTTAACAACTTAATAGAAATTGAACAAATGGGAAAATTTACAGTTTTATTAAAAAATAATAATTATTTCTATTACGAAATTTAATGGCCAACAAATTGATGGTAAATAAATATCTTCTACTAGAAAAGAAGCATTCTTACATAGAGATCTACTCTCACCCCCAGTAATTGTTTCTTTTATTCCTCTATATTTTTATAAAATCTATCGTAATATATTTTTCATCAGGATCTTAAATGTAGAATGAAATTCTCGTATAAATTTACTTTAATACGATTGAGTCATTATTTTTTGTTATGTAATTTTTTTCTATAAAATTAATATATATATTAATTTATTCTTCGAAGATGATTGCATTATGATAAAATATACAGAATTAATAAAGTAACTTGACATGACTATGTCTAGACAAATAAAAAGAGGCAAATATTATCATTATTGACACTATAATTATTTTAAATAATATTTATATTGTAATATATGTATATGTGTGATATTTGATTGTGTCTTATTATATCTTCAATTTTAATGAATTAATAAAAATAATTATTTTTTAAAAAAGAATTAGATGGTAAGTAAAATTTGTAATTTTTTTGGGTGATTGTGATACTTGGGATTGATATAGAAAATATTGATAAAAATTTCATTTTAATGTTTTAGATAAAATAATTAATTTAAAATGAGTAATTACTCAAATCTAATTTCATAGATCAAATTCATATTTTACTCGGAGAGAAAAACAACCATATATAGGCATATAGCATGAACTTGGACAGCTCTTGTGATCTGATACAAAATCCCTCTTCATAACAGATAAATAATTGCTTGCATTTTTTTTTTCAACAACACTATTTACGAAATATTGGTTGCATTTTTTTTTTCTTTCAACAACACTATTTATTAAATAAAATCATAAAATTTGTCCTCAATTTTTACATATGTCCGTTATTTTTATTTTTTTATGGGTGAAAAATTTATTATTATAAAATTTCTCTCTCTATTCATTATATCTTAAATTTCATTTAATTTATTTCAATAAATACAGATTATAATATATAGGTTATATCTAATTGGTCTATTGTGATTTTTCTTTCGCCTAGATTTCGATCTAATAACGATGTTAGAGATGTTTTTTTATGTTTCAATTTTTGTTTATATTTAAAACAAGATCTTTTTGTTTAGTTATTTATACTATTCAAAACATGAACATCTAAAGACATGAATAATCAAGTTAGATTGAAGATTTGTTATGTTTTCAATAAGAGTCGTACATGTTTGGAGAATTAAAAAAGTAAAAAAAAGACTCGAATAATGTTACAAATAAATTTTATTGACTCTTATAATAATTTAATATGTTTTCATTTTATTGATTTAATTGTTATTGTATTTATAGTTTGAATGAATAAAATATTAAATTTTTTTAATTGTAATTCATACAACAAAATTATAAGTGCATATTCAAAGTAAAATAATCGAAATTAGGGGTGGACACGATTCGGTCCGATCCAATCTAATTTTTTAAAAATTTATTAAATTAGACTGAATTGTTTATGCTTATTAAATCAATTAGATCAATCCGATAAAATTGAAACAATCTGATCCGATTATAATTAATTGTTAAGTATATAGTTATAATTAAATAATTATTTATTTAACAATTATATCATCAACTTTGTAATTTGTTGGTTGATTTTATTTTCTTACATCATATTATGGGTGTTTTCTTGTTTCAACAAACTATATCACATTTTATGTCAAATTATTATTATTTTATGCACATATATTATTTATAAGGATACGATCTAGTTTAAATAATTTTTAATTTTTATAAATTGAAATAAATCAAAATTAGTAAAAAATCAAATGAAAATTTCCAGTTTCATCCGATTTTTCAATTTTGTATAATTTATGACTTTATTTCTCTACTCCTAATTCAAGTGTTGTGATTTTCATTTTTCATTTATTATCTAAATAATAAGAAGGTTAAGAAACAATGGAGTTCCAACAATCAGTCTAATTGCATCAGATACTATATTTTATACATCTAGTTTTACTTTTGATTGCATTAATATATATATATATATATGTGTTATTTTTATTATTATATAAAATAATATATATTTATGAATTTTTTTTAAAGATATGTTAATTTATATAGTAATAAAAACATCTAATATTTTTTTTTAAAAAATTTAAAAATAAGAATCATAAAAATAAATAAATTTGCCATATATAGATGCACTAGTGTCACAATCGCGGGTTTATATAGCCCTCCTTTTTCCATATGCAAACCACAGATTTACAAGTTTCGAACTTTCAATCATCAACATTTCACGTTTCAGAGCCAGTCTCTGAAAGTTCTCTCTCTTCCCTTCTGTAACATAATAAATTATGTATATAAATGCAGTAGATAGAACAGTCAGTAAGTGAAGTATCAACAATTCTCTGATATTTGTTTGGTAATCTTTTCTGGGCCTTCTTCCAAAGACAGAGCTTTTTCTTTATTCACGGGTCTTCAAACAGATATTTGAAATTCTCTTCTTGGTAAACTCAAAACGGGTTCGTTGCATTTTCATTTTGGATTCTTAGAACTCCTAATATTGCCTGAAGTTTCTAGCTTTTACAATTTTTATTTGTGGGTTCTCATTGCTTTTCAATGTCCAATTGAGTGCTGCTGAGGCATTATTTCTTTTTCCTTAAAACCTCTGCTTGGTTTGAAAGTGAATCAATGAACAATAGAACAAATGGGGTTCTTCCGGGTTGTCTTGGGTGTTTTAAGTTTCCTGTTTTGTTGAATTGGGTAGTTTTCTGAGTGGTTGCAGGGACTTTGATTCGCCTCTCTTTTCTCCTTTTTCTTAGCAGCCAAACAGAGTGGTCTGCTTCGTTAGCTTTGTCCTTATATGACCTCTAACTCGCTTTATAATCTCTGCTACCCAATTTTGTTTATGCTAGTGTGTATTGCTTTTACTATCCATTTGCATTCGTTTTGTCAAAGAGAAAATCGCCCAGAAAACCCAGAAGATTAAGGGTAAAAAAGGCAATCTTTGCCTTTCTATAAGCCTGATTTCACGCTCGTTAAATTTGAATATTTCTTACTTTCCATACTAGGATTGCCTTTATTTTATTTTTGATCACTCCTTAACATTACTGATATGGCTTAATAACCTAATTCTAATCAAGTTCTTTGTTTAACAATAGGCGTCTAATCTTTGAAGTTGAGAGAAAAAAGATGAACAACTCAGATAATAGTCTTTTCATTGAGAGCGATGAAGAGGACGAAGAGAAAGAACTTCACAAAGACGAAGAAGGAGATGACTCTGATTCTTCAGATGCTTCTGACGAAATACATCAGCAAAATAAACCTAGCTCTTATAACACTCAATGGCCTCAAAGTTACAGGTGTGTTTTTCAACTCTCTGTTTTCCTCAAAGTTATCTTTATGTTTCAAGTAATGTAAAAGGAAGCTCTTTAGCCCTATTAAAATTATTTACCTAGTGTGACCCATTTGATTGTGACTTTGGGACTAACATTGCAAAATCATATCATGGTATACGATGAAGCAGATATGTGAGTTTCCTGGAATTCCCACTTATGAAGAATCTGATTGCTCGAATCAGATTGTTTGAAAGAAAACCAAAAGAAGAAAGAATACAGGTGCAGAAGTCAATTTTGAGGGGAAAATATATTCTATCCTTCTCTCCTCATACAACTATTCAAATAGCAAAATAAATCAAATAGTAAAATAAAGCAATTTGTTAAAGATAGACAAAATACCAAAACAAACAAAGAAAATAACAACGTGACAAATATAAAATAAAATGACACATAATGAGGAAAACAATAACACCAAATCATTCTGCACTACATCAATCCCCCAGCTTGGAAAGAACTCGTCTCAGAGTTTTCAACGATGGTAGGGGCATCATCAGAAGGGAAATACTCATAGAGATCAAAGACATTGAAAGTGGATGAAATCTACAAATTTGAAGGAAGATTGATCATATAAGCATTGCTGCTAATCTTGTGCTTGATGCAAAAAGGACCCAACTTCTTAGCCTTCAACTTGTTGTATGTTCCAGTAGAAAACCTATCTTTGTGAAGGTGAATCATAACCAGATTGCCCTCACCAAAAGTTTTTGCACGTCGATGAACATCAGTAGCAGTCTTATAGTTGGCGTTGGCCTCTTCTAGGCGTTGTTTAACCTCGCGATGCACCTGAACTATTTGATCAGCAAGAGCAACAGCTGTTTGACTTCGTGTCTTTGGGAGGGTAATGAGGTCGAGGGAATGAGTTGGCACCTTAGTATAAACTATAGCAAATAGAGCCTTTTCGGTTGAACGATTGACCATGCTATTAAAAAAAATTCAGCCTAAGGAAGAGCTAAATCTCATTGCTTGGGTCGGTCTCCAACAATACAACGAATCATTGTACCCATGGTCCTATTAACTACCTATGTCTGACCATCGGTCTATGGATGATAAGCGCTACTAAACTGAAGGGAAGTGTCAAAACGCTTCCACAGAACTTTCCAAAAATAACTAACGAATTTGACATCTCGATTAGAGGTAATGGTGCGTGGAATGCCATGAAGTTTAACTACCTCTCTAAAGGAAATGTTGGCCACATTGCTTGCATCTTCTGTCCATTTACAAGGAATGAAATGGGCCATCTTAGAGAACCTGTCAACAACTACAAACACAGAATCCACATGGCGTTGAGTTCTCAGAAGGCTGAGGACAAAATCCATCGACAAATCTTCCCATATGTTTGCAGGAACTGGTAGAGGAGTATACAAACCAATATTCTGGGAGTTTCCTTTGGCAGATTGACACACACCACAAATGTTCCACAAAACGTCCAACGTCTCTCTTAAGATGAGGCCAAAACAAACGCTCTTCAATGACCAAAATGGTCTTGTCCTTGCTCGTATGTGCTGCTAAACCACTAGCATGAGCTTCACGAACTATAAGTTCATGTAAGGAGGTGCGAGGTATACAAAGCCTATTTCCATGACCTTCTTCAATAAGCACAGCTCCAATACCCAACATAGATGCATTTGTCTCTACTTCAAACACTTTATCGAAGTTTGGTAATGCCAAAACTGGAGTAGTAGTTAAGTGCCCTTTGATGTCGTCGAAGGTGTCTTGTTGCTCTTGATTCCAACGGAATTTTCCCTATTTCATACACTCAGTAAGGGGTGCCATAATAGTACTGAAATTCCTCATGAAACGTCGATAAAATGTGGCCAAAGCATGGAAAATTTGCACATCATGGACTAATTTGGGAATGGGCCATTCACGAATGGCTTGAAATTTCCTTTCATCAACCTGAATTCCATCAGATCCCACAACAAAACCAAGAAATAGCAGCTGGTTACTCAAAAATTCACACTTCTTAAGATTAAGATACAGTTGGTTCTCCCGCAAGAACTACAAAATTGAACTCAAATGTTGTAAGTGAGATTTGATATCCTTGCTATACATAAGGATATCATCAAAATAAACCACAACAAAATTCCCAATATATGGCTTGAGGACTTCATTCATGAGACGCATGAAAGTACTAGATGTGTTGCTAAGTCCAAATGGCATCACCATCCACTCAGATAACCCCTACTGTGTTTTAAAGGTCGTCTTCCATTCATCCCCAGGTCTGATTCTGATTTGATGGGAATCACTCCATAAATCCATGCGAGAAAAGATCTTAGCTCCTTATTTATCTAGCATATCCTTCAAACGATGAATGGGAAAATGATACTTCGATGTGATCTTGTTTATCGCCCGACTATCCACACACATCCTCCACGAACCATCCTTCTTTGAAACCAATAACGCGAGTACATCACACGAACTCAAACTAACACGAATGAGTTGTTTATGTAATAAGTCATATACTTGGGCTTGCAAAATGGCGTGTTCTCTTGGGCTCATTCGATAGTGTGGCAAGTTGGATAGGCTTGTACCAGAGATGAGGTCGATGCAATGCTGTATATGTCGCATATGAGGTATGTGGTTGGGAAGCTCATCAGGGACAACATCTTTGAACTCAGCCAACAGTTTTTGAATGGATTCTGGAATTGTTTTGCCTAATTCAGCTTGTTCTTACAATATCACCCATTAGCAGTGTCTTAGTTTTTTTTACCTCCTACTCAAATTGGGACCCAGTCATGGTGAAGAGTGTAGTGGTTGACCCCTGCTCAACATCATTCTTTTTAGATTTAGAGTGTGAAGGCAGCAATACAATCTTTCTTCCTTGCCAACAAAAATAATGAGTGTTTTCCTTATCATCATGGGTTACTTTCCGATCAAACTACCATGGTCGTTCAAGTAGCACATGACATACATCCATGTCTACTACATCACATAATAACTCATACTTATAGTGCTTACCGATGAAAAAAGACAACTTACAGACTTCAGTTACCTTTGACTCCAAGCCCTTCTTAATCCATCCAATTCGGTAAGGATTAGAGTGATTTTTAGTAGGCAAGGTTAGAGCCCTTACTAGAGATTTGGATACAATGTTCTCAATGCTCCCACTATCAATAATGATATCACACACCTTTTTGTTCATCGTGCACCTTGAACGAAATAAGGTATTTCTTTGAGTCGAAGAGGTAACTCTAGGAGAGAACAGTACCCGTTGGATGATACAAACTGCTAAGTCTCCTTTGTCTCTCGAAACCAGCTCTGTTTCATCTTCCTCATCTCCACATTCCTCTATTGTATACCCAACCCCTGCCTCGGTAAATTCCTCCACTAAGTTTGTATGCTGAACACGTTGAGGACAATCATTAGAGCGATGTCCCAGTTGATTGCATCGATAACAGTGTCCTGGCATAGGTTTCACATAAGGGTTGTTCTTGTGTTGGATTGAAGGGAGCTTTGATGTATTCTTCTGCCCCACTTGTGTAACCTCTGGTTGTTGTCTAGTTTGAGTATTGGGACCAGCACACTTCCTGTTGAAACCTTTCTCAACATTACCCTCTTGCTGAAACCTTCCTGCTGGAAAATTCTTGGTACATTTCATGAGGCTAGTTTTCAATTTCAAGGCTAGATTCACAACTTGATTGAGACTCCAAATGGGTTGAAGATTGAGGTGAGTTTGGTACCTTTCTTGTAAACCACTCATAAACCGAGTTACTAGTACACTGTCAGGCTCCTTTAACTCAATCTGAGAGTTTAATCGATAAAACTCTTTAACATATTCCAAAATGCTCCATCCATTCTGTCGGCATTGTTGATACTGCTGAAACAACATTTGTTCATAATCCTCAGGAAGAAATCTAGCCCTAAGTAACTATTTCATCCTAACCTAAGTACGAATGGGTTGTTTTCCTTCTCTACACCTATGATTATGTAGTTGTTCCCACTAGGAAGAGACAACTCCCCTCAGCTTGTAGGAAAATACCTTAACCTGCTTCTTTTCAAGTACTTTCATACCATCAAAATAATTCTCCATAGAACGAATCCAGTCAAGAAAGTCTTCAATGTGAAGATGACCATCAAAAGGGGAAAAATCAAGATTCAGCTTGAAATTATAACCTTCGTTACCTCTCTGATTCTGCTTAAATTGCGGACCACCAAATACCCAGTTCACAGCTTCCTTTTCACTATCAGATTCCAATTGGTGGCATCGATGATGTTCCCAACCAACTCGCAAACGATTGCGAGCTACATCTAAGCTTGGTGAATCTCCACCGTAAGAGCGTCGAAATGCACCTCCAAGTTACCGACCGCCGCTCATAAAGCCTGCACACCACAATCGTCGGCGGCGGCGTGGTGGCCTTTTCCATCTATAGCCAAAAAATCTGGGACTTGTGGCTTTGATACCAGTTGATGAAGCAGATCTGTGAGTTTCCTAGAATAAATTCCCAATTACGAAGAATCTGATTGCTCGAAAGAAAATCAAAAGAAGAAAAATATATTCTATCTTTCTCTCTCCTCATTCAGCTATTCAAATAGTAAAATAAAACAATTCAGTTACAGATAAGACAAAATAACAAACAATTCTGTACTACATCATTATATCAACTAGTACATTATGAGATTGAATGGTCAATAAATCTCAATACTTAAGTAACCAAATTCCTTCTCTATTTTTTTTTGGCCAACTAATAAACTCTTAATTTGATTTATTCTACATCTGTTTTTGGGTACAAGTTTATTCTCTCTATTTTTATGCTCTTTGGTTCCAAAAATTGACAGTTCTTGAACTAATGTTTTCAGGCAATCCATAGACCTATACAGTAGTGTACCCTCTCCAAGTATTGGGTTTCTGGGGACTTCATCGTTGACAAGATTAGGCAGTTCATTTTTTTCATCATCATTAACAAGAAGGCACACTCCTGAAACCTTATCTTCTGAGACAACAAAGCCATTGTTAACAAAAGTAGAAGATGATCAACTGCCTCAACATAGGCGTAGTTCTCATTATCTACCACCACCAATTCAATCAAGGAGGTCTTCTTATTTGAAGAAAGACGATAAATCTACTAAAGCTTCTCATGAACCCCACCCTATATCTCGTGACAGTACATTTGCACAAACTGTACTTAATGGTAAGTAATCACTTGTTATATATATATCTTAATTTCCTGCTTATATTTGCTGTTACAAACTGTATTCAGAATTTTCTTTTGTGATCTGTTACTATGTTTGAAAAATAAGTTTTATTTGCACTAATGCTATTGGAAAATATGTGCTCATTAAGTAGATCTTACTCACTTCAAGTTTTCTTATTAGATAAGAACCCATTTTCATACATTAGATTCCACTGTTTATTGAAGTTTCTGATGTGTTATGGATACAGATATATCATTATCTAGCAGTTATCAAAAATATATATTGAGCTGTCCACAAATTCAAAGTTGCAAGTGTCTAGTGAGTAGAGAACGCTTTTATTAGTCATGTTGCATGTAATCCTTATTTCACATAAAGTAATAGTATTTCAATATTCGTGTGAAAATGCAAAGCCAGTGGCTTTAGTTCCCTTTTTTCTCACAATTTAGTTCCTTTATTTTTTAACTTATACACTTTGATCTCGTTACTTTTATAATATTTTTGAAGTTTAATTTTAAGTTTGTCTCAAATTTTAGATTAAATGTGTAAAAATTAGAAAGTAAAGGGACTAAATTATAAAAAATAAAAGTAAGAGGATTAAAGTATGAAAATTAAAAAATAAAGAATCAAATCAAAAGAAAAATAATAAGTGACCAAACCGTAGAATATGAAAAAATATAGATATCATTTGTGTAGTCTAGCATGTAAAACATAAAAGAAAACGAGAGGGAGAGAGGAAAAAAGAGTGGTTAGGTGGAGTTTTGTACAAGAAAATGTTATATATTATCTATATATATTTATCCTTGTAGTCGCCAATTAATCTGAAGTGTCCTATACACTAAGAATTAGAACTAGAGACATCAAAAATATCACTTGGCTCAAATTAGAACCGAAACTTTCTAACTACATGTTGGAAATGAATTTAAATAAAAAAATATTTTTTATTATTTTATAATCATTATTTCATAAATTATGTAACTATCATTTTTATAATTATATGGTCATTATTTTTATGATCGTTATTTTCATAATTATGTAACCATTATTTTTATGACCGTTATTTTCATAATTATGTGACCGTTATTTTTATGGCCGTTATTTTTCATAATTATGTGACCGTTACTTTTATGACCGTTATTTTCATAATTATGTGTCCGTTATTTTTTACCGTTATTTTCATAATTATATGACCGTTATACATATTTTTTCAACTATAAATAGGGGTAATAGCTAGGGGTGTCCATAAACCGGGCCGGACTGAAACAAACCGTAAAACCAGACCGGACCGTACCTAATCAAACGATCTGGTCCGATTTGTACTAATTTTAAACCGTTCGAACCGGACCGGACTGGTTTAATAATATATTAAAAAAATTTACATTATTCTTCATTAAATTATAAAAAAAATCAGACCAAATCGGACCAGGCCGTTTTATAAATCAAACGGTTCAGTTCGGTTTTTATTTCTTAAAACCATTTCAAACGGTCTGATCCGGTCTGGTCCGAGTAATATGAATGGTCCGGTTTGGTTAAATTTTTGTTAGGCAAAATCGGACCGGATCGGACCATGGACACCCCTAGTAATAGCCCTCAGTTTAGAATATAACTTAACAACTCAAAAACACTTCTACGGTTCTTTATAACAAAACCAAAGAAAAGAAGATTTTAGAATTGTTTTATCAGATTTTCAAGCAACATAAATATTTGAGAGGTGTAGTATTCCGGACTTCATCAGTGCAGTGAAGTTCCGAGACAGAAAAAGATTCTGGGCTGTTTTATCTTGGGAACGACGAGGTTGTGTTTGCTTGCATAAATTTGGGCAGAACCGCGAAACGTTTTAAAGAGAACGATCTAGTCTGCAACTCAACCCAAGCAGTTCATTTCAAGTTATTGATAATATTATTCTTACATAATTTTTCACGTATTTGCAACTGTTCATTTGTCTATAACTTACTATTATCTTAATTTTTGGACAATCAAACAAACAGCTATATATTCTTCATTTAAAATATCATGTGATCTTTTGAGCCGTGCACCATATCAAATAAATTATGTATATTTGTAATGAGATAAATTATAATTACTCTATATAATATTTTGTAACAATTTGTATAATATAATCGGATAAAATTAATGATAAATATTTTAAATAATATATTTTTTTTACATGTCAAAATAATTTTATAAAAATTTATTTCAATAAACATTTAATTTACTTTTTAATATTTTCTTACATTTTAAAAATAAGAATTATTTTTAATTTGAGATAAAAAAAAGTCAAAATAGATAATTTTAGAATTAAAAATTCACTAATTTAAATTTCTAGTACGGTTTAAACTCATACTCTATGATGGGTCAAAATTTTACATTATTATACAATTTTTATTTATACAATACGATTTAATTTTACTTCTAAACGCATGAATGTATAGAAATTATATATTGAGGATTTTTAATATTTGGAGACTTAATCTACATTTCACATGCAAAAGTGCTTGTATGTCCGGTAATTAAGTATTGCTAATTAGTTTGAACTTGTTTACAAATTTACCTTTGTACATCTGTCAAAAAAAAATATTTAGAAAATTATGCTTGGTAAATTAACCTTGTATTAATTGACCAAATTTGAAATTAATGCAGGAATAAATGTTCTATGTGGAGTTGGATTACTTTCAACACCATATGCAGCCAAAGAAGGAGGATGGATTGGGCTGTCTATTTTGGTTATATTTGGTGTTCTTTCTTTCTACACTGGAATGCTTCTTCGTTACTGCTTAGATAGCCAACCTGAACTTGAGACTTATCCAGATATTGGCCAAGCTGCTTTTGGTAAACTAGGCAGAATAGCTATCTCGGTTAGTCTTCTTTATACTTTCTCTTCCTTTTTCTCCCTATATATTGAAACGATATCTATGCAAGCTCCGTCACTTATTGGCTCGTTGTTTTTGCGATTAATGCAGATAATACTGTACATGGAACTATATGTAAGTGAAGCTTACGTGGTTTAATTACCTTTAGTTTGCATTTTCATTCAAGCCTTTTTGTTTTTATACTATAATATTTTCATATATACGTGTTTATTGGTTGAAAGGGGACCATATTTAGGATATTGTATGTTTGGTCTATAAGTACTTTGAGTAGGGCCAAGACCTAGTAGGCTAAATTGCCTGTTGCATATCACTAGGGGACCCCAGTGTAAAATTCAAATTGTGTTTTGTTTCCCCTTCATTTGTATTATTCTTATATATTTGAGAAGAGAAAAAACAATTAGGAGGACTAATCCTTTTCTTGTTAGTTGTTTGGGTTTTGAATGAGCGTGAGTAATATAGTTATTTCAAAAAAGTTAGATTTTTCAATATTCTAGTAAGTGTGGCTTTTAGTTTAAATCTTAATGACTTCTTAGTATTTTTTTTTTTTTATTATTTGGTTTAACTATAAGTCGAATTGGTAATATATAGCTTTACTTTATTTATTTATTTTTAATTTTTTGAGTTTCATGGATCGAGAAGAGTAGTATAAATTTTGAGGAAAATGAAAATGATAGTAAAATATAAAAAAGTAAGTTTTTTTGTGTGATTGTATATATTAAAATATATAATAACTCACAAATTAAGAGCGCATTTTTATGTTCTAAAATTAAAAAAACCACTTCAATTAAAACGATTCCCCCAATGTGCTATGTGCTTATATGCAGAACATGACTTTTGAGTGGTGTTAAATAGCAGATTAATCTAAGTTCACTTGTTTATCTTTCAGGGTTGTTGCATTGAGTATGTAATTTTGGAGAGCGACAACTTATCTTCACTATTTCCAAATGCCCACTTAAGTTTGGGTGGTTTTGAGTTAAATTCAAACCTTTTATTTGCAATAGTAACCACCCTTGCTGTTCTTCCCACTTGTTGGCTTCGAGATCTCACTATTCTCAGTTATATATCTGGTATCTACTTCTCAATGGAACTTCCCCCTTCTAATTAGCTTATATTTGTAAGGTCTTCGCTGGGTAGTATTCAGTCTATTCACAAGTACTTTTTATTTTGCAGCTGGTGGAGTTATTGCATCAATCTTGATATCAGTCTGTCTACTTTGGATTGGTTTAGTTGATGATGTTGGGTTTCACAACAAAGGGACTACACTAAACCTTTCAACTTTTCCTGTTGCTATTGGTCTTTATGGCTATTGCTACTCAGGGCATGCTGTTTTCCCTAACATCTATTCCTCAATGGCTAAACCAAACCAATTCAATGCAGTCCTCTTAACATGGTAACAACACACACACAAGTAGTCCTGCTTTATAGTGTACTCATCTATGCACCATTTGAATGACTGTTTGATGAATGTATTGTACTTGTATTTTCACGCTTAATTTCAGTTTTGGTATTTGCACTGCATTATATGCTGGAGTTGCTGTTATGGGCTATAAAATGTTTGGAGAATCGATACAATCACAATTTACACTTAATCTGCCTCAAAATTTGGTTGCCACCAAGATTGCTGTGTGGACTACGGTATGCTCTTACAATGTTATGGGCAAAAGCACTTTTCCTTACAATGTTTTATAACCAGAATGATTTTATATATTTTGATAAGCTAGCATAGCAACTAATTTAGGTCGACAGTCTTAGATCATTGGTTAGGTGACTACAGAATATTAAGTCAGGCTCTATTATAGTCATATTTATAGAATTGCCTGAAGTTGTTGATAATTAATACTTAGTTTGACTCGTTTGGTCTGTGAATTCAATCAAAAATGGTATTGCCTTGAACTATTTTATATATATTATGTAAACTGGTAGCTAATACAAATCAGTACATGTCCTTTTCTTCTCTCGCAGGTGGTTAACCCTTTTACCAAATATCCTTTCATCAATTTATGCAATTAAAGGCTATCTGACAAGAACGGTAATGCTAATATAAATTGAATTCAATGGAAACAATATTACTATTATTATATCTGAATAGAATCAAAATAAAATTAAAATTTTTTAAATGTAGTAAAATAATAACAGAATTTTTTTTATTTATAAATGAGAAAAAATGTGAAAATATAATAAATTATAATACATATATGTGACGAAAAGGGAGAACATTATCACGGGAGGAATGAGTTTTCACATTAATGGTCGAATGCTTTTTATTCTATTACATATTAATAATCAAACCATTTTTTTTCCAAATAACCTTTATTCTAAAGAGAACAAAAAAAAAATCCCAATATTTGTAAGTTACTTAACTAGAAAAGTACACAAGCAAATAAATGAAATGAAAAAGAAAAGAGTGTATTTCCTTAAAATGAAGCACATATGCATTAACTATGACCCCAGTTGCAATGAGTCTGGAAGAGCTGATACCATCAAACCAAATAAGGTCTCGTATATATTCAATCATCATTAGAACATTACTTGTCATCTCTACCCTGCTTATGGGTCTTGCCATACCCTTTTTTGGTGAGTTTCTTTCTTCCTTTTCTTAATTAAATGTTTGTTTTCGTTTCTCTATTTTTTTTTCAATTCAAACTATATATGGCATTCTTGATTTGAAATGGGAGGATATCTTATTCATCATACTCTTATACATGGGACTATTTTAATATTATATTCTTCTTGTTTAATTTATTATTACAGGCCTTGTTATGTCACTCATTGGATCCTTACTCACAATGTTTATAGTAAGTCTCTTCTCTCTAGGACATAAATAGACTAGCACAACCCATTGCTCTCATGTATATCTATTTATAAGAGAGATAAAAAAGAGTAGGTATTTTCGTGGTATAGACAAAATTCTCCCCAACTTGGAAACCGATGACTACCATTTGTTTACTGCATAATGTGTAATTTAATTAGAGTCATCATTTAAGTTTAATTTTATCTTATTAGCCAGCATTTCTCTGGTTTTTGGCAGACATTGATAGTTCCGTGTGCTTGTTACCTGAGTATCTTAAGAAAGAAAACGACACGTGTTCAGGTATTGTATGAACTAAATTCCAAATAATTGGGTTTTTTTTTTATGAATATATTGTTACAATTCAAATTGTTAATAACACAAATATAATTCATTAATAAATGAAATTGTTGTGTCAATATCATAATGCTAAAATATATATTGCTAAAATCATAATGCTCCTTTTTTTTTTGCAGGTTGTACTTTGTCTTATAATAATTGTAGTAGGCGTTATAGCGGCAGTAATTGGTTCCTATTCGGCTATCAAGAAAATTATAGAGAGTTTGTGAGAAGCCGAAGTGTTTGTGGGACGTTTGTAAGACAGTGGGATCTATTTTGTTGAAATTACATTGCTTCTTCTATTAGTGTCTTCCACCACTTTTGAGTAAATTTCGCCAATCTATCTCGTTTCCCTACTGTGTTGTTCTCAGTAATCTATGTTCTTTATGCTTGCTTATCATCATAAGCCTATTATTCTTTTTACTGTACTATGTTCATGGCATCATTTTTGCTTCACTTATGAAGCCATTAACGATATTTTTTTTTATGTAATTCAAACATGCTACTTGAAATTACATCAATTGAGTTTTATTGTCATATTAGTAATTAAATCACATTTTTATAAGTTTACTTATATTAATGATTTATAAGTTTACTTATATATTAATGATCCATGCTTAGATAAATTCGAAATACTTTATATTGCAAGTTAATATTATGTAGTGTTTTTTTGGAGTGAATGAAAAGGAATTAAAATTGATTTCTTTCATTTATGCGTTTAATTGGACTGAAAAATAAGTCAAGAATGAAATTGATTCTTAAAAGATAATGAATTACAATTTTTCTCCTCATTTAGGTATTATGATTTCATTTTCATCTCATTTTTTTTTCAATTTTATCTCAACCTAAACTCAAATCTCAAAATCCTAAACCATAAAACCCAAAACCTCAAAATGTTAAATCCTAAACCCCTGATCCTAAATCTCAAATCTTAAAACCCAAAACCTTAAATCTCAAAACCCTAAACCTAAAACCCCAAATCCTAAAACCTAAAACCCCAAATCCTAAAACCTAAAATCCTGAACCTTATTTAGAAAAATAATGATTTCAATAATGTATTTTTTTTACGAAAAAATAATAATTAAATGATATTATTTAAATTTTACTAAATATAGGGATATTAACGTAATTTATAGTTTTTTCTTTGATTGTAATAGTCAAACTAAATAATATTGTTTTATTTTTATACTATTTCATTCCGATTTTGATTATGTGAATCAAACTTTACATTGAAGTAACTTCTACCACTTTAGAACGAGAATCTAAGAATTAATTGACTTTGTTCAAAGGAAATTTTTCAAAAAGTTAAAAGAAGTCTTTCGAAAATAACATTATTTCTTTGAATAAGTAAAATCTTCTTAACAATAAACATTTTTCTGTATAAATTATGGAAAACTTTAAAGAAATTTTGGAAAGTTGTAAAAATCACTCCTTTATAATTTCCAATATTTTTCGTAGCTATATTGGATGTTTCGGAAAGCTCTCTAAATACATTTTGAATTTTCTGAACACTTTTTAAATATTATGGAGGTAAACTTACAAAAAAATACTATTAAATTTTTATACTTATTTGTTTATATTATCGAATTATCTTTTGTTTCGTTTATATCAATTAATTATTATATTTATTTAATTTATATTATTTTATTAATTTTCGTCCAATGATATCACACGTCAATAATAAGTTTAAAATAATTCAGATAATTAAATAGTATATTTAAAACAAATATAATAATTTGTTCTAGTTACAACAATTAAACACGTAAATTAAATTTATCATTTAATTATTTGATGTGTGATAGTGTTAGATTTAGACTAACATAATAATACAAATATGATAATTAATTAATATAAATGAGAAAAAAAAATTAAAAATATGAATGAAACTAATCCATACATCCAAAACCTTGACGAAATTATATTCTAAATTCGATAGACTTACGTGACTATATCTAATTACCGTTTATTTGAAGTCTAGAACTGTTTTTAAGTGATGTAGCTATGCAATCTTAGAAAATAAAATCAGTATAATTCGAGTTGAATAAATATGTGAGTTGTACCACAACTAATAAAACTAGCATCTATTATTTCAAGTTAGTGGGAAATATCATATAAAAACTAAAGAGAAAAATGCTAGGAAACCTGGTTGAATCATATCATTGATGGTGTCAAGTCTAATTGGAGTTTGTTTGAAATGACTTTTAATAAAAACGGTGTTTATTACGACGGTAAGTACTTTAGTGGTTTCATATTGATGGTTGTTATTTTGTATTTGATTTGATAGGATCTTTATCTTTGTATTGATTATTATTTATTAAATAAAATCAGTATAATAATGTTTGAATGGAAAAAAGAAGATGCTAATAACACTATTTCATGCATTTCCTTATAAGGCATTTTAATTTCATTTCTTATTTAGAGGAAAATATAATTATATAATATTAACGAACGGTTATTCAAAGAGTTAGAAAGTGCACGAGAGAGTCCATAACATTCCTTAAAAAATGAAATTTAAAGAGTTCAGAAAATAATTAATTTACAATTAATGTTTAAAATATCGAAAAAATTTTAAAAAAATTTACGAAAATTCTATCAAAAGTATGAATTTTTTTATAAAATTTTATAAAAAATATCAAAATAATTAATTATTTATATTTTAAACTAATTTATTATTTAATGCATATATTTTTAAATACATAAAATATTTATATTAATCAATATTATATATTAAAATATATATTCTTTTTTGTTAAAATATTGTAGAATAGGTAGTTAAATTTTTTAAAATAATTAAGTAAAATATTTAATTATAAATAGATAAATAGATAAATCTTAACAACATAAAATAAATTTCATTAATTATTATTTTTTAAATAATTATATATATATATAGCAAACCTTATAAAAAAAGAAGAGAATATATTATCTATAACAAAAATAAAAGCAAAATTGAAATTAAATGATTACTTAAAAAGAATAAAAAAAAATTAAAAATTAATATTTTTTAGATATTTTAACGATAATTTAACAATATTTTAGCAAAACTATTTATAATATCTAGGACATTTTAGTTAAAAAAAATATTTTAATGACAATGATATTTTATCAATATTTTAGTAGCATTATAAATATTTTTGTAACAATTTAATCAAAAGATATAATTATCATGTTTTGATATCAAAATGTATAAAAAAAATTGACATTATTACATTAATATCACCTACAATATCGACATTTTCATCATTAATTACAACACATTTTTTATTTAAAGTTGAAACAAACAAATGAAAAAAATATTTTTTATTATAACTTACTTAAAAATATACATATCATAATTATTACAACAATTATTTAAATATCTCATCTTTATCATTTAATAAGATGAATACTTAGAAAATGGAAAATGTTATTTATCACTCACTACTTACATAGTAAAAATTAATTGAATGTTTTTTACTAAATTTCATACCATATTAATTATTTGATTTATACTTTTATTATTCATAAATGTATACATAAATGATATATATCATTATTCTTTTAAAGTAGTTATCTAGTAATATTCTAGAAAAGTCTCCCTGAGAGTCTTCCGGCGGAAAAAAAATGGTTGAAACGTTTAAGTTGATTTTGTTCAGCTGCTTTCCTTCTAGGAAAGGTCTAACTAAAATCTAGGCCCTACATTTGTAGGACCTTCGGTTCTCAACGAACCGAAACCGCCCTTGTAGAGAAAAAAGAAACCGGAAGTGTTTCTAAATATTTCTGATTTCAGATGCGAAGACGAGCTTTAACGGTGCGTTTCGTTCCTGTGTCTTCACTTCGACATGTCCGTACGGATGAGCCTGAGTTTCAGATCTCGGAGGTTTTCTACGCCACTTGATCGTTCACGTGAACCCTGTTACGTATCTTCGAATTCAACTTTTTTGTGCTTTGTGTCTTCTTCATCAGCTTCAAGCCTTTCGCTAGTTTGGTCTCGTAGCATCGATGCTATCAGCAGTTCTATCGCTGTGCCTAAAGCTTTAAATCAAGACAGGTCTTTACAAGAGCTCGATGACTCACCGGCGTCGGTGCAGCTCATGCCGATCAGCAGCGAGACCCAGTTTGACCGGGTCATTGTTGAGGCTCAA
Source organism: Hippophae tibetana (assembly GCA_037013495.1). Classification (NCBI taxonomy): domain Eukaryota; kingdom Viridiplantae; phylum Streptophyta; class Magnoliopsida; order Rosales; family Elaeagnaceae; genus Hippophae; species Hippophae tibetana. The sequence goes on along the minus strand of CM072801.1, from coordinate 139,847,447 downwards.
CAACTTGAACAACCAGTGATCATTGTTTGGTACGTCTCCGCTCTTGGTGTTAAAGGGTTTCTTTGTTTCGTGTTTGGTTTGATCAGTTTTCTAGTCCAGTTGGTGCCTTGGTGGTTTTAAATTTCTGGCGCGTACGTGTTGGGTAATGGAGAGCAAAAGAGTTGCATAAACTATAAACCAAAAGTTGAATATTATAAATTTTAGAGTAGATTCTGTAGGAATGATTTGAGCCTGATGTTAAATTATTGATTAATTCGACATGGATGAATTTAAGAAATTGATCACGAGGGTATTGGACTTTGGGTGTAATTGAGATTATGAATTGTATTTTATTTCTTGTTTTTTCTTGGTTAACAACCATTGAGCTTTATCGTCTTCATTTGGCGGTAGATGGAATTCGGAAATTTGTCTCTTTATTTCAGAATCTAGATCAATTTCTCCTGGAAATGAATATAAAGTGTGTTATTTGTATCCACAGGATGGCAAGCTGGTGCAGGAAATGTGTATATTTAAAACCAAAATTGGAGAAGTTGGCAGCCGATTACTACTCAAGGTTTGTGTAATTGTGTCGTATATTTGGCGATTTACCTTGTGCTTTCATTGTTCATTACTTCACTTACACAATTGAAAAAAAAAAATCTTCTTTGTATAGCAGTCTTTTCTATTGTGCAGTAGACCAATGTAGCTTCCCTGCTTAACTTTGCATTTTAGAATGTATTTATCTGAACTCTGTTACTTGAAAACTCTCATGTAAGATGAAGCTCTTTGCTCCATATAACATGGACATACCCACTTGTGCACATTCTCTCACTTTATTGGAGAAATGTAATAAAAGAAAATTATTGAAAGAATTTTAAGTGAAACTTTTCTTGGACTGTATTGTATATTTCCTTCTCTAAATATGAAATAATTCTTGTGGGATTTTGAATCTATTTGAGATGAACTGGCTGTGCAGAATGCGATTCTACTGCATCGATGTCAATATGGTTCCACATAAGCTTGTTACCCGTGCTGGTGTTACTGTAAGTCCTTAGTCATTATGTTTGTTCTGTTTCTTTATTTCCGTTTAATCTCATATAGACTAAACATTCGTTAGAACTTTAGAATCTTAAGCTCAAGTTTGACCCCCTGGTAGCATGTGAAGGCTTGATGTGAATATGAAATTATTTTATCTATCTATTATATCTTGTTAACTACAGTTCTTCTTCTTCTTTTCATATTTTTTATTTCTGTGATGATTGGAGTAACCATATGTTAGGGCATCGGTACGTTATTAATTCATGAGTAATTTGTTTAATGAGAAGGTAGGCACTAAGCAGCAAGCAAAGCCCGAAAGTTTGTCTTGGCTTATTTATAAATTATGTTGAATTAAGTTAGCCGTAGTTTGATTGTTTAATACTCTGTTTAAAATGAAAGTATGTCCAACGGACCAACAGTAATCAAGCCTGTAAATTTCATGGTATTTTTATTTGACCCATCTCTGTTTAGATCAATAAGGAATCTATCATCTCCATAAAATCATGGGTATCACCAGTAATGTGGTTATGGATGTGGTATGAACATGTTGTGTGTGAGTTCTTAACAATTAGACAGTTCAGTTATGCTTGCTTGAGTCAAATATTCAATTGATAATATTTAGTGACAACACATTATTGTCCAATGCATATGTGCACCGTGGTGGCTCTAAAATCTATGCAGAAGATGCCAACTATACAGGTAAATTCCACACCATTAGGAACTCTTTTTGAGCTAGGATATATTCAAATTGTTTCTTTTTTCTGTTTGATTGTTTAGGACTTTGATATCTCTTGGTAATTAAGGTCATTATTTTTACAGCTTTGGAAAGATAGCAAGAAACAAGCTGAAGTGATTGGTGGTCACAAATCATATTTAGTTGTAAATGAAGTTTGTCAAATGATTGAAAACGAGTGTGAGTTGTAGTATGACAAGCAATACGATTTTCATTTCCTCATCTTCTATTTCACATTCGTCTTACTTAAAAATTGAAATTGTAGTTTTCTTTTGAAAAAAAAAGGGGTCTATTGGCTTGGATTTTGCCTAGTGCTTTTGTACTATACGCTATTTTTTTTTTAAGTTTCAATTTGACTTATGCCCTAGGACAGAAACTTATTAAGATATACATCAATTCACATGTAGTTACACAATCACTTCAAAAATCTATATTCTCAACTTCATATCCAATGCACTACGATTGAATTTCTTGAGAAAGAGAATGAATGGATTGCACCGAACTCTTGTGTTTTCAAAAGTAGCGTGACGATCATAAACTCACGCTTGATTGCAGTGTCTTGTCTAACACAGACTCATCATACACATCACATAAATCAATTTTATAATTCCTTTGCACTTTGCCATTTTCTATAAAATGAATATATGAAAAATAATATATCTTATGGTGTTGATTTATAAATTTCACGGGCCTTACTTCTTACACATTGGATATATAAACTGAATCGGGCCTCTCATTTAAATCATGATAATCTTAATTAGTCCCGTATCAATTAATTAAGAGATGGGATGAGACGAAATATTACACGGTTAGATGGGACACTCTTGATGGGCCTACCTCTGATTATTTTTTAATTTTTTTAAATGTAAAAATAAGAAATACTTGATAGACGGTAAAAAAATAAAAAAATAAAAAGGAAGGCTGGCCTGGTATCACATACTTTGTATTTCTCCTATTCTTTTTTATTTTTGATTTTCTTTTTGGCTACTAATTTTATCTTTTAGATATGGCTTCAGATTTTTTTTTTTTTTTAATACAGATTATGAGATCAATTGAGTACAACTCAAAAATAACACTTATTTTAAAAAATAATGAAATTAATTCATCCGTGAAAGAACCCAAATCTAATGAAAGGGATCTTACATCTAGGAAAACATTGCATTGACATATATCATAATTTCATGCTTTTCTGTTCACACATCAGCCACTATGCCCACAAAACTACCATGAAGATCGTTTTGGCAGGTGATGATATGCAGAGAAGTTTTGTACATGAAGACAACATATACCTTACATTTGCTTATTTAATTGTAGGTAGCGCCCTACTGCTACAAAAGCAAAATTGTCTACACGAACGCAACTTGGCCCTCCAAAGTCTAGGACTATAATGTCCTTACCAATGTGTTTAGGGTTGTAAATTTTGTATGATAGTACAAATTTTTACATGGATTGTCCGATTGGAGGTACAAATATAAATAACAAAACAAAAAAAATGAAAAACTTGAAATATGAATTTATATTTTATAAAATGAGGTGAAACAATAACGAAAATTATTGTCCATATTTTGTTTTCTAAAATCATATCTAACTAAAATTTGACATTTATTATACTTAACAACTTGTTATAAAAATAATAATTTTATATAGTACCACTATGATACAAAACCATTTAGGTTACTTGGTTTTAATCATTGATTATATTTCATGCTATCATATTTGTGATACATAAATTATATTAAAATATTTAATATAATAGTGGTGTTCTTAAGTATTTTTTTTATAAAATTACAAAAAATAATATATATTACTAAAAAATAAATAAAATCATAAACGTGTCAGGAAGCAATAATTTTTGAATATATATTAATTCATGTAGTTTTATATTATTAAAATCTTACACGTCAATAACTTTACTCATTTAAAAGCATTATTTTCAATCATTAAGCCCAAAAAGACCTGATGAAGCCCAACAGTTGTCCCACATCCCATTTGTGCTCCAACAAATGGGACGTGCTTATACGGGCCATTTTAAATAAAATGGGACGGTCCGGGCTTCCATATTTGACACATCTATTACTTATTGATGATAACCATGAAGGAGCCTAATCGGTCTTCCACTACGCAGCAGAGAGAATTAATTTAGTCAATAACTTGAGTTATATGTGTGGCAAATATGTCGTGTACATCTTAGAATACAATTAAAAATGGTATATATATAGGTAATCCTAGAACATATTCTACTAATATTATAACAATATTTTTATTTTTAAAAATCTCTCTCATGAGTTCAATTGTTATTATAAGTTGTATAGACTATTAGTTATTATAAAACATGTTTTTACACGAGAAAAACTTGGACAATTTTCCTAAACTTTTTCTTAATTCCTTCGTTTATTTTGTTTTTGACTTGATGCTGGTTCAAAGGTTTAAAGTTAGGTTTAAATTCGTCAAATCTAAGTTTTGACATGGTTTGTCAACTTTACAAATTAGGTAATCAAGTGTCATTTCCTCCACAGCCTTTTGTCTATGGTTTGACAACCCAAATGCCATTTTTATAAAGAGTAAATTTCACTAACAAACTAATTTCGTTTAATTAATTTATTGTTTAAAATTAATTGATTTAGTTGATAAAATAAAATAATTTTAAATTAAATTAAAGATTATTAACTATATTGGTGATGAAAATTAGCAGGAATGAATTGATATTTTTTTCCTTTGGGTTATTCTAACTCACGTAAAATACATGATATTGTTGTGACGGAAGCAATAAATAGTGATATATAAATATATCAAAGCGGTAAAAGAACACACAGAATTTATGTGGTTCAATAATTCGCCTAGGTCTACAGGAGGCACCAGATATTATTTGAATTGAGTAGAAAATATATAAAATACAGATACAAATTTTACTCACTAATAATATCTCTCAAATGTTTTCCCAAACTCATAGAAAACTCGCAAACTTACTAAGTATTTTCTCTCTTTGAGTTTGTTTATGTTCTTTTTGTTTTTTTTCCTGATTTTTGTCTTGTTCTTCAATGCATGAACTCTTTCCTATTTATAGATGAAACAAGACTCACTTTCCCTAAATTGTGCTATAATTAAAGCCTTAAATTATGTCACTAATTTTCTTAAATCATGCCACAAATTAGGCCACTAATTTGTTACTTTTAGAGCCAATATTCAACAATCTCCACCTTGGCGAAAAAGTTCATAAGACTGCCTCCAAATGCGCCTTAGGCGCTCTAAGCTCGAGAGATGTTGATCAAGTTCAAGTAGTGTTGAAACTTGATCCCTATAACCACATTTGTAAGCATATTTGTAGGGTTATCTACAGTTCCGACTTTCTGGAGTATAACATTCCCTTCATCGACGATTTCCCGAACAAAATGAAATCGAACATTGATGTACTTGGTGCGGCCATGATGAACTTGGTTCTTTGCCAAACAAATGACACTCTGGCTGTCGCAGAAAACCTCCACGTTCTTCTGAACAATACCCAAATCCTTAGTCAACCCGAAAAGCCATATATCTTATTTTAATGCTTCTGTTACAGCCATATACTCTACCTCTATAGTATACAAAGCTACAATTAACTGCAATGTTGATCTCCAACAAACTGCTCCTTCTACCATTGTGAACACATAACTAGTTATAGATCGACGCTTATTTAGATCTCCATTATAGTCAGAATCCACATATCCAACTAGGTGTTTACCTTCAGTCTTGTCTCTTTCAAACTTCAAACCAATATCCACAGTACCATAGATGTACCGTAGAATCCATTTCATTGTTTGCCAGTGTCCTTTATCGGGATTATGCATGTACCGACTCACCATACTAACAACGTGGGAAATATCAGGTCTGGTGGAAACTATTGCATACATCAAGGCACCAACGACATTTTCATATGGAACATATTCCATTTGCTTCTTCTCATCGGTGGTGCTAGGTGACTTCAATGCAATCAATTGAAAGTGAGGAGCAAACAGTGTACTTACTGGTTTGGTTTTTTCATCAATGTCAAACCTTTGTAGTACTTTCTTCAAATACTGAGTTTGTGTCAGACATATTGTGCTTGCAATTCTATCTCTTGTGATTTCTATCCCAAGAATTTTCATTTCAAATTCTGAACTCAACAGAGCCTTCAATCTATCGATATCCACCTTGCTCTTAGATGCAATCAACATATCATCAACATATAAGAGCAAATAAATGAAGTTATCGTCTTGGAGTTTTCGAAAGTATACACAGTGATCAAACTAACTGCGTGTGTAATTCTGCTCTCTGATAAAGCTATCAAAGCACTTGTATCATTGTCGCAGTGATTGCTTCAAACCGTAAATTGACTTACTCAGCTTACAAGTCCAATTCTCTCATCCTGGAATTTTGAAGCCATCCGGTTGAGACATGTAGATTTCTTCGTTCAAAGTACCATGAAGAAAAGTTGTTTTGATATTGAGTTGAGCTAACTCGAGATCAAACTATGCTACCAAAGCCAATAGTATCTGAATAGATGAATGCTTAACAACAGGTGAGAATACCTCATTGTATTCTATTCCTTCTTTCTGAGCATAGCCTTTTGCTACCAGTCTGGCTTTGTATCTGATGTTGTCTTTACCAGGAACACATTCCTTCTTGACATAAACCTATTTGCAACCAATAGTTTTCTTTCCTTTGGGAAGTTGAACCAATTCCCAAGTCTGATTCTTATGTAAAGACTTCATCTCTTCATTTATTGCCATCTTCCAATTTTCACAACTTTCTATAAGTGCATGAGATATCATCATCAATTATTGGAAGTGTGAATGCTACCATGCCTGTGTATCTGGTAGGCTTCCTAATCTCTCTTCTCGGTCGAGTAGTGGCAATAGATTATGGCTGCTGATTAATCGGTGGTGATGGTGAAAGAACCTCCACCTCAACTAAGATCTCTTCTTGATCATCAATTTTATCTTCACCACGATCGATAATCGATGCAATCTTTTCTGGATCTTCCGGAGTCTCAAGCATCACCTTAGAAAGAGTGTTTGGACTTTCATTCTCTTTCTCTGAATTTGTCTGTCTCAGTATAGCAGATTCGTCGAATGTAACATCTCGACTTAAGACGATCTTCTTAGATTCACCACACCAAAGTCGAAATCCTTTAACTCCTTCCTTAAAACCCAAGAAAATAACTTTCTTTGCTCTAGGATCCAGTTTGGATTCACTAACATGAAAATATGCAGAACATCCAAATATTCGCAATGAATCATAATCAGTAGTAGGTTGTCCAGACTATACCTCTTTAGGAGTTTTCCCATTAATGAAGTCGTAGGAAGTTTGTTGACTATATGAGTTGCATATGACAAAGTCTCACCCCAAAATGCCTTGCTTAATTTCGATTAAGATAACATACATCAAAATTTCTCAACCAAAGTACGATTCATTCGTTATGTAACTCCATTCTGCTGTGGTGTACGAGGAACAAAAAAATGTCTGATTATCCCTTCATCTTTACAAACTTTGAAGAAGGGATCTGATTTGTACTCGCCACCATTATCAGATCTGAGTCTCTTAATTTTCTTGCCTGTCTAAATCTCGATCATTTTCTTTCATTTAAAAAAGATATCTAAAACTTCATCTTTGTGACTCATGGTGTATATCCAGACATATCTAGAGAAATCATCAATAAAAGTCACAAACCAACGTTTACCTCCAAGTGAAGCATTCTTTGAAGGTCCCTAGACATCCGTGTGAATATAATCAAAAGATCCTTTAGTACGATGAATGGCAGTGTCGAACTTGACTCTTATTTGTTTTCCCATTACACAATACTCGCAGAAATCAAACTTTCCAGTCTTGGCATCCTTCAAAAGACCTTGCTTCATTAAGCCTTGCAAAGCCTTTTCACCGACATGCCCTAAGCGCATGTGTCACAGGCAGGAATAATCATTTGTCTTTTCTTTAGAACTACCTGAGATAGCTGCTCTTCCTGTAACTGTATTACCATTTAGGAAATACAAGTTTGCCTTCCTAGTACCCTTCATCGCTACAAATGCACCTCATACAACTTTCAAGACTCTATTTTCCAATGTTATCTTGTAACCATCAGAATCTAGAAAACCTAAAGAAATAAGGTTTTTCTTTAGGTCAGGAATATACTTTACATTTGTAAGTCATCTGATTGTACCATCGTGCATCTTTAGTCGTACTATTCCGATCCCTTTTATCTGACAGGCATTGCCGATGCCCATAAGCACAACTCCTTCATCGAGCTCTTTAAAACTCAAAAACCAATATCTGTTTGGACACATATGATAAGAACATCCAGAATCCAGGATCCACTTATCTGAGTAGGTTTTTGATGATGAAACTAAAAAGGTTGATTCTTCATCTTCATCGACCTTCGGTGCAACATTTGTATTTGATTTGTTCTTGTTTGGACAATCTTTCTTCCAGTGCCCTTTCTGGTGACAATAGACACACTCGTCCTTCACAAGATGTCTTCTAGATGACTCTCATCTGGACTTTGATCTGGATTGTCCCATATTATTTTATCCGCTAGATTTTTTATTGTTAGTCCTACCTCTAGATGCCATTAATGCTTCTGATATTGCGTCTCTGTGATCATGTTGATCCTTTTTCTGGTACTCATTATTTACCAAAGCATTTGAAACATCTACGAACTTAACCTCATCCTTTCCATATAACAAGGTTGTGGTTAAATGCTCATAGCTCTCAGGTAATGAATTCAGCAATAACAAAGTTTTATCTTCATCGATAATTTCAACATCTAAATTTTACAGTTCGGCCAAAATTTTATTGAAATTATCTAAGTGCTCAATCATAGGGGTACCTTTCTTGTATTGGAAACGAAAAAGTTTCTTCTTCAAGTAGAGTTTGTTCTCAATACTTTTTGTCATGTAATTGTCCTTTAGTTTCTTCCAAAAAACTGCAGCTACATTCTCTTTCATGACAAAGTACTTCTGATCTTTTCCTAAGCACAGTCGAATTGTGCCACAAGCTTATTGATTTACATAATTCCAATCTTCATTTGAATAATCTTCTGGCTTGGTCTCCAAGGCTATATTAGATCCTTCTCGAACCAATAGATCTAATACCTCACATTTCCACATGCCAAAGTTATTGGTGGTGTCGAATTTCTCCACCTCAAACTTTGCGTTGGACAACATAATTCTTCGAGTAGAACAACTTGACTTGCCATAAATTCTATGGTTAACTTGTTCACCTTATTCGATCTCTCTTTTATCAGCCATAAGTACAAACAAATAACAGAAAAATTGCACTTACAAATTAAAACAATTTTTTTCCAAAATTTATACCTTATTTGAAAAAAATGGAGTCTGTACTTGAATCCGAAATGATCCAATTAGCTAGAAATAGATCCAACTCAACTGAAAAATGGATTAAAACGGACCAATTCGGTCCAAATATCACTAGTGACTGAGTTGACTCGGTCCAACTCAATGAGTTGACTCAGTTGCTGGTAGTAGTACTCCGGCGGCTTCTAGTGGTGATTCTGACTTCCGATTTTAGTGATTCTTTCACTGTTGCATTTATCTCGTCGAGAGCTTCGATTTGATATATAATACTCTATATTTGGCTCTAATACCATTTTTTTTGTGGCGGAAGCAATAAATAGCGGTATATAAATATATCAAAGCGGTAAAATAACGGTATATAAATATATCAAAACGGTAAAAGAACACAAAATTTATGTGGTTCGGCAATTTTTCTAGGTCCATGTGAGACACAAGATATTATATGAACTGAGTAAGAAATATATAGAATACAGATACAACTTTTCTTACTAATAATATCTCTCAAATGTTTCCCCAAACTTATAGAAAACTCTGAAACTCATTAAGTATTTTCTCTCTTTGTGTTTGTTTATACTCTCTCTGTTTTTATTTTTTATTTTTGACTTGTTCTTCAATGCATGAACTATTCACTATTTATAGATGAAACAAGACTCTCTTTTCCTAAATTGTGCCATAATTTAAGCCTTAAATTAGACCACTAATTTTCTTAAATCATGTCATAAATTAGATCACAAATTTTTCTAAATTAGGCCACAAATTTTCCTAAATTATACCACTAATTTATTATTTTTAAAACTAATATTCAACATATATGACGTAAGTTTAAGCTATTAGGTTTTTTTTCAAGTATTCTTAAGCATAAAAAATTAATAACCATCCAAAAATATATAATAAGTAGTTAATGTAATACTTAAGGTAGAATTTTACTTTTTCTAAAACAAAATATATTAATATTTCAGAAATTATTAAAATAAAGAAAAAATATATATATTAATATTCAATAACCATCCAACTTATAAAATACATTTAACAAGTTGAGATAAAAAAAAAGATGAGTGCCAGCATTTTTATATTAAAGAACTCTTTACTTTTAGCAACAACTAAAAAAATAATAATACAAGAATCTTTATAATATTAATTTAATTTATCAATTAAAAATAGAAAATACAATAAAGGTAATAGTTTTATTTTTCATGTTTGACAAAAATTACATATAAAAGGAAAATGAAATGGTTTCCAAATTTAACTTTTCGTTCCCAAATTTTCCCCAGATTCCCAAGTCCGTTTGGTATTGTTTTCCTTCTCTATTTAATTTTTTATTTTTATTTTATATAAATTTTGGGACAATTTAGCCTTTAAAGAAATATAATATTTCAATAATATCCTTTAAAATTAAGCTATGGCAAGAAAATTACATATTTATTCAACCTATCTCTTCAACTCAACACATTAATTAAAATTTTATATTTTAATTTTTCATAAAAAATATTAATGAATTAAGTAAAATTTAATTTTTAATTAAAATTATAGATATTATTATATTAATTATTTTAAAAAATAAAACTAATATATTAATTATAAATCGACTATAAATAATACTTTACATAAATAGTTTTGTAAAGTGTAATTTTTATTTTACTTTATTTTCATTGTAAATGTTTATTTCACATTTTAAAAATAATATATTTCTTGATTAATCTGATTCATGCAAATTGTTAGTAAATACTATCAAAATGAATTGATTATTTCAATTTTTTCTTATTTTGATTCGCATTATAGGTTAGTAAACATGCATTTAAGTCTCTCTTAATAAAATTACAATACATTAATCACTTTTTAAATAATAAAATATTATTTTATTAATAAATTTTTTTAAACAGAATAATAAAGTATATTTTAAATTCATTCCCTTACATAATATTTTTTTTGTTCAATTTTAGAACATTTTTTAATTACTGAAAACCTCTTTATTTTTCCTAATTTCTTTTAAAAACATCTTAATTTTCTTGATAGCTAAAAAATAAAATAAAATACAATATATTAGTTATCACTTTCAAACTGTTTGGAACAATAACTAGTACGATTAGTTTTATATTATAATTTTTTTTTTCAGTTATATGGAGAATAGAGATAATTAATAAGTTTTTTTATGAAAATATGAGAGAATATAGTACAAAAATAATGATATTTTTAATATTATAATTGAAAAATTGTTCAAAAACTAATCAAAAATAAGAAAGAAGGATATAAAAGAAAAAATCTTTAAAATGATAATTTTATTTCATTAAATATATTTTATTAAAAAAATAATATTATATTATTTAAAAAATAACTAATATATCTTATTTTTATTAATATAATGACATAAATGTATTATAAAAATAAAATAAAATGATTAAATCTTAAGTTTATGTCAAAGAGAACACCCCAAAATACCATCACATGTGGGAAATAAAGGGGGAAAAGAACTAAAATACCATAACGCCCATGCAGTACATAAACTGTACGCAACCAGTCCATCATCGCCCATTAATATAATCAGACGGATCTAGTTTCTTTCCTCTCTCTAGCGTTAATGGGAGAGGATTACGTAGACGTAGTGTAACACAACTATTTTAAATTTTTATGAAAAAACCTATAAGAAATTATTAACGATTGAGATTACCGTGTCATTTAACATGCGTATATGTGTGATTTTTTCCTACGGGATCCCATCCTCTTGCACCTTCCGTCTCACCCTCCTGTTTCACCCAGTCCTTTCTCTGTAATTCTTTTCGTCTCTTCGGAATTTTTGTTCTATTGAATTTATGGCTTAGATTCTCGATTGCAGAACTATAATTTTTGAATTAGTGAAAGCTTCAAGCCTCCATTGGTTTCATTCGAAATACCATTGTTCTTTTTTCTCCATTAGTTCGGTTAAAGCTTCCAGCTTCAATTCCAAGCTGTAAGCGCTTCTGTGCGATGCTTAGTTCTTCCAATATTTTAACTTTATTTGTATTCGTCAATACATACAAATGAATTAGTATATAATACGTATGTTTCTTGCTACGGTAAATCTTAATTTTTCTTGATGCAATTTAGGAATGATCGGATGGCGGATTTGATCATATCGAAGTGCTAATTTTGCTTGTTAATTGATTTTTTTTATTGATATGGTTTTGGATATTGAGAAAAAGGGGTGGCCAATAATGGAAACTGCTTTGTTTGAATTATTGCATCGTATGTTTGTAGTTCTCTTTGAATATAAAATGTTCTTGGCTCTGCTGAATGTCGTGAGTAGCTTATTACATTTCCGCAGAAGCTAGAAGCGCATATAGTTAAATTATTTTTGTCTTGTTTACTGAGCAAACAAGCAGGAGGTTGGGTTTAGGGTTTGATCTTACATATGTTTGGTTTTTCATCTTATTATGCTAACTCTGGCTTTCCTTCTTTTTTAGAATTTTGGAAATGGCTTCTAGGAATCACTTAAATATGTTGTCAGGCATGGAAAGTGGTAGGCAAGCACCTAATGGAAATTTAGAAGATAGCTTGCAGACTGAACTGCAATTACTTCTGCAGAACCAGCATAATCAGAATACTCTTGGACGGGAGAGGGATTTTAATATATTCAGGAGCGGCAGTGCTCCACCAACAGTAGAAGGATCACTAAATGCCATGGGTAGTTTGTTTGGGAATTCTGACTTTGGAGAGATTACTGGTATAGCCAGTAACAATGATGGAATTTTAACTGAAGATGAGATTCGCTCACATCGTGCTTATCTTTCTTACTATTATTCCCAATGTAACAATAACCCAAGATTGCCCCCACCATTATTGTCAAGAGAGGATTGGCGTGTTGCACAAAGATTTCAGGGCGGTGGATCAAATGGGGACATTGGGAACTGGGGGAGGAAGAAGATGGATCATGGTGGTGATAGCTTGTCATTATTTTCAACTCAGCCAAGTCTGTTTGTTGAAAGGGCAGAGAATGATTTGATGGAATTAAGGAATAACAGTGGAAGGAATCTCTCAAGGAAAACTTTATTTGATCAGGTAGATAGGGGCTCGGATGGTCCAATTGGTTTGTCAAGCAGTGGAATTGGATCCAGGAGAAAAAGTTTTACTGACATAGTGCAGGTAATTACTATGGTGCAACCTCGTTTTATGGAATGTTTAAACTTTTAATGAGATTTTTCTTATGATTATTCCAGACTCTTGGTTCATATTTTCTTTACAATTTTCTTTTTTGTCAACTGGTTCTTTCTCATGGTTTTATAATTTGGTACTGTGATTATTAAAAAAGAAAAGAAAAAGAGATGAGTTCTTCATGGGGATCACCAAGTCAGTCTTATATCTTCTTGTTTTTCTGTTTATGTTCTTTTGAAGATTCTTACCCAATTTTCCTTTTCTTTCAATAAGTTTTCTGCAGTACAGAATGAAATATAGCAATTATGATCACTTGTTAAAACTTCTTGTACCTCATCTTGGCCGCACGTAGAAATCCCCCATAGTTGCATCCCATGAGCACTGTAATATTTAGTGTGACTCGATCCTGCCAGGGAGTCTTATCTTCTCATCTTAGCTCTCGAAGTTCTTTTTTACCCTCCTCTCTCTCTTTCTCCCCATTCCTTTCTGTGAAAGTTTAGCACTGGATAGATGTTTCTTTGGTGTCTTTTGAAAGTTAATTCTGATAGTTTCTGTTTTCCACAGAATTATGAACAAATTGTTTCCTGCATCTTACAGTTTATGCAAACATGATTCAGTTCATTTAGCATACTAGCTATTCCAAAACCTTGGCTAATATCATCCTTAATTGCTACATTAATGTTCTGAGGTGTTGCAGGAAGGACTTGAGCAATCCAGTTCTGTGTCAGTGTTGCCACCACGTCCATCAAGTTGTAATGCATTTGGTGATCTCGTGAATATGAGTGTTGCTGATCCTTATTCAACAGGTTTATCTAATGGGATAGCACCATTAGAGACCCTGCATAATGGAGTTGCTCCCCATGGCTTGTCAGAAGTTCAGAGACATGGTACCAGATCTTCTTCTTTTGCATCTACAGGTTCATCTCTGTCAAGGAGTCCAACACCTGAACTGAAAATAGGGGGGAAGTCTCATAGTCCTGGTCTTCCTCCTGTTGGAAGCAGAATATGCCATGTTGAGAAGAGTGTTCTTGGTCCAAATATTGAAAACAGTCTTTCTTCTGGCAAAGCAGAGCTTTCAGATATTACTTCTAATTTATCTAGCTTAAGACTGCAAAAATATATGCAACAAGATGTACATAATCATGGTCAGTCCCAGCTTCATATGGACCTCCATAATAAGCCTGATCTACAACTGAACAATATCCAATACCAAAACCTGCTGCAGGGACTCGTTTTTAAGGACAGTTCTGAAAATATTTCTCCTGATTCTCATTACACTGATGTAGCTAGGAAAATTGGCATTGCAACCCATCTTAATGCTTCTAAGATAAGTTCCAATGGGCTAGTTAATTTTCCCAAAAGGACTTCTTCTTATGCCAATCTTTACTCAAGACCGAGTTTGTCAGGACTTGGAAGTTTAGAAGAGTATAATGTGTATCATCATAATGCAAGTACTTCAGGACTGGACTTTGTGCCTGGTGCATATCCAATTAATCAGAAGCCAAACACAAGCACAGCTATTAGAACCCATATTGATGCTGGTAACTATTTTTTCTAGATTGCCCTTGTTCATCCTCTACAAGTTTAGAGATTTAGTGGAGTTTGTCAGAATTGACACTATAATTATTAATTTTTTAAATCTGTTTTCCATTTATCTAATTTCCTGGGATGTGATGGTTCAGGATACAGACAAAGTCCAAATGCAATGGGAAACAGAATTGGGTCTGATCTTCACTCTCCAGTTATGGATCCACTTCATTCTCAATTTTTGCTAAGTCCTAATTATGGAGCAAGTTCTGTGGTTAGTCCAATTGATTCTTCTCTGCCTAAAAATCAGTATGGCACTTTACATGGAGGATTTGAGGGTCTACCGCAAGCTTATCTAGAGGCATTGCTCTCTCAACAGAGAGAACAGCTTGAACTGTCACTATTAGGTAGATCTGGTGGTAATTGTGAGTCTTATGGTAATCTGTCATTTGGGGCTGCTAAAGTACCACATGCAGGAAATCCACAGGTGAATTCATTACTTAATTCTGTTGGATCGGGAACTCATTTATTTCACAATCAGAGAATTTCACAATTCAATTCAATGATGGGTAGTTCCATGGTTGGGACTGTTGGCTCATGGCACACAGATAATGGCAACAATCCAGAAGGGAGGTTGGTGTCTTCCCTGTTGGATGAATTCAAGAACAATAAGCCAAAATCTTTTGAACTTTCAGATATTGTCAATCACGTAGTAGAATTCAGGTATTTGATGCTTTATTCTCTGTATTGTATTCCAATTCTGTTGTGTATGTTTTTTCTTCTCAGAAACTGAGTTTCTATAATCCGTGTAAATTGCAGCATGGATCAATATGGGAGTCGCTTTATTCAACAGAAATTGGAAACTGCTGCAGTGGAAGAAAAAGCAAAGATATTCCTTGAGATTATTCCACATACTCGCATTTTGATGACTGATGTCTTTGGAAATTATGTCATACAGAAAGTATGTCTTATCGTTTACAATACTAGATATTCACTTCTTACTCATTTGTGACTACTGATATTCTTCTTCTTCTTGCTTTGTGTCTTGAAATTGCAGTTTTTTGAGCATGGAACAGAAAACCAGAGAAGAGAGTTAGCCAACCAACTTACAGGCCATGTTTTACCTCTGAGTCTGCAAATGTATGGCTGCAGAGTCATTCAGAAGGTTGTTTCCAAATCCTGAAAAATTCATGCACTTCCATTATAGTATAGTTTCTGTGTATGCTTCTGTGGGTGCTGTGGATTAAATCTAGAAACATCACATTAAGAACATATTTTTCTTGAAGGTACGAGGATGTTTATTAGACTATTTGTAAGCTCTATAGATGATTGTACAAGGGAACAAGAACAAAACCTGCCTTCAATGGACTTTGGTTTTGGTGTTTTTGAGGGCGGGCCAGGGAAACTGCCATTGTGTAGACCAAATTGTGTTCCACATAAGTGAAGCTACATGGAGAATGAATTTTTCTAAGATGATAAAGATGGAGGAGGAAAAATATGAATCCTGATGGAGAAAATAGATGCATTGGCGACTGGACATAGATTGGTCCATAGGTCTTTCTGTGAACCTCTAGTCCTTATCTGCCCTCTTCAAACTGTCATATCATGATCTAGTGTTTATAAAGGATAGTAATTTCCACAATCTTGATTTTTTATGGACAAAAGCCAGGAATTTGTCATCAAGAAAAATTATAAATTATTGAGCCCTGTCAAATGTCAATTGTGGACAAAGGTATGATCTATCTTTCATTAGCAAGCTTGTAGCATAGCACCTTAACTCTGGTCCAGTATATCTCAAAACTGTGGCACCTTTCTGACTGATTTTTTTCTGCACATTTTGAAATACTTGTGTGCAATTCTTTCAGTTTTGGTCCCTTATTCGTGCTTGTATGTCCATTTCCTTTATTTACCCGAACCCATATTGCACATTCCACTGCTCCCCCAACACTTTGATGCAGTTGACAAAAAAACCAAAGTCAATCAGATTTCATATATGTATTATCTGTATATGGCATGTGATAAAGCATGATTGCTGGCGTGTTTACCTGGATGCACATGTGAAAATAGCAAAAGGTCTTTAATAGATGCAATTCTTCCCTTGTTGCTGTAAACTGTATAACAGGCTCTGGAGGTGGTTGATGTGGCCCAACAGACGCAGATGGTTTCAGAGCTTGATGGTTCAGTGATAAAATGTGTCCGTGATCAAAATGGAAATCATGTTATTCAGAAGAGTATTGAATGTGTCCCTCAAGATCGAATTCAATTTATCATCTCGTCCTTTTATGGTCAAGTTGTGGTACTTTCCACCCATCCTTATGGCTGTCGTGTCATTCAGGTTGGATGTAGTTTGGATTTTCTTTCTTTTGACCGAGGGTCCTGGACCATTGTGACAGAGGCACACATCCTATTTATTCATTTTCTTATTAGATTTTTTTGTGGCAGAGAGTCCTGGAGCATTGTAATGATACAAATACACAACAAATTATCATGAAGGAAATCATGCAATCTGTGTGCACTCTGGCACAGGATCAATATGGGAATTATGTTATTCAGGTAGTCATAGTTCCTTTCTGATATGATCACATGATTCACATGTCATATTAGTTATACCAACTACTCTTGGTAGTTTTTAAACCACCGCTCTACCTTCTAGCATTTTCTGTTCCACATGCTCATGCAATTGAGTAATTTACTGTCTTTTATTGGATTATTCCAACTTATCACCACTAAACCAGCTTCTATAAGTGCATTGTTTAGCTTTCTGGATGATTGCTGCTCCTATGTTATTTTTCTTCGTATAGTTTTTCCTTATCTAAAAACATTTTTTTAATTAACAGTGGGTTGTGGCTGACATTTTTATTTTGGCAGCATTTACTTGAACATGGTAAACCAGAGGAACGCTCTGCTATTATAAGTACCTTTACCGGACAAATTGTAAGGATGAGCCAACAAAAGTTTGCTTCCAATGTAGTTGAGAAGTGCCTAACTTTTGCAAGTCCAGAGGAGCGTCAACTGTTGGTAAACGAAATGCTTGGTTCCACTGATGAAAATGAGCCCCTACAGGTGCGGATTGCCATTTGCTCTAATTTTTATATAATGTTTCGAGTATGAAACCTGGAATATCTCAATATTATCTTTTGTATTATTTTTCGGTAATTGGCTTTAGGGAAAATATCATTGGAAACCCCTTCCCCTGCAATGTTTGACTAAATATTAAAATGCACACCTAGTTTCATTAATTTCATGAAACCCAAAAGTAAAAAAGTAACGGAAAATTAGACACTTTGACATGCACAAATTGCACAAAATTTTGCAGTCATGCAAAAACTTGCATTCCACATGGCCCTAAAATCAAAACTTCTCAATTTTCATAGTGCCATGCGGCATGCAAGTATTGGTACCTTTATTGTATTGGCCTCTACATTGGCGTCTTTCCCCTCAAAATGCAGGCAATGATGAAGGATCCATTTGGAAACTATGTTGTTCAAAAGGCTCTTGAGACCTGCAACGATCAGAGTCTTGAGTTCATTCTTTCTCGTATTAAAGTTCATTTGAATGCACTGAAGAGGTATACCTACGGTAAGCATATAGTATCTCGCATAGAGAAGCTCATCATAACTGGAGGTAAGGAAGCCATGATGTTAATCTCCTGCTAATTCAATTGATTCCATTTTCTGTGAGTCCTTTCAAAGTCTGACAACTCATGACTTCCATCTTCTATCCTGTTTTTACAGAAAGGCGCATAAAATTGTCATCTGTATCTTCTTCCTCAAAGCTCCCAAATTAGAGCAAGCAAGCATTTTATATCCTGCTACCACGAAAATAATTTACCTCTTGTACAGCTAAAATGATGGGAACCTCTGCGTGTCCAGGATTTAATAGCTATAAATAAACATGAATTTACAGGGCTGCTATAATAAGATGATTTTTTAAGTCTGTTTTTATAAATTCAGCCATGATATATAATCTGGATGCGGTGACTCCATTGCAACGATCCTTTTTGGTTGAGTCCTGAACTAATGGGTGTAAAGTGATTATTGACCGGCCTTTGTTGAGAGTACAAGTTTCATAGTATGTAAAGCAAAACCAAGTGTAAATGAACGGCATCAAGAGGAGTGGACTTCGGAATTTTAGTCGTACATCTGTATATATAGCATCTCTATTCTCCGTGCTTAGATTTTTTGCCAGTTCTGCTACTCATATCATGTGTAGCTGATTTATATATTTTCTTTTTCTCGTGTTCTGAAGTTTTCCTTAAGTCGGCTGGGACGTGCTTTTTGTTGATAAAAAAGGATACATTCTGACCATGTGTGATAGTTTCACCTGGGATTGAAGAGCCTGTTTTCCGTTCTGATTTCTAACCTATTTGTCTAGTTAAAATGTTCTATGGATCTTACCTCAAAGGTGGGGAAAAAAATTATTTATTACATACGTTATATCCATCAATAAAAGATTGTTAGAATGACAATTTTATCCTTGGATGAATGACTGGCCAGTTTTTAGAACTTCAAAGATGGATTAGAGCAAAATAAAGGAAAAGTCTGTTACAAATGACAGGTCCAAATAGTTAACCAACATCCATTTTAGTGTAATAATAACTTTCATGTTTATAGACAAGTGCTCGCCATACAGGCAATAGGACATGCTCTGATTAATAATGCAAAAACATGCCCACGTCACAGCAATTCCCAACTCAACGTGCCTCGTACTGAACAACTGCAAAAACAGGAATCATATTAAAGGATGCTGGAAGTATGGAATAATTGTCAGTATATTAAATAATGGAATAACAGATCATTATATTCATTTTCTTCAAGGAAAATGAAAATGTAACTAACTTGTTGCACCAACACCACCACACTTTAAGAACATGAAGTTATCCAATCATTAACATGGATACACTAGCAAAATGCAAACGGAGGTTAAAACTTTATCAATTACCAGTTCAATTGGCCAACTAATAATTTGAACCAAAGTTGGAAAGTTGGAAAATAAAGGGATTAAAGTATGTCAAGCATACCTAGATCCAATTTGTTCTGAACGCTGCATCTACTTTATTTTTACAATTGACATTAGTAAATACCAACCCAAATAAAGAAGCGACTGCAAACCTCTTTTTGTGAAAGTTGTCTAATACTTCGCATGCTTACACTATGATCATATTTGGTTGATAATAATTATTTTTATTTTATCTTATTTAGAAGTTAAAATAGTTAATTTTTTAAATTTTTTAAATTTGATTCATTTATAATTTTATAAATTTTATTTTAATATTTTTATTATTTTAATTCTATTTCTCAAATAAACATAATAATAGTAATATTATTTCTATTAAATTTAATTTTTATTCCCGTTACGTTTTTCTTTTGCAAACTAAAGATGACCTAAAAGTTTAGTAGCATCAAACCAACTTCACCATAAGCCAAGATTTCCTCTCACAATCAACTCAACAAGGATGAGTAAACTGGAGACACATATCCAAGTCCAACTATCAAGAACGTTCAATTACAAAAAATCAAGACTCTTTCAATAAAAAAAAAACGCGTAATCTATAAACATAAATCCATATTAATCACTTATAATTATATCGGCATTAAGCAACGCAAACTTTCCAACTAGCTAATCACACAAGTAAAGTTAATCACCCAAGAAAGTAATAAACGGCTACCTTATATTGAATTTCAACAAATTTACAATATCACATGTTTTACGTATATGAAAGATGAATCTATTTAGTAAATCAAAATTAAGCAATGCCGAAAGAAACATAACAGTTGGTATGAGTAGATTAGAGAAGGAGAACATACTACGGCGGGTGCGCTTCTTGTACAAGATACGGTAACCGCACTCTCGACACTGAATCACGTCACCTGGCTTCAGAGTATTCTCCATGCCGCAATCTACCATCGCAACAATCAAATCACCAACATTTAAAACACAGAAGAAATTTGTTACTTCTACTTTCCATTGAATTTCTCGAGAAACAAACAACGGGATATTAAAGAAAAGAAAATACCTCCACAGACGTAACTGACTGGCTCCGGCTGAGGATCCATCAGTCAGAATCGGATGACTGTAAGCGGTTTTCGCGCAACTGTTTCCTCTCTTTTTCTGTGTCTCGTCTATGCCCCAGGTTTTGCGCTAAACTTTCTCTCCGAGAAAGCTAATTATATCTCATATTTTCCCTCTCTTTACGCCAATCGGATAACTGTAAGCGGTTTTCGCGCAACTGTTTACTCTCTTTCTCTGTGTCTCGTCTATGCCCCAGGTTTAGCGCTAAACTTTGCCTCCAAGAAAGCTAATTATATCTCATATCTTCCCTCTCTTTACGCCGAGGGGTATTACTGTCTTTTATCACGCTTCAGGTTGTGTCGGTGACTAGCTCTAACTAGGTCGGTCCTAAATCCTTAGAACATGTTTGTCTAACTCATTAAGTTTTAGCAAAATAATTTAATAAAGTATAATTTGCATGCATTCTTTTTCACGTTCGGAAAATATAATTGTTATTTATAATTAAAAGTAAAATAAATAAAAAATAAAGTATCAATAATTAAAAATATATATTTTAAACAAGAAAAAAAATATTAACTTATCTTCATTCATTAATCTTAATAATATTTAAAATATGAAATTTAATTATTAAACATGTTATTATTATTTTTAATGTTAAGTATAAATATTTATTATATTTAATCTTTTACTTTTTTTTCTTATCTAATGTTTAAAATATTTTTATACACATATATTTTTAAAATAAATATTCTACCCGCATACTCTCTTAGTTAGTTGACTAATCAGGAAAGAAAATGAAAAATACTTCACCTTTTTTATAATATAATATTTCACGTTACAACTTATCATTATCATAATAGAGACTATGGATGCTTTGTAACTATATATATATTTTAAACAAAGTATTTCGAATTAATTGAAGTATTTTAAAGCTGTTTGTTCATCTTAATAATAAATATGTACTTTCAAAATTCTAAGATGGTATTTTTGATGAAGAAGTTTGTTTTTTTAAATATTTGTATAGAAGTTTGAGCAGCAACTATTTCAACACAATGCAAACTAATGAACACAGTAAACAATCCAATATTTATTAGGGTGAAGAATGCTCAGATTGTTTAGGTTTGTAGTTTAGAAATAATAATTTTTATCTTTGTTTTAAAAAAAAAATTATTGAGATAAAATTAAATTTTGAATATTTTTTTTAATTAAAGTTATAGCATAACTTATTAACAGAAGATATAGTTATTATTTTAATCATTATTTTATCATTCAATAACGATAATAATACTTTAGTGTATTATTCTGTCTTATTTTTTTTAATTTAATCTATGTTTTACATTTATCTAAATAATAATATTTTAATAACATGCATTGAATAATAATATTTTATTAAAAAAAAATCATTCTATAACCTCTTTCAATATAAAAATAAACAATATTTTATATTCTAAAAAACTAATTATTACTTGAAATCTGAATTACAAGACTAACACATTTTTTCTTGCAAATCTTGAGTTTATTATTGACCATATCATTGAATTGTTTTCTGAAGGAAGCATTGAGAGGCATGAACAAGCAATGTCACCTAGGATTTAACCTACATTTAGTTGAATTTATAAATAATTTATATACAAAGCAAATGTTATTTGGAAACAATAAGGCACAACTATTTTGGACTTCAAAGAAGTTTTCGTAAGGCCAACCAAATTAAACTCTCATTTATATATTGAATATACATCGTGCACTTGGATTCCTCAGTACATTGAGAGAAAAATATCAAATTTACCCGTTGGAATAAAACAAGGAAAAAAAGAGAGTCCAGAAACATTAGTTCCTTCAACCAAAAATGAAAGAAAATATACAATATTTTGTTATAAACCGAGTTTAACATGTCCTCACAATATTGGGTCTCCAAGTTTGCCAAATTAAACAACCCTTCTCTCCAATCAATGTTTCCACAAACCTATTTTTCAGAATCTCTGTTTTGGACTTTACAGAATTGTTTTTCAAGTTCAAGGGGGGTGGAGGGGTTCCAATATCTGTTGTCTCGATAATTCTATTGATCTTCTCCAAGACTTCACTCATTTTGGGGCGTGATTTAGGTTGTCGCACCAGGCACCGGTTAGCTACAACTGCTAGTTTCTGGGCAGACTTGAGGCAATACTTCCCTTCAAGTCTTGGGTCCAAAATGAGCTGGAATTTTCTTGAATCTGATAGGTGTAACTTGACCCATTCTAAGAGCTTTTGCTCATTCTTTGGACGGTTTCGATCCACTGGTCGTCTGCCTGTGATGAGTTCATAAAGGAAAACTCCATAACTCCAGATATCACTTTTTGATGTGAGACGCCCAGTCTGAATATACTCAGGAGCTGCATATCCAATGGTTCCTACAACCTGTATGCCGTCCATGAACTATGTTTGCATAGAAATTTGGAGATTTTCATTTATTTAAAAATTCATAGTTCTCACAAGCCTCAATTGTATCTTTGATCTTTAAAGTGAATCAAAAATTAGAAAAGCTGAACTTTCACAGGATCAACCAGGTTAGAAGCTAACATAGCTGTTTGACTCCTTTCCTTTTTATTTTGTATATTGCATCTATGCATGGAAATAAATTTAGGTATCTCCGGCTTCTATCACACAAATTTAACTACTACTAATTATTGGAGACAAGTAAGAGACAGATTTCTTAGGATTGTAAATAAAAGCATACCACAGTTGAGACGTGACTTAGACCATCTGAAGGCCCTAATCTAGCCAATCCAAAGTCGGACAACTTTGCGTTCCATTCACCATCTAGAAGTATGTTTGAAGACTTGAAATCTCTAAATATGATCTGCAATAGGTACAGTATAATTAAACAACTTGAGTACTAGTTTGGATAGATGATTCTCTATGCCATTATCTGACTCATCATTTAGTAGAGTTAATTGCCATTATGCACAAATTTTATTCATCACTGAAAGTTGTCAATATCGTAGGAAATCTGTGGAAAATACCTGAAACTCCATCCCCTCATGTAGGTATGCTAAACCACGGGCAGTATCCTGTGCTATTTTCATTCTCATGGCCCATGGAAGTGATGGCTGAAACCGACTTGTTAAGTGATCCTGAACACTCTTGTTGGACATATATTCATATATCAGCAGCCGCTGTATCCCTCTTTCATCATCCTCAGCACAGTAGCCCAAAAGTTTGACAAGATTAGGATGCTCAAGAACTCCTAAAACATCAACTTCTGTCACCCACTCTTTGTGGCCCTGTGAGAGATATAAGGAAGTGAGAACTCTGATATTTTAAATAAAAGAAAGACAATTAAAAGAAGCTATATTCTGCAAATTTCAAGCTAAAAGTAAAATTCATGTCACTGAGGAAAACCTCGCTACACCTCACTAATCTTTCCCTATTTTTGTTTAAAGATTGCATGACAGGAACACGCAAGAGAGAGGTCTTAAGTCCACTAAGGATAGGTGTTGTGATCGAATTCATGATAGGGCACAGCTAAAGAAAGTGGACAAGTTCTAACATCATAAACAAACTTGTGGGTGACAAAGAACAGATTATCAATGGACAAAAGGATGCTGCTTTGAGGAAGATCAATCACTAACAGGTTTAAGACTGATGATATTCTATTTACCAGTCAAAAGAATAATCAACATGTTACAATCTGTTATTTAACAATCAAAGTAGCTATCTTAAAGATATTAACAATTCACAATTACCTTATAGTGCAATGATATATGCTCTTTGTGAGCACTGAAACCCCGTCAATGTATACGTGTGTGAGTGTGTAACTATTAAAAAAAAAGATATTAGCATTTCATTCTCAGACAGGAGGGCAGATTAGTATTTGAAGTGCAAATCCACAATGTTGTAAATCATGTGTTTGGTACTCTAACACAATATCAGTTATCATGAATGGATTGTTAAATCAAGGATAGAAACAGAGGAAAACTTGCCTGCAATCCTCTTCTACTTAATTGTTTAACAGCAACATCTATTCTTTTATGTGGCTCTTCTTTGCTCCGAATCACACCCCTATAGACACCACCAAACCCACCCTCTCCAACCATGAGGGAGCGGCTGAAATTCTTAGTGGCTGTTTTCAACTCTGAAAACGTGAATTCTTTAAGATTACTGCGCCTCTGCGACAAGACTGCAAACGACGTGGAAGAGGACTCTGTACTAAATTCTGAAACATTCTGGGAATTAAATTCAGAACCAAACATCTTAAAGTCACGATCCGACATGGAAGTAGAAGTAGAGCGGACAGAGTTGGATTTAGTAGCCTTTGACTCCCCATTTTTATCTTTGCCATAGAAGTAAAAACAGTTCATTTCTCCCAAATTGCTGCTAAAACAAAATTACCAAAATCACTTGACCAATACAAACCAATAACCTTAAACTAATTTATTACAACGTTGCCTTATAAAACAAACAATTATATTTAAGAATTTCCCCTTTAGGTTACTACCAAAAAGGATATTGTGGCCGATCTCAGACCATATCAGTATTCAAAATTTGTAAAATTTGCAAAAAATCTATTGTAATCCAAGTTTTTTATTTTTAATGTTAAAAACCCTCAAATGATTCAAAATTTGCAGAACTCCATTACTTTCGACCCTTGAATAAGTAAACTTGTTTAAAACTCAAAGATTAAACATTTTCAGGAACTATTGTCACTTTTTAGGACCAGAATTCAATTTCTATAGACTATAGGACTCATTGGTGCTCGAAAATAAATTATTAGTATCATATTAAAATTCAATTTTTGAAAATTTTGCAACCTTTAATAATTAAACTCCTAATTAAAGAAATTAATTAAGAGGAAACAAGACTAACCTGTTATATGCTGAATTCATAAACCATCAATCTTGGGGTCCTAAAGAAAGACCCAGAATGCTAAATGAGTACTTGAGAACATCCAAAGAAACATCGAGTTCTCTATGATCTAAGGGAGGTCAATACAAGGCAGCTTGAGAATGATCTTAGCTCACCAACCAAGTAACCCATTAGTAAAAAAGTAAGAAAATATCAAAAGAAAGAAAGAAAAGTAAACCAATGGAAATAAATTAATTGGTGAATCAAAAAATAAAGTGAGAGCGTGTAGGGACAAAGGATTGTAGCTGGGTATTTATCCAAAAAGAAATATAAAAAAAAGGGGATTGCAGAGGACTTCTACTTTTTTCTTTTTTCTTTTTCAATCATATAATACAATTTGGGATTGAATGTTATAATTACTCTCATATTTAAAATAATATCGATATCTTTTTTGCTGGCAGGTGAAAAGGACTTCTAAGAAAGCGAAATCCATGAAAAATGTATGAATAAAATTAAAAATTCTTTATTTAATTATTTTTATTTTTATTTAAAAAAAATTATTATACAAAATTATATACACACTATATTTTAAATATAAAAATATTTTTTTATATAAAAAAATAAAAAATAAAATTATACTAGGTAAATTTTTTTTTTTTTGTTTTTAATATCGTAAAGATTGAGACACCATATCTACCTTGTCCTTATTTGACTTTAGAATCATTTGTTTGTTAGCGTAGTTTCAGGTTGTAGAAGAGGGAAGGTTATTAAAAATATATTATTTAAATATAAAATTAATATATTTTAATTATATAATTTTATAATTATTTTATTAAAATGTTTATTTTTAACAATTACGTAAATAAAATATTTTTTTAATCATAAAAATTTTACATTTTAATTATAAAACTTTGAAATTATATAATTAAAATATTTAAATTTTAAAAATCTAGTAATTTATTTATTTTTACAAAATTTATACTATCAAAATATTATAACAAATAAAATAATTTAAACAATTAATCACCCTTTAAAAAAAATGAAGCTTTTCCAATGAAAAAACATATTATAGCATCTACAAATCACTAGTAGAATGAAAACGTAAACGTAAGCTAAATATATTAAAAACAAAAATTAAGTTTGATAAAAATAATATTAATAATATTATATTTATTTAAATAATAAAAATAAATAA
This sequence comes from Hippophae tibetana, assembly GCA_037013495.1. Classification (NCBI taxonomy): domain Eukaryota; kingdom Viridiplantae; phylum Streptophyta; class Magnoliopsida; order Rosales; family Elaeagnaceae; genus Hippophae; species Hippophae tibetana. Next base: position 139,820,692 of record CM072801.1, on the reverse strand, counting down.
AATAAAATTTATAAATTATGAAAAAATAAAATTAGAATATTTTTTAGTTAAAACATGAAAAAATAAGAAAATGATAAATAACGATAATACAAAAACAAAGTGAATATATCATTTTTAATATATTTTAGAGGAACCTTGGAGTAAGGATGTTAATAGGACGGGAGGAGGCAGAAAAGGGATTATTCTCTTTCTCTATTTAAATATTGCGTGTAATGAAATGATATTTTTTCAGGTGTGGGTATTTTTGCAGGTATATCTTAAATACCTGGAAAATCTTATGTATATTTATTTATTATGTAATTAGATTTAATAAATATAAAATTTAAATATAATTAAATTATTTATATTATCAGTTTAATAATTATTGTAATAATTTATGTTTTTTATATAGTAATATTGAATTTTTATAATTAAATTTTTTATATATTAATAAAAATATTATTTTGAATCAACATTTATTTTATTTAATTATAAAATTTTATAAATTTAAATATATAATATATTTTATGAGGATAATTCACAACCCATACCATCTGTGTTAAATTAAAGTTTCTCAACGAATAAGCTTCTCTGAAACTTAGGAAATGTTTTTTTTTTAATTTATTACAAATTAATAATTAAATTAAATATAAACATTTGTTAAAAACCAAACATGATTATAATTGTGGTTCTCTTTAACAAATACAAAATATTTATTATGATCCCAAAAGTCAATACTTACAGTTTTGTAATGTAATCTTAAAGCACTTTTTTTTTATTATCAAACGCATTTTTATTGGATCAAAAAAATAGACACAAACGTCATCTTTCAAAGAAATAGAACACTTGTAAAAATGATGTTTTTATCTTATATTTATTATTCAATATAATTTAATCTTAATTATTAAACGTTATTTAGATATGGTATTTTGAAAAGAAAGAAAGAAAAAAAGGGTTGAGGGTATAATATAACATTTGGATGGGAAAGGAACCAGGTCAAAGGAGCGTATAATACGTACAGCAAGAACATTGTTAAGAGAAAAACAGGGGTGAAAGAAGTTGATAATTTTGTTTAACCAAATACTCAAGCTAAGACACGAAAACCAAACATGTCCCAACTAAAAAGCCGGCGAGAAGGCCCATCACGACGTGATTTCCATGTTTTGGACGAAAAAATTTAACAGATTATATAAATATTTAGTGTATTTTAATAATCTTTTATATATAAATAAATCTTTATTTAAGTAAAATAATTTTCCATGTTGTCTATAAATCAATTTCAATGTAATAGTCTATACTTCACGACCCACTGGACTATTCTCTCTCTCTCTCTCTCTCTCCACACGTTTCAGGCTTTCAGCTTCATAATCCTGAATCCTCTCAAACCCTTCCTTGGTTGGCCTCTGAATCAAACATCACATGTTCATTAATTAAACCCCTCAAACTCCAAACCCAGAAAATTCACTTCCATGTTCAAACCCACCAGGCCACCACATTATTCAGATCTCCACCAAAAGCTTATAAGTTTGATTGCCCAGTAAGCTTCCATTGCCCAGTAAGCTTAGCTGTCTCAGATGAGCTCCAGTAGAATCAAAGTTTCAAACTTTTGCGCTGCTTTTTCCTTGTGGATTTTAGTTTTGAGTTTGGTGAATTGGTTTCACCTGGGGCATTGCCAAGATGTTAACGACTACGATCAGATTGATAACCCTGCTGTTCTTCCTCTCATAACCCAACTTGTCTATAGCCGCCTTTCTAATCTCACTACTGCTCTCAGTCATGATATTAGTAACCGCTCAAGTTTCTGCGTTCAAGATCCGTGAGTTTGTTCGTTGTACTTTGGACTCTGTTGGGTTGCTCAAAATTTGTTCAAAATATGAAGGAAAAAAAAACTATCAATTCAATTTGGGAATCAGAGTTGATTTAACCTAATCAAAGAGAACTTCCCTTTTTTCTTTTACTTATCCTTGTGTCTCTGTTTTGCAAATTTGATATATTTTTTATTTTAATTAATTACTGTTTATTTTTGAGTGTTTCAGGGAAGCTGAATGGAGTCGAGCATTTAATTTCTCGTCCAACATGGATTTTTTGTCTTCTTGCATTCAAAAGACCAAAGGTACCAATACTTTATATTTAATAAATAAGATAAAATCTGATTCTGTTTGGACCTTTGGATGTTAAGGAACAATGATAAGGATATTGATGCTTTGGGATATAAACTATTATATGTAACAGTCCAATTTGATGTTTGTGTAGCTTTGCAAATTGCAGTGAAAATTTATCTTTCTTTCTTTCTTTTCTGGACTATGGGGTTCAGCGTTTGAAACGTTGAAAGAAGTTATGATGCTGGAAATTCTTATTGTATGTTGGTTAGAGTTGGAAGAAATTAATAGGAATGTTTTGAGTTTTGTTTAAAATGAGGCTACTAACAAATGTGATTATTTTGTAATTTTTGTTCTATATTAGTTGTGACATGCTGGAGTTGAGCAAAATTGCAATATTGATGTTCGACAGGGGAATGGTTCAGATTGTATGCAATTTCATACCCTATCATGAAAAATTCTCTATACAACAATTTTATAAGCTGATACTGTACCACTTATTTACTTTCTTGCAATGTGTTTTATATGTATATTGCTTAGGCTGGAGGAGCTATTTGGAGGTGTGTGAGTGTTTTTTAAGATCAAGGACTGGATAACATTTGTAATTTCTTCTTTGCTGACATCACTATAATTTATTTTTGAGGTTTTTTCTTTCCAATTTATAACTTTTATCTGTTCATGCCTCATGGTATATTCTAACAGGTGATGTCACGCAACGTTTGTGTACAGCGGCAGAAATGAGGTTCTACTTCAACAGTTTCTTTGCAAAAGCTGAGACTGCCAATTATTTAAAACCTAACAAAAACTGTAATTTAACCTCATGGGTTTCTGGATGTGAGCCAGGATGGGCTTGTAGTGTAGATCCCAATGAGCAGGTTAATCTTAAAGACTCGCAGCACATCCCTGCAAGAACTCGTAACTGCCAGGCTTGCTGTGAGGGATTCTTCTGTCCCCACGGTATCACTTGTATGATACGTAAGTATTTAAGAGTGATTTATGCATTATTTCATGATAAGTGTTAATGATTTTCACATGAAGAACATGTCACCTAGGCACCCCTGTTTGTCTTCACAACTTGGTGATACAGAAAAATCAAGCAATAGCTCGTGATTGCAGTCTATAAATATTTCCCCTGGACGTTAACAATGCTTGTTTCACTTTCTAAGATAACCTTGTATAAAATATTTATTAATTAAAATTTTCCAGTACTTGCTTTTAAGGGTTAATATTAAGCCCAAACAAACTAGTAACTTTTTTGTGTAATGCACATCTGTTTTCTTTGTTTAATGCTGACTAATGTCTTGTTTTTGAAGCTTGTCCATTGGGTTCTCATTGCCCCCTCGCAAGGCTCAACAAAGCAACTGGTGTATGTGAACCGTGAGTTTAGATTCTACCTAGGCTAGATATCATTTTATAAGGTTTTATAAGGCTTACACTATTTACAAGTTGTGCATGATATTTTCTCTGCAGATACCTTTATCAACTCCCTCCTGGGCAACCAAACCATACTTGTGGAGGAGCTAATGTGTGGGCTGATGTTCGTAGTAGTAGTGAGATATTCTGTTCAGCAGGATCTTACTGTCCCACAACTACCAAAAGAATTTCTTGCAGCAGTGGGTAGTATTTTCATATTTTACCCCCAATTTGTCACCTAAACCATTAAAAAAATTAAATTGAGATCTCAACTAAAATAACTTTTTATGTCGCCTTACTCTGCACTCTTTTATTGCCATCACATTTTTGTTCATCCTATTGCAGGCATTACTGCAGGATGGGTTCTACAGCTCAGAAACGTGAGTTCTCTTATAACATTTGAAACTAGGCTACAACCACTTGATGTTGATACCTTGTATTGTGTAAATTAGTTTTCTCGATGCCAGTGATATATTTGAAGCTCTAAACTTTGGAATTAATCCTTCATTTCTGTGCATTGTACCTGACCTTCCACTGATTGTCTTTCAGGCTGCTTCAAGTTGACTTCTTGCAACGCAAACTCAGAAAACCAAAATATTCATGCATATGGAGCATTGCTTATAGTAAGTTACTCAGTGAAGAAACAAAGTATTTTGGACTAGGCTTTGTGGGCATATATGTTATTGTTCATGCAAGGCACACCACTCAAAGTAAAGCTTCATAATGATAAATTTTTGATATAATATTTAGATTTTTCTTTTTAGTGTACATCCTTTTTATTTGACTTTCAATCTTGAATGCACAATTTCCTGCAAGAAGCATGCCCATAGTTTCTCAGCTGATGAGATTAAATGTTGTGGACAAAATATTAAATGTAATGTGTGTTCTTCAACTGGTTTGCAGGCTGCTTTGAGTACTCTACTACTCATTATTTACAACTGTTCTGACCAAGTTCTAACCACTAGGCAGAGGAGAATGACTAAATCCAGAGAAGCAGCAGCCAGAAGTGCAAGGGAGACAGCAAAAGCACGCCAACGATGGAAAGCAGCAAAAGACTCTGCTAAGAAGCATGCTAGTGGACTGCAAGCTCATTTATCACGCACATTTTCGCGTAAAAAAGATGTAGATCCTGAGAAACTTAAGATTTTGAATGAAGCCAAGTCAGATACTGATGATAATATATCAACAAATTCAGATCCAATTGATGTGGGTAGTATAGCTCTTTCTTCATCCGTGCAACCAAATGAAAAGAAAAATGAACCTAGGGATCTCATGCAGATCATACATGAGATTGAAGATGATCCTGAGAGCTATGAAGGTTTCAGTTCTGGAATTGAAGAAAATAGTATGGGGTATCTGCCAAAGGGAAAACCATTAAGTACTAATAGCCAAATTTTTAAGTATGCATATTCTCAACTTGAGAAAGAAAAAGCTCAGCAGCAGGAGTTTAAGAATCTTACCTTTTCAGGAGTAGTCAAAAAGGCTACTAATACCGAAATCAGGAAGCGACCCTTAATTGAGATCTCTTTCAAAGACTTGACGCTTACTTTAAAAGCAAAAAACAAGCATCTATTGAGGTGTGTTACTGGTAAAATCAAGCCTGGACGTATTACATCTGTCATGGGCCCATCAGGGGCTGGCAAAACTACTTTTCTTTCTGCTCTTGCTGGAAAAGCAGTTGGATGCAATGTTACTGGTTTAATTCTAGTAAATGGAAAGCATGAATCAATCCACTCTTACAAGAAAATCATGGGTTTTGTACCCCAGGATGATATTGTGCATGGAAACTTGACAGTGGAAGAGAATCTCTGGTTCAGTGCAAAGTGCAGGTATGCCCGGCCCATTCAATTTTTTGTACATCTCAACTGTCAAATAATATATCATCTCAAATTATTAAAAAAATTCTTGACTTTTAAAAATTGCCATCTAATTTTGTGATGCTAGGAAAATAGTTCATTGCTAAGTACTGATGCAATGCTCATGAACAGAAAGTAATAATTTACAGCATCACTTTAGGGTTTGCTGAGGTCATGCAACCTCCAATCATGCTTGTTTGCTAATGAAACGAATTTCCCTGTAGTTTGTTGGTTAAACGAAGATAGGATGTGAAACCTGGAAATTGATTGACACCTTAAAATAAGGACAACAGATTATGGTTTTATGTGCTATTATAGACAGTAACAACTTGAATATGTATGCATTGGCCTGCCTTCTCTTATGCCATTTGCATAATTATTTTCTTTTGCATGTTATATTTCACATAATTTTTAAGTACTGATTCTTGTGAGTGGAATTTTGACTTTTGAAGATTACCAGTGGACTCGTCAAAACCAGAAAAAGTCTTAGTTGTTGAGAGAGTCATTGAGTCATTGGGGCTTCAAACAGTACGGAATTCCTTGGTGGGAACTGTAGAGAAGCGAGGAATTTCGGGAGGCCAGAGAAAACGAGTTAATGTTGGATTGGAAATGGTTATGGAACCTTCACTTTTAATCTTGGATGAACCCACTTCTGGTTTGGATAGTGCATCTTCTCAACTACTAATTAGAGCACTTAGACGTGAAGCTCTTGAAGGGGTAAATATTTGCATGGTGGTTCACCAACCAAGGTAACTTCAAATTTTACTGTCATCAACTCATCATAGGTACTTCCTATGCTATAAGAATTAAGTAATATGTGATCGAATGGATGTAGTCCTTTTTTCAATTGTACAAGAAACTGTTTTTTTATTTACATAAGCTGAAGATAAAAAAAAGTAGACATGGTCTGCATATTATGAAATCTGACATCATATGAGATCTTCAGTGTATTATACTTGTGGCAACTGTTTCTTTGGTTGATCTATATTTTTGGATAGTGATGTCTTTGAGCATGATCAATATGTTTTTCAAGTAGTGTTTTTGAGCATGGTATTGGATTGGAACACGATAAGAAGACTTAAATCTTCAGTCATGAACTTGCTCAAAAGTTAAAAAGTATCAATAAATTACACTATATGTGGCAGTATTTTTTCCCCCTATCATTTCTTGTTAGTTTCCCCCAACTGATGGAACCAATCTCTGCTTCAGCTATACTTTGTACAAGATGTTTGATGATTTGATGCTCCTCGCAAAAGGTGGTTTCACTGTCTATCACGGACCTGTAAAAAAAGTTGAAGAGTACTTTGCAGGACTTGGGATCCATGTCCCAGAGCGTGTGAACCCTCCAGACCACTTTATTGACATTTTGGAGGGTATGGTAACACCAGGTAGAAACTTAGAAGTGAGTTATAGGGAGCTTCCCATCAAATGGATGCATCATAATGGGTACAAAATACCCTCTGACATGATGTCGATGTCTGGAGTTGCATCGTCCTCCATGGATGTAGCTTTGACCAATGAGATAAATCCTACTGATGTTGGCAAGGATGAGCAATCTTTTGCTGGAGAGTTGTGGCAAGATGTGAAAACTAATGTGGAGCTGCATCGGGATAAGATCAAGCTCAATCTTTTATTTTCCCATGATTTATCAAACCGAAGAATCCCAGGTTTATTCCAACAGTACAAATACTTTGTTAGCAGGTACATAGTATTTTATCCCCTCATGTCTTCAAATGTTTGATTTACCAACTAATTTATTTTGGTGGAATGCATAGTCTGAAGTTTGTGTTTTGATATGCAAGCCCGTAAAGGTTAAGTTTGTGAAACTGATTCTCTTTAAGTACTAGAAAGTGGGACAAAAGAATGTGAGCAAAGGTGATTTCTTTTAAGCACATAAGAGAACAGATTCAATTCAACTAATTTACTTAAAATATTTTAACTACCAAATGCTTTCTGAAACAAGAAATGCATTAGGAGGAATGACATGTCATAAGGATAATTGTGTTAGTTTATTTGTTCCCAAATAATATATTTCAATTGATCATGACCATACATATTTCATTATCATTGGTGGTATCTTATTATGTGCTCAAGGTTCTCGTATCATTTTTTGGCTCATTATAGCAATACTTTTTTCACGTATGCCAGGATTGGTAAGCAGAGACTTCGAGAAGCTAAAATACAGGCAGTAGATTATTTGATTTTATTACTAGCTGGAGCTTGCTTGGGATCTCTCACTAAAGTGAGTGACGAGTCTTTTGGTGCTGCCGGCTATACTTATACAATCATCGCAGTTTGTAAGTTGTTAAAATTCTCAAATTCTGAAGGCTTTCTCTAAAATTGCTTTCTGCTTTAGTCTGCAGAACTATCAGATTAATTGACAGATACTTTTATTTTATCATTAACCACATTCTGTTCATGAAAAAGCAAACTACAGAAGTGCTCTACATATTTTCCTCCCTAACGACACACCTATCCTTTTCAGCTCTTCTGTGCAAAATTGCCGCATTGAGATCATTTTCCTTGGAGAAGTTACAACACTGGAGAGAGAGTTCTTCTGGAATGAGTAGCTTGGCTTATTTTCTTGCAAAGGATACAATTGACCATTTCAATACATTGGTCAAACCCGTGGTCTATCTCTCAATGTTCTATTTTTTCACCAACCCAAGATCCACTTTTGCAGATAATTACATTGTTCTTCTCTGTCTTGTGTACTGTGTGACTGGTGTAGCCTACGCATTAGCCATCTTCTTTGAACAAGGTGCAGCCCAGTTGGTAAGCGGTTTGATATTTAAGATGCAAAAGTCACACAATTCGTTTCACATGTCATCTTAATTTTTACAGACAAACTGCTATTCTTGCAGTGGTCCGTCCTTCTTCCTGTTGTTTTGACTCTTATTGCTACAAGAGCATCTGATAGTTCAGTAATGAAAAATTTGGCTAATCTGTGTTACTCCAAGTGGGCTTTGCAAGCATTTGTGATTGCAAATGCTGAAAGGTATGTCAAAATCACAGCTCCTCCAAAATGGTATTTAGATCCACAAAACTCATGCATTCTATTTGGGGTGACAATTTGGATCACACCACATAACACGAACACATTTTTGTTTATAACTAATTGCTAATTGTTTGTGTTTGTAAACATATTGGTTTTTATTATTATAAATAAATAACTTGACTAAAAATAATTTAAATGTTTTGTAATGTTGAAAAATATGCAAGTTTGACAGATTAACATGACAGAATTGATATCCTTAATTATGTGTTATATATATATATATATATATATAACTTGGATCTTCACATGAGCTCTATTCAATGGCATTTTGAATTAGTATCCGAAATTTATCTGGGATTGTCATGTTCCTGGTTCTGAGAAACGATTTAATGTCAACCTTCTTCAGGTATTCTGGAGTATGGCTGATAACAAGGTGTGGTTCGCTTCTGAAAAGTGGCTACGACATTCATGATTGGTCTCTTTGTGTAGTCATTCTCGTCGTCATTGGCATCATCAGTCGCATAACAGCATTCCTTTGTCTGATAGCCTTTCAAAAGAAATGAGATCAAATAACAAATACATTATTTTCACATTCTTTCTATACCATTGAAGTATAAGTTAGAGAGTTATAATTCTAAAGGAGTTCGCATTTTTTAAAAGGAGAAGGGAACTTTAGTCCTTTTAATTCATGATGGGTTTGATTTATTTTATCTGCCTAACCCTTACTCGACCAAGGACGCAAAGAGCAGTTGATTCTAGCAGGGCAGCATAGGAGCAATTCGGTTGTATCTAAGTTCTTGTTCTTTTTTGCTTAGATTCTCTAGGGTAGTGGAATTGCAAGCTACAATTTGTTCAAAAATGTATTTTAATGTTTCATGAAAACAGTAATTCTTTGTTGTAATATAATATAATCATTAATCCCTTGAATTTTTTTACCTAAGGTATTTGGGGAGCATCAAACTTGATTATATACAAAAGACAAATACTCTAAATTTTTCAACATTCTACATTATCATCCCTTTTTTTTTACGTGTGAATGATCTAATCCCTTTATTTTTAATTTTTATAATTTGGTCTCTTATTTTCTTTCCCTAAATTTAATCCTTTTATTTTCTAATTTTCATTTTTTTAACATTTTGAACCATGCCAACCTAAGAGGACATGCAGATGACAAATGCAACAATTAAATATCACCCAAATTCCAAATCACACCGTATCTAATTACGTATTTCTGTTGAAGACTTCAAAACTCGTACACCACCTTTTGATGAAGATAAGTTCAATGATAGCTCACATATTACTGATCGAAGGAATGATACTTCACCTACTTGCATATCATCAGTTCATAATTGAGAGAGAGAGAGAGAGAGAGAGAGGGAGGGAGGGGGGATCTATACTACTGAAGACTTGGGCATGGGACGTATAGTTTTTCCATCAAAAGTTAATAGAGAAAGGTCCAATGCTGAGTGCACTGTTGTTGAACTCGGTTCCCATAAAGTAAAGGAAAGAAAAAGCAAGAGAGAACTTGGGCAGATAACAGAAAACTATCAATGTTGTCACGTTTCATTCGCTCTCAAAGAGCAATTCATGGTCTCTGCTATGTTTTTTCATCATTCTGGTCTAGCATTGACCATTGATCATTCCCCTTAAGCTCAATCTTATTAAACGACATTTAAAACCCACAAACATTTTGTTTGAAATGAATAAACATGCTATCGTCCGAAACAACAAATTGGGAAGCATAAAATTATGGAACTATCGAGATTTTTATAACAGTCCGAACTCCCAATTCCATAATAGTTTCTGAATGCGACACATCAATTAGGGATCATTTTTAATGGTATCATAATCAATCAACTGACTCTACAGAGAGCTCAGAAAATGCCTTTTAAAAAAAAGAGCATTTCTAGAATCCCTATACATGCAAAACAAAAAGATACAATGACCTCGCCTGTAGGGGTTATGTGAATTGGCTTATTGTGGGCACAAGTAAAAGTTGCCCCTCTCTATGAAACATGTAATTAAATTAAAAATCCTATGATCTAATAGAGAAAAAAACGGAAGGGGAAAATAATACCTCATCCTTTGTGCCTCAAGAATAGAGAAAAACCAAATTAATCCCTACTGTGCCAAAAATAAAGCTTCCAGATAATCATCAATATAAGCTAAGCAAGGCCAGTGATCCGTTCTTATTCGAACTAAAGTTGAGACATCAGACACTTCCATTTGGAAGAGAAGATGAAACCTTGGAGGAAGGAATATCAAAATATGAAAGCAACCCAAGTTTCTTTTACTAACATTAACTGAAATATCCCTCTCAGCTACATCTTGAATGTATGTAAGATGAAGTGGGCCTGTATTAAAATCTGTTCTCAAGGTAGAATCATCAGGCGAAGAATCTGGAACATCCTTCCAGCTGATGTCTCTAATGATTCCATCATCTTTTACAAGACTACAAAGTGGTTCGCCTATAACACATACAACAAATGGTGCTAGGTATTGCTCAATAGCTTGGACCAAAGATGATGCCGGAATTTCAAGCAGCTTCACAGATCGAGTTCCGTTGATAGCAGCAAGTCCTTTGCCTCCCTTCAATGGAAAAGTTTCCCTTCCAGTACTGCATGAAGTATCACATGCCTCCCAAAGAGCACTGAACAAATGCGAATAATAATCAGGTATTGCATCTGTCTGGACATTAGGTGGCACAGTAGGCTTGAGAAACATGTCTTCTATGCCTACACTTACACTATGAAGCTGACCACGAATGATCTCACCATTTTCAGTATTTGTTTCAATGCATACATCAACCAAACCAGGCGTTGGTTCCCTTGGTTCAAGTTCAATTGTTACTGGAGCTCTAAACCTTTCCTCCTCTGCCAAACCATTTCCTAGAGGAACAATATCCAATGAAATTTGTTGACCAGAATTGTTGTCACTGTCTGAAGGTTCTCCTAGAAGAAAAGGTACATTATATGATGGAATAGATCCATATGGTGCAGAGGATGAAAATTTGAGCACAGTTGCATATAGAGCAGGAAGTTTGTCTAATTTATTAGAAGCACCTCCAGGGGAATCAACACCCCATACACGATTAAAAGGCTCAGATTCAAACATTAAGCGACAGGATACTATAACCTTAAGACCTCTCATATGTCTAAAATCAGGTATGCATGAAAAATGCCTTCTTAGTGTTCCTAAAATCTCTGAAATCTTTGAATCCATCACAAGCAATGGCGCCTGTGGCTGTTCAATTCTTTCAGTTGCTGGAATAATCTGGACCATGCCATCATCATTCTCCTTTTCATCATCAGTAGGCTCACTATCCCCAATGTCCACTACATAATCAGGCTTGTTAGTTTCCTGATACAAAGATGATAAAGACAATGACCAAGTCTGCTTAACAAGCAAGGGGATTGCCCTCTGAAGGTGGACATAGGATGATATGTTTCTAGATTTCTTGGCATTGTACGAATAGCGAGGTGACTGAATGTTGAAAAATGAGCTGGAGTGATGTGAAGGTGAAATGCCAATGAGTTGCTCTCCAAGGTTCAGCATTTCCCTAAGCTTCCTTCCAGGTACACAGATCAACATCCGAAGGTAAATTCTGCAAAATAGTTTCATACACAAAAAATAAGGGAAACATCGACATGCAAAATCCCAGTAAAATGAACATGTCACATACTTCCATACTGAACAGAAATAGGAAAGAGGATAAAAGGAGCTAGTGCAGTTGTTGTACCTACCTTGCATTATCACGAACCTCCAAATCAGGAAAATAGAGGCAAGTAAATACAAGGAGGCGAGATAGTTTAAGGAACAATCTTGAGCTACTATGGTGCATCAGTAGTGTTCGACATATGCCAAGAACTTTGCTTCCTTGAGACCAAGATTTTAGTCCTGTAATAGGGTCATGTTTCTCAACAAGAAAAACCATAAACTTGGTGAGGAGCTCTACCAACCCACGCGGTGGAATTGTGTCATTTTCGGCAATTCTATTAAATAGTGGGAAGTAAAAAACCAGTTTAAAATCCAATTTGACTTTTGAAAGCAAATGCTCATCAAAAGTTTGAAGTAAACGCTCCCCCAACCAACTATGCTTTTTGCATGACCACAAGCGACCCAAGAAAACAACAATCACCGGTACCAATCTTTGACACTCTAACATTATATCTACCAGCATTCCCTGAGAAACAGAAGTTTCAAACATCAAAAGGTGAAGTATATACATGGCTTAATATGTCAACTCTCCTTTTCCATACGAGAAACCAGCACTAAATTACAAATAAGCATCTTAATTATTGTTGTAAGTCTCACTGATATTCAAGAAGCATATTCATCTTTCACAAATGAAATCAATAACAAAAAATAAAGAAGATAAGTGTTATTGGTAGAATAAAACAAAAGTACGAAGCCATAAGCGTATTCGTATAAAGTTGATACTACGCACAAAAAATAACAATTCACTTCATACCAGAAGCTGAACGATAAGGAAAGCATACATCACGTCTTAACAAAGAAGAAAAAACGACACTCAAATTTCGACAATTTTAGAACCAAATGAAAGGAAATGGAAAGGAGAAACAAATTAGACCTGTAAAGTGCAGAAGATTCTGGAATCCATAAGACTTCTAGTGGTGGAAGGATCACCATCCGAGTGAGATGAAGCACCAATCAAGAACTTATGGAAGGTACGGAAGGCCACAGAAGTTTCACTACTCCCTGCAGGCAACCATTTGAAGGCAGATACAGAGATAATGCCATCTTCAAACGTATTCACCATCAACTTCTCAGGGCCCTCATCCCCAATCAATCCATTCACCGACTTTAAAACGTCAAGACAAATACAGCAGAAACAAAGCAGGTCAAGCTTCAAAGCTTTGAGAGCCAAAGGATCGAAAACAGACGGATAGAGCTTCAGACTCATTTCAACAATAGGCTTCATTTTCTTTACATCCCTTCTGAAGACTAATTCACAGAAACCCAACAACCAATGAATCGATAGCAAACGAAAAACAATAAAATGATGAGTTTCCCTCGAAATCCACATTAGTCTCCGGGCAATCTCACCCTCCTGCCCATCAAACGCGTCTAGAAACTGCGACCACATAGTCAAAACAACATGACAGAGCATGGGATCATACGAATATATCATCCCAAAGAACTGCACCTTGAACATCGAGGCCTGCAACTCCAAAGCTAACGCCACAGGCATTACCATAGACATAAATTCCACCATAGCACACGGCGTTAGAATCTGAGGCCACTCGAGCAAAAAAGCCATAGCCCTTCTCAACTCCTTGTAGTTCAACCCACCCGAGCTCTCTTTACTAATTAGAGGCGCAATGAAGGGGACCAAAGGCACCGAGGTATTACGGATCGACACGCTAAGCTTGTGGGCTACAATATTGTGAATAACAGAAGTAAACAACAGAATGTAACTCTGGGACGCGTGAGTTCGCTCGTTCTGGCACCAGCTCCAGAGATGACCAGCGATCTCAGACAGCAAACAAGGGTAGGCTCGTTCCAGCTCTCGGAGACACTCACAGGCCACAGCTCGGGACTGCCTATCGGGGCCATAATTGGGCCGGTTAATAACTGTCAATAACAGCTCAACGAGACCTTCCAGAATCCGACCCAACCCCAAGTCAATGGAGATGAAAATGGACGTAGCAGAGACCATGAATTGCTCTTTGAGAGCAAAGGAGACGTGAACAGCATCGGTTGGAGTTTGGAGGACAGAACGGACGGTGTCGATGAGGCGGTTAAGGAGAGGATTTTCAGAAGAATTGGAATCGAAAACAAAGAGAAATTCGGAGAATTCATCAAGGAAGAGGAGGAGAGAGAGCTTGAGAGGAAGAGAAAGGTCGCGTTTGAGGAAGGAGGAGAGGGCTTGGTCAACGATGGAGGAGGTAGATGAAATCCATCTATGCCGGCGAGGACCACCGTGTTGGAAATCGTCAATAAGCGAGTCCCAGTCATGGGGAGAGAGGGTTTTGAGGGTGGCGGTTGAAAGTAGAGTGTGAGGTTGGGGCTTATCGGACATGATGATGCGAAGAAATTGGGGAAAACTAGGGCTATTGAAGCCCTACAAATTTGGACATTTGAAAGTGAGTGGATTTGTGAATTCTGAGAAGGAGGAAATCTACAGGGAAGATCATGTGATGTCTGGGGTTCGGCTTTCGGATGGAATCAGCTGCTTACCGATCCTGGGATGTGATTTCTCACCTGCATTGGATGTGATGCATTTCCACGCTTCCAGCGCAGAAGCTCTTTACGAGTGACATGAGTGAGGTGAGCTCTTCTTTGAAATTTCCTTTTTTCCGTTATTTATTCAGTTATCATATAATTTTTTAAAAATTACTCAAGTGTATAAAATTTTAGTCATTCATTAAATTTTATTGAAATTCAAACAAACAAAAAAAATTTAATTTATAACACTTTAATGATTTAAGTGAAATATTAAGCTCTAAATTGTTTTCCTCCATCCTCATAATATGTCAACTCCATTAACGTAACTTTTTTATTCTCATTTTAAGAGCATATTCGATGAGACTTTAAAACACCAACATATATCCTACAATTTTTAGACTAAAAAATGTTTCATAAAAGCTCTATAATTATGCAATAAACAATATCGTGTTATATTTTATACTATATTATTTATTTAATTATTTATGTATTATTTTTTAAATATTAATAAACTATAAAAATATTATGTTAATTTATATTTTATTTTAATTATATTATTTTTATTAATAAATTAATATTAAATATTTATTAAAATTAGTAAAAAAATTATTGTAAAGCAAATAAAATTTAAACATTAAAAACTTTAAAAATATTAAAAATAAATTATAAGGTTAATATTAAACATTAAAAGATAAATTATAAGGTTAATATTAAACATTAAAAGATAAATTATAAAGTTAAAATGAGAAATTATCATAAAGTTAAAAAAAATACAAAATACAACTTAGAGTTAAAAAACATAGAGATAAACTAAAATAATAATTTAATAATGTCTTATATTATTTTTAAATTATCCAATATCATTAAAATAGTGTTCATCATAGTGTATTTTTATTTATATTTTATTTTCAACTTAATATAATATTTATATTTTAACAATACATGTAAGTCTAATTTATATAATAAATATAATATTTTAGTAAGTTTTTAAAATATAATTTTTAAATTTATTATAATTAATTAAATAATATTATTATATAATTAATTAATTAGTTCAATATAATAATTATTATTAATTAATTAATAAAATAAAAAGACTTATGAAAGAATTTTTTTAATTAAAAAAATAAAATCATTAAAATTTATAACAAAAAATAACATTTCAATAATATTGAATTGGTTTTAATTGAATAACGTTTAATATTAAACGGGTCCAATTAGATTATTTTTAAAGTAAAATAATGTGTCAAATTTTTATAATAAAAATATATAAGCTAAATATAAGTAGTGTAATTTTTATAGTTATAAATTTTAAAATTACAATTTTTATATTTAATATAATAGGTTGGAGATGAAAAATATACTACAATGTTTATAATAAAATAATGCAAAAGTTGAGAATTAGGATCCAAATAGCATCTAATTCTTTGAAAAGGCATTATAGTCATATTTTTTAAAAGTAGTCAATGTTTAGTCCTCTAATTGTTAAAAGAGTCTGTCTAGTCCAATTTTTTTTTTAAATTGTATTTTTTAAAAGGTAAAATTGGATTTTTATTAAAAATAATATTTTATTTATAATACTCTTAAAAATAACATTAAAAACTAAAAAAGATATACTTTCCTTCTTTATTCATAAATAAAAATAATTTATCTCTCATTTAAATATCTATCAATCTATTCGCTTTTTCATTTAAAATGCTATTTTTTAACTCTTATAATTTGTAAATTTAAAAGGTTTTAAACATAAAAATAAAATATATAAAATTAATATAAATAAATTAAAAATACACAAATATAATAAGATAAAAGATAAAGAAAAGACAGATAAAATAATAAAAATAACGTAGAGATTAAAATGAAAGAAAATGAGATTAATTAAAATCAAAGGAAAATTAATATTTTTTAGAAATAAGATATAATTTTTTATTTTTATTTTTATATTAAGTGAAATCCAATTTTACTCTTAAAATATTTACTTTTTAAAAAAATTAGGTTAAATTAAGTTTATTTAAAAATTATAGTACTAAACCTATGTATTTTTTTTAAAAAAGTACTAAAATGTCTTATCAAAAAGTTTAAGGACTTTTTATACCTAATCTTCAAAAGTTGAAAAAAATATCAATTATACCTCTTCAGTTTTGACTCTTTTCAAAGATAATCCTAACATACACAAAATGCTATAATACCTTTCTATGTTACCGAATTTAAATGAGATATCTAAATAAAAGGTATAATTGTGATTTCCTTAATCTTGCCTTGTAGTTAAAAAGTATAGCAATCACAATCAATTTGTCGCACATGTGCTTACTTGATACATCAAATAAGGTATTCAATTCTATTTGACTCGTCATTAAGATACACTAAGTCAGTAACTTCTACTTCCTTTTTATCTTTTTTTGGAAAAAAGAAGCATTTCAAATACATAAATATCACTCTTATCAATAAAGTGATTGATAATGGTATACTCAAGGGTTAAATAGTCCATGGTAATGTTGAGCATAGTAACCAAATAAGTTAGTAATTTTCAGAAACAATTAGTTTGTTATGATAGGATTGTTTCTAGTCAGATTGTGATCGAGTCTCATGCATAGGATTATGCAGGAAAAAAATTATTTTTTTATTTTTTGTTCTCTCGTTGTATCGCCTATTTAAAGACCACATTTGCAACTTAATAAAGCAGATGAATTATTCTTATCATTGTTAAGCTAAAGCTGTATATCATACAATTGGTATCAAAGCCCTTAACAGGGCCTGCATGTGAGGAAGAAAGTGAAATGGTATAAGGCAGTAGTAGCTATATACCCAAGTTTGTTAGACACTATGATCATTGCGTAGAGTTGATGAAAAATCTACTTCACTCCAAGGAGTATTGAAACATTGTAGATCATAGATTGATTGTGAATGTAGCAGGAGAAAAAAGATCTTTCTCTTTTGTGGTGGTAGAAAAGGGTCAACTTATTGAAACAATGCAAGGATGATGGTGATGGGAAAATGAAGCATCAAACTTGAAATGGAAGGTTTAACTCAAGTGATAAGAGATTTATTTTATATCCCTGATCTTAAGCATAACTTATTGAGCATATGGAAACTTCAAGAATGGAGGCTAGCAATTGTTATCAAGAATGAGACTTGTAAAATATATCATCCTACAAGAGGTCTCATTATGCAAACTCTTATGTCAACCAACAAAAAGTTTGTTAATGTTTTTTTTATAAACCATAGTGATTTTTCACAAGTGTCTGTTGATGAGCAAAAACCGGCATCGCCGATTCTTGCCAATACTTTGGTTTTAGTATTTATAAAACTCTCGTAAGTGCACGAATCATTTCGAAGAAAATGATAAGTATACTCCCAAGGTCGATCTAAGAAAGGAATGTATGTAGTTTTTAATTTATTATTCAAACTTTTAAAAACGAAATTAAATCCTAAACATCATGTCACGATATTTTGGGGTTTTGTGTTTTTAATCTAATTACATAAAATTAAACATAGATTCAATAAACATTCATGCAAATTTTATCATTTATAATGGCGGAGTATTTATGGATATAATAACTAAGTTAATTATGCTTGCTCATATTATCTAGGTTATTAAAGATATGAATTGATATTTATTGATTCTCCCTTTTTTGTATGAATACCACCTTTGGTGGGGTTAGATATTCTTTGTTAACTAAACAAATCAATTAACACCTATGGGTGGAGTTGATAACTAATATGCTTAATTAAATTAATTCCTTTTTCTAAGAGATTGAAAATGAACCATTTAAATGCCACCTTTGGTGGGGTTAGACAGTTTAAACTTTATTCAAGGTGTCCAAATTAAACCCAAGAATTTAGTTATCCGAGTACTAACTTTCAAGTTTTAAAACCACTACCGAAAACATGTTGTCAATACATTTTCAGATAATAATTCTTATAAAAACTTTTGAAATAGAGCTTCACTCTAACTACCGGGCGATTGTACCATCAAATAAAAGAGCACTACTCTAAATCAGACCGGATAACTAAACCTTAAAATCTAATTTTCAGGTTTAAGTTTGTAATGAAAAATAATATATTTCTCTCTAACATTCTTAATATAAAATCTTGAATAAAAACAAAATCAATTCATTTTAGAGATTTTCACCTATTTAATATTTCGCAAGCATAACAACGTTATTATTACATTATATTTACTAAATAGCCAGCACAGTTAAATTTAATCACAGACAAATTAAATATAACATGTAAGAATAAAGCATAAAAAATAACTGCAAAAAAAATAAAATCCTTACAGAACTTCGACGTTATTCCCGTTGCTGGAAAAACTTCAAGCGGAATTTGCACTCCCATTTATTGAATCAAAAAGCTAAAAAATTACATAAACATAACTAGTTCTTCCTAAAAAGGGAAGAACTCTAAAACTAAGAGAAATTAACTAAGAAAAGCTAAAAACTAAGAAAACATAAGAAAAACTAAAAATCTAAGAAAAGAGAGAAAGAAAGAGAGAAAAGAATGTATTTGGAGGTGTTGAAAGTGTGTTTTGAAGTGAAGGGAATGGGGGTATTTATAGGTGAGGATGGAGAGAAAAAATGAGTAAAAAAATGTAAAAACGCGTAATGGAAATGCTGAGGTCATTAATGACATCAGCATGACGTCATGGGGCGGCTGCACGTGAAAAATGGGGCGAAGAGGCGTCGACGCGTGCGGAAGGGGCTGCTGGGCGAGCAGCGCGTGCGCGGGGTGGCTTTCGCTGCGCGCAGCTCGGCGCACGTGGATTGGAAGCCTGGCGCGCTGGGGCGCGCGGCTGGGCAAATGGGCGCGATTTTCTCCTTTTGGACCTTTTTGACCCATTTTGTCCAATTTTTCCATGTTTTTTTTACCTTTCCCCATTTATTTATTAATATATTTGTGATGTATTGCTTCAAGTATTCCTCTTTGAGTCTTTAAGTTGCGTTTTTAAGCCAAAATACCTGAAAAACAATAAAAATACCCGTGATTCCGAAAAAGACAAATTTATATAAATATATGATAAAACATATAAATATATATATTTTTAATCAATTAATGTGCATAAAATCATGGTTATTTTAATGCTTTTTGAGCACTCATCATCTGTTAGCAACTGAAGATGACATAACAGACTTGTGGAATTGACCCTAAGGTCATGTGAATAACAAAAGTCTCCAAACATTGGCAAGCAAACAACTCATGAGAAGACTTCTTCCACTCAAAATGACAAATAGAGAATGCATAGTTTGTCACATTGGAAAACACAGGACTTCCATACCAAAGAAAAGTCAATAAAGGGCTTTAAAGAAACTTCAATTAGTTTATGCTGATTTGTGTGACCTAATTAACCCAACTTTAAGCATCCTCAAAAGGTATCTATTAAGTTTCATTGATGATTTTAGTAGAAAAGCATGGATTTAGTTTTTAGTTGAGAAGAGTGAAACCTTCTTCATGTTTAAAGTGTTAAGAGTCATGTTAAAAGGGAGTTAGGATGTGTTATATGCTGCTTAAGAACAGATAAGGGAAAAGAGTTCACGTCTAAAGAGTTTAGTAAGTTCTGTGTTGACCATGGCATTAAGAGGTAACTTACTACTGTCTATACTCCTCAACAAAGTGTAGTGGCAGAACACAAGAATCAAACTGTATTAAACATGGTTCGATGCCTACTTTTAGAGAAGGAAATGCCCAAACTCTTCTGTATAGAAGCAGTTAGATGGGGTTCACATATGCTGAACAAGAGTCCAACTATGGTAGTGAAAGGAAAAACTCCTAAAGAATGTTAGAGTGGAGAAAAATCTAATGTCGAGTACTTTAGGATTTTTGGGTGCATTGAAAATGTACAAATCCTTGATAGAGTAAGGAAAAACTAGATGAGAAGAGTCACAAATGTGTATTCCTTGGTATTAGGGAGGAATCAAAGGCGTATTGGTTGTATGATCCTATAACCAAGAAAGTGCTTATTAGTAAGGACGTGGTATTTGAAGAAAATAAGGGCTAGAATTAGGGTAAAAGTGATGAGGATACAAGGCATGATGTCTTTACCCGGATAGACAATGATGATGGGGAGGTCAGTGACTATGATGAGGAAGAAAAGACTGAAGATATAGAGGAAGCTGATGTGGGAATATAAGAGATGAGGGAATAAGATCCTACCACTACATCGGAAGAAAGAATTAGAAGAGTGCCAAGATGGATGAAAGACTATGTCACTGGGTCTGATCTTTATGAGGAGTCACATTCGGTTTGCTTCATGATACACAATGATCCTATTTGGTTTAGTGAAGCAGTAAAGAAAAGAAAATGGACGGAAGCAATGGATTTGGAAATATAGGCTATAGAAATGAATGAGATATGAGAGCTTGTAAGCTTACCAAAAGGGATGATTTTTTTTACATTAAATGGATCTTCAAAACAAAGTTGAATGAAAAGGGAGAAGTAAATAAGTGCAAAGCACAACTAATGGTCAAGGATTATGCGTAGAGGTATAAGATTGATTATAGTGAAGTCTTTGCACCAGTGGCTCGTTAGGACACTATAAGACTAGTCTTGGCTCTAGCTGCACAAAAAGGTTGGACTATTTTTCAGTTAGATGTCAATAGTGCCTTTCTTCATGGAAATTTAGAAGAAATAGTATATGTGAAGCAACCAGAAGGCTATGTCTGTAAAAAAGAAGAACATAAAGTTTTGAGGCTCAAGAAATCCTTCTATAGTTTGAAACAAGCTACAAGGGCTTGGTTTAGCATAATTGAGGGGTATTTCATGAAAGAAAGGTTTGAGAAGTGTAGTCATTAGCACACATTGTTTCTTAAAAATGGAGATAGAGATAAATTTCTAATTGTTAGTCTTTATATGGATGATCTTATCTATACAGGGAATGATGTATAGCTATGTGAGAAATTCAAAGAATCAATGCTATTGGAGTTTGACGTGAGTGATTTGGGGAAAATGAAACATTTCTTAGAAGTTTAGGTTCAGTAAAGTTATGAAGGAATACACTTATGTCAAAGGAAATATGCTAATATTATTCTAGAAAGATTTGGAATGAGAGATTGCAACCCTATAAAGAATCCTATCGTTCAAGGTATAAAATTGATGAGACATGGTGAGGAAACCAGTGTAGACTCAAATATGTTTAAGTAGTTGGTTGGTAGCCTGATGTACTTAACGACTACAAGACCAGGTATCATGTTTGTTGTCTGACTCATAAGCCGGTACATGACAGACCCAAAAACATCTCACATGGCAGCAACAAAATGAGCTCTAAGGTATGTAAAATGGATTGTGAATTTGGGAATATTTTATAGCAGAAGCACTAAGATTCTGGGAGTACCTTATGAGAAAAACTCAGAAGAAGAGCTTAAAGCCTATTAAATTCCTAAATGATGGTGTTATAGCATAAAGCTTATGGAAACAATAAGTGGTGACACTTTCCACTACTAAAGCAGAATACATTGATGCAACAACTTGTGTTTGCCAAAGTATTTGGATGAAGAGAGTTCTTAATAGCCTTGGTGTCCTCTCATGTAGATGTGTGAAGATTCTATATGACAACAGTTCGTCTATCAAACTGTCCAAAAATCCAATTATCTATGAAAGAATTAAATACATTGATGTAAGATTTCATTTTTTACGAGATCACGTGAAAGAAGGTACAATGAAATTAGTTTATTTCGGTACAAGTGAACAACTAGTCAATATTATGACAGCCATTGAAGTTAGAGACATTCTTAAAACTGCGTGATCAACTGGGTGTTCGAAGCATGAATAATGTAAACTAACTTACTGTTAATAAGTCAGTTTAAGGAAGGATGTTAAGCGTAATAGCCGAATAAGCTCCTAATTTTCAAGAACAATTAGTTTGTTATGATAGGATTGTTTCTGGTAAGATTGTGAGAGAGTCTCATGCATAAGAATATGCAGGAAAAAAAATAGTTTATTTTCCAAATTTTGTTCTAATTGTACTGCCTATTTGAAAACCACATTTGTACCTTAATAAAGAATTATTCTTACCATTGTTGAGCTGAGATTGATATCATACACGTAGCACTAACTTTGAGTGTTGAGAAAACAACATAATTTGTAAGAAACTTATGCAAACCATAAGTGGAAAAGCAAGGGATTCAACCTCTTATCCATGAGCACCTTTTCAAATGAAATGTTCTAATGGAAAATAGTTGATTTGTTTGGTTTGTATCCATGTAAATATGCTAAACCTTTAGCCATCAACGATAGAAACTCTAGTAGACCAATCAACGACCTGACTAGCATCATTCACATCAAGGTAATGCAACAAAATCATTATGGACAGGATTATGAATGAAGAAGCCCTCGTTCCAACCCCTAGAGCAACAAAATCATCTCAACCTCATTAGATTTTCATGCCTAAGTGATGTCATAACATTCAATCCCTTCAAGAAATCAACTTCCTTCATCCATGGATGTCAAAATCCATTTCTTGCATCTAATAATGGGTTATTGCGAATATACTTTTAACAAAATTTTAACGCTCATTAACAGTGGGATACAAGTGATTAATAATCTAATTTTGGTGATATTTGTGATATTTTTATAAACGTTAGTAGTATCCTTAAAGAAAAAATATCCTGAGGGATATTATTGACAATTTTTCCAAAAGTTGCCCTTGGTTTTAGGTGAGAGATGTTCTAAACCCAAGCAAAGCAAAACAGAGTAACAATGGTTGCCGCAGCACCACCTCCACCACCATCCCAGGTCCCCGAGTCTCCGATAAAAGTCCCAGAGGAAGCCCCAGTCGGTCACCCAATCTTCTCTCGAATCCGCCTAGCCAACCCATCTGACGTTCCTCACATCCACAAACTCATCCACCAGATGGCCGTCTTTGAACGCTTAACTCATCTTTTCTCAGCCACTGAAACCTCTCTCTCGTCAACCCTCTTCAACTCCCCACCTTTCCAATCCTTCATTATCTTCATTCTCGAAGTCTCTACTCGGCCTTTCCTAGATACCCCATTTATATAAAACCCTGATTTACACACCCTATACCCGGGTCATCAATCTGGACCTCCCAATTGACGACCTAGACAAGGAATATTTCAGAGTATGGAGCGATGATGTTGCAGTTGCTGGATTCGTCTTGTTTTTCCCAAACTACTCATCGTTTTTGGCAAAGCCTGGGTTCTATGTGGAGGATATTTTTGTGAGGGAATGTTATAGGAGGAAAGGGTTTGGGAAAATGCTTTTGAGTTCTGTGGCTAAGCAAGCTGTGAAAATGGGATATGGTAGAGTTGAATGGGTGGTGCTTGATTGGAATGTTAATGCTATTAAGTTTTATGAGTTGATAGGTGCTCAAGTTATGCAAGAATGGAGGATTTGCAGGCTTACTGGTGAGGCCTTAGAAGCTTATAAGGATGCTAATGTTTAGCTCTTTGTTTGTCCTCTTATGCTAATTTAGACTTAAGCTAATGAAATTACGAAGTTGTAGAAATATGTGATTCTAGATTTCTAGTATGTTGGGTCTTTGATTTTCTGCTTTCTGTTTGTGATGTTTGAGATGAAATGGAATTTTCATGTCTGATTTAAGAGGGGTGATGAAACTAAATGTCGTAATGGATTTATAAATTGAGTTATGAAATTGCCTGGTATCTTTAAACTTCTCCAAGTTATTCTACATTTTCTACTCATACATGTCCCTTAATTTTAGTTTGAATAAATACATTTTCTTCCTCTTTGTTCTTTTATGGTTACTATGTTCTTGCATATCAGATAATAGAACGAAGTTTATGTGAGTAAAATACTTTGCGAAAATAAAAAACCATGATTCCTCGTACGTTACGTAGTATATGTTAGATGTCATTATATTCTTCGACTTTGAAATAATGAATATCCTCTTTGGAAATTTTGCTCCTATATATGCATATTTATCTTTAATTATCTCCATCAATGTCATGAAGTGGACGTGGGTCTAAAACTTAGTGAACATTTTACTCATAAATTTTAATTCTATTATTATTTATTTAAAATTTTTCTTTTTATCTCAAATTAATTTTTTTCATATTTTTAAGATGTAATAAAAATATAAAAATTAATTCTTAATTTAAATAAGTTTTTATATTAAAATTATTTTATTAGATAAAAAAATTAGATAAAATAAATTAAATATTATTTTAAATATAAATTATTTTATTAAAATAATTATTATTGATTATACACTTATGCAGTGTTAAAAGTTGTATTGTTTTCCGGGGGTTTGGTACTTTCTTTTTATTTATTTATTTTTATTTTTTTGCTACTAGGGTTTTGGTAAATTTAAGTATCACATTTAAAAAAAAAACAAAATCACCTTAATTTTCAACGGAGACGTTTCTACATTTCGAAGAAAATTTACATAATATTTTTAGATTAAAATATATTATTAATTTTTAAATTTTAGTTAAATTTATGCGATTTAATTTTTATATTTTTAAAAATTTATATATAAATTTTAAATTTTTGATATAAAAATATTAAATTAAAATACACTTGAAATTTTAAAGTTTAAGAATGAATTATAGAATTTAAAAATTGAGAGATTTATATATAAAATTTTAAATATTTAAAGACTAAATTATAGGATTTATAAATTTAATTATAAATTTGCTCAAAATTAAAGGAATAATTATACCTATTTTTTAATTAGTTAAAATTTATTTTACAAAATTAGCAATAATTAACTCATTTTAAGAGGTATTCTTATAGACTCATATTTATTTTTTGGAAAACAACGTTAGTTATTCAAGATATATATTTACAAAAAATTGAACAAATTAATGATTTTTTAACATGACAATTTTTTTTAATGAATACACAATATTTTATTAAAAAATATGAAAAATGATATAAAAAAGTTAGAGATATCTAGAAGGAAACAAAATGGGCGAGTGGCTGTTAAAATCATTTTGTTTGTATAAATGAAATAATTTGGTAATTTTTGAACATATGTTCAATTTTGAGTACAAATTGTATGGGATCAAAAAATAAAAATAGTGAACAAAATAGGTCAAAAATATATAGTAAACAAATTGGTCAAAAAGGAAAACTGCTCTTTAGATCTATCATTAGTTATTTAATTATATCATCATTTAATATTTTATAATTATTTAATTTGTTATTTTAATTTTAAAAATTTAACATAATATTATATGTATTATGAATATTAGATTATTAGTTTATCCGTCAATTCATCCGCTATTTCCTCTATTTTATATCTCTCCTATTTCATCTTCTTGTTCTACATCAAATTGAATTAACAAAATTTGATTGAATATTGTTTGAAATTAATTTTTTTTAATTTATGTGTTTCATTATATATGTTAAATGCGTAAATAAAAGTGATTAAAAATATATTTTTTATTGTATAAAAATGTGTAATTTATTCTTTAGTGATATATAATGTAAAAAGAAAAAAAAGAGAAAGTAAATAGGTTAATTGAATCTGTTTGAAATCTTGGGCAACTGGGAAAGCTCGTAATACAGGCAGGAAAAAAATAACAAATAAATAAATTACAATATATAGTTTGGATCAGGTTTCAGCGGTTCTATTTTATTCTCCATAGATCAGCATGCTCTTTTGGCCGGTTGGACCGTTTCTTTTGAAATTTTAACAAAATCTAGGAGATTAATTTGGTTGATATTATTAAAATTAATAATTATAAAAAATTATTTACTTGTTATTTAAATTTATTTAATATTTAATAATATTTTTATTATTATAATTTTTTTTTAATTCCTCAATTTTCTTTTGAAAATAAACCAGTAAATAAAAAAACAAATATATGAATACGGTTTTTGACTCTTTCTTGTTGTTTTAGATAATAGAATCGAACTTACACCATTCGATTAAAAAAACAAAAACCCACTTCCCCGACAATTTCACAAACATGGTAACTTTATTTTCTAACCTAAACGACAATGACATTTGTCTTTCATATTTGAAAAGAACAAGTCAGGTGAATTGTTCAAATTCTTAATTATTATTCAGAAACGGAGTCTTTATGTAATTAACAATCGAAACAAAATCTTTTGATTGCTGTTATAAACAAAATCTTTGAGCAATCACCGTCTCATTGCACCATTTTTTTTTTTACAAATTTTTCACTATTTTAATAATATAAAATTATACTATCTTTTTTTTAACCTTAACTTTTTATATTTAATTTTTTTATGTCAAAATTAATTTTTATATATTTTTTTATTGTATTAATATTAAAAAAATTATATATAAACAGTGAACCGTTATAGGAAATTACGAATAATACTGGGTAAATATAATAGATACTATTTCTATTAACAAAAAGAAAAAGAAAAATAAGGGTAAAATTACTAGAGAATTCACTTTAATTTTCAAAAATAACAAAAATAATTATTAATTTTAAAATATAAATAATTATACCTTCGTAATTATTATTTTATTATTAAATTTTCTTCCAAATTTTATGACTCGATTTTTTTGCAAATATTTTATTTAATTTTTTTTTTAAATACTGATAAAAGATAATGTGATTATTATTTTTAAACATGTAAGATTTTTGTATTGTTTTGTAAAAAGTGAAGGAGGTGTTTGAAATTTGTAAAAAAGTAGATACTATTCATCATCACGAGTGCACTTAGGTGCAAAAACAGTTAAATATAGCCTGTTTATGCTCTTAGTCTCCTCCTTACTTCATCACCTCCAATCTTTGAGAAACAATAAGCCTTCTATGAATTCTATTATGCCTAATACAACGCTATTAACGAACCAATTTAGCATCAAGAATCAAAAGCCTAAGCACAAAAACCCACTTCAACATCTTCTTCATCAACCCATGTGCGGTTCGAA
Source organism: Hippophae tibetana (assembly GCA_037013495.1). Classification (NCBI taxonomy): domain Eukaryota; kingdom Viridiplantae; phylum Streptophyta; class Magnoliopsida; order Rosales; family Elaeagnaceae; genus Hippophae; species Hippophae tibetana. The sequence continues at coordinate 139,793,332 of CM072801.1, read as the reverse complement.
AGCGAGCACCGACACGATCGAGCCCAAGAGCCCCAAAATTCGAACTCCACGAACGCCGAGGTCTTCCAAATTATCTCCCAGAAAAGATCCACCTTCATCATCATCATCTTCCACTGGCTCTAGCTATAAGGACTCTTCCTATTATAAATCCTCTATCTCAAACGCACCTTCCATCTCTAGCATCAAAGCCTCTTTACCTGAAAATCCCAATATTTACGATTTCTCTGAAGTCTGCTCTGCCACTGGGAATTTCCAGAGAAATCGCTTCTCTTCCTCTTCTTCGTCTTCGTCCTGGAAATGCTCTTTGCATAATAGAGAAGTCATTATTTTCCAACGCAAGCCTCACCGTCCGGTTGATCTTTCGGGGATCCAAAATAGGTTATCGATCATTTGCCGGAGCCACCATAGCAGCATAATCAAGCTTCTAGGTGCATCCCTTTCTAAGAATCATATCTACCTCGTTTACGATTTTGTCCCTGGTGCGAACCTCGCAAACTGTCTTCGAAATCCGAAGAACCCAAATTACACGGTACTCTCAACATGGCTCTCGAGAATGCAAATCGCTACGGATTTAGCTCACGGCCTTGATTACATCCACCATTCCTTGGGTTTGAAGTCGAACTTCATTCACAATCATATAAAGAGCTCAAGCATCATAGTCACAGAAGATGCAATGAGTGCCAGGATCTGCCATTTCGGTACCTCGGAGCTCTGCGGTGAAAATCCAGATGAGAATTCAGATAAACCAGATGGTAATCGTTGTGGAAAACGAGTAAACAGGTTGAGTAGTCGAACAATGAAGATAGAAGGGACAAGAGGTTACCTGGCACCAGAGTTACAGTCTACGGGAATTTCGAACCAGAAAAGCGATGTTTACGCATTTGGGGTGGTGATTTTGGAGCTTCTATGTGGAGAGGAAGCGTTGAAATATAGATTGGAAAAAGCAAATAATGGTGGGTCTAGGCGAGTAAGAGTGATTGAGACGGCGAGAGAGGCCGTTAAAGGTAAGGGTGTTAGAAAATGGATTGACAGAAGGTTGAAGGACTCTTTTCCAGTGGAAGCGGCAGAGAAGATGGTCGAGACTGGATTGGAGTGTGTGGAAGAAGATCCGAATAAGCGCCCTGAAATGGGTCGGGTTGCTGTTTTGATATCGATGTTGTATTTGGAGTCGAAAAGTTGGGCAGAAAGTTTTGGATTGCCTATTGATTTCACTGTTTCATTGGCCCCTCGTTAAAGGTATTAAGATGGAGAAATTATATATTATTTCTAAGTGATGTATTTTACTAATTTTATTAATAGTTTTTATAACATTAGTGAAAAGTTATGTTTTTTTAATAAATAGAAAAAAATTATATACTTAAAATTTATATTTATAAAAATAATGTCTTTTAATCTTACAATCGGTTAATATATTTTTGTTATTAAAAAAATTTGTAATATTATTTCATATTAAAGGTTAATCAAATTAAATTATAATATTTTAAATCTTTTTAATATTTTAATACTATTTAATTGAATTTCGTTCAATTTTATTAGATGTTATTTTTATTATTATAAATTTTAGATATTAGTTTTTATAATTTCTCCAAAATTATTGCATTTATCTTTCTATTATTTGTTTATATCACCAAATCAACCATAATATCTAGATTAACTTCTACGTCCATTGAACATGGGTAAATATTTGTTAATTTACATTATTATGTTTTATTAATTTTTAATTTTTATTAAAAATTAAAATATATATTTAAATAACTTTTTGTTTGAATTTTATTATTGTTAATTTTTTAAATAATTTCATATTAAATATCATTTTTATCTTGGTTGAAGACTTATATATTTTAATTGCATCTTAATCATTTGATAATAATTTATCCTTAATTTGTCTTTTTTACAAACTTAAGATATTAATATGTCTTTTTTACAAACTTAAGATATTAATAACATTATTTGTGATCTAAATGATTAAATAACATCGTTTTTAATTTAAAAGATTAAAAGACATAAATAATTTAATCTAAGTAATTTATGGAATATCTATCTATTTATATAATCACAAACAAAGATAAATATTAGTTTATACGAAACCGAAAACAGTTGCATTTTGCCTCGGCTAGTGAAGGGTGTTAGTGTGATATAGAAAAATTTGGAGCTTTTATTAAATTCAATGTCTTTGGAATCAGCCATGAAGAACTAGTCGTTTATAAATAGAGAGTGATTTTGATCCAAGAGAATAAGCAAAAGGCAATCACGTTTCAGCATATTTTCCAATACTTTAATTCATTAACATTAATGTGGAGCACCTTAGTTAAAACTTGTAACGGGTTTTCCGCTTTTGGATAAATTAAAACCAAAAAATCTACAATAAACATTTGCATGTATTAATTATATTACATGATATGTTAAAAGAGTACACATAAAGTAACATGACTCTTTTTTTATTTTATTATTCTTATTTTAAGATTAAAAGATAGATACTAATCTATATTATAATAAAATTAATGAATGAGATTATGGTAGTTTATTTTTATTTTTTTAAAAGAAAAAAAATTAAGTACGTGTTTGTTCATTTTCACTATGCATGGTGGACAAGAAGAGTCGATGGTTTGACTTGTTTTGTCCCTTTCCATCGTGTGCTCCATCTTGAAGTCGACCAGTGTAAAATGAGGTTCTATAGTATGAACTAAAAGACTTTCCAATATTTTAATGTCTATTATTGTTATTACCAATGGGCATGAGGGAAACTATCTCATATAATATATAAGATATCATTTATTACAAAATTAATGTAAGCTTCTTCAAAATATCAAAATTAGTAGGTTTCATGCATGTAAGATGGGTTGTAAAATAGGTTTCATACTAAATCAATGTATTCCCTCCCTCATATTAACCTTTACCCATACTCTCCAACTTTAAATCTTTTATTACTATTGAAGACATAGAACTTACCGACGATGACCAAATCAAATCGATGAAAGAGATGAAAGCCTTTTTGTAATTCAAAGATGAAAATTCTAGTGACTTCTTCTCTTGTATTCATTTGTGCTTTTGGTTATTCTATGAATTATCCGTAGGATGTATGTGTCAATATATGTAGGTAACTTCTCACACTTTAAATTTCATCATTTTTTTCTTCTATTTATTACTTTAATGTTATTATTAAAACTTGTAGGAAACACGTATCTAGTCTAAAAATAGTTATTTCTCATTCCATATATTGTATAGTATTAGGTTTTTTCATATGTATTATCACCAATTAGTTAATTATGAAGTTAATGAGTAACATATTTAAGTTAAATATAAGTGTTTGTTTGATATATAAAATACTTAAGAAAAAGCAATAGTCTATTTACTTGGACAAATCATAGGCTTATTGTATATGTTAAGCTCTAGGATTTATGTAATAGTTAAGTTTAACTATTGTTTTAATATTTGATACATGTCGATAATAAGAATTATCATGTCTATGTGAAAGATTTGGGTTTGTCAATATTCTAAAGAATTCCTATACATGACAATTTAGTTTTTTGTGTGAAAACTTGAATGTCTTTTTGTATCGGTGTTGATTGTTAACTTATATTAATCGTTTGATTTTTTGTTAAACTAACTCTTTAACTTTGATGAGAATAGTTTTTTTGTTTGTTTGTGCAACCTTAAAGTTGAAACCCCTCAACTCAATTACCATGTTTTTCTTGTTAAAAAAAATGTATTTTTTAAACTACAATGGCAATGGTAGCATTTTACATTAAATGTGTTTTCTAAGCTACAATGACAATAGTAGCATTTTGCATATATTATTTACACCTTTTATGATGAATAACATGTTGATTTTAATGGTTGCATGGTGTTTAAATGACATTTAATAAAAAGGATATCAAATTTCACGGTACTACAAAACATTGGCACAAGATGTGTAACCCTCTAAATTTTATAATTACAACATCTATGATACTACTTTCTAAGGTAGATCTTTTAATAACTTTGAAATATTACTGATACTATTAAAAAAATATTGAAATAATTGTCCTTTTTTTGTTTTGGGAGTACAGTAAATATTATTATTTTGTTGAATATATTCTCATTTATCACCTTCAGTGAATTCTTTTAAGTTTATAGCTATTATAGTAGCTATCAATTTTTCTTATATTCAGTTTTTCAAAATTAAACTTTATAATATTATCATAATGTGTTGTCTAAGATTTGACTACTTACTTTTCTTTTCTTTTTTTAAACCTTTGATTTATATCTAAATCCACATGTATACATTCAATACATGGTATCTTGTATTTTCTTCTCTTGCAATTTTTTAATTTTAATAATAATTTTCTTTTACAATTTCAAATGAACTTGGTTATTTGACTATGCATATTATATGTAATAATTTCTTGATCAAATTTGAAGAATATACCAAATTCAACAACGAAGATTGGAGTTATGAAAATATGGGAAAGTCGTTGAAGTTGATTGAGATGACTAAGAAATGAAGACATTTTATTGTCTTTAATTATCTTTTTTTGGAAGAATTATTTTGAAATTATTGTAATTTTGTCCCCTTGTTAAGAAAATATATGATATAGAACATAAGTCATAAGAAAATTTAAAGAAAATTTGTATCTCTGATTATACTTTTAGTTCTATAGAAATAGTCACTTTTACTTCATAATAAAGTGAGTCGGTAAAGAAAATTATGAATACATATGATTTTTAAATATGTTTTTAATTGGTACTAGAAACTCAAGATTTTCAAGGAAAATGCAACGTGATATAATATTTATATGTATATCTTCCTTACTCTTTTCATCCTCTTTTTTTAATAATTTAATATGAATTTTTACTATTTAATATAAAAAAAAACTCTCCAAGTTCAAGAAGGTACAAGGTCTTGCAGTTTGTGCATGGTTTTTCAGTTTTTATAATATCTTACAGTTTGTTTGTGCAAGACCTTGTAATTTTTGCAAAGTATTGCAATTTTCGCAAGGTATTCTAGTTTGCACAACAACAATTGGTAAATTATGTTATTAGGGATTCTGTTTACATAAACATATTTAGCGCTATTAACATTATTAATCAAAGTGTAATATTTTGACTTAATTTTTTTCAGTTTCACAAATACATTTGAGCTTTCTGAAGATATAGTTCAACGATAAACAATTCTTGCTCAATTGGATCAAGGTTTTGGTGTTGTTTTACAATCATTATAAAATGTGAATCTTGAACTTTCTTACCTCTACTATATCTTATATCATTGTACAAAAAAAGGGTATCTTATGACCATAATTCTAAACTCTTAGCCTCCTCCATGATCCTATGCAATAACACAAAACAAAATAATGCCATCTTAATGATGTGCTGCAATTTACAATATAGTTAAATTTCATGGCTTCTTTTGAAAGAAGTTAAAAATCTATAATTAAAGAATAATTTTAATAATTAGCCTTGAAATATGATGGTGTTAACAAAAATATTAAAGGTAATTATAACAAATTATATAAAGCCAAATTACTTTCACTCATAATCATTAATGAGAGTTTGGTATAAACATTATAGTTGGATAGAAGATTTTAGAAAAGTAATGATGACAATAAGAACTTATCCAAATTTTTAGCAAAAGTTAAACATTTTCTTTGAACAAATTGTGGAAATTAAAACCTCAATCTCATTTATCTTCAAATGAAAATTCTAAATTATCAAATATGAATATTTATTAATTATGAAAAATATTAATTAAATCCAAGAAAATAAAAAGGTAAACTTATAATCACAGTGATATCTTTTAATTCTCTACAAAGTGGGATGACAATGAAAAAAGTAATTTGAAAATAAAATAAAATTATATTATTGGAAGATTTTCATAAGTAAAATCAATTATATGAAAGTTAATTGTTTTTTTAACTTAAATAAGTAATCGAGATCTAGACGAAGGATGAAGACACCAACTCATAGAATCTTTTTGTGAGTTCTATATCAATTCAGCTAAACCGACCTCACAAACATGAATTAAACAAATTACACAATGAAAATACAAAACAACATGTTTAATTCAACACACAATTAAAACACTTAATATATATGAAAACAATAGTTTGTAGTAAATACACTAGTGATGATATGATTTATAGGCTTCTATCCAAATTAACAACATACATATATAGCAATTAACACATAGCATATGATACGTGCATACATATCAAAAAGCTAAAAGGATTTACAATCACTTCAATACTTTGTATGTGGGAACATATTAGTAAATGATGATTGTACTCTCACAGCATACAAACAAACATACATAACAAACCACAATAAAGAGTCTGACACTTGATATACTTCCAAGGTAAGGCGATATATACTCCTTAGAGACTCGCAACAAATTGCATGCAGATAAAAGACAGATTATACTAACTCACAACTTGATCATGCATGACTATAAATAAGGAGTCCAAGACCTGATACATAATCAGGTTAAGGAGATACTAACTCATTAAAGACTCAATACAAACTCATAAGCAGCGAAGATATAAACACTTGATAGATAATCACAATTACATTATAAATAAATACAAACATGTAGTATAATAAAGCATCAGATATAAAATTAAACAAACAGAAAATATGTGATTAATATTAAAAGTTTTCTAATTAGAGTTTAAATTTCAGTATGTAAAGACATACATCATTTAAACTCTGATTGTACCGAGTATGCATAACATTGAATATAACAAGGTAAACTCACATAGAAATTATATCTATGTGGTAACATCTTCGGGTTACTTAAAACAATCACTCAGCGGTAAAAAATCCACTTAGTAATAAAACAGTTACAACTCTAAAAGAAATAAAACCACCAATATTTTTATCAATCAGGACCTCTATCTGAACTGTCTATTGTTGCTCTTACTTGTTGTTGTCATAATGACCTGGTTTGATACATGAACTCAACTTACTTTCAAAGCTAACATCACCCAATATGGTATGATTAGAAACCGTAAACTAGTAATGCAAAAATGGGAACCTTCCTCAAACACTAACAATTAACCATCTCTGTAAGACAAACAATAAACCATAAACCATCAATGGACACACAGTATAATATATGAGAACTCAAGGAATTTAATTCAGTTTACTTTCATAATAAGGTTCTCATATAAGAAGAAAAGTTGTACGAGGATAATTACATGTTGATACACAGCTCACACAACTACGAATCATTAATATCGAACAATATACAAGGTATTAGTGATCCAAAAATTAATGTGTCAATTTGACAAAGTTTCACTAAATATTTTCTGAATGCTAAAACAAAAAAAAAAGATATATATAGAAATCAACCAAATTATTGACAACCTTGCCATAAACTTTGCTAACTACCTCGTCAAGGGAGGTGTGTGTGATGAGATGGGTGGTAAGTGTTAAAAAATCTTATTTTTTATTTTTAAAATTGTCTAGTAATTTTCGTAAATATTTGCATTTGAAACGAATCAAAAATTTAATTAAATTGGATTTATAAATAATTTGTAGGTTATTTAAATTAAATATTATGACTATTGATAAAAAGTATTAATTTTAATTGTTTGTATATGAACCATATAATATGATATATGCATACAAAGAAAAAAGTAATCCTAAACTTACAGGGTTCTGTATTTACATTCGACCGCCTCTTTTCTAAACTGGCAAATTGGGCGAGCACTGAGTAGTGAAGTTCTAGGATGGCATTTCGTGAGTTTCGGAAAAGAATAGGGTCATTGGTTCTCCATCATCACCATCATCCTCAGATTTTTCTTCTCAAAGGTTAGCTTGTTTCCCCTACACGTAGTTCTTTTCTCAGAACACCATTGATTACGTCGCATGATTTTAGGGTTTACTATTTTGTTCCTTTGTTGCTTTAATCAGTGTCGTTTTGGCTTTGTAGTGGCAGTTTGACGAAACCTTGTTTAAATACTTGTTCTATTTTACGATGGGTTAAAGAGAATATGTGGTAGTTAAAGGAAAGATTTTTTACTTTTGTCCTAGTGTTATTTGATTTCTACGAGTGTAGGAAATCAGAAGATAGGAAAACCCAACTTCATCAATTCAAATAATTAAGAACTACTGCGTTGATTGAATATTTTGATAACTCAAACTGTTCCGACATTTTACTTTTAACAGAAATTTAGATTTTGCTAAATGTGAAAACCAAAATACAGATGACAATTTGATGTTTCATCGGTTTCTTAAAGTAAAGGAAGAGCATTGTATTATAATTAGAATGTACCCTTTCTCAGCTGCGGTGAGAATACCACCTTTGAACTTTGTTTGTAAAATTTATACAATAGGAGAAATAATGAAGGATATGGAGGATCAAGAATAAGCTCGACTTTTGATGAGAAAATATGGAGGATCAAGAGAACAAGATGTACGATTGGTTCTTGTTGGTGTATTCCAAGGACAGATTAATTTAACCTTCTTTACCATAAAACTTTACTATTAGAAATTTTAGTGGGTTAGTACTTTGTAGTAAGGCCTGTTATGATGCATTTGTGTTGTGACTGATGGTTGCTTTGTGCTTCAGTGTTAGAAATACTACTACAAAGTCGTGTCAAAAATGTAGTATTCCCTTGAGGTTAGAATCAAGGTTGGTTTCTTATGTTTGTTGTATGAGAGTGTGTCTTATGTTTCATTCTAGAAGATCTAATTTATGATCTATCTCCATTAAATTTCAAATTAAAATCTAAGCTAATTACGCATGAGCTCCCCTATCGTTAAAGCATTCGTCATCAACTTCTTGCTTTTTTGGGTAACTTAAGAGTTGAGACATCCTTTCAAAGTTCTTTTAAGAGGTTTATAAGAAAGAGTATATGTTTGTAAATTTCTTGCCCTGTTTCCTGTAGTTCCATCAAGATAGCTCACTTTTTGTCTGATCGTTTATGGGTTTAAGTGGATATCTTCACCTAGATACATGGTTTACGGTATAAATGGAATTCTAATAGGTGTATTAGAGTTTATTGATCACTTTATGTGTGTCTTTGTTATATATTTGTACGAAATTGTATGTTTACTCTTAATTTCAAATCTTTCCTGGCAGAGATCTCCTGGAAATTTTCTGCATGTGCTTTCTTAAGTAGATTTGATTTATTAGAAAGAGGGATTAAGACGCAAGTGGATTTAACTGGCCCTTCTGCCGAAGCATTGAGAGATCATGATACCAATATGAATTCTAGTTCTGACTTGGATAATGCTCCCACCCAAATAAATTCTAGTTCTGACTTGGATAATGCTCCCACCCAAATAAATTCTGATTGCAGTTCCTCCGTGAAATATTCTGCAGTATCCAAGTTAAAAACATCTGCAAGGCATGATCTTGCCATGATATTTACTTGCAAGGTCTGTGAAACAAGGTCTGTGAAGACAGTCTGTCGTGAGTCATATGAGAAAGGAGTGGTGGTGGCACGATGTGGTGGATGCAATAATCTGCACCTGATTTCCGACCGACTTGGGTGGTTTGGAGAACCAGGGAGTATTGAGGACTTCCTGGCTGCTCGAGGAGAGGAGGTGAGAAAAGGTTCCGTGGATACATTGGGTCTGACTCTTGAAGATTTAGCTGGGAAGAAACTTTAAATTTTTAAAAGTAAAAGGACCATCTTAAATATATTTTTCTCATTCTGTAAAAACTGTTGCTGCGTGAGGCCCCCTTCAGCTACTGGTTAAAAATGAGAAGTGGTACAAGTTAAAAAAGTAAAAACCCTTGAGCTTGTGCTAGTGAGTAACAATATTGAATACAGTTTTATCGTTATTATATTTTGTTAAATATATTTTTTAACATAGAAATATGAAAACATAGTCTTTTACTTCCACTTTGTTAATTTTATTTGAATAAAGAATGGAAAAATTAGGTAGTTTAATTTTGATGGATGAAAAAATATTTGACATATGAAATGAGAACTTAAAAGCTATAAATATGGTTTTATTTTTTCATTGTTTATCATCTCAAAAATAAAGAAAAACTAGAAGTTTTGAGTGAGCTTGTAATGGTTTTTATTTTTGATTGTGTGAGAAAATTATTGAGAGTAGTTGTAACAATTTTTTACATTGTGAATTTTTCTTTAGTTGTCTTTTGACAATAAAAGTATTTTTTCTCTAATTTTGAGTTTTTATTATAATTCTTGTGTTGTGTATTTAATATTTCTCTATCATTTTGATATTATGCTAAGGAAGATCTTGAAAAGAAAAATTTGTGATTATATTATTTAATTTAAATTTTTTAACAATGATAACATAACGTCATATCTATTATTCTTCATATCACAACCTTTATTAATTGGTAATGTAAATGAAAAAATTATAAATAATTTATAAAAAATATAAGTATTAAACTATAATACTACTTGAAGGTTGTCTAGTAAGAATTTATGGATCAAACATACACTGAGATATTGATAAAGCTATAATATTTTTAAACAAAAATCTAACGCTTAAATTGCAATCCCACATCAAATGACAGAATCATGATTTAATATTTAATGGGATTGGATTATTATAACATGTTTTATGATTTTTTGGAAATAAAATTAAAAAATATATAAAAAGTGCATTAAATATGTTATATAGCTAAACCTAATGTACTATAATATTAGTTTTAGCAAAATAAAAAATACCGCAAAACAACGATAGTATTCTTCTTCATACTCAATAATAAGATAAACAAAGATCAAACATAAAAAATATGCGAAAAAGATTACTATTCATTGTAAGATTTTGTTTGCTTTTTATAAATTAATATATAAAAATAGATAATTAATTCTTTTTTTTTCAAAATCATAATATATTCGTCCTACTTAAGAATAACATATTTGTATTCCCACAAGCCTTTTTTTGATTATTATTGTTTTCTCTTTTTAATTATTATTGAAAAATATATGTATTAATCAATTTTAGAAAATAAAAAACTTGGAGGAGCCAAGGCTCTTTTCCGTCATATACATGTGTTATTGCTCTATTGCCCATATTCCATATTTATTGTTTGAAATAAAAAAATTAAGAAAATAAAAATGTTTAAAAAATCCTTACATAGTCAAAATATCTATGAATAATACAGTAACATATCTTCTTTTAAATAAAATCATATGTCACGATTCAAACCATAATTTAAAGCGGAGTTTTTGTTTAATTTGATGAAATCATATTACTTTATTTATTTTTTGTTATATATATATATATATATATATATAATTTAATTTTTTTTTTAAATTTATAACAGTTATTTAACGTTAATTTATTTTATTAGTGATAATTAATAACAATCTTTTAAAATCTTTTGAATTCATAATAGTGTAGTTTTTTCCACGTATAAGTTTTTATTGGGAATCCACCTCCTTGATTGTCAAAGTTAATACATTTCTATTTTAAAAGGCTAACAGAAATAATTAAAGTAAATATAATATTAATATATGATATTTTTTATATATTAATATATTCTTCAAAATATATATCGATATAATATTTTATATTTTTATTATATTATAATTATATTTAAGTCACTAATTTTTCTTTCTTTTTTATAATATCCATGTATTTCTTTTATGATTAGTAAAAAGAAATGTATTTTTTTATGAGATGTATATTAAATTTTTTTAAATTACTCCGGTTTACTAATCATCGAATGATAAAAAATACATTTTTTTTTACTAATCATTGCGACGAGACTCGTTATTACAAAAATATCAAATGACTACTCAGAGCTAATAATTTTTTTTATTAAAATATTATTATTTTTTGTTAATTAATTAAAAGTAATTAAAATACAAATATTTAATAATAATAAAGTTATGATTAAAATAAAAAATTTACAAAATATTCTTTTTTAATATTTATTAATTGAGAAATGTTTTATTTTAAGGTTTTATTGATTTTTTATTTTTTATTAAAAATTAAAAGATATATTTAAATAATTTTTTGTTTAAAATTTATTATTATTTATTTTTATTAAATTTTATTTTTATTCTTGTTGAATATAACAAAAAATAATAATATTTTAAATAAAAAATTATTAAAATAATATAAGTTATACTTAATTAATATTTTTTAGAAAAATAAAAATTAAAAAATATTATTTTTAAGTTGAACAACTAATTGAGACAAATAAAGTAAATGTTCTGTAACAACTCATCGTCAAATACAGTACAAGGGCTTAGCCACGTCAATAACACAAGTCAGACATTGTCTTGCACAAAAGTCATTTGCATTTCGATATATAAAAGTTGTTCAGATAGTGATTTAAAGATATAATTATCTTCTTTTTGAGTGAAAAATTCAAAGCATACCACTTTCAGAGTGTTTGGAATATAAAATCCTTCTCACCAACCAACCCTACTATGACCAACTACTTTTTTAGGCCAGGAACCGATATCTTAGATATTTCCATAATTATTTTATTTTTATTAATTTTACGTAATAATATTATCCTTTTACATTAATGCACACTTAATGTTTTTTTTTCTCTTGTCAATACAAACATTAAGTTACTAGAAAAATTAAATTGAATAATATTTTTTAAAATTAAGATAATAAAAATATAATAAAATTTAATTAATAAAAATTTAATATTAAATGAGTATATTGATCTAAATTAAATTTAAATTATGATTTAATTTTTAAAAATATATAAATTAAATTAAAAATATATTATTTTATGATTATAAATTTTAATTTTCAATGCTACGTTATCACGATATTATTACCTGCTTGAAATATTAACATGACTTTAAATCAAAAATTGAGTATGTCAATATTGGATATGATGTTTTTAAGTATGTAACAAATTACAGTATAAATATTTATGTGATAGATATTTATTTATTAAAATTATAAATTTTATTTTTTATTTTATAATTAACGAATATATTAATTATAATATTATCATAATTTATAATAAATAATTTTTTTAGTGTAATGAATATTGAATTACTTCTAACTAATTAATTAATCGTTTTTTTCATTCTTTACTCTCTTTTATCTGCTTTTCCAATTATTATTAGATAAATTAAGAATAATTATATTAAATTATAATTAATTTAAACGGGTGATAATATATAAATATATAATATAGGTAGTTAAATTTGATAATAAATATTTTAATAAAATAATATATAATTTATTTTATGTATTTTTTATATATTAAAATAATATTATTATAAAAATTTGTTTAAATTATTATTTTTATTTCCTTACATTTTAAAACTAAAAAATATATTATTTTAAATTTGTTGTAAAACAAAAAATCAACGTATATTCTTATAATTAAAATTCATATAAATTAAATTAACTATTTAATATATCTCTGATCTACTTCTAGTGGGATAAAATTTATATATATTATTTTATTATGTATAATAGATCTAATTTTATAATTAAATATTTAATTGTATAAAAATAATAAACATTTCCTTATAGTGAGAAACAATATTTTGTCAAATTATTGTTTCTGTATTTTTGTATTTCTCTGTATACGAGTATAGTATTTGTATATTAAGAAAAAACGGAAAAGAAACAAATTACACTATTATTAATTTCCATTATTATTCTTGTCTGCCACATTTGCTTGTTATCTGCCATACTTTACTTCAGTGTTGTCTGCCACACAACCCACATGCCAACACTCCCCCTTAAGGTGGTGCATATATGTCTCTTATGCCCAACTTGTCAAGTGAGTTGTAAAAATTCTTTGCAGACACAGATTTTGTGAGTATATCAGTCAATTGATCTTCTGACTTAACAAATGGAAGCTTAATAATCTTTTCTTCAAGATTTTGTTTGATGAAGTTTCGATCCACTTCAACGTGCTTCGTGCGATCATGTTGGACTGGATTGTGGGAGATGGCAATGGCTGCTTTGTTATCACAAAATAAATTCATTTCAGAGTTAGGAACAACACCAATCTCAGTTAGAAGTTTTTTCAACCACAGGAGCTCACATATTCCCTTGACCATTCCTCGAAATTCAGCTTCAGCACTAGATAAGGCAACTACCTTTTGCTTCTTGCTCCTCCATGTAACAAGATTTCCCCCCACAAAAGTGAAGTATCCAGCAGTAGATTTCCTATCCTTCATATTCTCTGCCCAGTCTGAATCTGTATATCCAAGGACTTCCAATTGACCATTCTTTGAAAACATAAGTCCTTTCCCAGGGGAGGACTTTAAATAACGAAGTATTCGCATGACCGCATCCATATGGTCTTCACTTGGGCAGTGCATGAACTGACTCACCACACTCATAGCATAAGCAATATCAGGTCGAGTATGAGATAAATATATGAGTTTACCTACTAACCGTTGATATCTCTGTTTATCTGCTGGTACTTGGTCCACATATTCTCCGAGTTTATGATTTTGAACCATTGGAATATCGACAGGTTTACAATCTAGTAGTCATGCCTCTTCCAGTAGGTCCAGAGTATATTTTCTTTGGGAAAGACATATGCCTTGTTTTGATCTTGTTACCTCAATACCTAAGAAGTATTTGAGCCCTCCCAAATTCTTCATTTCAAACTCATTTGACAGTTGTTCTTGAAGCTTATAGATTTCTTCTTTATCATCTCCTGTAATGATCATGTCATCTACATAGACTATAAGGGCTGTTATCTTCCCTAATCAGTGTTTTAGGAAAAGAGTATGATCAGAGTTGCTTTGTTGGAACCCATATTTCTTCATTGCTGAACTTAACCTACCAAACCATGCTCGAGGTGATTGTTTTAGTTCATACAATGCTCGTTGTAATCTACATGCAGTTTCTTTTCCGGTTGTAACAGTATATCCTGGTAGGATATCCATATAAATCTCTTCCTCAAGATCACCATGAAGGAAGGCATTTTTTACGTCAAGTTGGTGCAATGGCCAATCTAAATTTGCCACAAGAGATAACAAGACTCTAACGGTTTTTAGTTTAGCCACAGGTGAGAAGGTTTCTTGATAATCTATCCCGTGTTTCTGTGTATATCCTTTTGCTACAAGTCTCGCCTTGTATCGATCAACTAACCCATATGCTTTATATTTAATGGAGAAAATCCACTTGCATCCTACCATATTCCTCCATTGAGGCAACTCGCTTAACACACATGTGTTATTCTTCTGTAATGCCTCGAATTCCTCTTTTATAGCTTGAGCCCACTTTGGATCAGATACGGCTTCTTCAATGCTACTTGGAATTTGACACGAGGAGAGTGTTTGTGCAAATGCCCTGATAGGTTCTGATAACATTTGAGTAGATACATAATTTGCTATTGGATACTTGGATTGTCATTCTTCTCTTTCTGGGGAGTATCGATTTGGAGGTTTGCCTCGATTGTGTCTGAAAGGTAAAACATAACCAACAGATGTATCTATAGCATTAGTTTGTAAAGGTGTTATAGGATAGCTTACCTCAGGAGTATTCTCAGCAGGAGGATCATTGGGTACTAGGGAGTGGAGTGGTACATCAACCACTTCATCTTCTAGAGATTCAATTATTACTTCAGCTTCAGTTCTTGGAAGTTCAAGATCGGGTCTAGATACTGGCTCCTCCATATGATTGGTATGATCCGAGTATGTTGGACTAGTGTCTAATATTTCAACATCAAGCCAATTTCGTTCTTTACCATAACTCTCCTCCTGAAGAGTGGAATTGGATACCGGTGATGGGAAAAAACATTCTGATTCGAGGAAAGTGACATCCATGGTAATATAGGTTCTTTTAGTAATTGGATCATAGCATCGATAACCTCTTTTTTGTACGCCATACCCCAAGAACACACAGCGAACAACACATGGATCCAACTTAGTTCGTTGATTTTTATGGAGGTGGACAAAAGCAACACATCCAAAAATTCGGGGCGGAAGCATCAAAATAGTAGGCAAGGGAAGATGATCAGATAACACCTTTAATGGAGTATGAAATTGTAAGGTTTTGTGGGCATACGATTCAGTAGATACACCAATGTAGTAATAGCATCACTCCAGTATTTATTAGGCATATGTGCACCGATTAGTAAGGACCGAGCCGTTTCTAAAATATGCCGATTCTTCCTCTCCGCAGTCCCATTCTGTTGTGGAGTTTGTGAACACGAGGTTTCATGGAGAATACCATGGTTGTCCAAGTATGTCCGGAATTGTTGATTAACATACTCCCCTCCATTATCAGACCTAAGTATCTTAATTTTTTTAGAAAATTGTGTCTGAACCATGGTGTGAAACAGGTGAAATGTATAAAATACTTCATCTTTATGTTTGAGAAGGTAAAGCCATGTCATTCGTGTACAATCATCAACAAAAATAACAAACCAACGATGACCCGATGACGTAATGACCGGGGAAGGTCCCCAAACATCAGAATGTACTAAAGCAAAATGAGTCATACTTTTATTCATGCTCATAGGATAAGATGCCCTATGACTTTTTGCTAGGATACAAGTATCACATTTGAAATCTGAATGTGTGATATTTGAAAATAAACTAGGGAATAGGTGTTTTAAATACCCGAATGATGGATGCCCAAATCTACGATGACATAGCCAAATCTGTCGTTCCTTGTTACCAACAATGTTTTGCATATGATTGGCTCTTCCTGAACTGAGGTCATCCACATAATATAGCCCTCCTCTCCTAGTACCACGCCCAATGATCTCCTTGGTGAGAATATCCTGTAGAAGGCAAAAAGTAGAATACATCAATACTACACAATTAAGATCTGAAGTGACCTGACTTACAGACATTAGTTGGTTTGACAGAGAGGGTACAAGTAAAGTATTAGATAATGATAATGAAGGAGATAAGGTCACTGTTTCAGCTCCTGTAACTGGATAAGTGACCCCATTTGCATTGGCAACACGACTCCGTCTTGGCTGGGTTGTTTTGGAGAGATCGTTTGGGTCAAATGTCATGTGATCTGTAGCTCCAGAGTCCAGAATCCAATCCTCCTTATCACTACGAGTAGAGATGTGAAATGCTTTACTTGAAATACCTGGATCTTGGGAAGATTCGGCCTGAGAAGTATGGGAGAATGAGGCATTATTGGTAGCCACAGCGGCTCGCCCAGTGGTGTCCCGTTTCTTCCGTGCTTGAAGATCATTCCAACATTCTGGATACCCATGTAGTTTGAAGCATTTTTCACGGGTGTGTTTGGAGTTTCCACAATGGCCACATTTCATGTCAAGAGATGGTGGATTTCTTGCTACCCAAGGAAGTTCCTGTTTTTGGTGGCAGTAGATTATGGTGTCCCTTGATCCCTTTAAAAGCCATAGCTGCTCCGGGTGTCGTATCTACACCTGTGATCATCACGGTCTGCCTGACCTCTTCCCTACGGACGAATCCATAGGCTTGTTCCACCGTAGGGAATGGTTTGATCTGAAGCACATCACTTCGAGTTTTATCCAATCTATCATCAAGTCCATCGAGGAAGGTATACACTCGATCTTCCTGTACGATGGAGTTGTATTTTTGTATATCAATAGCACACTCCATTGGATTAGGACGACGGAAATCAATTTCACGCCATAACCCTTGAAGGTTATTGTAGTATTTTTCAATGGATTCACCCGCTTGCTTCGTACGAGTAACTTGACGGCGAAGATCATACACTTGAGACGTGTCTGTCCCATCATAGTAAGTGGTAGCCACCGAATGCCAAACCTGTTTTGCAGTTGGGAATCAGATAAAATTTGCAATTAAGGAGGGGTCCATCGAATTGATCAACCATCCTTTGACAATGGCATTTTCAGTACGCCATCTCCTAAATGAGGGGTCAGTTTCAACAGGTTGAGGAAAGTCCCCATTAATATATCCCAGTTTATCTTTGCCAGAGATATATATCTCCACCACCTGGGACCACAAGGCATAGTTGGATCCTCCCAACTTGATACTAATGGGAGCAGTCGACGCTTCAGTTGGCGGAGGTTGTGAGCTGATATGAGCTTTAGTTAGAACTTCCGTCATTTTCGCCGTCAAATCTTACAACATGAAATTGGTAGTTAAATCTCTAGATTCCGCCATGAAATCCAAAAAAAAATTCCTTCTGTTTTTCCTTCTTCTTTTTTTTTACAATTCGCACACACTATATATAAAAAACTTTCGTAACCCTAAAGCATTTTTTTTCACTTCGCGCAGCTTCTCTGCGAAACCCTAATTTTCCTTTCTAAATTCGCGCAGCCTCCTCAGCGCAACTTCTCTGACTGCGTTCCTCAGCTGAGTTCCGAGCCAGTCATTATTTCCAGCTGGTGTGAAGCCAAAGCTGCTGAAGGCTTGCGGTGGAGCAACGCCTTCCTTCTTCTGATGGACAAACAAGTTTGTCGAACCCTAGCCAACCACAACTCACATGCCAACATATTTCTTACAGGATACACTAACTATATTTGGATCCAATTTTAGCAAAATATTATATGAACTGCTTTATTTCCATTGACTTACATATAATAATAAATAAAGGCTAAATGTTTTATTTATTTCTATAACATATCAAAAAACTTATATTTATAACTACTAATATAAGAACTGATATATAGTTGCATAATTTTACTAAATTTGAAAAATATACTTAATCAAGTAGTTATTTAGTGAAGTAATTATATAAATTTGTTATTTCTTTATAAATTATTATAAAAGCGAATTTGAAATTTTTGAACCAAGAAGAACAAAATTGATATTTTAAAAAATATTTAATTTTTTAACCAGAATTAATGACAATAAATATTTAAATAGTTATTAATATTTATTTAATTATAAAAATATAATAAATAATTCATACATTTTTATTGTGATAATATTAAAGTAGTTGTAATAATATTATATGCTAATATCATATCAATATTTTTATTTTTAGAAACCCTATAATATTAAATTATAAGTGTGACAACTGTTAAATACTATATATATAAATATAATAGCATTCAAATGTAGTTAATTATAAAAGCATAATAAATAATTCACTATTTTATTTTATTATGGTATTAATAAAAATAATTTTCAAAGTATCATTAAACAAACTTTTAAAGAAAAATTATAAATAATAATACTCTTAAAACTTGTAACAATAAAAATAGTATTAATAATATTGAACGAATTTTAATCGGATAGTATTCAACATTGAATGAATTTAAATGATCGTAATTTAATTTAAACATAGTTTAAAATAAAATGATATGTTAGACTCTTTTTTTAATAATAAAAATATACGATATAAACATACAATATGTTATTTTTATGATTATAAATTTAAAATGTATTATTTTTATTATTATTTTAATTTTAAATTAATCTAGTGTTTTCGTATATAGAAATAGTATTTTAATCTTTTTAACAAACAACATGATCATGATCATATTAATAATTAAAATTAAAATTAAAAAAATCAACATTAAAGTAGGATAATGCATATTGTTAAATAATATAAATGATTATTAGTTACATCTTTTTAAAACTTAGTTTTTAAAATAAAAAATGTCTTATATTTCTATGTAGTATAAAAATAGTAAAATTCTTGGCTTCAATTTTTGTAATAATCTTGAAATTAATTAAAATTTTCAAGTTTTTAAAGCATTAAAAAAAATAAGTAAACCAACTCCTCGGGAAAAATTAAGTTATGTAACTTCATAAATACAAAGTAATCCATATTTAAGAATGAATATTAAATAGTATAAATAGTTGTTACACACATATCCTAAAAACTCGCTTATTAGGGAATTGTTGTTTAATATTTGTATACATATAATATATAGCAAACAAGCACCATATTATTCTAAGTTTATCATGTTGATTGTTTAATTATGTAGTTTAAAAATGATTTTTTTGTTTAGTAGTTTTTTTTAGTTAAAGAATTGATAAAATTAATTTTTGAATATTTTTTTTATCAAACAATATTATTTGAATATGTGATTTGAAATATGAGAAGGATGAGTATTACACCTAGACACGATGGAGTGAATCACAACAATTTTTTAATAAATCTATCACATGACTTAAGCATTATTTTAATGATCATTTTTACAATTTAATAACAATCACAATAACATATTGTGTTATTTTCTCTATTTTTTTAATTTTAATCTCTTTTTTATCTTTAATTAAATAATAATAATTTAATCATACATGTTAATAATAATATTTTATTAAAATTTGATTTTTATCTTTATATAACCCATTTTGCTATACCAACATAATAAAACATATTTTTTTATTTTAAACGATTATTGGTCAGCCTAACTTACATTTTGAATTTTTCTTAATTCCTCTACAAATTCCCTTTTTCGTATCGTTGTCCATTTATTTTTGAATTTTTTTTACCCTAAAAGTTCATGTTTAACACAAATGTCACTATCCGCGTAGGATAATCATTTGTATATATAATCTGGTCAAATTAATATTTTTATTAATACAACTATATCATTTAATTTTTTAACATTAAAAAAATAATATTTAATTCATTTATTTATAAAAATTATACTAAAAAAGATATTTAATAATTTAAAATTTATTTAAAAATAAATAATTTTTTTTAGAGATATATAGTTATATAGCGAGAATAAGAGACAATAATACTCTCACTACTTATATTTGTAATTTTTTTAGTTTAATAGGGGCTTAATAAGATGAAAATAATTGATAAAAATATCTTCATTAATATGTGATTAAAATATTTTTACTAATAAATTTTTTTTTGTGAATTTTTTATAAATAAAATGATTAATAAATATATTTTTTAAATTAAAAAACTAAAACATTTTTATTACAAAACAAATCCCATGATATTTTTCTTCATAATCTATACAAGTTAAATCATTAAAAAGACATACGTTGTACTTAAAGTTATTAACACGTACGTACAATTTTTATTGTTTTTAAAAATATTATTTCAAATAAATTAAAGTGTTATAAATTTAAAATTAATATTACTAAATGCTTAGAAGTTGAAGATAAAACAACTTACTCCGATGATTTCATGATTTTTAACGCCTTTAAAAAATGTAGGTTATTTACCTTATGGGTAAAAACATATAGCTAATAATATATATTTTTTAAGTTATAAAAAAGTAATATTTTTTTTTTGTGGTTTAAAAATATAATATAAAGATGTTAATTTAAGGATAAAATTAATGTGTATCATTGAGTAAAATAAGAGGACACCAATAGGAAAATTAGAAACCGGCTAGATCAAAGGAATTGGAGAATATGCAGTTACATTAATTACAAAATATTGTACCAGTATTTTTTATTATTTTTACGATAAAAGTATATAAAATATTTATTTTATTTTTAATATCAGATAAATTATTATTAATAAAATATTTTAATACCAATAATAACTTAAATAGTAATAATTACTCAATATAAATATTGAAAATGTGTCAAAATAGTAGTATTAAATTTTAGGCTGTTGATGATGGGCTGTGCTGGTTTCAGGGTGATAAGGATAGCAGCTAGGTAGCTAGTTAATACATTGCAAAGCGATAATAAAAATGCACCTGATTAAGTCTCAACGTTCCAAGTTGTTGAATGATCAACATCTGATGATGGATAGGTTAAGTTATGTTGAAGTAGGAAGGAAACAAGAATGTTAGGAATTAATGTCTTTAGCATGAGTATTATGCACAGGTGAACTACGTACCTTGTGTTTGAGCAAGCTTTAGCTGAATGGTAGGAAAATGGCCACATATCAATTAATGTGACACAAGATAATAAATTATTGGACGCGGCAATTAGTATTATTATTCACTAAATATATTACTCTACTTCCAATATTTTTAAATTACACCCAATGGTCCATAACTTTTTTTATAAAAATAATTAAATATGTTTAAATTTTAATTTTGTACAGAAAGAAGTATACAAAAAGCAGGTGACTTTGTTAATTCAAGGATATAAGATGAAATTACTCTTCTTCTTTTTTTTTAATAAAAATTAATGATTTATCAAATTAATAGAACAATTTTAAATTAGATTTTATTTTTATCAAAATTACTCTTCACTTAAAAATTAATACTATTGTGACAAGATATTGTCTTATTGTAGTAAACATTATTATAACACTTGATGATAATGATAAGTTTTTTCACATTGGTTAAATGTTTTTCTACATGAGTAATGTTGGTTAAATGTTTTTCTACATGAGTAATGTCTAACCATAAATTTCACTTTTTATCAAAATGGTTCTTAATTAAAAGTTTATCAAATGATTTTGATAAAAAAAATAAAATATTACTTAAAATTATTTGATTTTGATAATATTTTTAAAAAGAATAAATTATAATACCTATAAATCTAGTCATTTTTATTCAAAAAAAATTAATTTTCAAGAAATGAATTCTAAGATTTTTGTTATGTATGAATTTTCATTTTACAGTTTTTTTATTTTTATTTTTATAATTGTAACTTAAAATTATTAAATTAATCTTAATTAATCAAACATATCTTTATTAAATACATTTTTTTTATAATGGTTACTTTCGAAGATGTTATATTAATTATATTAACTTGACTATTTCTATTAAATTATGAGATTTAATTAATCCAATTTAATAATTAATAACTATTTTACCATTTTTTTTCATGAATCATATTTTGTATAATTTATATTTATTTAAAAACCTAAAACATACTTAAAATAATTTTGAATAAAAAATTATTATATTTTAAAATAATTACGTATATTACCTTTTATTAAATTAAAAAATATATATATGTGCCAAACAACTTAACTAACAATATATCTATAATCTTAAAGAGATTACCTAAGCACCTTATTAACTAAAAAGACTTCTACCAAAAGTTTGCTCTTCTAATATATATCTCATTTTTTTATCTTATTATTTTTATCTTATTTTAAAAATATTTATTATTAAATATATATATATATATATATATATATATATATATATATGTCTAATTAACTAAAAAAAAATAACATTAATTTTTATTTATTATTGTATCATATTTTCAAATATGTTTTAAATAACCTAGCATGCACCTTCGACTAATTTTTTTTATAATATTAATGAGTTTAATTCGTAATTTATATCTCATCCTTTTAAACTTATTTATTTATTTTAATTAATAATATTTATCATTTGATATGCATGCTTTAACTAATTTAAAATTTAAAATTAATATTTTATTTTCATTTATGTATAGTTATATCATGCATGTTTTCAAGCATGTTGAAGATTCACGCAAACATAATAAAATTAGAAAATATAAAATAAGTGCAAGACACCATGAATTTTAGAGGGTCCGGTTAATACATTGATGTTTCAAATATCTCATGTCATTAAAAAGTTATATTTTAATAATCAATTCAAGTATCATTACATTTTTTTATCTTTTTTGAGTAGTAATCAATTTTTTTATCCAAATTATCCATTTGATATTTTTACAAAGAGTTTTTTCTTTTTGATAATTAACTAGAGTTAAAAAAAAGTAAAAAATTTGATAAATTTTTTTAAAAAACAAATTTGACATCATTAATAATACAAAATATTTTCAATTAATTATTAATAAGTTAGTCATTAAAAAAATTTCAATTAATCATTAATAAGTTAGTCATTAAAAAAAATTTCATTGTGTCGTAATGAAATTATTAGAATATTCTGATTTTTTTTAGAAATTTTTTTCTTGACATCATTAATAATACAAATATTTTCAATTAATTATTAATAAGTTAGTCATTAAAAAAAATTCAATTAATAATACAAATATTTTCAATTAATCATTAATAAGTTACTCATTAAAATGTTTTTTATTGTGTCGTAATGAAATTATTAGAATATTCTGATTTTTAGTAACTATTTATATTATTTATTTTTTAAAGACATAAATTTAATATTTTTTTGTAACTTTTAGTAGGAAATATTAAACCCAACCTTTAAAAAAATCATTTTTTTAGCTATAGTTAATTTCCATAAAGAAAAAAATAAAAATTCTTAACTAAAAAGTAAAAAAGAATATTTTAGGTAAAAAAATTATTACTATTGAAAAATGATAAAAATGTATCAATATTTAAATTAAAGTGTTAAAACGAATTTTTTTAATAAAATAAAACATTTAAAACATTAATATATGAATTAAAATATTTTTAAGATTATATAATGATTGGATGTAATTTATTTGGGATAGAATATATTGAATGTTGTATATTCACAAATATACTGTTACTTATTTACAAACTCCTAATTTTTCTTACTCAATTGGAATTGACATCCTCTTACTTATTATTTTTATTTTTAATCTAATTTAATAAAATCAGCTATAATTATGATGTTTTCTTTTAGTTTTATATTTAAGGTGACATATTTTTGCTCATAATTACTAATACGACTTAGATATGTTTTTGCTTTTATTTTATCACGTTTTTTTCATGTAGATTTAATAAATATGTTATTTTATTAGTAAAAATATGATATTATGATAACAAAATACATTAAATTAATAAAATTGGTTGATATGATTATATTTATTGAAGCATAAAGAAAAAATCATTAATAGAGATAAATGTTACTAGTGTTGATACTAGAATAATCTAAAATGATATTTAATTTGTAATATAACTATTTGTTATATTTAATTATGTAGTTAAACTATTAATATATCTAATAAATAAAATTTCTTTTTTTAAAAAAAAAGTTGAATGCACTGATCCAATATTAAACTGCAATAAAAAAAGTAATTATATAACAAAGGATCCACCCCTCAGTAGTAAAGAAGTATTTTAAAAATATTTTACAAAAGAGAGCTAATGTAATTGAAAAATGTTTAAAATAACATTTAAAAAAATTTAATAATAAAAATAATAATATTTGTTTAAATTAAGAGTAGTATAAATTAATATTAAAAATTATACTTTTATATTATGACTAAGATAAAAAGATAATGATATATTAAAATGTAAGGGTTGTGATTAATGATATAAATAATAATTAAAATGATAACTTTAAATTTTATTAATAAAATTATGTGTAAATTTAATTAAAAATGCTCAAAAATTCATTTTATATTGCTCCCTATTTCTTAAGATAATAATAATTTAAGCTACTTACTGAACAACCATACTAATTTAAATTAAGTAACTATGACGATTTTGATTATAATAATTATATTTCACAGTTCCTTTAATAAGAAAGAATTAAAGAAAGAAAACCCCAAAAAGCAATCCAAACGTTGAATAAGGAAGAAAGACGGGAAACTAGTTGATTATTTTCTTTTGTTTTTTTGGGCTAAACCTGGTCATTTTGTACGTTGATGAAATATGATATACAATCCTATTAAAAAAATGATTTCATTATAATTTATGTGAAAAATAATAATTTCATATATATTATTAAAATTCATGTTATATTTATTGTTTAATATATATTTTATTTAATTATAATTTAATATATAAATAATGATGTAATACTAGCTACTACTCATATTCTAATAGTGTGATAGCTATATCATTACTCTTTGTTAATAACTAGAATTTATGGAGAAGGTTTTGATGGATGGCTAGAATTTTAAATTATAAGGAGATATTAAGTGAATTCATATTTAATGTTAAGGTAACAAAAATTGAAAGAAATTATGGGATCTGAATTAAAAATGATATTTATAACTAATAACTTTATCATCATTTGAGTAACAAACAATAATTTAATATATATTATTAAAATAATTGCTTGATCAACGTATTTCCATCGTTAACAAATTTTCATATTAGTTATTATACATGCCACTAAACTGATTACTCACTTGCGTGATTATTATAAATTATAAAAATTATTTATTATTTTTAAAATATATATTTTATATAAATTAAGTTATTTATTATATATTTTATTTTTCAAATAAATTATAATTAACTTTAATTTTATATTTTATAATTAAATTAAAATAACCCGTAATCATTTACTTTAAAAATAAATAATTTATAATTGAAAATGAGAATTAGGATATTAAAGAGTCCTCGTTACATTAAAAATGTGAGTGACATTTGTGAATCAAATCACACGTACACACTTTGGCAAAGAAGCTGACATGCTCTGCCCTATATATCTACCCGATTAATATCCATGTAGACTTTGGCAAATAATATGAGGTTACGATGACTGTTCTCGGTTATTTCAAAGTCTTTTTAAATTACTACTTTCTTTGTCGGCCTTTAGTATTAATATTAATTATAATTATATTCCAACGCACTAAAAGCACTACATATTTTCAAGTTACGTAAAAGTCTAAATATTGGTACCACTATCTCATCGTCGTTTAATATATATTTAAAAATAAATTAAATATTTTATTAATTATTACAAATCATATTAATAAGTTTATTATAATAATTAATACAAAAATAAGGATGTAATTCTACTGTGAACATATATAACTATTCTTAAATTACACCTAAAATAATTTTAAATAAAAATACACTTAATTTTTAAATAATGATAAATCTTGTCCATTTAAAAGAAACATTTTTTATATCATAATAAGTTTTTGCAATAATTGATTACCCATAATGACTTAAATTTCACAATTAATTAAGAATTATAATTAATTTTTTATTTCTCATTATATCAGATGAATTCTGTAAAAATTAATTAAAAAAATTTTTGAAAAAGAATAACAATTGACTGCAATGAACATGTTATTACTTAGTATATTAAAAATATATGAAAATTAATAGCCGAACATTGAGATTTTTATAGGCTTATGGGCTTGGGTTGGTATTTAGGCCCATTATGGTTGGTCTTAGTTTATGGTCTTGAGACAAGAGTTCTGACATGGGTAAAAATCAGTTTGATTTTTTAAAAAATTATGAAAATGGGATCTGATTGTTTAGGCTTACCATATTGGATCGTACAGTAAAATTAAAACACTCCAATCTAAGTACAGTTAAAAAACATTTAAGTAGTTATAAAAACTGTTAGTAAATAGATAAAGTATAAATAAATTAATTGTTCAAATATAAAACGAAATTGGGCTTAGTCTGTGAGTTAAACATAACTTCTTTAAGAAATGCATGGTTTGAAACTTTAGTTTATGCTGTTGCTGTTTTTACTTTTATAATTTTGGAAAGTCAAAACTAACATAGAAGCAACAGTAGGTACTAGGTAGAAGTCAAAACTGTTATTACAAGGATGTTTGCATTCCTTAATTCCAACAGGTTGCACTATTATATTAAAATAAAATAATTCGATTTAATTTAAATAATTTATAAATTTTAAACTATTCGATATAATAGAATTTTTTGATTTGATTCAATTTATTGAGTTTGTTTGTTCGCCCCTAATTATCGACGTTGGGTTCCATTCCAAGAAATAGGGACGTCTCGTACTTATTGGTTAGATCATATATATATATATATATATATATATATATATATATATATATATATATATATATATATATGCTGTGATGTTGAGCATGCCATGTTGGTCTGCATATGTAATCTTCTCCATGAAACTAATTTAAATTATATGGTTTAATTAGTGATACGTAAATAAAATTTATATTTTTTATTTTAAATCAAAAATTTAAATTAAACGAGTATTGTTTAATGCAAAAAATTTACAAATTACATGTTTGAAATGTTGCTAAAAGAAAAATTAGTGTGGCATGTTCGAGAAATTACAACACACGTTTGATATAAAGCTAACAGATAACTTTAAACCAATATCAAATTGTCATTATTGGTGTACAAAATTATTATCAATAAGAATTATTTTGATAATAATAAATTTAATTGTGATAATATTTAACATTTTTGTATTTTTTTTATGAAATTGGTAGTCTATAGGTATCAACTTGGGATTGTTAATGAAAGACTGAAACTTCAAATATAAGTTCAAACTACAATGACATTATTTAATTAAATAATAATAATATATTGAAAGAGAGAAGGGGAGTTCTCACGTAATTTTAGGTGTAGAGTTAGGAGTGATAAAATAATTAAATTCATTTATCTAAATTAAAAAATTGATATGATATTTTAAAATCTTGTTGAATTTAATTAATAGATTTATATTTAGAAAAAAATATAAAATTTATTTTAATTTAAATTGATAAATTTTATAGTTTATTTCAATTCAACTCATAATGTTTACTAATAAAATTATAAATATATACATATTTTATTTTACATTATATTATATTTAATTATTATACATATCATAATTATATTAAAATTAATATTTTAATTAATTTAAAAATAAATTTTTTAACCCATATTTATTTGATATATATTTATATTTATTAAGTAATTCTTTGATTCGATATTCATATAAATAAACCATAACTATATATTTATATTTATAAGAAAATGGATCGATGCCACAATTGAGGAATTTCATTTTCAAAATTTTTTATTTGTTTTAAGTATATAAATAAATTAGAAATATGATCCAAATAATATGTACCAGTTTTCGTATCCTAACATAGGGTTAAAAGGATGAATGAAAAATCATTTTCATATTTATTTAATATTATTCTGTATAAATTTTAAACATCTATAATAATTTCACAAGTCAAAGCATATTTATTATTATTGTAATTATTTTAGTTATGATTATAAATATTAAATTTTATTAAAATATATTAATTTAAAATTAAATTTTTATAGATATTGTATTTTATATATAAAAATAATTCATAAATAAATTTAAATTCTAATACGATCTTATTCAATTAAAGAAAATTAATATATTTCAATCCATTTATTTTTTTTTACTTTCAAATCTATTTGAATTTAATCAAATTTAGACTAATAAAAGACAAATGATTTTGATCAACTACTCAACCATAATACCAATTATAAAACATATTCCTTTATTATTATTATTATTATTATTTTAAAATAATTTTACAAGGAAAAGAAAAAGAACTAACCTCAACTAAATTTTTTTGTTTCTTTTTTTATAAAATTACTTAGTTTTATTTTTTTATATATACTTGTATAACATTAAGACTTTAAAGAAAATCATCCAAAAAAGTTACATAAAATCTTACTACATTTAAAATAAAAGATAAAAAAAATAATTCTTCCAAAAGAGTTCATTATCCTAAGTTTGTATTCGAACACAAACTCAATATCTTATTTCAAACTCCATATCTCCACTATCATAATTAATATCAATTTTATACACAAGCACAAGAGTTTTCACTTTAACACCTAATGGAGATAACACCCCAAAAAAGGTTGTGTAGGAGCCCATAATAATTTTTCAAAAGTATCTCTCGTCATATAACCAATTTCAATTCTAGCTTTATCAATTCTAGCATTAATGTTAATTTTGATCTAACCCCTCCTAGGTTTCTCCTCGTTCTTATTCAAGCAAGTACAATTTTAAGACTATCACAAAGGATCTCATTTTTATTTATAGCTTGAACTTTAAGAACTCATCTATCAACTTATTAGCCCAAGCTAAGTAACAAAAAAAGACTAACATACTTAAGAGAGAAAGATGATTTCATACAAATCGATATATTAACAAAAGATAAATTCACATATTTAGAGAAAAAGTTACAAAAAATTGAAAGATTTTATAACTCTTGAGCTTTATCATGTATCCAAAAAGCATGTGAAACATCCTCAAAACAACCATTGTATAGACTACCTCAAGACAATGAGACTACTTTTCTTATACATAAATTGGCTTTTGTTGGGAGAGCATCATAACATACCTTCAAAATTAATTTTAACTTGTTCGAAGCATTTATGCTCTAGACATCTTTTCACCAAATATGAGTACTTGTATTACTAAACTTAGTCCCTAAATCATAATAAAATCAATCTACGATATTTCTCAGTCAACCAATGACCACTTTTAATAGAGAAAATACCATTTGTATTGCTTCCGTATATAAATGTATCCTCATAATGATTAGTAGTTAAAGAAATTCTCAAAATGACCCCAAATCTTATTTCATAAAAGTACTTCTAATTAAAATTTCATTCCATAACCCAGCTTCATTAATTATATCAACTACATATGTATTCTCGGGGAGAACAAAATGAGAGATAACCTTGAAAGAAGTAGAATAAGGTAGCAAAAGGTTTTTATAAACCTTCTTATCTTCTCCTTTTCCAATCCACCATTTTAAACCAATTTTATAGAGTTTTTTTCCCAACACACACTTCTTAATAAATAAGAAAAAAAATCAAGTATAGAAGCTTTTAGGAAATCTCTATTGGAAAAATACTTATCCTTCAAAACTTGTGCCACCAAAATTTTGCCTTCTTGTAAAAGTCTCCAATTATGCTTTGAGATTAAAGCTTAATTAAAGCATGAAAATTTTCTAAAACCAAGTCCACCCAATGCCTTTAGCTTACAAAGCTTCTCCAAGGCCATCCAATGGATGGATCTCTTATCCAAGTTATATCCTTATCAACTCATTCTATAAGTAGGAATAACTTGTATTACTGACTTTAACATAACCTCTTTCCCAACCATGGAAAAAAATTTCTCCTTTCAACCCTTCGATTTCTTCCACACCTTGTATTTTATCTCTCCAAAAAGTCTTTTTTTTATTGTTATAACAGGTAAACCTAGGTGACTTTTATGAAAATTAACAAAGGAAATACCCAATATAACAAGAAATAATCTTTTGGTTTTCTTAAAGTTGTTATGACTAAAAAACATAACTGATTTCTTCAAATAAACTCTTTATCCAAAAACATCCTCATAACATTCCAAGATTTCTTTCTGCTTCTAACAAGAATTTCAATTAGCTTTAATAAATACAAAATTGTCATCACTAAAGAAAAGGTATGAAACTCTTGGACTTACTCTTGTTACGTTAACACTCTTTAAGTGATTACTTATCTATGTCTTTATGAACAAACTTTTAACACATAAGATGAAAATATATAAAGATAAGAGATCCTTTTACCTCAATAACTGTGTGGGTCTAAAAGGATTTAAAATTTCACTATTAACAAAAAGAGAATAAGAGATATATTCCACGTTATTTCTGATTAAGTCTACACATTACTTAAAAAAACCAAGCTTGATGAGAATAAACCTTTGAAAGTTTCATTCCATTCTGTCATAGGCTTTCATCATATTCAACTTGATAGTTGTTCTTGACCTTTTGACCTTCAAAATTCTCTTAATTGAGTGCATTGTTTCAAACATCACGGTTGAATTATCAAAAATTAATCTTTCATGTACCAAAACACTTTGATTTTTAGATATTATAGCATGCAAAATAAACTTCATCCTATTAGTAATACACTTTGTACTAATTTTGTAGAATACATTGCATAAGTTAATAGGTCTTAATTATGTTATTTTCTTGGGTTTATTCACCTTTGGGATCAATGAAATAATAGTATTATTATGCTCCCAAATTTGGTCATCATGATTTAGAACCCATAGGCAAAAGAAAACCACACCATCTCCTATAATATCCTAGTATTTTTGGCAAAAAAGAGCTAGTATTCCATGAGGTCTAGTAATGTTTGCACAAATCTCATGAAGAATTACTTGTAAGATTCAACAACATTCTCACATATATAGGAATCGTTGGGGCATGTGGAAATTAATCTCACAGATGTCGTTCCAAACGGGCCAATCAATAAAAAATATATACCATCTAATTAATTCAAGGAATGGAATGATACATGCTGGGAGACAATTTGAGAAATGGAACACAATTTACTACAGAAGGAAGAGCTACTATTTCTTTTTCACTTAATGGTAGTGTTACATTTGTATCACTTAATACAAGTTGGGTTGTAGTTTTAATCAATTAAAAGTTTAGTGATATATTTTATATAAAATGTAAAAGTTCTGTATTAGATTATCGTGGGTGAATTAGGAAGTGAGCACACTTAAAACAAGTGTGGGCTGCAATGTATCATCTCTTTAGAAAAAAAGGATCTAATGGGCCGACTAGAAGTCAATATATATTCCAAATTATGTGAACAGGTCCAAAATGTCTAGTCTTGTTGATCCAGGTCCAAGTAATACATACGCATTTTTCAATTTTGTTCATTAATTGAGAGAAATGAGTATTAATAAAAATATGATAAGATATATAATATTACAACGAAGTAACGCAATAGTATTGATCCTTAGCATCGGATACACATAGGTTTTGTTAATAAAACCATGATATTTTATTTCTTACATTTTAAGATGTAGTGATTCTAGCATAAAACTGAATATTTACACCTTTATCTTAATATTTTATTTTTATAAAAATAAAAAATATTAATTAAGGGATTAAATTAATTAATATTATGATTATTTATAAAGTATATATAACTTATTATATTTTATTTTTTAAATATATATATATATATATATTTAAGAACGAAGCACATGATTGTGCCAGTTTAGGATGAGTGGAACTGAATGTATACAAGAAAGGCAATAACTATCCAATGTGCGACATGATGGACCCCACTGAATTAGAGGATTAGGTTTGACTTGCTGATTATCAATACATGTTATATCATTATATTAAGGAAGCCTATTGCCCTATTTTTATTTACTTTTTTACTTTTTTACTTTTTTACATGTAGTACGTGGATATGCATATTTTTATGTTTAAAGTTAATAATATTATTATATTGTTAGAAAACATTTCTGTATATTTCTTTTCGATAATATAATGAGATCTTCAAAGGTAATTATTAATGTTATTAAGTTTTTTTAATTTTTTTGGAAATAGATGATACTACCTCAATTTTAATCTGTTTTATTGTTATTATAATTATGTATGGTTGATTTATTTTATTTTTATAATTAGTTAAGTTAAAGTTATAGTTAGTTAATAATTGTGAGAATAGAATAAAAAAAATTATTATTGGTTATGTTACACTCAAATTAATTAAAAAAAATTACTCTACCTTTATAACCATCAATATTTCACACTTTTTTATGATTCTTAGTTTCTTACATTGTCCAATTAAGAGTAGATCACGAAAACCAAGTTATAAAGATAATTTTTTTAATGGTTCCAATACGCTCATATTGATTTTGTTGTGTCTTTAGCACTTAACGTTGAACTTATTTGAAACTATTTTGTATAAAACAAAGCAAAAATTTCCTACCAATTATTTCTTTGTTAAAAAATAACATCATTTGATAAAATCAAAAATCAAAAATCAAAAATAAAATCAAATAGTTCATTTATATATTAAAAATAAAAATTATTGGAAATATTAGATAAAGATAGTATTTTGATTAAGGTAATCCATTGCTCTTAATCACTTTCGGAAGTGGGAAGCACCATAAGAGTAAAGGGAAGCTTTCCCGTTGACTTACCGTAATAGTAAAGGGAATCCAATCCCCTCCCCACAAAAGACCTTGTAATATTGAGGATTCCTTGTTAATGGATCTCCACTCATTACTCTCTTTCTTTCTCTCTCTAGTTGTGTGAATCATGTGTGTTCTCTCTAAAGCAAAAAAAAAAATGCAATCAAAAGGATTCACTGTTTTGGTTCCTTATTGATGTTGTTTTGTGGGGGAGAGGAATAACTTTTGCATTCTAAAAAGATTACACATTTTTATTTTTATTTTATCTTTTAAAAGGTTGTCTTTTTAAGGATGATAAAGTAAGTGGGAATATATAAGAACTCCACTAAGAGTTTATTTGCATCATTTTAAGTATTTCTGTTATATATATATATATATATATATATATTGTATGAAGATATATGCTCGGAGGCTTTGAACTCTCAACTTGACCGAGCTTGACTTTGCTAAATCCAAGACCCAAATAATAAGATTCCTTATAGTTTGAGATAATAACGGGTATTTTAAGTGTTTTTTTATATTTGTAGTTATATGTTATATTTATTTAATTAATTTATATATTTATTAAAATATTTTTTATTTTATATATCATTTTTTATTTGTCTTATCGTGTTATCCACTAATAAAAAATACTTTTAAATTATAATGATTTTTAAATAATTTAAAAAATATATTATACTTCAATTTATTAATAATTATATCAAAAAATGTTACCACCTTCGTTAGTTAGAGTTGTTTTTTGTAATAGGTTTTAGTGTTTAGAGTTCTTATGTTTATCGGAACATATAACCATTCTCATTATTGCAGTACTGTATAAAAAAAATAAAGTTTCCAATTGATAAATAACAGACACATTGAACTAAATTGAAAATGTATAGAAATATCTTCCACCGCTCAAAGTCTCCAACTAAAATTTTCAAGCTTCTATTTATGTCAATGGGTCCCTTCAATTACTTGATAGAGATGATATTGAAGATATCATATTTTCACAGAGAGCCAAAAGCCATCTTACAAGTATATATATATATATATATATATATAGAAGAAACATATATAATTAATGCGTATGAAATGGTTGGTGGGAATATTAATCAGAACCAACTCCAATTCTATTGGTGAACGTACACTTGAAGGGTTTATTGGTACATGTAACTAGGGCACAAGTCGTCTATAATTCTTTGGGTTTTTTTAATCAATTATAATTTGATTTTTTTATTAAACAGTAAATGGGAGTGACTTATGAATCATGACATCCTTTCACAAAATTCTAAATTGTTATCATTATATTAGAAGACAAATGATCTTGCATGGTGGAGCTCTATAGCTCATCTTATGATGTAAAGTGTGTGACATTTTTTTTATCGAATAATGTGCTTTAAATCATGGCAAATATGTTTCATAAAAATGAAAATATACTGATATTGTAACAAAATATTTTATTATCATTAAAATAATATATTATTAATTCTAACTTTATATAAAAATAATGATATTTTTTATAATTATAAAAAATATAATAACAAAAGTAATTGAATAACTATTTATTGAATTATATTTTTCTTGTTATAAATTTTAATATGTATTATATATAAAGTTTAAAGTTTTGAAATCAACATTAAATAACAAGGTCCAAGTTTTTTTTTTTTGAGTTTTTTAACAAAGGCAAGGTCAAAATTGATAGTTTCCCAATAACACCAACAAAAACTCTTTTGATTCAAAATAAACATATTTTTTTTTAATAACACGTGAAAAGCTTAGCTCATAAACTCATTAGAACTGATGGAGCTTTCAACAAATACAAACTCGATGTTTATGTTGAAAATTTTTCAAGAGACTCTGATCAATCAGATCCGATGGTCGAAGAAATTTTTTTCTATACATTTAGTGTGGATCAGATGACGAATTTCATTACGATTCATTCGATCCAATCGAAATTAATTAATATATATATATATATATTTGATTTTTTAATGTTTCTTTTAAATCAAATAATTACATGTTATGATTTATGTAAAAATATAAAAAATAGAATTAAATAAATTTATTGGTCAGATTAATCGAATGTCATCCGAATAGTTTACAGATCAGATTAATCGGATGTGAAAGGTGATCGAATCGATTGCGGATTATGATGTTTCAATCTGAGCAGATGTTCAGATCGAATCAGATGAATATAAAATCAGTAGTTTCGATCCGTTAAACAGTTCTAGTTTGAATCGTGGAATTTTCACTTAAATGGTAATTTAGTTTTAATTTTTTGATATTTTACCAATATTGATATATGATAATTACCCAAAAATAATACAAATAGATGTTTTTTTATTCAATAGTACAAATTAACTTAAAATAAAATATCACACCATTAATTTTCTTGGATCTTTTTTTTTCCTGTCAATGCTGCACCTAATGTAGCCTAAATTCTAAAGAAATGATGGGAAATTGAATCCTAAAACCATCACTATTAATGTGTCAAATTACAAATATTGGCTTATGTGAGCCATGAACACACAATCTGAAAGTTATTGGACGCTACTATTATCATTATACTAGTGTGTGACATTTCTCATGAATGCTAATAAATATTCCGATGCTTTACATTTTCAGCAAACATAATTAACAACTCAGAAAAAGGACAAAAGTATTCCTTTATACGATGATTTAAGATTTGGGTAATAAAAAACTCCTTTGAGTTATTGCCATTTAAAGATATAAAGCGCCAATGAAATAATTAAAAAGAAGAAGAAGAAATTAAATGGAAAATATATATGAAAGAGAGGAAGTTGATTACCCCATGACCATGTAAATAAGAGAATATCTACTAGTACTAGTAACTATTATTAATTACATATCACAAAATTGACTATTGTGATGATCTACACTTGTGCCATATTTATCATCATCATCGCTATCCTCATATGGATAGAGATAAGAATAAAATTAAAATAAATAAATCTCACCACTTGACTCATGCCCAACAACATGATAATGCTTAGGGCCGGGGCCAAGACATTCATGAAAATGAGTAATATATTCTATTCTAATTAAATAAAATGAAGCATGAAGTGCTTTTTTTTCTTGCTTTAATTCTCAAATGTATATAATGACTAATGAGAAAGCCTCAAAAAGGGATTATGCCATCATCCACTAAGCAATTTCGATTGTCAGTTGTTTATTAGTATTTATATGTGTTTTTGAGAGACATTATTATAAAGGAGATTTAACAACTATACCAACTTTGTCATTAGTAATAGTATTTATACACGAAGAACACCCACCCATATATATAATGTTAGGATGTATAGATAGTAAAGTACGAACTCGAATTATATTAGAGTCCAAATCATAAGACGTTTTGAATCAAACGATAGCTTGAATCATAAAACAGTTAAAGTCAAAAAATTGTCTGAACACAATGATAATTCGAACTCAAGAGATAATCCTATTATTTATTATGAATATGGGGTCGTTCATTTTACCGAAACTTAAGTAATTGATCCCGATCTATAAGTGTATTTTTATTTTTTTGTCTTTCTTAATGTATTTTTATGTGTACATCTTTTACATTGACACTTGTATAAAATCTTATAAATATATATATATATATTAAAAAATTCACATATTTTATTATTTGTTATAATTTTTCTTTAAATTCTCTTTTTAGAATTGAAAAATCCCAACACAAATTAAAGGAGAATCAATAAGAGATATTCTCCGTGGAAAAAATAAAAAAGTGAGAGGTTATATATATATAAGCTTCAAAATCACGTATTTCTTGTTTGAAGATTTAAAAAAAAAATACCACGTGTAACAAATTAGGAAAAAAATATATATTACTAAATTATAAGATATATATATATATATATATATATATATATATATATATATATATATAAAGCAACATGAGAGCATCATGTATAACCCTCCAAATGACTTGTAAGGTAGAACGGTGGATGCTTTGAGAAACAATTTAATTTTTAGAATAAACATCTAATAAGCGTGTGTTTTTGGAATTTTTCTTAAAACTAACACAATATCTTCTCTCTAGTTATAATCATTAAAGAAAACAAAGCCAAAAATACTTATAAAAATTGAAAAATATTTATTTTAACTATCTCGACAACAAAAAAAGTTTTAACTAATCCTATTATTAACAATTAAAAACTATAGAAACTCAAAAAAACTAGATGCTTTTCTTTCTTTTTAGAATTTTTTTTGTTTCTAGAGTCTTATTATATGCGTTACATGTTAGAAAGATCTTAACTTCTTTTAGTTTGTTTCAATAAATATATATTATAATATATACATTTCACTTAAATTTTGATATAGTGTGGTTTTTTTCACTTATATTTTTTATCTAATAATATTTTAGGCATGTTTTGTTATGCCTTATTTTATTTTGTTTTAGATTTAGATTTAGATTTTTATTTATTTATGTATTTTTGTAGTCAAAAACGTGAATATATCAATACATGAATGTTTAAGTTGGATTGAAGATTTGTAATCTTATTTATTAAAAGGGTAGTACATGTTTGTAGAACAATAAATAAATCATGGATCGTGCTATAGATGATTTTTATTAAGATAATTTGATTTATTTTTATTTTATTAATTTAATTATTTTGTATTTTTCGTTTAAATGAATAAAATATTAATTTTTTTAAAATATAAAAACTAAAAATTATATTACTTTTATTTTTTGACTGGTTTAAATATATAAAATGATTCATAGAAATTTGATTATATTATGAATCATTTTATATATTTAACAATAATTTCAAGATTATTGTTATTATTATTATTATTTTATGAGTTGAAGTCTTGGAATTTAATAAGTTACCTATTTTTATAAAATTTGAAGGATGTAAATGAATTTTTTTAACCTATTGAATAGTAAGTTTAAAAAACATATATTCCTAATATTTTTAGACTTTGGGACCATAGCCACCTTTATTCTTGCCATGTTCCGCCCAATTTTTTTTAAACAATAGTTTGTAGAACTAAATATTGCTTATTTTTGGTCAATTATATCATAATTTAGATAATATTTACTCATTAAATTATAATTTTTAAATCGTAGAATCACATCCAGTTAAAATCGAGAAAATATAATTTTCAAGTCAAATAAATAAGTTTATTTTCGTGTTTCAATTCTTGATATTTTAAAAATACAAAAAAAAAATCATATATTTTTCGATCTTAAAAAATTAATTCAATAGATTAATACAACATAATCCTTGTAAATTACAACTTAAAATTATGTTTAATCAAAGTTGTATATTACTACTAACATCTTTTCAAAAGTTGTGTTTTTGTATTTTGTAGAAACTATCACTTTATATTAAATTTATTTTATTATATTATACTCTTTGTATTATTTATCTCATTTTATTTTTTACTATGCAAATTTTTATTTTTAATAGGGATCTAATGTTTTTAGTGTAATCAATTGAAGTTATGATATTATTTAAAAATATATAAAAATAATTTATCTTTTAATTAAAAAAAATTAATTTAATAGATAAATATATCTATAAATTTTACTATAATATTATATTGAATTAATACGAAAAATTATTATAAAAAACAGTTATTCTCAAAAGTCAACGAAAAAAAAATAACAGCGTCCTTCGATGTTTGAATAATAAAAATAGTTGCCTCAATAAAACAATAATGGAAATAAGATACGTATCGTATAGATCATTTACCTAATAAAATAATAATGAGATTTGAGCAAAAAAACTGTTATAAAAATAAAAGGCAGCTATGAATGATTATAAATTGACCGAGCAAATACTTTTATGTAGTTTTTGCAATCAGCTCTTGACACGTATAGAGCACCTAATAAAAAGTCAAAAGGTCAACCCTAACCTAACACCAAAGCATAATATAATAGTATATATTATTTATAATTTCTCTTCAGTCTTGTTGGAATTTTTTTATTTTATTGATGATTATTTTTATAATTATTATAATAAAATATATAAATTATATATATTATGTTTATATAATTAGTTATATTTTAATATTATTTGATAAATTTATTCTTAATGAATAATAATTGTTAGAATAACAATCTATTTTGTTATAAATTTCTCCACCAATTTAATTTTAAAGTGTTTTTACAGTCTTTTGTTAGTGATAACTAACAATAATGCAAATTTATTATAAATAATTTAAAATTTCTAATGAACTTAGTTTAAACATATTAAATATGTTATTAATTAAGTATATATTTGTTAATCTTTAATTTAATTTGAACGAAGTTTTAGTCAAAAAGTTGAATTAAAAAGAATAAAAATGATAAATTAAAAATAGTTTTAGATTTTAAAAAATAAGTTTATAAACTCACGGCATTGTATCGAATCCCTAACCTTAATTACCTTTACATATCTCACAAGTAATTGAAAACATTAGCTCGAACAATATGTTTAGAATTAAAAACAAGAATTGAAATCAAATTTCAGTTTTAATACTGAATGATACATATTCTAAATAAAATAAAGTATATTACATAAAATGTCAATGAAATTTACACTCATATTATAATTGTTTATTTACTTTTAAAAATAACAAATTTTAGATTAAATTTATTATTATTTCATATACAACCAATAATATTTAAAAATATAAAATATTATAGGTTCTATTTGTTATTATTGTTGTGTCATTGTTATATTTATCGCTGATGTTATAATTATTATAACTTTAACTAATTTTTTTATTAACACCTGTTAATTTATAATTTATGTATATAAATTATACAAGATAAAATAATTAATGAATGTATAAATAATTATCTTAATTTTAAAAATGATCGTCAACTTATGTGACTATAAAATAATGTAGGTAAAATACTGAAAATTTTAAAATAAGAATAAAAGAAATGGGGTAAAAGAAGATAAAAACAAGTACAAAGTTTAAAAAAAATGTGGTTATAAAACAATCCGTTTTTATATATCCAAAGAATAAATAAAATTTTATTTTTAGAAATATTTGAATATGAAATATGGGATATGCTTTTCTTTTTATCTAATATTGTGTTTGGTTTATAAAATAAATATGTAATGAAAATAAGAAAGATAATATTAATTAAGTTTAATGTAAATATTATTATTATGTTTATTTAAATATTATAATCAAAATAATTGTAAATAAAATAAAATTAAAAAATTATATTTTTAAAATTTTAAATTAGATAAAATGATAAAAATAATGACAAATAATTATATAAATATGTGGGAAAAAATAAAAATTTAAACGTATTTTTAATGAATGTGAGAAGAATGATAATTTTTATTACTATTATTTTTGCTTTGAATTGCATTTATAGTAATAATCAAAAGAATAATTATTCTTATTACTATATGGATTAATTGAATATAATATAAATAAAACTTAAAAAAAAAATTGTGAACAAACCCTAAGATTCAACTGCTAAAAAAACTCACAATTTAATTTTTTGTCAATTCGGACCTCACTAAACAAGAGAGCCCGTCCTTTATCCCTGCCAATTATTCATTCAGTTTCCAAATATTGTGAATAGTCTCTAATTGAATGCATCTTCTTGACATGACTTTTAATTTGGGGTTAAGAAAAATACCTCATCTTGCTATTGATTTGCGTTAACGGGGGAAGAATATTATATATCATAAAATTATTATAAATACAAATAATTTGATCTTTTACAGTTTTATGTCCAATTTTATTATCTAGTTAAATTTTATCATATTATTTAAAAAATGTAATAAATTTATAATATATAATCTTTTTCACTTAACTGAAGATACACACTGCATCGAACGTTAAATTAATTGATAATTTCACCCAATAGGAGTTAGTCTGACTAGCTCTCTCCATCAGTGACATCTAATTAGAATTTCAATGTACTACTCTAATATTAATATTTTCTGATATAAAAATAGCAGTTTATAACTCTTTTGTTCTTTATGTTTCCATGCTTACAAATAAAACCGATATATTTAATTTTGAAAAAGAAACAAAACTATTACTACATAAGTAGACAGAGGATGGGTTCCATTGGTAAAATACTGAGAAACTAAAGGGCTAATATGGAAGTAAATGAAAAGAAAGAGAGAACAAGCAATAAAAACGACTGGAGTGTAAAGTAGCCAACTTTTTTTTCCCACTTTATTTATGTTTTTTTTATTACAAACTTTCAAGTTTTGACCCAAAAAAAAAAATGTCTCATCGACAAACGTCAAAATCCTCTTTAAACCCAGCAAGCTAGGCCTAAGCTTAAGCTAAACCTCCTCTATTTCTCTCTCTTTTATGGCGGCCTACAATAACATCGAGAAGAAGACGAATTGTACAAGTCTCAAATCCTTTATATGACTGAATTTATCCCCTTCGACTTTGACATTTTAGGCTTTGACGTCTACCCACATTTCTCTGCAAGTATAACTCTAACCACCACCCTTCTTTCTCTTTCTTACACCATTTCCATTTAACCTCTCTCTGCCTTGATTTTCGTGTTCCACTTCAACTTTTTTCTTAAAGCCCATTATA
Organism: Hippophae tibetana; assembly: GCA_037013495.1. Taxonomy (NCBI): domain Eukaryota; kingdom Viridiplantae; phylum Streptophyta; class Magnoliopsida; order Rosales; family Elaeagnaceae; genus Hippophae; species Hippophae tibetana. Next base: position 139,751,580 of record CM072801.1, on the reverse strand, counting down.
TCTCTCTCTGTTTCTCCTCCTTTCCTTTTCTCTTCTGCTTTCTATCTCATTTCAAGTCTTCTCTGCTGGAGTGGAGAAAAATCAGCTTTATTTTTGCACTTTGTGATCTGGGTTTTGTAGACTTAGTCTTGGTTTTAGGTTTTTCTTATGTTTCTGGCGATTATCTTGAGGTGAGCTTATTTTGGGTCCTGAGTTTTGGCTGTGGTTTCTTTCGAGATCTGCAAGTGAAAAATGGGAAGCAAATGGAGGAAAGCAAAGCTTGCTTTGGGATTGAATCTGTGTCTTTATGTTCCAAGAACACTAGAGGAATCACCTTCATCATCCATTGATTCAGCTGAAAGATTATCTGATGCTGCTCTGCTTTCACCTGCAAACTGGAATATGGGTCCTTCGAGACCCACCACCCCCATGACATCTTCACATGGCTTCAAGCTCTCTAAAAGTGGGAGTAAATCGTCCAAGGTTTGTTTTTCTCTTGTTCACAAACTTGGTCCTTGTCTGCTTATTATTATTATTATTATTTTAATTATGATCTGAAAGTTGTGTTCTTTTTAGATACTCAGTGTGAAAGATGTATATAATAAAAGTCTAGGCCTTTTTTTGTGTGTTGAGTGGTTTTTTTCGAAGTGAAATAAAATTTCAGCTCAATGAAGAAAATTGAATTCCACTTTAAGTCAACGGATTTTTTGTATTCTCCATCTGACATCTGTAATTCAAGGGCAATAAAATGTGTAGCCTTTTTCTATAAATCTTTTGAATGAAATTTTGTATGAATCTTTTTTCATCTGCTTCTTTCCCTGAAATCATTTTTGGTTATCACTTATCACAGACTATCTGAGAGTTTTGAAGCATTTTGTCCAATTAATTTGTCAAGTGGAAACAACTTCGAATATGATAGCATTAATTATGATTTGATCAGTCGTTTTCACTTGCATTTTTATGACAGCATGAGTCTTCTTGTGAGCTAATAGAATTTATGAAAATTTTGTTTTCTTTCTCTTATCTCAAGAATTTATAAAATTTTCCAAGGGTCATGTCCTACAAAATTAATTATAGATCTGAATTTTGTGTCGGTCTTGTCGTTCTTTCTTTGGGGAAGGAGTTAATGAATAAGTCCCTTTCAGGACCATCCTTGTTTGCCTCAGTAGTGAAAAGTACAGGTTTTTACCGGTTGCGTTTTTTAATCTTTTTCTCTGGAAAGGAAGGTAACTTATTGTATGGTTATGTCTTATTTGTTGGCCTCATCCGTTGATCATTATCCTGCTAGTTTTCCAGCTGATAAATTTATCAAAAAAAAACTGGGAAATATAGTTTCAGGGATGATTTCTCAGTATTTCACATTTCCACCTTTTTTTGTAATTTCTTCATGAGTAAGTATGAATTCAACACTAGAGTCCTGATATTGATTAGAGGTATTCTTTGTGGTGCTATTTTCAGCAAACTTGTTCGATATGCTTGACCAAAATGAAACAAGGGGGCGGTCATGCTATTTTCACAGCAGAGTGTTCACATTCTTTCCATTTCCACTGCATCACCTCAAATGTAAAACACGGCAATCAAATTTGCCCTGTTTGTAGGGCAAAATGGAAGGAGATACCTGTGCAAGGTCCAACTTTGGACCCTCTTCTTGCAGGGAGGGCATCAATGGGGCCAGTAGGTTGGCCTCAAAATGAGGCTTTGATGACTGTGGTCCGTCGACTACCTTCCACCCGACGAGATGTGAATAGACGGCATGTTGTGCCCCTATATCAGGCTCCTGAGCCAGGCATATTTGATGATGATGAATCAGTGGATCAACAACCTATATTTTCTGAGCAAAGATCTTGTGATGGAGACACTATAGGTGGCAGTTCTTTCAGAACAATGGAGGTTAAAGCATACCCTGAGGTTTCAGCTGTTCCACAGTCCAGTTCGTTTGATAATTTTACTGTTCTTGTTCATCTCAAAGCTGCTGGATCAATGGCAAGGCAACATCATAGCTTTTCTCGGACTAATCGGCCTCATTTTTGTCAAACTCCTCGTGCTCCGGTTGACCTTGTCACTGTGCTTGACATTAGTGGTAGTATGGCAGGTACCAAGCTTGCATTGCTAAAGCGGGCAATGGGATTTGTAATACAGAACCTTGGCTCTAATGACAGGCTTTCAGTTATTGCCTTCTCTTCAACAGCCAGCCGTCTATTTCCCCTCTCTCGAATGACTGATGCTGGTAGGCAACAAGCACTGCAAGCTGTGAACTCATTGGTTGCTAATGGTGGGACCAATATTGCTGAAGGTCTAAGGAAGGGTGCTAAAGTGATGGAAGACCGCAGAGAAAAAAATCCTGTTGGCAGCATAATATTGTTATCTGATGGACAGGACACCTATACTGTTAATAGTTCTGGAGCAGCTAATCAACCTCAACCAAATTACAAGCTCCTTCTTCCTTTGTCTATACATGGTGACAACTCAGGGTTCCAGATTCCAGTTCATTCTTTTGGATTTGGCGCAGATCATGATGCTTTGTCAATGCACTCAATTTCAGAGATATCTGGAGGAACCTTTTCTTTCATTGAAACTGAAGCAGTGATCCAGGATGCTTTTGCACAGTGCATTGGAGGGCTCTTGAGTGTTGTGGTGCAGGAGTTGCATGTTGCAATTGACTGTGTGCACCCAAATCTTCACCTTTGCTCACTAAAAGCTGGGAGCTATCCAAGTCGCTTAGCTGTTGATGGACGTACGGGATCTATTGATGTAGGGGACTTGTATGCTGATGAAGAGAGAGATTTTCTAGTTTCAGTTAATATCCCATCAGAACCTTATATCACAGTGACATCATTGCTTAAGGTGAGATGTGTGTATAAGGACCCTTTAACTAAGGAAATGGCTACACTGGAAAGTGAAGAAGTTAGGATAGAGCGGCCTGAAATACCTGGACAAACAATAGTTTCAATAGAAGTGGACAGGCAGCGAAACAGATTGCAAGCAGCTGAGGCAATGGCACATGCACGAATTGCTGCCGAACAGGGAAACTTAGCTGGTGCAGCCTCTATTCTTGAGAATTGCCGAAGGGAGTTGTCACAAACTGTTTCAGCAATATCTCATGACCGACTATGTGCTGCATTGGATGCTGAGCTTAAGGAAATGCAAGAGAGGATGGCAAACAGGCATGTTTATGAGGCATCTGGTAGGGCATACATTCTTTCGGGATTAAGTTCACACTCATGGCAAAGAGCAACAGCAAGAGGTGACTCCACTGATGGCACAAGTCTTATTCAGGCTTATCAGACCCCTTCTATGGTTGAGATGCTTACTCGGTCTCACGCCATGTTGCTGGGCAGTCCATCGGCCCAGAGGCTTGGGCAACCATTGTTATCATTTGGGTCACAACCAAACACAAGGTAAACTCTGTCATATACTTGAGGAGTTGGACAACAGTTTTTATGGAAGGTTTTGCTTTTTGTTTCTTGATTGGTAATTTTATTTTGGGGAAAGATAAGCGGAGGAGATGCATATAAGATATCTTGGGCTGTGAATTTGCTCCTCTCCTGCCTTAAATATGTACATGATGAATAAAGAAGTGAGGGGATGGTGGAAAAGATATGACTGGAAGGACAACAAGAAAAAAACACTAGTTGGAGCATTACCATAATGTCCTTTTTGATTTTGTTGTTGGGTTGGACGTACATAAGGAGAAACGGTTTTTTTCTTCTTCTTCTCTATGGGAAGGGGGGAGAAATGGGTATAAGTTTGTAATTGTGAAAATGGGTTGGGGTTGTTCTCTTTGACGATAAATATTGTACCTGCTCTTAACTAATTTTCAAGAAAGTTTTTTTCAAGTATATGAGTAGGTATCAGTTAAGTAATTTTAATTCATCTACAGCTAGACATTACTATAGACATTACTATTGGACAGTCCCTTGATGAAAATAATAGACTGCTATTTCTCAATCAAATACATAAAGCACTTTCTTTTGTTTTCTAGCTATCCAAATAAAATGAGAAAATAATAAAAATAACACATTTAAAAAAATAATATTTTTATATCAATTTCATATAATTTTATTATTAAAAAAGTATAATATTATTTAATTTTATTTGTTATTCAATAATACGTTTAAATTAAAATATGTTATTTAAATTCGTTTAATATAATATGTTATTTAATTGAAACCTATTAATGTTAAATATTATTTTATTATTATAAATTTTAATTATTTTTTTTAATTTTTAAAATAAATTTGTAACTAGTTTCAAATTGATTCACCTATTATTTTTATTATTATATATTTTAATTATTATTTTTTTAATTTCCAAAATAAATTTGTACCTAAGAGGTCCCAAATTGGTTCTCTTCATTGACCATAATTAAACATCTAAATATAACCAAATTCAAAACTAAATCAACCATTAGAATGACAATATCACAACTATTTTTCAGCATATAAAAGAAATATCAATGCTCCCGTGTAATCGTTTTTTAGAAAGAGAGAGAGAGAGAATCGTTGCTACCTAATTTAATGACTAAGCGCCATTAAAATGGCAAAAAGATAACGAGAGCATTTCACCCCTGCTCCTTGTGGACAAAGCTCTTTCTTCATACATCTACGTTAGTTTTTTATATTTTATTTATCAATGCTATTTCTCACAAACAACTTCTAATGCAAAATGGAACAGAAGCAGTGAATTTAAGCTCTCTTCGTTTAATATTTTTATTTATATATTTTATTCCATTCGTGTATACTAGGAACTCATGTAGCAGTTGAAATTGGATTAGTATTAATTTATTGGGTTAATTGTATGTTATAATACTTTTTATACATGGATTTTTATTTTTAAATTTTAAAAAAACATATATTTATTTTTCTTATAATATAAATAAACATGTGTTTTTTAATTTTATATGAAAATGAACATATATTTTTTTTATTAAAAAATAAAAACATTTTAAATAACTAAATTATTTATGTACTTTAGAATGATTTCGTTGCCACACCTACCCTTATTTTCCTCTAATCTCTGTTGTGAAAGAGATGGTTTCTTTTTCCACCTCTTTTAACTTTTGCTGTACTCAAAGGACGATTATAAAAGTTAAATAACTTGCAAATTGATTTCTACAAATGGGAATTAGTGTGATTTCCTCTAGGAAATTAAATTATTTGTGAAATTTATAGCAATCATGTTTCCAAGTATGTACAAGTTTCTTTCGTTACTGTAAAAGGCGTAGAGTTTTGAAATTTTGATATCCATATACATCGGCGAAAAACTTGGATCAAATTTTGCATAATATTTCTGTCATATCAAAACTACATGCATAAGATCTAGGTCATGCTATTAAGCTTTGTTGGTAGAAGTTGTTTGTCACTAATTTTCTAAGCTATTAGAAGAAAGATTAACATTATTTTTAAATATTTAGTAATCACTCATAAGTATTGACTCTATACACATGCAGACCAAACACTCACAATTCAATAATTAGAATTAAGATTGTTGGACTTTAAACACGAAAACTTTAGTTCTGATACTATGTTGTAAGTTATTAAAAAACAATTCTCTAAAAACTTAAGCTAGTAAAAAAAAATAACAATATTAGTTTTATAAGTTCAAAATATTGGGAGAATGATCAACATTGCTCTTATATATCTATTATTTATACAAGTACTCACCTAACAATAACATGAAAACCAAAAATTAGATTTTTCATTTTAAAACAAAGCATTCTCTGTTCAATCGTGAATTCATAACATGTCACATTGTTTAAAATCAATTAAAACCATTAATAAATACATAAAATGCATAATGACTTCATGCTGCCAAACAAAGCCAAGGTGACAAAGAATTCAAACACAATTAAGACTGTCAGAGTAATATCATATCAGATTTTCTTTTTAGTCTGACTTGCGTTCATTTGGCTTAGGAATCCTCTTGTAATCATAGTTGTTTATGTCAACCTTCTCTTGCAAAGTCTGTAAATATATAGATGGATGGATAGATAGATAAATAGGTATCACTTGATCCATCATGAATTGATGTCCATATTGATCATTAATTTTAAGAAAGATACCTTTAGCTCTTCTTCCATTGAAATCTTTTTTGGCTTATAGGCATCTACAGGTCCCGTCCTTGATAGTGCTTTTCTAGCCTCAATTATCTCCCATTCTTGATCATCTTTCACCTTTGCAATATCCTTGCTGAATTACAAAGGCAGACCACTTCTTTAAGACGAATCAGGAAATTAATATCAGTGGTTGGAAAAAAAGAGTGTATATTTGTGTAGTCTTGCTCCAGATTATTGTCAATGTCATCTTTACAAAAAAAATAAGAGCAATAGCATTCCAAATAACCAAGCAAACGGTTTCGTAATATAAAAATTTGATTATCCATACATCAGAAACAATGTGTATCGAACCATTTTAACCGTGCAAATAAGTTAAACTCAGTTATACAACTCTAAATAACAAAATCTGAATGACACCAACACTTACCTTCCTTGTAATAGATGAGAAAGACCAACAGCTCCAAGAACAGTGAGAGAGATCATTGGGAGTCCATATCTGAAAAATGGATTCTTTCTACCCCATCTCCTAAACGATGGAGATGAACTCTGAATCCTAGAACTGATGGAAGCAATATTTGTAGATTTATGAGGCTGACCTGATTCTGTTTCAACCGTTGTCATTTTAACACACCATCTCAAGAAAGAGCCTCCACTGCCAAATCAAGAACATGGTTACGTGAAGACAACTTCATGATGTGATCAATAAACCATATATTAGAACTTGGTCTCGTACTAAGCTTGTCAAATTATTTGAGCATAAGATAGAACTCACTTGCAATGCATCAAAACAAACTCAAACCACAAGATTGATAGGTTGAATATTGTTCGAAAAGGTTCCTCACTTCTGTGAGATAATGCTTCAATAATAAAATTAGAGGATACATAAAAACTACTTTTACTCCCCTCTTTTCCTTGACATGCGAGCAGTGGTCTTAAAAATTGATTGCATACAATATACCTCTTCCGGATGCAATGATTTCTTCAATTGCAGTAGTAAAATATGTTCTCAATAAGAGCAGTCAAAAGAACCCTATTTTAACCAACCATGTCCAGTCAATTAATCCAATAAGTTATAAATAAAAAATAATATTGAAATACAGACGACAAAAAATTGGAATCAACAAAATATGATCCAAACAAAAGCCACAATCAACATTCTACAAAAACTGCGACACAAATTATGTGAACCTACAATTACAGTACGACTACAGTCAGAAACCTAGCGTCTAGCAAAAATAAAAAAATAAACGCATTAACAATGGCGATTCTGGGTACTACCCAAAGAATATATCCAATAAAAATAGCATAGCATTTAGAAACCAAACACATGTATCAATAAATAAAAGACCCATCAATCCAGAAAAGAAGAGGAAGAACAAAGTAAAATCATAACAATAAATAAAATTTCAACTCAGAAAAAATTAACCCAAGCATACAGTCATACCTGTAGAGAAAGAAAGTGCGAGGAAAGCGGAAGTTAAGGGCAATGATTTTTCACGAACTTTAAAGGAAGTAGATTAAGGAAAGGATGTGTAAGACGAATCTAAGTAAGCGGCAGCACAGGGGCTACGGACGAGTAAAAGTCCAAAAGAGAATTTATTTTTTTTTCTTTTTCTTTTTAAAAATTGTATATTAAACCGTGTAGTTATAAAAAAACATATTCATGGATATTTATTATTAAAAAATTATTATTATTATTTTATATTTAACATCATTTAATTAAATTAAATTATTATATTTATTTTATATTAAATATTATTTACTATTATTTTTATTAATTAAAATTTTAAGAGTATTTTTTTTTAATTTTCGACTTTTTCTTTAAAATAATATAAAATTGGTCGGATATATTAATTAATGTTCTTAAATTTAAGAGCTAAAAAGCATATTTATAAAGTGAGTTCCCTCCTTTTATTTATTTTATTTAAATCTTTTTAAAATAAATAAAATATCTCAACTAATATAATCTCAACACATAAAAAAATAAAACAAATAAATTATATTATAAATTATATCATAAATATTAAGATCACTTATGAAATTACATACCTATTTAAATTCATTTCCTGGTCTCATACATTAACAAGTAACAACAACAAACTTAGATATCTAAAAATATATTTCCATTAAAGTCTTGCAAAGGTGAATTAAAAACAACAAAAAAAGATTAAAATTTTTACGCAAAATAGCCTAAATTTTAAAATTATAGTATACTGCAATGAACGTATTTAATTAATAATAACACAAAATAGTTCCAAAACATTTTGTTCATGTTTAATTATGGTTCAAGCGTCTTTGAAGTTCCTCCACGACGGCATTTCGTGGGATGTTCTCTTCTTTCTTTGCCTCAACATCTTTTAATTTCACAAATCCTTCACTTAATTCACGCTCGCCCACAATTATCATCCAGGGTATTCTAAACTCAAGCGCATACTCAATGTGCTTCATCATTTTCTTGCTCACCAAGTACTCAGTTTCTAATTTAGCATTCCACAGCTCACTCGCTAGCTCTGCAGCTATCGTTACATCGTCCCCCAGTATACTCACTAAGACTTCTGTTTTGGTTGCTCGGATTGTCTGCCAAAATATAAATATAAAATGATGTTAATTACTTGTTATTGAACAATAAGCACCTCATTAAAAAGTACATACATACAAAATTATTTTAACAAATATCCATGGAACCGTAAAAGTTCCTTACATTAAAGGATTTCTTTCATTTAATCCACTTACATTTCTAAAAGATACGAAAGAATAACAAATTTTACTATTCAATTAATATTTTAATGGTTTTTATGATAAAACACCGTATTAAAAAGACATTTTTACTCTCTTTATTTACTAATAAAATAAAATATTAAAAAAAATATTATTTTATTCAGGATATTAATAAAAAAAAGTTTTTATCCTTCTTTGACATTTTACAAGGAACTAAATGATACATTTGGCTTAATGTAAGGAAACTGCGTAGCATTTTTCTTTAATATATATATATATATATATGTCTATGCAGCCCTTTCAGGATGCCATATCTTGCTTGGTTTGGCAGAACTTAATATCAGTTGAATGATCATCAATTAACTGATACAATTAAATTTTTAAGTACAGGGACAAATTGGTTCACTGAATTTAACAGTTCATGGTAAATAGTCGACACGGTGGATGAATTTTAAAAGCCTTTATTTAGAAAAAGCTCTAAAAAATCAAATTTAAGATATAAATCATTCTTATTTTATGATTTTTTGGTTTTTTTGGTGGGGTACAGACATTCACTGGCTCATGAAGAAGTATCACCTTAAAGTTAATCAAAAGGTTTGTTCGGAAAATCTGATATACATGAATCAACCAACCAAATTAAAAGGGAGGGGGGGAGGAAAAAAAAGAAATTAGCAATGGAATATAAAGCAGCACAGGTGTCATTGATACCTGGTTCTGGTCTTTATTTTGCTGCTCCATTATAGCAAAAACTCGCTCAATTCCAAGACTAACACCGACTGCTGGAACTTGTTTTGTCCCAAACATCCCTATAAGATTGTCATATCGTCCCCCAGCTCCTATTGAACCAACCTGATTACAGAGAAGATCTCCAGTTATCACCGATAGAAAATAAAGCTAGATTAACATACATTCGGAGCAACTAAAGCTTAGGAGCTATAAAGTCAATTTTCTGTGATTATATATGAGTTTACCTGTGCACCTCCTTTGAACACAGCTTCAAATATCACGCCAGTATAGTAATCCAGACCCCTAGCAAGACTCAAATCAAAAACCACATGCTCTATACTCTTTGACTTATCCAATGCCTTAAACAAAATCTCCAGATCATTCAAGGCATCAATAGACGTACTATTTTCCAGGAACTTGCTGCCCGCCTGTTTAAGTTTAGATAACAGCTCCAAAGGTCGTCCCCTCTCCTTCACAAAATCACCAATGTTGTCTGCTGTCTCAACCCTCAGTCCCTTCTCCTCAACCTAGGACACAATTTTCAAATATATATCAGGGGAAGGATATTATCATCTCATTAGGTAAAGACTAAGATGGTAAAATTGATCAAGTGATCAACTAAGCCTTCTTTTGTGGAAGATGTGCAACAACTGCAAGATAATGAAACAAATTTAACGTGCAAGTTTCTGCAGGAATCCTTACCATTTCTCTTTTTATCTGCTCAAAAGATTGTTTGTCTAACTTATCAATGCTAGAACAAATTGTTCTGAATTTTTCAGGTGGCACTCCACATATTTCTAGCATTGCATCAAGCAATTTTCGGTGATTCAACTTTATCTGAATATTAAAAAAAGTGTTATGATCATTATAGCAATCAAGTAACAATAATTGAAACCAGAATTCGAAAAGCGAAACATTATTCATGTTATGAACTATTGAACAGATAACGGAGCAAAACAATTAAAAAGCAGTCACCTCACCTCATATTCACCAATATTTAGCTCATTCAGCAGTTCTGTCATAACGTAAACAACTTCAAAATCTGGCCCCATTTTCCCATTTTGCCCAGCAATATCAAAGTCGCATTGATAGAATTCACGGAACCTTCCCTTTGATGGGTTGTCTCTTCTGTACACTTTTGCTATTTGGTACCTTTTAAGAGATGTGAGACCATTCATAGCCATGTACCGAGCAAATGGAACAGTAAGATCATATCGCAAAGAACAGAGCTCTCCACCCTGCCAACCAATTGAACAAAACTCAAATTATTGCACAAAAAGTGTATGATCCTTTTTTTTCCCTGTTCTTTTATTTTGACATCTATGATCCTTCTATTCACTAAATTAGACTTTGAGCTAGTGGAAATAACTATTAAAACATCAGCAGGTTCAACGTACTCCTCCCTATTTCTTCATATATCTCTAAATCTCTCTCTTTAGTAAGGTAATATCAGGATGAAGAGGTATTACCTGACTAATGAGTAATATCAGTGTGTCAAAAAGTAGCAATAACATATGTTGAGGTAATGAAATACGAAAACTTTGTCGCAGACTTTGAAAATCAATAGCAAGAAAGCAGTTCATAAATCAGCCAACCAGCTAAAAATAAATAGTTACCTGATCAGCAAGATCATAAATCAACTTAGAATCTTCCCCATATTTCCCGGTGAGAGTTTCTCTCAATTCAAAAACTGGAGTATCAAGCATTGTAGCCCCATGCCTCTCAAATACCTCTTCTATTACTGTGAAGGCGTTCTTTCTTATTGTCATTTGTTCTTTTGCAAAATCACGAGTTCCCTAACAACACTCACACAATTTAAACTGATTTATAAATTCTAGCTGAAAAGGAAACAGAAAGCTAAAAAATGATTAAGATTTAAATAGCAAGCTACACTAATTCATTAAGATGTATAGTATACCAAAACAAGCTAAATGCCCAAAAAATAAAATAAGTTTTACAAAAAAAAAAAAGAGAATAAAAATTCTAATGCTTAGGTAATACTGAAAGTGTATCTTCAGGACAGATGAACAGGCAGGCCTCTTTAAGCAACATTTAAAATCAAGCTAAGGATGATTTTACTTCCATAACATAAGAAACAGAGGAAGATATCAGTTCAAAGTGGAATTTTACTTTAATCTAATACAAGGTATTGTTGAGAGAGAAAATATATGTTTTCATGTGTGCGTATTCTTGTCCACCGTTTCCTTGCTGCAAAACTGGAAGATAAAAGCAACCCAACAATAAAATTTCAGTAAGTTACCTTTGGAAGCTTGGGTAGTCTTCTTGTTTCATTGCTTTCCACGATTTCCTTAATTTTAATCAACAACCCATCCATCCCTGGGTCCTTTGGGTTTAAAAACAATAGAATATCCTCCATTATTGTCTCCAGCAACCCTGAATCAGCATCATCTCTCTTGCATGGTAATCTATCTTTAATCAATTGTACTACAGCATCAGTTCCTTTTCCTAAAACCAACTTCTTCTTCTTCTTCTTCTTTTCACCTTTCTTTTCCCCTTTCACATCCATTCCTCCATTAACCTCTGTATTTTGATTCTTCTCACTCAGATTCTCACCTTCAAGAGCAACAAATGCTGTTATTGCCTCCCAAGCCACAATATTCCACACTATACCCAGCAATGCATTCACTTCGTGTGCGAATTTATCATAACTCTGTTCCTTTTTGAAAGCCAGCTCCAAGATAAGCTTACCCACATTTTCCAAGCTATCACAACTGGGACATTTTTTCACAAATGAATCTGCCATGCTTTTTTGTAAATTATCAATACCTATAGACTCCAAATTCCTCTTAGCACGCATTAAACTGAAATTGCCCAAGTTCTGAAGTGTTGAGGTCAATGCTAATAGTGGTGCCTGCAATGCTTCAGCCACCCCTTTAATCTCAGGTCCATTTTTTCCAATTTTAAGGCTGCAATTTAGTTCAATTCGTATTTTGGAATGCAATAATTTGGCCTGCTCCCTCAAGCTCCCATGAACCTTGGGAATTATAGACACTGCTTCATTCTCAACCTTTCCCACCAACTTAGACCCATTCAACAGCACCTTCATATCACCAGCAACTCCGACTTCCTCCTTCACAACAAATCCATCTCCAGAATCGAATGAACTAAATGTTGTTACGTCAGCTCTTGACGCCTCACATGACATTGCTGAGACTACATCCACAAGTGTCCATAAAGTTGATGACTGGTGGTCCAAGAGAGCAGATATTCCAAGCAGGGCTGAGAAAGACTCCAAACCCCCTAATGCAAGGGCCTCCTCCTGGGTCAAATTCATCGAACCCAAGCCAGTGATTTTTGAGATCTTAGATTCATTCAGAGACTCGGCAATTTGAATAGGAATGACAGTTCGGATGCCCACAGATTCAGATAGATTTAGGAGTTTGCCGAGAAGGACCACAAGGGAAGCTCTGTGTTCCTCGAGGTGCAAGGGGCTGTTGGGAAGAGCAAGCTGGTTTGGATTCGATGTTGATGGGCCATTATTGGAGGAGAAGAGCCTATCAAGCGCTGAGTTGTCAATGCATACCTGAGATAGGCCATTTGCAATGGCGTAGACAGAGGAGGAAGATAGAGATGAACCTTTGCCTCCTAGTGTTATTACTGGCACTTGGGATCTTTCAGCCATTAATAATCAACACAGGGATAACTACCAAATCCAAAGTAGTATTTCCAGCAGCTATGCAAACTGCGAGAAAATTATACAAACCCTACGAATTACAGTTCGACTAGAGTAAGAACACGAGCACACAGTAAAAACAAAATCAACCCAATCCAAATGCAGCAAAAGCATTAACAATCACGATTCTGGGCACTAGCCAAAGATAATATTCAATAAGAATAGCATAGCATTCAAAAACCAAACAGATGTATCAAGAAGTAAAGACCTCTAAATAAAAAATAATCAAAACTTTAAACTTGATAAAGTTAACCCAAAAATAAGCAAACTCATACCGTTAGTTAGAGAAAGAAAGTGAGAGACGATATCTCCGGAACTTTGAAGGAAGTAAAAACAAGGTACAAGAAGGAACTGAGATAAATCCCAATAAAGAGCCGCCAATCCTGAGAGAGAGGGGCGAGGCTTCTTCTTGGAATAGGGTGGAAATGATGCTTATTTCCCACTTTTTTTCTTTTAATTTTGGGTTAAATACACTTTTATTCTAATACTCTTTAAGGTACAGAACAATTTAATTCTTTCTTTATTAGTCATCAAAATAATTTATTACTTATTTTTTTAAAAATAAAACTATTTAATTCCTATTTTTTCAATCCATAATAATTTAATTTCTATTTTATTAAATTGCAACAATCAAGAAAAATATATTGCGTATATTTATATTCTTAACAAAAAAATAATATATAATTACATCTTAATGCTAAGTTTAAGTAGATTAGTGTGAAATTTATCCTTTTTAACACAAATATATTTATTTGTGTTTTTTTATCTTCTTAAAAAATAAATACTTGTACAAAAAAAATTATGTATAAGCTAAAGTTTTATATCTTAGTTGTTTATTTTTCTCTATATATCTCTTTTTTTTGTTGGATATATCATTATGTTTTTTTATAACAATAAAGATATCATTAATTAATAAGTAGGTTATGAACTTAAATGTCATATATTATCCTTGATTTTTGTAAATTTAAAAGAATAAAGATTAAATTATTATATAGTTAAAAAAAGTTTATTTAAAATAATAGGGATTAAAATATTTCATAGATAAAAGAATCATTTAAAAGAATATGTACTAAATTATTCTATATCTCAAAAATTAGAGACGGAAAATGTACTTAATCCTTTTATTTTTATTTTTAGATTCCTATGGTCCACATTAAGATTTTATGAGTAAATATGAGCAGTTAAAACTTTTATTTTTCAAATACATTTTAAAAATAAAAAAAATTAATATTATAATTATGTAATTGTTTTTAATAATAATATGATTAATCTGTAACAAACAAATAAATACGGATTACATATATTTTTTTCAATAAATAAGGTATCTTGGTAATATTTTTATTGATAATTAAATAACATGAGTGAAAATGGAAATAACAAACTACATTATTGAATATTGATTAAACCATAAAAATTAACGTAAGAACTAGGCCACTAGTAGCCAACATGAGATACCAGATATAGTTTAAAAGAATGTGCATAGAACACTGAGTCTTCCAAAAAAAAAAAAAATCTTCATGTTTAAAATTCAACCCTTCAATTCATCAGTTGTATGGTTTTTACTTTCAATCATACGAGGGATAGCTGATGATGGCGTTTCTTTGGTATTATCATCACAAATCTTGGATACGTTTGCATCATCAGGCTTGGCCTGTATTCTGAATCCAAGCCTTTTCAAGATGGTATTCCAACCTCTTTTTGTCTTTCCTAACTTCTCAATCTCTGCTTTCATGGCCAAACACTCCTTTTCAAGCTCAGCAACTTTCTCCTTCATGTTCTCAACTGACACAAATTGATCTGGAGCAAACTCAGCGTGAGTATACACCTCATTTCTTGCAAGTGCAACAATTGCACTATGATTCTGTGAGTTTTCAAGGTTTTCAGAGACAAAGAACCAGCCAGCAATTGAGGTTCGAAGGCGAAGCTGCTCAAAGAATATAACTTGGACAATGATACGGAGTGGTAACCTTTCATTCTGGGCTGCATGAGTGCTTGCCTCTAATGAGAGCTTTTGGCAGTTCATAAGCTTGCAGATTTGTTCCCTCTCAGAGTCCGTTAGCCAGGGATGAGCCTGAATAAAAAAACATATAACTGTTTTAAAAAAATGCCATGCTTTTTGCGTTGTTACAAAGTACAAACATGCCATCAAATCTTTGAAGCGCTAGAATTAAAGCCAAAAAGAAAAATAGACTTTGTGTTTTTGACAATTAACTGCAAACTAGGAGAAATGAGATTACCGTGCAATCCTTCAGAAGATCTCTATTTACCAAAATGAGTTCTCAAAGACTGCTTATCATAAACGAGTATAGAACCAAGTTAAAACAGTTTTGCTAAAAAGTATAAAAACCAAGAGAAAGTTCAAACAATCAACATATCTTTCTTCTAGCCACTTTTCTAAGACAAGCTCATTTCAGTGGCAACTAAAAAAGCCAATAAATTTGCCAGACTTTCTTTCCCATGGTATGTGCAGATTTCAACATAGCTTAACTAGATGATCAATTCTTTTGCCAATATTAGAAGTTCTAGTTTATAAAGATGAATGACAGGTTTATATAATTTGAAAATAAGAAACACCTTCAGAGTTTTAGAGTACTCATTGATCAAAAATTCCAAAACTGCCATAATTTGTTTGAAGAAAATAAATTAAAAGAAGCTAATTCGTGAAACTCTTACCTTTAGGTATATATCGATAGCCCGGTAAATTCCATCATCTAATGACCTGGCATATTCAGGAATAACAGCAGCTAGTGACTGAAATTTTTCCAACTTCAAATTAACATCAGGTGCCACCTCAGCAAGATAACCATCCACTAGATTAGCTACCATGGTAACCGGGGTCAATGGAAAGGAATCTCTCTTAACCTGGCCATCATTTGCTAAACAATTTGAAACACAATCAATTGCATCACCATCCACAACCATGAAGTAATCAAGAATTCGTTGAACACATTCAATATCATAGAGTGTTTCTAATGAGTGTCCCATATTTGGAATCAGAAGATCTTCAACAAGTGCTTGGTTCAATTGTGGTCCTATCTGCTTTTCTAATTTATCTTGGCATGAAGAACTAGCACACAAAGCTATAGATGTCCTTAGAAGCCTTAGCAGAAAATCAGTTGGCACAACACCTTTCTCATTAGGTAGCAACTCCACTATCTCTTCAAGAAGATTCCTTTGATCTACTTCAGAGGCACGAGAAAGAACTAATTTGGGGTTTGCCAGTTTTCCATTGTGGAAACTTGATTGCCTACCTAATAAAGAAAGATGACCCTTGGCATAGTGAATCACAGACCCGGCTATTCTCTCCGCTATCATGCCTCTGGATTCAACAACTTGAATAAAACGTTTAAAGAGAGGTAACCTCAGGGAGGACACATCATCATACCACCAGTCCTCACCAACTGGAAGTGGTTTCATCGTCGTGTATATCCCATTCCAAAATGCAGTGCCTTCTAGGCTCTGCACTGTACTTTGTCTTGAGACAGGCCAGTTGAACAAACTTGGATCTGAACAAGCTTTCTTTGCCAATGAGTCAATGGATCTTAAAACAAGATGAAGCTCTTCTGCATGAGGTAAAACCTCTTCACAGGTTTCAAGCACTTTAATTAAGTCTGTCCAATTTCCAAATATTTCATTCAGAAAATTCTCTGTTTGTATGATGAGATTCCCCTCTCCATACTCTTCAGTCATTTGAAGATACTCTGCTGCACATCTAAGACTAATGATATTTGATGCATTGATTTCTATTTTGACACCATAGCAAAACTTGGCCAATATCACAAAGGCTCTTGCACCACCGGGAACATCATGAAGTTGTAAAATAGATTTTCTATCATCTTCCCAAGATAGTTCTCCAATAAGATTTTCTAACAACCCACTTCTAGATAGCAATGGAAACTGGTGGACATCTCAAAAAGAACACAAATTATAGTATTTTAGTATAAATTTTAGCTAAGAAGTAAAGATATCTAAATAAGAGAAAGCATGAAAATGTAAGACAAATAAAAAATGAACACAGATACTGCAGTTCCTGTACTAATGTTAGGGTGTTACTGCAGATGGCAGAGGTAGGACTTTGTCTTACCTCAAGAGGCTTAAGACTAATATCAAAACTGTCAGCGATACAACCCTCACATGCAACTAAATACTTTATCTTCTTCAATACATTCATTTCGGATCAGAAAATTTAGAAAGGTATCATAATGACATATCCGACATACAATTGTTTTGTGATCAAAAGTTTTGAGTTCTTCAACTGGATGAGAATGCAAATAAAACTTCCTATCAAATAGAGAACAGACATGCAAAAGTTTACTTTTATTCCCTGATACCCTACTCATTCATGATAGCAATTTTTTCATTGAAATTATAGCTTGACAGGTTTTTTTCTTGTCTATGAAAATGACAAAAACTACTCTTGAGTCGCGACTCAGCAAGAGTACTAAATATTGATAAAGATGATAAATCATAATTTTGATTTTAAAAGCATAAAGCATTTAATCACAAGCCAAATATCTCCCAGATTATCACATGAGGATAAACACGTCCCTGTCAAGTACTCTGCCTTTGGACTGAATTTAATATAAAAAAAAAAGTGTCGTCCAAGTCCCTTTGTTTAAGTCATAGGAGCTGTTTAGAAAATATATTTTTAATTTCTTTTGTTTGTGAAAAATGTGACAAGTAAAGATAAAGTTAACTTTCCATTCAATTTTTTGTTAAATATTGTAAAGTTTATGTTAGTGTTGGCAATTGTAATTTTAGTTTCTAGGTATATCTTAGAAGAATATTTTCAAATCGAAGAAACTATCGAGCTTCAACGATCACATATCAAGTATATATTGTTCCCGTGCACGTTAGATTGTATATTAGACACAATAGGAACAATGTAAAAATAAACTACTTGATCAATCGAGCAATATTACCTGAATAAATTGATTTTAATACATTACTAGATCGATCGAGTTAAAATCGAGGGATTTAATTTGATCGATCGAGTACTAGATTAATCGAGTTCAATCACTGGATCGATCCATCTTCTTTAAATATTTTAAATGATCATTAGATCAATCGAGGGGATGTTCAATCGATCGATCTATGTACTCAAATGATCGATCGAGCACTTGTTTAGATCGATCAAGCCGTCAGGTCTTTGAATTTAATATCTATTTCTATTACGACTTAGATTGATTTTTTTAAAGCATTGTCCTTATTTTTTAATTGTATTTTAATTGATTTTATGGATAATATGGTAATTCTACTTTAACCTAATGTGATTCAAAATATTCTATAAATATAAACCTAAACACAAATTTCGAACTAACCTCACAAAAACTATTGTGCATATTCTCTTCATCTTATATTCTCTCGTGATTTACTAAAAGTTTTTTAGTAAGCTTTTTCATTAAGTTAATTTATCAAACATTTGTGGTTGTGTTTGATGAATTAAAAAACCTACAATAATAATTGTATTGTTATGCTTTTAACTGATTAATGTAGAGTTGTTAATTGTTTACAATTTATCTAATATATTGTTTAAATCAATTAGTTAGAGTTTTTCATTATTGAATATGTTTTAGGACAAATACTTGTACTTATTTTATGTGCTAACTTTTTAGGTAACAACGACGTGAGTTCAATTAAATCGTGGGACTCGAGTTTGTTGAAACGCTAGTCAAGATACAAATGCTTTTTTTTGTAAAGACTGATGAAAACAGTGGCTTATAAATAGATTACTTGGGGACATTACCCAGGTGTATAGTTTGAATCCTAACCTTGTAATTGGATATTTATTTTTCATAATAGATAATTAAGTGGTCTAGTAGACCGATGATTTTTCTCTTAGAACATTGATGTGACCTAGATTATTTTTAGCTAAAAATTTCGTGTGTTGATATTTTTATTTTCACGTTACTTTATGTACACGTGATTGGTTTTTTGACCGCTTAAGAAATTTTAATTTACTATACTTCCACTAACTAGATATTTGGATCCATAACTAAAAGAACTTTCAAATATAACAGAATAATACATGTGACACGTGCATATTTGTATTTTTCGATAGACATATATCTACTAAAATATTTTTTAGTTAAAAAAATTACTCAAATTTTTTAAAATAAAAATTTCATTATCCAATGTATAACTTTGAATATTAGACAATGAAAATTTTGTTAAAATTTTATCAAATTTTTTAATCAAATGTTAACTTTTTACGTATATACCTATCAAAAATATAAGTCTGTATGTGATACTTAACGGATACTTAGATAGAAAGTTAATTTTGTCCTTATTTGATACATATTTCACAAACAAAAAGACTTAAAAAAATATTTTCTAAACTAAGATACGAAACAATACCTTTAGCCTAAATTGGGGAACATTTGGGCACTTCACCCTTTAATATATTGTCTTCAACCCTCATTCAGTGAGAGGAACGATGCAAGCATCGCCTATTCTCCTGCCTTAAACATATTGTCTATGTATATATGTAAATCTAATCTCAACAAATGAAGTAACATGACAATTTAAAGGATTAACAAGTAAAGCTAACCTTATGAAGATGGAAGGATATTTCCCCAACTTCAATAATAACATCACTGGGAAGTCCAGTTGAAAAATGCCTGAAAAGGGCATATATATGTAAGTGTCCATGAAATAAAAAGGTTAACAAAAACTGAGGATTGTTGATGAAAAAGTTCTTAATCAGACATGAGTGGAAGAACAAGTTAAATATGATGGATGATAAATTTTAGACAGCAAATTCGGCATTGGAACAATTTGATGCTAGAAACAGTTCATTGTTTTCAATAAATATTAGAAGAAGAAAAAAAACGAAAAAAAAAGCATGCTATATTATCTATTTTTTCCCTGGTTTCTTTTAGTAAGAACTCTTAAGACATTGCAAGTGTCAATTGTTCTGGTTTAGGCCCATGACTGAAAATCTCTTCTCTAATCCTTTTATCTCTTGATGATTTGAGGAAATTATGCATTTAACTCTTGAATAAACCACATCCTGAAACCTATCCCATATAAAAAGGGGGGACATTTTACTAATCCCTTATCACAAAATATATGATTTGAAAATTGTGACCATGAAAAATAGCAAATTGTTGAATTCAAGACAATTAAAAAAAAACACTGTAATTGACTTTTACAATCCTACCCTCAATACGAATGATTTCAATGTCATGCATTATGCGTAGAATCAAACATGTTCTTAAACATAACATTCAATAAGGGTGCGTGAGCACCACCATGGGAAGGAAAAAATAGAACACAATATTGTTCAATATACAATAATAAAACAACAAAACCCAGAATCAAGTATCACAAAATTGAAATCCAACAGAACCCATTACGTTATTTCACGTATTAGTAGTGATTAGAACTCCAGCACTCTAAATTCACCAATGCGACGGAGTAAATATGAATACAAAAAAGGGCGTACCAAGATTGCCCATCAAGGCGAAAGACGTCGGGTTTATACCCCAGTTTCTTACACGCCATTTTTATACTTTACTCGTGCTCTTCAAAATCATAGAAAGGAGCTTTAGTGTGACATGATAATGAGTTGAAGTGATCCGATAAGAAAATGGGTAACAAGGAGTATGGTAAAAGATAGACGCAGAGTCTGAAAATGGGCTCTGATTCTCTGTGCAAATCTATTAAATTATTCGGGTAAAGGAGGGAGATAGTCCCGAGTCCAAAGGGAAAAATCTAGGAGAAAAATCGGTTCCTGCTGTTACACGAAAAATGCAGTTTTTTATTTTTTATTTTTTATGCTTGTGAAAATTAATTTACGCTTGCGTATCTACAATGCATTGCATTTGCAGGTACACTCTAATATTTAGATATATTATAGACAATTGATCTAAAAAAATTGTATATTTGACCATATTATATGTTTTTATTAAAGGTAACGTTATTAAAATAATATTTTTTTTGATAAAATATATATATAATATTTATTTTATTTTTAATATAAATTATATTTTAATGTGATAAAATTATTATTAATAAAATATTTTGTAATAATAGCAATTTATTAACTCCTTCAAATACAATTAATACGATATCGTTCATTCGTTCAGATTTTCCTTACTTTATTTCATGCACTCTACTAACTTCTTTCATTTCTGTTCCCGGCAAAAATGGAAAAGAAATATCAAAAATGAAATTGTTATATTTTCCTATGCTAGAACTCGAGAGCAGAGGCAGATTAATATAGAGTTCAGGAGGTCCGTGTATTATATCAAGTATACATGAATAAATAAAATTTAAATATAATATTTATAAAATTATAAATTTATATAAATAAAATAAAAATAAGTTTTACTTCAATTTTTAATATTAAAAAAAATTCAAAATAACAATAATACATTTAACTTATAATTATTAGACTTATTTTAATTCTATCTCAAAACTTAAGTAGTAAGATAAAAGATTATTCAAAATTATATCTGCAATAGAAACTTAATTTTTGATCGATGTGAAACTTATATCCTTAACAGTTATCTTTCACATCGTCGATAATGAAAGGATTTGAAATTGATAAAAATAAGAAAAAATGTCTTTACAACAAAAAATTTAATTCTGATATTATATTAGACTTGAGTCTGATTCTAACTCAACATTTAAGTTAAGGGATTGTTGAAGGTTATATGTGCACAAAAAGACTAACTTCTGGAATATGTGTGACTCAAATCCTTAACAATAACTAAAAAATTAACACATATTATGTCAATTTCATATATTTTTATTATTAAAAAAAATTATCATATCATTTCATTTGAAATACCATATATTTTAACACTTTTTAAATTAAATTACGATAATTTATATTCATCTAATATTGAAAGTCATTCAATATTAATGAGTATTATTTTTATTGTTATAAATTTTAAGTGTATTATTTTTTTAAATTTTTTTAATAATTTGAGTATATATTTTTAAAATAAAATATATAGAATATTTTTAATTAAAAATAATAAATACTATAAATATATCCCCCCCGTAACAATTAAATTCTCTCAACAACCCTTTAACTTTTTGTTTCCCCTAGCGTTTTCTGTTTCTGAGTAAGAGAAAATTTTCAGCTTCTATGACTAAAATTCTGAACTTTTTTTTCTTTCTTTATAAGAGCTATTTAGTAATCTAATCTACTTTTTTTAATGTCAATATTTTCATCTTTTTCTCTAGATAAAAAGTAATTTCCAAACTATTAAAATGTTTAGCTATATCCCAAAATTATCAAACAACCAATAATATTTGTCTTTGAATCCTAAGGCCCGATTTAATCCGAAAATTAAGTATTTTACAGAGTATTTGAAGAAACAATATCTCTAAAACAAAAAATTCATCTTGTAAGTAGGTAAGTTTGAGTTTTATTACGGAAAGATGGTAAGAATGATATTGATGACAAAAATAATGATAATTATATATTTCATATATATAACTATAATACGTATATAATAAAATTTTAAAAGTATTGCATAATAATACAACAGTGTTTTAATGTTCTCTTATTTTTTGCCTGCCTTAAGTTGCTTTTTAAAAAGTTGTAATTAGTTTTGTTTGGTTTATTTATAATGAACTACTATTAGTTTTATTTTCTTCACATTTGTAGTCATTTTTCATCCACCTAATATTTGAAAACTGCATTTGTTTTAATATTTATAAGAATTTAAGACCGAAAATATGAACCCTGAGTGTTAAGAAATAAAGTTATAGATAATTGTATTATTAATAGATAAAGAGTTAAAAGAGTTTCAATTTTTAATGTATCGTAATTATGTAATAATTAAATGGCTATTATATATGTTATATGTATTTATGGAAGACTTATTAATTCATAGCTTTAAGTATGAAATTAAGTTATTATAATACTAAATTAAATTGTATTACATCTCTTTTATCCTACTATAAAATAATATGATATTTATTTATAAAAAAAAATTGTGTATACATGATGCTAAATATATCACAATAATCTTAATGGACTTATACTTTTATATATACATTATGTTTATTTTTTGTATAAAAAATATATTAGTTTGAAAACTAAGTACAAGAGTTGAACCTCTCATCCCTGCGTATTTGTAATTATATTTCAACAATTCAATCGTTAATTAATTATAATTTAGGCAATTTTAACAAATAAAAATATAAGAATATTATAGTTATATTTTATGAAAAGATAAATGAAATATATTAAATTTTCTTTTAATTAATATAAATTCATTTAAACATAAAATTTATATATACTTATAACTTTATATGATATCTTGGATGAATTAGGTTGAATATTACAAACTAAATAATTGATATTTTTTTTTGTACAGATTGAAATATCATATTCATTACATATCATCATTATTGTTATCGTCGTAGTATTCGTGAATAAAAATCAATGAAACTCATAAAATATAATCAAAATTTGATAAATTCCTACCAAATTTGTAAAATAGGACCCTACGAATTTAATGCATAGGTTTTTATGGTTGTTTGGTAAGCAAAGTCTACCAAAACTTTTGAATGGTTTTGATAACTTACAAAATATTGTATATTAATCCTTAATTTAATAAATAAAATAATGATCTTAATTCAAGAAATAAAATAAGGAGTTTAATTGAAGGAATAAACACAAGAAAAATTTAATTCAATGAATAAACACAAGAAATATTTAATTCAATGAATAAAACAAGAAATCTTTAATTTAATGAGTAAATTAAGGAATGCTTAATTTAAAGAGTAATTGAAAGAATAAAATTTCATTATATATAGTTATACAATTGTAATGAAAATATGAAGAAAAAAATGATACAAACTAGAGGACTCTTTTGTGTAGAATTATTTTTTATTTTTTTCAACATGGTATCAAGAGCAGGAAAATTAATTTGCATCTGTTTTATTATTATCTTATCATCTTCAATCTTCGAAATGGCTGAAGACAAGCCGCTAGGATCAGAAGCTGAAAATTCATCGGTGATTTCCTTTATGAATATGCATGAGGTGTATGTCAACCCAAAACAAAGATTAAGTTTAGTCTTGTTGAATGAGTTTAATTACTTACCTTGGTCAAGAGCGGTGTCTCTGGCTCTATGTAGAAGGTCCAAGTTAGGGTTCATAAATGGAAGCATCAAAGTACCTTATGTTTCTTTACCAACCTATGAATCTTGGCTTAACAAGGATCAACTGGTTATGTCATGGCTCCTAAATTCCATAGAACGTAAATTAGCTGAAATATTCAGTTACTCTGAATTCGCATACCAACTATGGGAGACGGTCAAGGAAATGTATGACAATCAAAACAATGTTGCATGAGTTTTTCATTTAAAGGATATCTCATATCTATAACAAGATGGAAAACCTTTTATACAACTCTTAGGAAGCATGAAAAGCATGTGTTATGAGTTGGAAATATATCATCCTCACATAACCGATGTAGCTTTGGTACAAAAGAGAGCAGAAGAAGATAAGATATTTCAACTTCTGTCCAGTCTCGATTCAACATATAAAGATATACGATGACACATACTCATGAATACTGAACTTCCTTCCTTCACCAATGTATGTGCAAAAATTCAACGTAAAAAAGTAAGGAGAAAAGTCATGAATAAGGGTACAATGGCTAATTCACCTGAGGTAAGAGTCTATCTGATCAATGAGAGGAAGTACAAAGGGAAGCATCCAAACTTGAAGTGTCAACACTACAACTATACGAGCCATGCTAAGGACACATGCTGAATTCTACATCTAGAATTAAAGCCTTATTTTATAAAGGATAAGAGTTTACAGAAAGTGAATCGTACTGCATACCATGCAAAACATGTTTTTGCCTCTACCTCTAATGGATCTTATCCATTCAAGAATTTCACAGCAAATCTAGCTGAACTCATGAATGAGTGTATGTTGTATCTTCAAAGCAAGACATGAGGAGCTAGAATTGACTGTGTAGGTAGCATAGAAGAAGGAAACTCGACAGCATTTCTAGGCAAGTTTGCGTGTTTCTTGACAGATACAAAACTCATACCACAAAGAGGACATGCAAGTTATCATAAAAGCTTTTAAAACTGCTCTTAAAATAAATATGTTGCATGATTTTTGGGTTGTAGATTCAGGTGCCACATATCATATGACCAACCATGTGTCAAAGTCTCATAAGTTTGAAAAATTAGCAAATCCTTCTCAAGATTCAATTGTAAATGGTGAGAATGTAAAAAGTTTTAGGAAATGAAAAAATAAAATTAATGTCAGATGAAATTGAGTCGGCGGTTTTATATGTACCTTTCTTTCCTTTCCAACTTCTGTTTGTAAGGAAAATCACAAATACCTTGAATTGCTTAGCCATTTTCTCTTCTCACAATGTCATTTTTTAGGATTGTGCCACGAAAAAGACGATTGGTGAAGGGTTTTACTTAGATGGTCTCTATTACATATCCAAAAGCAATCCTAGAGGGTTTCAAGCCAAGTTTAACCCCATCCAAGATAATCAATTGTGGCATCAACGTTTATCTCACCCTTCTCCACCAATTTTGTCAACTTTATTTCCAAACTTAAGAAATTATGCAATTACATGTGAAACTTGACACTTGTCTAAGACCACTAGATTGCCTTTTAATTCTTCATTGTCTAGGGCTAGTAATTGTTTTGAACTAGTTCATTCAGATGTATGGTGATAAGAACCAAGGGTTTAGGACCTAGCTAATTTCAGATTATATAGCAAAGGGTTTCTCCACAAATCAATGGATATTACTCACCATTTTTCTGAGGAGAAAAGACGCCACAAGGAGCTGCTAATTCCTTGATAAGTCTAGCATAAATGACACCCTAACAAGTATGGATATTACTCACCACAAATGCTTGGATGCTAAACAACACCACAAAGGTTGCCAATCCCTTGATAAGTTGCTTGAAGAGGAACAAAGAGCTAGAGTGAGCTCTCAAATGATCTGAATATTCAAACTTCATTCAAAATTATGTTTTACAGCAGCTGAGCTGCTCTTAAAAGGATTCAAACCAACCCTAAGCTATAATACATCATGGTCCTTGATCTCATCCAAGGGTTGAAAATAAACACAGCCAAAAAGCAGAAAAGGTAGCAGAAAACATTGACCAAAATACATGGAAAAATTGGGGCAGCTGACCACAAAGCAATCCCATAAAGTATTACATCTTAACCCTTGATTTCATCCAAGGGCTGAAAAGAGAGCTGCCCAAAATCAGTCCCAATGGCACTCCAAAATTAGAGCAAAACATAGGGCAGCTGAGAACAAAAGAAACCCTATAAAATATTACATCTTGACCCTTGTTTCCATCTAAGGGCTGAAATTGAAGCTGCCCAAAAAGTCCAAATGGCACAACAATGTGCCTAATTTTATTTTGCCCTAATTTCCATCCTAGGATTGTCCCAATCCTTGCATTCCCAATTTAGGTCCCCTTGATTATGAATGACCTCTTGAATGATCCCGTTTAAAGCCTTTTCGAGTTGTGCCTTCCTAGACCTTGTGATTGGTCCACTTGAAATTTGTAGAGCTCTATGATTCTCATCATTCCCCCTCTCTTCAAGAGGATTCGTCCTCGAATCATCACATGCATAATCAAAAGGAGATAGATCAGAAACATTAAAAGAGGTACTAACATTATACTCACCAGGAAGATCAATTTTGTAGGCATTGTCATTGATTCGCTCAATCACTTGAAAGGGTCCATCTCCCCGAGGTTGCAACTTGGACCGTCTTTTTTCAAGAAACCGTTCCTTTCTCATATGCACCCAAACCCAATCACCAGGCTCAAAAATGACTCTTCACCTCCCTTTGTTGGCTCTGTAAGCATAATCCTTATTTCTCTTCTCAATTTGCTTATGAATGCGTTCATGGAGCTTCTTCACCGTTTCAGCCTTCCTTGCACCATCTAATTTAGTTTTCTCTGAAATAGGAATAGGTAATAAGTCCAAAGGAGTTAGTGGATTGAAACCATAAACAATTTCAAATGGAGAATGATCAGTAGTTGAATGCACACTCCGGTTATAAGCAAATTCAACAAAAGGTAAACAATCCTCCCAATTTTTCAAATTCCTTTTTATTACCGCCCTAAGCAACGTGGACAGAGTCCTATTGACTACCTCAGTTTGGCCATCTGTTTGAGGGTGACAATTAGTCGAAAACAAGAGTTTAGTACCCATTTTAGCCCAAAGATTTTTCCAAAAATAACTAAGGAATTTAATATCCCTATCAGACACAATGCTCCTAGGAACTCCATGAAGCCTAACAACTTCCCTAAAGAACAACTCTGCTACATTAGTGGCATCATCGGTTTTATGACATGCTATAAAGTGTGCCATTTTAGAAAACCTATCTACAACCACAAAAATGGAGTCTCTACCCTTCTTAGACCTAAGTAACCCTAAAACAAAATCCATGGAAATATCTACCCAAGGTGTGCATGGTACGGGCAAGGGAGTATATAGTCCTTGTGGTAGGACTTTGGATTTGGCTTGCTTACAAGTGATGCATCTAGAACATATTCTCCCTACATCCTTCCTTATTGTTGGCCAATAAAAATGCTCACGCAAAACATCTAAAGTCTTCTTAATTCCAAAATGCCCCATTAATCCCCCCCCCCCCCCATGGGCCTCCTTAATTAACAACTCACGCATGGAACATTTGGGTATACACAGTTGATTTTCTTTAAATAAATACCCATCTAATTTATAAAACTTTTCAAAGGAAATTTTTTCACATGCATGGTAAATAGCAGAGAAGTCATCATTATTAGCATACATTTCCTTAACATATTCAAATCCTAGCAATCTAGCATTTAAAGTTGAGAGTAAGGCATACCTCCGTGATAAAGCATCGGCTACAACATTCTCCTTACCTCTCTATATTGAACAATATAAGGAAAAGTCTCAATGAATTCCATCCATCTAGCATGCCTCCTATTCAATTTACCTTGGCGCTTCAGATGTTTTAGAGATTCATGATCGGTATGGATGACAAATTCTCTTGGGCAAAGGTAATGTTGCCATGTCTATAAGGTCCTAACCAAGGAATATAGCTCCTTGTCATACGTTGGATAATTAAGGGCTGCTCCATGAAGTTTCTCGCTGAAATAAGCGATAGGTCGTCGTTCTTGCATCAAAACAGCTCTTATACCTATTTCTGATGCATCACACTCAACTTCAAAGGTTTTAGTAAAATCAAGTAAAGATAAAACAGGTGCAGAACATAAACTATCCTCCTATGCTTTAAAGGCTCTCTCCTGATTCTCACCCCATTTGAAACCAACAGACTTTTTAATGACCTCGGTTAGAGGTGCAGCTAGTGTACTAAAATCTTTGACAAACCTTCGATAAAAACTAGCTAAGCCATGAAAACTTCTAACCTCGGTTACAGATTTAGGTGTGGGCCATTCTCGAATAACCTTAACCTTTTCCTCATCTACTTCTACCCCCTTAGAACTAACAAAAAAACCAAGAAAAACTAACTTGTCCATGCAAAAAACACACTTTTTTAGGTTCGCATACAATTGTTCTTTTCTCAAAATTTCAAGCACATACCTAAGATGTAAGACATGCTCTTCAAGATTTTTACTGTAAATGAGAATATCATCAAAATAGACAACAACAAATTTTCCAATAAATGCACGCAAAATATGATTCATAAGCCTCATAAAAGTGCTAGGTGCATTTGTTAGACCAAAGGGCATGACTAACCACTCATACAATCCATGTTTAGTTTTAAAAGCGGTTTTCCATTCATCACCCTCCCTTATCCTAATTTGATGGTATCCACTTCTCAAATCAATTTTTGAAAAAATGCAAGAACCATGCAACTCATCTAACATGTCATCTAGTCTAGGAATAGGATGTCGATATTTTACCGTAATGTTGTTGATGGCTCGACAATCAACACACATCCTGCTTGATCCATCCTTCTTGGGAACGAGTAGCACAGGAACAGCACATGGACTCAGGCTCTCTCTAACTTGACCTTTGATCAAGTACTCTTCAACCTGTCTTTAAATCTCCTTAGTTTCTTCAGGGTTGGTCCTATAGGCAGGTCGGTTTGGAAGAGAAGCCCCCGATATAAAGTCAATTTGATGCTCAATCCCTCTGATTGGTGGCACCCCATCTGGAATCTCTTCAGGGAACACGTCTTCAAATTCCTGCAAAAGAGAAATAGTGGTACTAGGCAAAGACTGGTTAAGATCGTTAATAGAAAAATTTGCCTCATTGTACAAAAGTACAAGTATGGGCTGTTTTAAATAAAAATCCCTCTTGACCTCACTTGCCTTAGCATAAAAATTCACATTTTTTTTCTCTAGTATTTTTCCACTCTCCTCTCCTTTTTCTTCACTCTTTTTTTTCTTTCACTCTTTTTTTCTTTTTCATTCTTCTCTTTTTTTTCTTTTTCCCTAACCATCCTCATTTGATCTTCAAAGACTTGCTTTGGTGAAATGGGGTACAAGTGTGATGTTTCTACCATTCTTCACAAACGAATACTTGTTTCTATATCCGTCATGTGTAACCCTCCTATCATATTGCCAAGGCCTACCTAGCAAGATGTGTCCAGCTTGCATGGGTACCACATCACACATCACCTCATCCTTGTACTTTCCAATGGAGAAGCTCACTAATACTTGCTTATTAACCTTCACTTCCCCACTATCATTTAACCATTGCAACTTGTAACGCTTAGGGTGTTCAAATGTGGGCAACCCTAATTTCTCAACTAAGGTAGTACTAGCCACATTGGTGCAACTTCCCCCATCTATGATAACACTACACACTTTGTTACTCACATGACATCTTGTGTGGAAGATGTTATCTCTTTGTTGTTCAAGGTCATCCTCCTTGACTTAAGTGCTCAAAGATCGCCTTATTACAAGTGCTTCCCCATCCACGGGTCCTATCTCCTCTTCACTAACTTCCCCTACAGATGGCATCTCATCTTCTTCACTTTCATTATCGATTCCAACCTCACCACTTGCTAAGGTGATCATTACCTTCTTATTGGGACATTGAGAGGCTATATGACCATTACCAAGACACCGAAAACACCTTAAGTCACGATTACGAATTGGAGTGTCGATTTTACCTTTGTCCTTGCTAGCCCCCATCTCTTTGGCTTTGTAAGGCTCAAATCTTGGTTTGGATGTAGCTATTTCATCTTTTTTCTCATTGGACTTCCAAGGACTAGTAAGGTTTGGTTTTTGAGTAATGGGACTAGACCTTAATGGTTGGGATCGAAAACTCTGTTTCTTTAATTGCCTTTCCACCTTGATTGCCATATGGACCATGTCCTCCATCTCCACATAATGATGAAGTTCCACAATGTTGGCAATGTCCGGATTCAACCCACTAAGAAACCTAGCCATGGTTGCCTCTCTATCTTCCTCAACATTAGCTCTTGCCATAGCCACTTCCATTTCCTTGTAGTACTCATCAACACATTTATATCCTTGAGTCAATCTTTGTAAGCGTTGGTGTAACTCTCTATAGTAGTAGCTAGGCACAAACCTCTTTCTCATGATAGCCTTCATGTCCTCCCAATTATCTATGGGCCTTTCACGGTTTCTCCTCCTACTAATGACCAATTGATCCCACCAATTCAATTCATAGTCATAAAACTCAATTACAGCAAGTTTTACTTTTTTCTCCGTGGAGTAGTTGTGACATTCAAAAATATGCTCCACTTTCTTCTCCCACTCCAAATACAACTCCGGGTCATTCTTTCCTTGTAATTGTGGTATCTTTATTTTTATACTACTTAGATCTCTGTCAACTCCATCTTGAGCTCTAGGTGGGGGTCTCCACATACCTCCTCTACCATTTCTTCCACCTCTATTCCCATTTTTTCCTCCTCTAGGCATTCTTTCCCCCTCTTCCTCCAATTCTTCTTCCCAATCTTCTTCCTCTATATCATCCCCAACATGAGCTTGCCTATTAACCCTCCTAACATTGGGTGGAGGTGTCCCTCGTTGTAAAGCTGCTATGGAATTTTCTTGCCTTTCCAATCTTTCATTCATATCAACTACCAAGTTGTTCATCCTTTCAAATGATTGTTGCAGCGCCCTCATCATGAACATCATATCCGGTCTTCCTTCGGGACTACTGTTTGACATTTTTTTTCAATTCTACACAACAATAGGTTAGTGTAATAAAATAGAACTAATGTAAATTCACAGAATACCTCACGTGTTTAGCGCTCGGATTGATCGCTCAAACCCTCTTAGTTCCTAATCAAAGCAACCAAATCCAGGAATTCCGACCAATTTGTAGAATTATCAAACACCCAAAAAAACAAATAGTTCACAATATCCCACTTGTTAAAGCACAAAGGAAACTAACTCAAAGTGTTTAGAGGAGTAAGCACAAGAAAAAGCAATAGAACAACACGATTGGAAAAACAACAATTTCTCCAAAGGAACTAAGCACACAATGGAATATTTATAATCAAAGTGTAAAATCCTTGAAACTATGAGTTCTAATACTCACTAAAAATTAGCAATTGCAATTTGGCCAATCTGTTTTTTTTTTCTGTTTTTTTTTCGAATTACTTCTGGCCACTCTTTTTTCTGTTTTTTTTTTCTTTTCTTTTTGGGACAATTATGCTAATAACTCTAGAGTAAATCAATACAATACTTTCAATATGAGTTTAAGTAATGTTTAAGATTGGTAAAATAGCACATAAATTATGACACAAAGGGAAAATGAAATTTCTGCAGGAACTACCACAGAAATACTAGAAAACAACCAAAAACTGCAGAATATTTCAGATTTTGTAGAATAAGCAAGGAAAAGTACAGAATAGATTCAATAATAGCAGAATTTGCAAGGAAAATGCAGAAAAACGTGGAAACAAAGAAGAGCAATATTTTTAGGGTATGGAGAATAAATTTCAGCAAGAACACAGCAGAATGATATTTATTTTTTTGTTTTTTTTTGTGTCAGAAATACAACAAGAACACAAGAACAAGAACAAGAACACAAGAACAAGATCAAATATAAAGGATAGGAATCTGAAAATTAGCACCAAAAGCTCTGATACCAAATGATAAGAACCAAGGGTTTAGGACCTAGCTAATTTCAGATTATATAGCAAAGGGTTTCTCCACAAATCAATGGATATTACTCACCATTTTTCTGAGGAGAAAAGACGTCACAAGGAGCTGCTAATTCCTTGATAAGTCTAGCATAAATGACACCCTAACAAGTATGGATATTACTCACCACAAATGCTTGGATGCTAAACAACACCACAAAGGTTTCCAATCCCTTGATAAGTTGCTTGAAGAGGAACAAAGAGCTAGAATGAGCTCTCAAATGATCTGAATATTCAAACTTCATTCAAAATTATGTTTTACAGCAGCTGAGCTGCTCTTAAAAGGATTCAAACCAACCCTAAGCTATAATACATCATAGCCCTTGATCTCATCCAAGGGTTG
Organism: Hippophae tibetana; assembly: GCA_037013495.1. NCBI lineage: Eukaryota > Viridiplantae > Streptophyta > Magnoliopsida > Rosales > Elaeagnaceae > Hippophae > Hippophae tibetana. The sequence continues at coordinate 139,718,959 of CM072801.1, read as the reverse complement.
AAAATAAACATGGACAAAAAGCAGAAAAGGTAGCAGAAAACATTGACCAAAATACATGGAAAAATTGGGACAACTGACCACAAAGCAATCCCATAAAGTATTACATCTTAACCCTTGATTTCATCCAAGGGCTGAAAAGAGAGCTGCCCAAAATCAGTCCAAATGGCACTCCAAAATTGGAGCAAAACATAGGGCAGCTGAGAACAAAAGAAACCGTATAAAATATTACATCTTGACCCTTGTTTCCATCTAAGGGCTGAAATTGAAGCTGCCCAAAAAGTCCAAATGGCACAACAATGTGCCTAATTTTATTTTGCCCTAATTTCCATCCTAGGATTGTCCCAATCCTTGCACTCCCAATTTAGGTCCCCTTGATTATGAATGACCTCTTGAATGATCCTGTTTAAAGCCTTTTCGAGTTGTGCCTTCCTAGACCTTGTGATTGGTCCACTTGGAATTTGTAGAGCTCTATGATTCTCATCATATGGGGACCAACTAATGAATCTTTTGATGGTTATATGTATTTTGTGATTTTTGTTGATGATTTCTCTCGAGTCACATGGTTGTATATTTTAAAGTCTAAGAACGAAGTTATGGAAGTATTTAAGGGCTTTCATAACCTTGTTAAAAATCATTTCTCTTCTAAAATTCAAACCTTAAGGTCTGACAATAGCACCGAATACATGTCCTATATCATGAAACAATATTTGAGCATTCATGGCATTATACCCCAAACAAGTTGTGTTGGCACACCTCAACAAAATGGTGTAGCTGAAAGCAAAAAATGGGACTTACTTGAAAAAACTAGAGCATTAATGCTACAAATGAATGTACCAACGATATTCTGGTCTCAAGGGGTTATGACAGGTGCTTACATCATCAATAGATTACCTAGGTGAGTCTTAGATTTCAAGTCTCCCTTAGAGGTCATGAAAGGAAGGAAAATTAACCTCTCACACCTTAGAGTCTTTGGCTGCATCTGTTTTGTACATATTCAATCTCATCATTGAGATAAATTGGATCCTAAAGATGTTAAATGTATTTTTCTTGGTTATTCATCTACACAAAATGATATAAGTGTTATGATCCCCAACTTAGGAGATTAATTGTGTCTAAAGATGTTCAATTTTATGAAACTAACCATTTTTTTAGCAAATCATATGAAATCACAAGTCAAGGGGATGACATATTGGATATGCTTCCATTACCAAGAATCGAACTTAAGGGTTCACAACAAGATCCAAGTCATGTCAACATTGATGCATTTCTCATTGAAAGTAACAATGAAGGGTCTTGTCTTGATGGTATACTACATGAAGATGGTGACAATTAAAATGATCCTCACAACATGGTACAAGATGTAAACGAGTGTGAGATAACTCATCATGCTCCATGATAACTGTATTTTATACAGTTATTTTCACCAATTTTAGTAATGATAATTGCTATGTTTTATTAATATTTAGTTAATTTTTGTTAAATAAAGTAATATTTTACTTTTATGTGCTAAAAATACATTTTTAATAAAATTAAATAATTTGTATCGAAAATGTACTTAATTTCATATTTCTGTCCACAAATATAATTTACGATAATATAGTGTCTTAATTACAATTTATAAAAATCGAAAATATAATTTAAATTAAATTTGGGCTTAATTATAATTATTAAAAGTTTAAAAATTTAATTTAAAATTAGCAAAGGGCTTAACTGTAATTTAAGAAAGTGCAAAATGTAATTTGGATTAAATTTGTGGGTCAAAGTATAATTAATAAAAGTTTGAATTTTCTGCGCAGGAAAAGAATCGCACTCGTACAAATCACGACGTTCATCACGCACCGTTCGTTCATCAATTCAACGGTCCAGATTTGGCGAGTACAACCAGACGAGGCAAAATCGCGTGTAGAATCTACGCGCGGCTCGGCGTGCTAGTGGGTCCCATGTGTCGCGCAGGCCGGCGTCAGAGTGGGCCCCACATGTCGGCTGCGCAGATTCCCCCGAGGCCATCGCTGATCGTTGGATCTCTTGAACGGTCCAGATTGAATCACGTCCATCCCAGTTGTCGCGCACCGAGCCGCCCGCGTAAAAATCCTGTGCGACGCGTTCTTCATGCGTCCGGCTTACCGCCCAATGAAAAGCTGCCACGTGGCACTACAGTTCTCTCAACGAATCACATGGTGACACGTGGCATGCGGAAAAAGAAAAAAAATTCAAAAAATTTGCAGAGTGTATTTTCGCGTGCTACTCCCATACAATATTGTTCCCCACTGATGATAAAATATAAAAAATAAAAAAATAAAAAAATAAAAAAAAATAAAAATAAAAAAGGGGATATATGTTTTTGGGGGATACGCGTGGACACCAATTGGCTTTTTCTTTTGTTCAGTTCATTTTTTTTCCGTTGGAGGATTTTTTTTCTTTTCTTCTTTTTTCTCTCAAAATTTTGGGAGAAAACTAGCAGTTCTTGCAAGTTTTTCTTCCTTGTAACATTTTAATTTCTTTTTTTTCTTGTTTGCGTGTTACACAAAACACGCAGAGTATTGATTTAACATTTTATGTTGTATTTTCTTAGGGAAATTACAGAGAAAGAAGACAACAAAGAAGAAGAAAAGGAATGAAATTTATTTTTCATTGAGGAATCGTGAAAGAGTTTTTTTTCTTATCCATTTTCTTTTAATTTTCTTTCTCTGCAATGTTTTATTTTTGTTGTGTTGTAATTTTAAATTCTGCGATGAACTAATACGTTTGTTCTAGGATTGCAGTGTAGCGTAAATTATGAAATTTGAATTAAATATTTTTGAATGATTTAAGGGACTGTTTTAAGTTGTTTATTGTATCTGTGTTTAATGCTTTTAATTATCGGAAGATTAATTAACTGATATGTGACATTTAAATAAACTTGGAAAAGGTATTTTTTTGTGCTGCTCGTGATGAAATAACGTATATACATAAGAGATAGAAATATACTTTTATTGTATACGTAACTGTTAGAGAACTCAGAACTTAATAAATCTGGTTGAATTTAATTGGCATAGGAATATAGTGAATCATTTTAACTAGATGTTTCTGTATGGAGCTCGGGAGAGATATATGGATAAATTAGGAGTTCTTGGTTAACAACTTAAAACACGATAACATAAATCAAGATAAAATATAATGATTCAAGTGGATTAATTGGGTGAAACTGCAATCCTAGAATTTTCTTGCAATCTGTTATAAAAGTGAGTTAGTCAAACTGCATCAAATTATCGACTGTTTGGATAGAATTAGGTTGAAATAATTTTAATAATTAACGAATATTAGTAACAAATCTCTGTGGAAATGATATTTTACTTATCATATTATTACTTGTGACCGTGTATACTTGCACGTTTTTCTGTGTGTTGCAAAACCAACAACACTCCACGACGTAATCCAATGCATGTTAGGCAACCTCCCACAAGACTTCAAGACTTTGTCACCTACAAACCCACACATCCCATCTCAAAATTATATGTCATATAAGAGAGTGACACCAACTTATGCCGCATTCCTCAACACAATATTGAGTTATAGTGAGTCTCAAAACTTTCATGAGGCCAACAACCAAGAGGTGTGGAAAGAAGCCATGCAAGAAGAACTTAAAGCCTTAGATCAACACAACACATAAAGCATCAGCAAACTTCCAAAAGGCAAGAAAGTTGTGGGTTGTAAATGGATCTATAAGCTCAAATTCAAGTCAGATGGATCAATTGAGAGGTATAAAGCAAGATTGGTGGCTTAGGGATTCACTCAAACATTCGAGATGGATTACAAAGAAACATTTGCACCTGTTGCAAAAAATGAACACAATAAGAGTGCTACTATCCGTGGTTGTAAACAAGGGGTGGTCCATGTACCAAATGGATGTGAAGAATGCATTCTTGCATGGTGATCTCAAAGAAGAAGTCTATATGAAATTGCCACTCGGGCATCCTCAAAGCAATTAACTGGATTTAGTGTGCAAATTGCATAAATCCATTTATGGTCTGAAATAGTCCCCATGAGCTTGGTATGCCAAGCTAAGCTCATTTTCTCACTAGTGTTGGTTTCAAAAGCAACAATGTCGATTCCTCACTATTTGTTCGCACAGGAGCTATGAGAAAATTGGTTGTGCTGATTTATGTAGATAATCTGATAATTACAGGTGATAATGTTGACAAGATTTTCAACCTCAAATAGTCTATCAGACAAAGGTTTGCAATTAAAGACCTTAGGATATTGAAATACTTTCTTGGTATAAAAATGACAACCTCGCACAAGGAACTCTTTCTTAACCAAAGGAAATATGTCCTAGATTTGCTCAAGGAAGCTAACATGAGCGATGCTAAATCAACGATTACCCCTCTTGACAGTAAGCTCAAACCTAGCTTGAAGGGCACACCACTCACGAATATAAGTTATTACCAGCGACTGATTGGTAAGTTGATCTACCTAACAATCACTAGACCTGACATCACATATTCTGTAAGTATTGTGAGTCAATCACTAGAAACGACACTTGAGCATTTGACCCTTGTTAAAAGGATCAGTGGGTCGCAGTATCATCATGAAGAAGAACGGCAACACACAAATCATGAGGTATTGTAATGTTGATTGAGTAGGGAATGCAATTGATTGTAAGTCCATCATCGGTTACTATACATTTATTGGTGCAAACTTGGTTACATGGAAGAGTAAGAAGCAAACTGTCATAACCAGACCAAGTGTCGAAGTTTAGTATCGTGCAATAGGTTCAACTGCGTGTGAGTTGATATGGCTTAAAGGTCTTTTGTGTGATTTAAGTGTTCCTACAACTCTTCATATGTCCTTATTTTGTGGCAATCAGGCAACCATGCATATAGCATTAAACCCAGTGTTTCACGAGAGAACGAAATACATTGAAGTTGATTGTCATTACATTCGTGAACAAGTTCAATCATAGGTGATTAGACACATTATACAAAAAACTTCAACCAATTGGCTGACATCTTCACCAAGCCCTTGGCTTATCATCAGTTTCAACGACTTTTATCCAAGCTTGGATCCATAAACCTTCTGGATCCATCTTGAGGGGGAGTATTGGATATTAATCCTTAATTCAAGGAATAAAACAATGACATTAATTCAATGAGTAAATTAAAGAATGCTTAATTTAAAGAGTAAATCAAATAATGCTTAATTTAAAGAGTAAATCAAATAATGCTTAATTTAAAGAGTAAATCAAAGAATGTTTAATTTAAAGAGTAAATCAAAGAATGTTTAATTTAATGAGTAAATTAAAGAATGCTTAATTTAAAGAGTAAATCAAATAATGCTTAATTTAAAGAGTAAATCAAAGAATGTTTAATTTAAAGAGTAAATCAAAGAATGTTTAATTTAATGAGTAAATTAAAGAATGCTTAATTTAAAGAGTAAATCAAATAATGCTTAATTTAAAGAGTAAATCAAAGAATGTTTAATTTAAAGAGTAAATCAAAGAATGTTTAATTTAAAGAGTAAATCAAAGAATGTTTAATTTAAAGAGTAAATCAAAGAATGTTTAGTTTAAAGAGTAATTGAATGAGTAAATTTTTTTTATATATAACTATATAATTGTAATGAAAATATGAAAAAAATAATACAAACTAGAGAGCTCTTTTGTGTATAGTTATTTATTATTTTTTCAACACAAAAACTATTACAATTTATTTATAAAAAAATAATTCATACTAGTATAGTGTTGAAATTGCATAATATTCTCCCTATAATAGTTCCATGATTATTTTATTCATTTTTAATAAATAAATTACATAAATATTATCTTAAAATTACGGTATATTAAATTTATAGGATTTTAGGATTTATGTTAAATAAAATTACGAAGACTCATGCTTGAATTTAGATATGAAAGTAGGCTATGAATTATTTAAGTTGCAAAAAGTAGATAATATAAAAAATGCATTTTTATAATATTTGTGAAATAAACGTATCCAATATTAAAGATATACGTGTAAAGTTATGAATTTAGATGTTGTTTTTAAATAACATATAAATATTCCCACACCACACTCACGTATTTAAATATATAGTCCCACATAACAAATATGTATCATTATATTACATTACGATATAATTAACTCAATTTAGATGTTTTAGAATTTTCTGACAGGGTCATTACTTTAGCAGTATTATTTTTTAACAAATTAAATTTATATTTTCATAATAATATATTAACCATAAATATATTTGAATGTATATATATAGTTATATAAAATTAAGATTTAATTTATAACAAATATATCTTTAAAATAATTAAAGAATAAAAAAATTCATTAAACAAATTTTAACCTAAAAATTCAATTTACTCTCAAAACGAAAGGAAAATATAAAAAGTTGAGAGAGTATTTAAAAACTCCAAGATTATGTATGGATCTCACATTTTTTAAAAAGACGGTGAGAAAAAAAATAAGAGAGAATAAAATTTCAAAAAAATTTAATTTTTTTTATAAACTCAGATATTCATATAATAATTAAATTGTAAATAATATATTGTATTATTTGACTATTTTTTTTCTTTTTTATCCTTCATATTTTCCTCTTTATTTTTTATAATTAAATCAAATTGAAGAAGATTATTTTGCAATAAAAAAGAATATTCATGACTTAGCAAGAAAAAAAAACTTAATTTTTTTTATCACAAATCAATCAATAACAAAAAATTTAAATACTCTTGCAGCTAAATACTAAAAGATGTTTCACTAGCAAAAAGAATTTTAAAGATATATTTATTTTTAATTTTTTGTCCATATATATATAACATACGATAAAATACATAATTAAATATTAATTTTGATATATTAATATATATAAAATATTAATATAATTACATAAAACATGAGCACAAATGGTACTACCAAGTACTGAAGTACCAAACACGATATTAAGTGCCCACTTGGCCCACTTAGGCGTAACACTATAGGCCCATACTGGACTAGAGACCCATTAAAGCCTAAGCTCTGAGCCTTTACTACTCATACGTCTACTATACGCATAGTCGACTCGATCATCGAAATCAAATTTTGCTCACTCGGACAAAACGCTGCTCAGAAAGGAAGCCATGGAAGCTAAGCTGAGAATAGGAGTATGTGTTCTTATTCTTCAGTCTCATTTTAAAGAAACAGTTCAATAAAAAATTAAAAACGAACTCATAAAATTTATATTGAAGTTTTTTAATACCGACAAAAATTAGAAAAAATAAATTATTTTATTTTATTTAAATTTTTATTTTTATTTTTTATATACCACTAGAGTAAATATTTATTTAGAGTATTTTGTTTTGTTTATATTATTAGAGTTTTATATTAAAAAAAATTAAACTATTTTAATAACTTTTTAATTATAAATAATTAGACGTATAAAATATCTTAAAAATAATAAAAGTTAATAATATTACAGAATTTTTTTCTTTCTCTTTTTTATTCTGGATTTTAAGAGTAGTTCTTTTTACTCTTTTTTAAAAGTTTAAGTAATTTTATTCATAAAATAGAATAATATATTTAGATTAATCTTATTATATAGATACTAGAGTGTTTGTTTGAAAATAAATAATATAATTAGGTTTGTTATATTTTAGATATATTAGAATCTTTCATAACATAAATACAATAAACTAGAGTAAATCTAATTAATCTAAACTTTATTCGTATTTTTTTATTTTTTAAATTTTCTATTTTATTAATATATTTGTGTTTTTGTCGTGTGTCATTTTTGTTTATTTATGTTCTATGATTCTGTGTGATTAATGATATATAGATTAACTTAACTTCTCATATAATTATGGTCTACTTTATGTTAAAGGTAAGGATTGATTAACTTAGCTCGTGTTATAGATTATGTCTCTTCATTCTATCATTATAGATTTATGTTTAAATTTACTTTTTATTTTATTAAAAAAATAGGACTTTAATACTTTTTTAATAAAGAAAAGTGAGGATTTTTATTTCTATGAATTCAATTAAAATCTACAAATTTGATCCTGATATTAGTTGAACACAAATTCGTTAATATTATTTTCTTTACCTCAATAATGCATTGGAATTAGGTAGGTACACCACAATTTCATTTTATTTTAACAAAAAAAATTGTATTTTTAAAAAAGTGTAAATCATATCTTTTTAAGATACAAATGTGTTATTTTAGTATTTCAGGAAAAAAATTATGTCAATATGAGAGTTTTGTGAAATAAGTTACACTACTACAAATTGTTAACTATTGTGTTTTTTGATAATTATCAGATATATTTCATATTATTTCTATTCTGATATTTCTGTACAAATATATAATATTTGTATACAAAGTAAACGGAAAGGAAACAAATTATAACATTATTAATTTCCACTATTATTCTTGTATGTCACATTGGTGCTGATTATCTGCCATAATTTACTGCATTGTTGTCTGTCATACTACCCACATGCCAACACTCCCTCTCAAGGTGGTGTATATATGTCTCTTATGTCAAACTTGTCAAGTGAGTTGTAAAAGTTCTTTGCAGACACAGATTTTGTGAGTATATCAGTCAATTGATCTTCTGATTTAACAAATGGAAGTTGAATAATTTTTTCTTCAAGATTATATTTGATGAAGTTCTGATCCACTTCAACATGCTTTGTGCGATCATGTTAGACTGGATTGTGAGAGATGGCAATGGCTGCGTTGTTATCACAAAATACGTTCATTTCAGTGTTAGGAGCAACACCAATCTCAGTTAGAAATTTTTTCAACCAAAGGAGCTCACATATTCCCTTGACTATTCCTCGAAATTCAGCTTTAGCGCTAGATAAGACGACTACCTTTTGCTTCTTGCTCCTCCATGTAACAAGATTACCCCCCACAAAAGTAAAATACCCAGCAGTAGATTTCCTATCCTTGATATTCCCTACCCAGTCTGAATCTGTATATCCAACGACTTCCAATTAACCATTCCTTGAAAACATAAGTCCTTTTCCAGGGGAGGATTTTAAATAACGAAGTATTCGCATGACGACATCCATATGGTCTTCACTTGGGCAGTGCATGAACTGACTCACGACACTCACAGCATAAGCAATATCAGGTCGAGTATGAGATAAATATATGAGTTTACCTACTAACCGTTGATATCTCTGTTTATTTGCTGGTACTTGATCCACATATTCTCCAAGTTTATGATTTTGAACCATTGGAATATCGACAGGTTTACAATCTAGTAGTCCTGCCTCTGCCAGTAGGTCCTGAGTATATTTCCTTTGGGAAAGACATATGCCCTGTTTTGATCTTGTTACCTCAATATCTAAGAAGTATTTGAGCTCTCCTAAATTCTTCATTTCAAACTCATTTGACAGTTGTTCTTGAAACTTAGAGATTTTTTCTTTATCATCCCATGTAATGATCATGTCGTCTACATAGACTATAAGGGATGTTATCTTCCCTAATCGATGTTTTAGGAAAAGAGTATGATCAGAGTTGCTTTGTTGGAACTCATATTTCTTCATTGCTGAACTCAACCTACCAAACCATGCTCGAGGTGATTGTTTTAGTCCATACAGTGCTCGTTGTAATCTACATGCAGTTTCTTTTCCTGATGTAACAGTATATCCTGGTGAGATATCCATGTAAATCTCTTCTTCAAGATCACCATGAAGGAAGGAATTTTTTACGTCAAGTTGGTGCAATGGCCAATCTAAATTTTCCGCAAGAGATAACAAGACTCTAACGGTTTTTAGTTTAGCCACATGTGAGAAGGTTTCTTGATAATTTATCCCGTGTTTCTGTGTATATCCTTTTGTTACAAGCCTCGCCTTGTATCGATCAACTAACCCATATGCTTTATACTTAATGGAGAAAATCCACTTACATCCTACCATCTTCCTCCCTTGAGGCAACTCGCTTAACACCCATGTGTTATTCTTCTACAATGCCTCAAATTCCTCTTTTATAGCTTGAGCCCATTTTGGATCAGATAAGGCTTCTTCAATGCTACTTGGAATTTGACACGAGGAGAGTGTTTATGCAAATGCCCTGATAGGTTCTGGTAACCTTTGAGTAGATATATAATTTGCTATTGGATACTTGGATTGTCGTTCTTCTCTTTCTGGGGAGTATCGATTTGGAGGTTTACCTCGATTGTGTCTGAATAGTAAAACATAACCAACAGATATATCTATAGCATTAGTTTGTAAATGTGTGATAGGTAGGGGTGTGCAAAAAATTCGATCATCTGATCCGATCCGTTGATTTTTCATCCGATCCAATCCGATGGTCGGATCGGATGAGAATTTTTTCCATCCGTTAAGTGCGGATCGGATGGCGGATTTCACTACGATTCATCCGATCCGATCCGACCAAAATTAAATATATATATATATATATTTAATTAATATATATTTATTTGATTTTTTAATATTTTTTTAAGTTAAATAATTTTATGTTATGATTTATGTAAAATTTAAAAAAAATTATTTAAAAATATAAAAAATAGAGTTAATTAAGTTTATTTGGTCGGATTGATCGGATTGATCGGATGTCATCCGAATAGTTTACGGATCGGATTGAGCAGATGTGAAAAGTGATTGGATCGGTTTCAGATTAGGATGTTTCAATCCGATCGGATGGTCGGATCGGATCAGATGGGCATAAAATCAGCGGTTTCGATTTGATGAACAACCCTAGTGATAGGATAGCTTACCTCAGAAGTATTCTCAACAGGAGGATCATTGGGTACTAGAGAGTGGAGGGGTACATCAACCATTTCATCTTCTGGAGATTCAATTACTACTTCAGCTTCACTTCTTGGAAGTTCAAGCTCGGGTCTAGATACTGGCTCCTCCATATTATTGGCACGATCCGAGTATGTTGAACTAGTGTCTAATATTTCAACATCAAGCCAATTTCATTCTTCACCATAACTCTCCTCCTGAAGAGTGTAATTGGATACCAGTGATGGGAAAAAACATTCTGATTCGAGGAAAGTGACATCCATGGTAATATAGGTTCTTTTAGTAATTGGATCATAGCATCGGTATCCCTTTTTTTGTACGACATACCCCAAGAATACACATCGGACATCACATGGATCCAACTTAGTTCGTTGATTTTTATGGAGGTGGACAAAAGCAACACATCCAAAAATTCGGGGCGGAAGCATCAAAATAGTAGGCAGGGGAACATGATCGGATAATACCTTTAATGGAGTCTAAAATTGTAAGGTCTTTGTGGGCATGCGATTCAATAGATACATAGCTGTAGTAATAGCATCACTCTAGTATCTACTAGGCATATGTGCACTGATTAATAATGCCCGAGCAGTTTCTAAAATATGTCTATTCTTCCTCTCTACAGTCCCATTTTGTTGTGGGGTTTGTGAACACGAGGTTTCATGGAGAATACCATGGTTGTCCAAGTATGTTTGAAATTGTTGATTAACATACTCCCCCCCATTATCAGACCGAAGGATCTTAATTTTTGTAGAAAATTGTGTCTGGATCATGGTATGAAACAAGTGAAATGTAGAAAATACTTCATCTTTATGTTTGAGAAGGTAAAGCCATGTCATTCGTGTACAATCATCAACAAAAATTACAAATCAACGATGACCCGACGATGTAGTTACCGGGAAAGGTCCCCAAACATCAGAATGTATTAAAGCAAAATGAATCATACTTTTATGCTTACTCATAGGATAAGATGCCCTATGACTCTTTGCTAAAATATAGGTATATTTCATATTATTTATGTTCTGATATTTCTGTACAAATGTATAGTATTTGTATACAAAGGAAACGAAAAGAAAATAAATTATAATATTATTAATTTCCACTATTATTCTTGTCTGTCACATTGGTGCTGATTATCTGACACAATTTAATGCATTGTTGTCTGCCATACTACTCACATGTCAACACAAATAAGTGTGTAAATTAAGATGTGATGTCTCATTATTTCATAGTACAACTCAAGAATTTCATGAATATATTTAATTTTATTTCATTTTTTTATTTGATTAAAGTTGTACATAATATAGATATTCTATTAGTTCGAAAAATAAAATAATAAAAAATAAATTATGATTATTTATAATAATTATGAAACTATTAAAGATAATTTTAAATGAAATAATATAAGATTTAAATAAAATGTAATGATTTTAATTCACAATTTCGTTAAAAATATTAAAATATTAAATGATACGATGCCTTTCAAATCTACAAATACATGGTTAGTAGTAAATGATTGAAAAATTAGTTCCTACGTACTAGTTTTCCAAAAATTAAGCTGCAACTAGAATTTCCTTTACGATCTTTGCAAATAGGAATACGATTTATAGCGAAAAAAGACAGCGGTGGAGGTAATGCTAAAGTCTTTTTATTACAACGTGTTAGTGTTATAATTTATGGAGAAAAGTGTAAAAGTTATAACTTTTGTATTATTTGATATTATGAAACGGAAATTTTAGGAAAATTCTATAAATTCTATTAATTTTTTTTTATGTTAAATAATTAAAATTTGAATTTCTAATAATAATAAGACGACTTAACATAAAAATATATATAAAAAATAATAATATATGTGTTTTAATTACTTAACATAAAAAATATTAAAATAATATAATTAATTTTTTTAAAAAAAATTAATTAAATAATATAATTTTTAAATTAATTGATAAAATCTAATATAAGATACATTTACGGTTACACTCACTAGTTTATAATATTAGTCACTAATGAACTACCGATACCCTGCTTCTCATACAGAGCTTATAAAAAAGATGAATATATATAAGAGCAGGATGGGTATTGCTTGAGGACACTAATTTGGAGTATGGCACATGACACAATCACTTTGTACAATGCAACGCATAGGAGCCATCAATGTTTTTTCTGTTAAATGCTACTTTTTGGGAACAGAGAAACGTGGGTTTTGGATTCTAAAACCAAATTGGATTAAAGTCTGAAACAGTACTTCCTCAAATTTAGAAACAAAAGTTCATATGAATGTTGGTAGAATTAAATTAAGGTACGTAAATGAAAGTAACGATCGAGGTTATAATTTTACAAAGCGCGCCCAAATAAAGAAGGAAAGAAAAAGATTACAAGGGTCACTATAGGAATTTGAGACTTACAATGTCTGGTCTTAATAATGGCCTGAAAACATGTATGGTCTTATTAATTAAACAACTAAAAGCAGTTGGCATTTATAACGGGAAAGGGAAAACAGAGGAGAGCAAACACAGAAAAGAGAAGGAGCAGCCCCTGGGTTTTTCAGGACTGAAATTTTTGACCCTCTGATCGAATCTTTTGATCCTCTGAATCCCTTATTTGGGGATCAGATGATTTTTTTTTCTTTTCTACAATTGCATTTGACATTGCTGGAGAAGGAAAAAATCTTTGATTAATTGAATATAACAAATTCCATATTTATAAAAATTATATGCTCTGTTGATTTAACGACTTTTCTATAGGCACAATTTAATTGTGAAGGTCTAGTTAAGCTCCTCATAAATTTTTGAAGAATTAAGTTATCAAAAGGTGGTTTGCTCAAATGGGCATCTCACATAATGAGGGTAAAATGGAAGGTTGGTTGTATCTCATTCGGTCTAACCGGTTTAGGTTACAGTTTTCAAGCAAAAGGTTCTTCGTTCTTAAAGATAATTGCCTCACCAGCTACAAAACCTTACCTGTTTCTTCCAAAGAGGTAATATTTTCTGCTCATACTCTGTTTCACTATTTTATGAATTTTAGATTCCTCTTATTATTGCCCTTTATGTAGATTAGTAACAGATAATGAACTGTTTCAATATACTTTTTAAAATTGGATAATATAATATGCATCTATCTTCATGCTAGGAAGGATATTAAAATTTTGTATGAATTTTCCTTTGGGAAAAAGGGGTGGGGTTTGGCTTTCAAATTGTTTGACAATTGACTAAAGCTCTAGTGAAGATAAATTGTAAAAAATAGACAAGATTTTTTAGTGTAGATGATCAGAGCAGGACATAGAGTTATTGCATTAAGCATGACATGCTTAATATGGATGCACCGAAGCACCTGTGGAAGCATAAAGACAGTGATTATAAATTATCTTCTGAATTTTTTTTTTTTTTGTAATCTCAGTTGATTTGAATGTATGCAGACGTTACTGGTATAACACTATTGCTAACTGAAACTATTGATTTTGTCAGGAGCCAGTCAGAAGTGCAAGGATAGACTCCTACATCCGGGTAACAGATAATGGTAGGGAGAGCATTCATAGAAAAGTAAGCACTTTAGATCTTACTTACTAGAGTTTGTAGAAGATATGGATGAAAGACAACTTTGTTGTTTGTGATAGATATATATGTCTCTTGCATTCAATATCTAAATCATCTCTTACCATTTATAGGTGTTCTTTATTTTCACACTGTACAATACTTCTAATCATGATGATCAGCTTAAGGTGGGAAAAGCTCGTACAAATTTTTTACATGTTTATCTTTTGATCTACTTACATAATTATATAAAAATTAAAAATTTTAATCTATAGTTGGGAGCAAGTAGTCCGGAAGAAGCTGCATGGTGGATTCGTTCTTTGCGTGATGCTGCATTAAAGGTTTCATACTTTTATTAAACGTACAAGTGCAATTATTCCTGTCCTTATGAGAGTCTCATGCTCTACAATATGTTCAGGAGTGCCCAATTCCAGAAATGACTCTGGTGTCTTGTTCAAAGCGAAGATGGAGATCATTGAGGTATACAGACATGCCAAGAACAACATATATTGCTTTTCTATAATATTTTTCTTTCTTTTCTCTCAACTCTTAAGCAAATGTTTTTTTTCGACATATGAACATATATCAATTTTTAGCAAGTCTAGGAAAAGCCATGACTCTTCTTAGAAGCTAATGGTATTGAGTGGTCTAATCCATGCAATGAAGACATACAAGTCATTTGTCAAACTATTAGGGCATTTGAGTTAGATTTGATAAAATAAGTCTTCTCACACTGGGTCAATGCCTTCCTACACTGAACCAATGTCTTACTATAAATTCAATTTTTTTATTAAAATCGCTTTGAGGTAAGGCTTATCACTATTGTGGTAAGACATTGTTTTGTCGTGGTAAACCTTTCCACGACACTAGATGCCAGTGGTAAATCTTCTCAGACTGGATCAATGCCTTCATATACTAATCCAATGCCTTACTATGAATTCCATTTTTTACTAAAATCGCTTCGAAATAAAGCTTACCACTATTGTGGTTGTTAAGTCTCACATTGGTTAGACACTAGTCTTACGCTATACATATAAGTTTGGACAATCCTTCATCTCACAACCTGGGTTTTGAGATGGAGTTAGCCTCAAGTCTAACATGGTATTAGAGCTAGTTCCCTGGTTTTCATCGGCGCCCAAGAATCTAACGGTGCGCTCGAGGGTATATTCTGCCCACTCAGTGACGACCAGGACTACCCAATCAATGTGGAAGGGGGTTGTTAAGTCCCACATCTGTCAGTTACTAGTCTTCCGCTGTGCATATAAGTTTGGACAATTTTTCATCTCATAACTTGGGTTTTGAGATAGAGTTAGGCGCACCTCAGCGATTTTGGGTAATTTTTTCAGCCTTTTGTGCATAGGCTGTAGAGAGAGCTGGGGAAAGAAGAAAACTGTAATTTTTGTCATGTATGTTGATTCTAGTTATCATTAAAATTCACATATTCACTGTGCAAGCCTCTATAATATTGTGTTCGGTAGACTTCCTGGGATTTCTAACTGAAAATTAGAATCTTCAAATAATTTACTGAGAAAGAAGTAAAAAATATTTATTTTTACAGATTGCATAGTTCAAAGAGGGAAATCCATAAAAGCTCTATTGATTGGATGTCTTGTTCAATTATGCACTCAGAAGCTGTGACATCAGATGTTCTTGCTCCCTCGCCGTGGAAAATTTTTGGCTGTAGGAATGGTACAAATTCAAGTTTCTTATCTTCATCTCAAACTTCTGAATGTGTTTGGGCTAAAGTTTCCTTGAATTTGCAGGATTACGGCTTTTCAAGGAAGCAAAAAATGGGGATTCCCGTGGAAGGGTATTTTTCTCTTTTAACTAACCTTTCATAGTACTATAATTTCCTTCTTAACTGACTTACTTTTTCATCCAGCACTGGGATGACCATCCAGCAATAATGGCAGTAGGAGTAGTTGATGCAACTTCAGAGGCAATTTTCCATACCCTTATGTCTCTCGGACCCTCAAGATCAGAGTAAGTTCTCTTAAACCATTAAAGTCTTTGCTAGCTAGAGTTCCTACTTCCTACTTCAGAGTACTGCTTTTCCCTATAATGTATGGTAGTCATACCCGACGTTGAATTCTTGAGTGTCTTTCAGATGGGACCTTTGTTATTATCAAGGCAGTGTGGTTGAGCACCTTGATGGTCATACAGATATAATTCACCAGCTATTATACAATGATTGGCTACCTTGGTCAGACTCGGGAACTTCTTTAAGTAAATTCATTGATAAATACGCTGTGGTTGTTAACACATCATCTTTTACAGGGGAATGCAACCAAGAGATTTACTTTTACGCCGCTATTGGAGAAGGGACGATGATGGCACATATGGTATTATCTTCTCATGGAATAAAAATTACATATCAAGATTTTTGAACTTTCATTATCTGAGCCTAACTCTTTTTTTAATATGGCTGTTGCAGTAATTTTACTACATTCGGTTTTCCACAAAATGTGTCCCCAAAAGAGAGGATATGTTCGTGCCACCCTTAAAAGTAATGTATGATTGGGTTTAAAGTTAACAATTATACTGCAGATGTGCAAAGCTATATGGGAGATGCATGAGACATAACATTTTGCTATGATCATGTCTCTAATGCATCATAATAACTGCATGACGAAAAAATCTCTATTGGACTTTTTGTTCATCTTGTGTATTCTTGATACTGCTTTGAATTTGCCTATAAAACTATCCTCAAAAACTCGATATCCATTGGACCATAAGTACCCGCTTAGATGACTTCATTATGTTATTGCTATTAAATTCCTAATTTTAGGCCAATACAAATGCACCAATACCTTAGATGTTTGAGTGTCCTACGAGCTAATGGCAGATTTTCTAAAAGAAGTGAATTTGTAAGTTACACATGCACACATATTTCCTTGACTTTTCCTTTCACACTATTGATTCAGATAGAATATTAGATCAAGATTCATCAATATTTCGTATGGTATGTTAAGAATATGTATACAAAAACATGCAGGTGGTGGGTATGTCATAACTCCAATTAACCAAGGAAAACAGTCAATGGTAAGGCACACACTTGCTATTGATTGGAAGTTTTGGAAATTATATGTACGCCCATCGTCCGCAAGATCCATAACCATCAGTATGCTAGAGAGACTTGCAGGTGGGTTTTTATTACTTCATAGTATTGAATTCTGTGTTGGAAAATTATGGATCAAAGCTCTGAAAAACTCAAGAACACTCAAGAACACTCAAGAACAATTTTCCAGAAACACTCAGAAATTATTGAATTTTTGTTTCTGATTTCTTTTTCTTCATTATTACATTGCTACTTAGAGGTATTTATAGAAACAACTAATAAATCTAAGCCACACAATCTAAACCTACCAAAACAATCTAAACCATACACTTATCTTCTTACCTAACCCATTGATTTTTCTTCTTCCCACCAACCATGAGCTGTATCCTTATCAATCCAGATCATCACCATAGAAGCTTCCACGAGCTGGACTTCAAATGGGCTAGAATATTTCAAAGTTTGTTTTTTTTTATTTCTTTGGGCTTGTAAACAAGTTTACAAATCAACACTCCTCCTTAAACTTGTTTTATGATGCCGAGCAAATTTCTCAATCTGACAAAGTCTTCTTGCTTGAGCGGTTTAGTGAAGATGTCGGCAATTTGATCTTGTGATTTTACATACTCGAGTTGTACATCCTTTCTTGTGATGCACTCCCTGATGTAATGATATCGAGTATCTATGTGTTTGCTTCGATCATGGAAAACAGGATTTTTGGCTAAGGCAATGGTTGACTTGTTATCGACACAAATTTTGGTTGGATCTTCTTGTGTCATACTTAGCTCCTTTAACAAGTTTCTCAGCCAAATTGCATGGCAAACACATGAGGTAGCTGCTACATATTCTGCTTCACAACTAGACAAGGTGACAATCGGTTGCTTTTTCGACATCCATGTAAAAGCGGTATCTCCCATGAAAAACACAAATCCGGAAGTGCTTTTTCGATCGTCTATATCTCCACCAAAATCGCTGTCACTATATCCAACAAGCTTGTAATCATTAGAAGCTGAATAGAACAAGCTAAAATTAATTGTACCTTTCAGATAGCGTAGGATTCTTTTTGCAGCTTTGAAATGGGTGATTGTCGGTTTCTCCATATAACGACTAATCAATCCAACGGCATACAAGATGTCAGGCCTTGTGCATGTGAGATAACGCAGACTTCCAACTAAACTTTTGAAAAATGTTGGATCCACACTTTCACCATCTTCATGCTTGGATAGTTTGATTCCACATTCCACTGGTGTGTTGATCGGCGTGGAATCGTTCATTTTGAACTTCTTTAGTATCTCCCTTGCATAGCTTTCTTGAGAGATGAATATGCCTTCTTCCTTTTGTCTCACTTCAATTCCAAGGTAGTATGCCATTAACCCGATATCTGTCATTTCAAACTCTCGGGTCATCACCTTCTTAAAATCTTCAAATAGCTTCGGATTACTTCCAGTGAAGATAAGATCATCTACGTATAGGCAGACGATTAGAATATCGCCACCTTCAATCTTGACGTAGAGTGAATATTCATAGGGACACTTGGTGAAGTTGTTCTCCAGAAAGTACTTGTCGATGCGGTTATTCCATGCTCTTGGTGCTTGCTTTAACCCATAAAGAGCTTTCTTCAACTTCAATACCTTGTCTTTGTGACCTTTTGCTTCATAGCCTGATGGTTGATTAATGTAGACTTCTTCTTCAAGGACTCCGTTTAGAAAAGCAGATTTTACATCCATTTGATGTATCTTCCACTTATTTTGAGCTGCCAAAGAAATGATTAGTCTTATAGTTTCTAATCGAGCAACAGGAGCAAATACCTCATCATAGTCAATTCCAGCCTTTTGACTATATCCTTTTGCTACTAGTCTTGCCTTGTGTCTTTCAATCTCTCCCTTAGCATTCCTCTTTGTCTTGTACACCCATTTGACACCTATTGCCTTATGCCCTTTGGGAAGTGAAACAGGTTCCCATGTGTCGTTCTTCTCTATTGCATTGATTTCTTCGTCCATCGCATCTCTCCACTTCTTCTCTTGTACAGCTTCTTGAAAGCTCACTGGTTCACAATCAGCAAAGAGACAAAATAAGGTAAGATTATCTTGTCGTTCTGTTACCTCATAAAGATCTTGGAGATTTCGTGTACGTGTCATGGCTCTTTCACTTCCACTTGAAGATGATGATGAATCTTCATGAGTGGTTGGAATTGGTGAAGTAGGTGGAGTCGTTGGCTCTTGTTGAATTTCTACAGATTGCTCCCTTATTGTCTGTTCATCTTCTTTAAACTGAGGAAAGAAATTGAAGTTATCTGCATGAGAGTTAAAATCCCATTCTCCTTCTTCGTCGAATACCACATCTCGACTAATCACAATCTTCTTATTGTGTGGGTTGTACAATTTATAGCCTTTTGAATTAGCATCATAACCGATGAAGATAAAACTCTCGCTTTTATCATCAAGCTTCGTTCTTCTCTCATCTGGTACATGAACATGTGCTATACTTCCAAAGACTCTTAGGTGGGAAATACCAGGCTTTCTTCCACTCCATGCCTCTTGCGGTGTCTTTCCCCATACACTTCTTGTTGGAGATCGGTTTGACAAGTAAACTGCACATGCTACTGCTTCTGCCCAAAAATCTTTGGGTAGTTTTTTGCTTTTGAGCATGCTTCGTGCCATATTGAGGATTGTTCGGTTCTTTCTTTCAGCTACACCATTCTGTTGGGGGGATCTTGGCACTGTTAAAGATCTATGAATTCCATTTGCTTCACAGAACTCTTGAAACTCCTTGGATGTAAATTCTCCACCTCGGTCTGATCTCATGGCTTTGATTTTTCTACCGCTTTCTCTCTCCACTGTAGCTTTGAACCTTTTGAATACTTCAAAAACTTCTGATTTCTGTTTCAAGAAATATACCCAAGTTTTTCTTGAAAAATCATCAATAAAAAGAAGAAAATAGTTACTGTTACCGAGAGAGCTAGGCTTGATCGGTCCGCACACATCAGTATGGATTAGCTCCAGTGGCTTCTTGGCTCTTGAGTTTGACTCCTTTGGAAAGCTTTTTCGGAATTGTTTTCCGAGTAGGCACCCTTCACAAAGCTGATCAGGATGGTTAATGCAAGGTAGTCCCTTCACCATCTCTTTCTTAGACAACAGCTCCAATCCTCCAAAATTGAGATGTCCAAATCGAAGATGCCATAGCCACGATGCATCTTTATAGCAGGCTTTCAGACACTTTGCAATGTCGTTTTGTATGTTGATCAAGAACATTCTATTCTTTGACATCGGTACGTTAGCAATGAGGTTATTCTTATCATCTTTTATAGAAAGATTATAATCCTTCATATGAATATCATAACCTTTCTCTAACAATTGTCCTAAACTTAAGATGTTACTTTTCATATTTGGGACATAGTAAACATTGGAAATAAATTGATGTTGCCCATCTTTCAAACGAATAAGAATGTTACCTCTTCCTTTCACTGCTACGTTTGAATCATCTCCAAAGGAGACATTTCCACTTACTAACTCATCTAGTTCCACGAACATGTCTTTCCTTCCACACATATGGTTGCTTGCACCGCTGTCAAGATACCAGGCATTTGGTTGACTACTATCACCCTCCTTCCGTGCTAGAAAAAGAGTTTCTTTCTCATCTGTCTTCTCCTCTATGTAGTTGATTTTCTCATCTACTCTATTATTAGGAGTTCTACATTCTGAAGCATAATGTCCAAATTTCTGACAATTATAGCATTGAACTTGAGATTTGTCATACCTTGAGTTCATATTACCTCTTCCTTGACTTTGTGTTGAGCTTTCTGCTCTCTCAAAGTTGTTGGAATTGTTGTTGTAATTCCAACCTCGTCCACGACCGTGGCTTCCACCTCGTCCACGACCTTTACCTCTACCTCGGCCACGTTGGTTTCTGTCATTGCCTTGGCTTTCATGCTTATCTTTGAATTGCATCTTGAAGAGTTGCTCAGTGATCCCTTGCTTCTTCTTATGCTTTTCTTCATATGCTTGTAATGACCCATTGAGTTCATCAATGGTCATTTCTTCCAAATCTTTTGTTTCCTCAATCGTCACGACGATGTGTTCAAATTTGGAATCTAATGAACGAAGTATCTTTTCCATTATTCTAACATCTCCCAACATCTCACCGTTTCTTTTTAATTGATTAGAAACAACTGCGACTCTCGAGAAATAATCAGAAACAGATTCGGAAGCTTTCATATGTAGAGATTCAAACTCACCTCTTAGTGTTTGGAGACGAACCTTCTTCACTTTCTCGGCTCCTTTGAAAGAAATTTGAAGCTTATTCCACGCTGCTTTGGAAGATGTTGCATCTGAAATTTTCTCAAACCCATCATCATTTAAGGCTTGATAGATAAGAAAGAGGGCTTTCTTGTCTCTCTTTCTCAAATCCTTCAAAGATTCTTTTTGCACTTGCGTTAGAGTAGTTTCATCGTCTGGCTCACTTAAGCCTTTCTCTACGACTTCCCACACATCATGTGCACCCAAAAGAGCCTTCATCTTAATACTCCAATTATCATAGTTATCGTTGTTGAGTGTGGGGACTTGAAACGATGACATACCTCCACTTGACATAATTCTCAATATAGTGAGAATTTGTAGATTCTGATCGCACAGATGGATTCAGAACGTCAAAAAACCTTAGGAGGAACTCCCGGAAAAATCTGAGTTTTTTGGTCAACGGTCAAAGTCAACGATCAAAAATCAATTTTTTGGTCAACTGTTTCAGCGGCTCGGTCAACAGGCTTCACGGCTCGGTCAACTCGGCTCGACGGCTCGGTCAAATGGCTTGGCGGCTCGATCAGCAGCTCGGTCAACAGGCTCACGGCTCGGTCAACTCGGCTCCAACTCGGCTGACTCAGTGAGTTAACTCACTTCTAGCAGAAACTTCCGACGGATCGTGGCGGCGCGTCCGAACTCCGATCGGGATGATTTTTGCGGCGTTGGATTTGTCTCGTCGAGAGCTTCGATTTGATATACAATAGTGTATATTTATATTTCCAACTACAGCTCTGATACCACTTTGTTGGAAAATTATGGATCAAAGCTCTGAAAAACTCAAGAACACTCAAGAACACTCAAGAACAATTTTCCAGAAACACTCAGAAATTATTGAATTTTTGTTTCTGATTTCTTTTTCTTCATTATTACATTGCTACTTAGAGGTATTTATAGAAACAACTAATAAATCTAAGCCACACAATCTAAACCTACCAAAACAATCTAAACCATACACTTATCTTCTTACCTAACCCATTGATTTTTCTTCTTCCCACCAACCATGAGCTGTATCCTTATCAATCCAGATCATCACCATAGAAGCTTCCACGAGCTGGACTTCAAATGGGCTAGAATATTTCAAAGTTTGTTTTTTTTTATTTCTTTGGGCTTGTAAACAAGTTTACAAATCAACATTCTGTTCTTTCCATTAGATTGAAATGCGCTCACTGTCAATATTTTTGCAATTTTTAGCATTGAGAGAGATGTTCAGAGCCAAAGCTGAAATTTACTCCTCTAACATATCATCTGGAGGGGTGACAAGAAATATGGAATTGCCTCATAGCGAAAAGGATGACATGAACACTGAAATCTGGTTGACAGAAGAAATTAATAAAGTTGATGATGAGGAGAGAACACCTTATAGCCATAAAAATTTAATGGGATTGAATGATGCTGCAGATGAGTTCTTTGATGTCGCCGAACCAACAGCCAATGACCTCTTTGATAATGATTGGCTTGCAGAGGACAGTTCAGAACAGCAATACCCGGTACTTTATTGGGCACTCAGACAACAAATAATGATTAGTTTACCTAGTGTTTAGACCAAGGCTTAGCTTTCATTTGCTTACTGTTTTTCTTAATATGCACTTATTTAGTTGGACTAGTTTTTGATGCATTTCTCAAAATTATTTCTTTTTCTTTTTTAATATTGCTGATGCGCTTCTAGATGGTGATCTCCTCTCGGATGCATCTACAGAGTAGAGTGAATAAGAACAAAGTCGAATTATTTATGTTGTGTTTTTTGTTGATAGATTTGGATGATATAAAATGCTTGTTTGTCTGGCCCAGTGAGTTTCTTGGTGAACTAATTGTAACACCGCCATCATATTTTGTGCATCTTCAAATATAATAGTCTATAAATTTCCTTAATGGTTTGTTTTCTAACAAATGAATGCATTATTAACATCCCTTATTTGGTTTACTTTTTTTTCTCTGAAGCAAACATAGTTGCTGCGTTAGCTGGAAATAGGCTAAACATGATACATTTTGTAGTTGAGAATCTTCAGATATTATACTTTCTACTTTAATGCAAAATCAAAGTACACTTGTATTTGAATTCCATTGTTATTTTCCCCCAATAATACTGAATAAAATTGTAATGTTTTTTAAATAGAAATTAAGATTCTTGTTATTTCGTTATTTTTGACTCTGTTCATAATGCTGAGAACTGCAGAATATATATCATTCAAAACTACCGTCCCCATCTGATCTTGTGAAAAAATTGCAGGATCTGAGAGGTCAGTCTAGTTATTTAAGCCAAGAGTTCGCATGAATTGTTGTTTCTTCAAACTTTGTTTGATTAAGATTAGTTCCAAATTCTTCACGCTGCAGTTCACAAAAAGGGATACAGGGACTTACAAGAGGCAGGCAGGGAAGACATGTCATGCTTTTATGGAGCAACTCTTCAGAAGGATACAAGTTGTGTTTTACCTTGCAGCTGGGCAACATCCGATCCTTCTTTGTTCCTAATACGCGGGCCAAGTTATTTACATGACCAACAAAAGGTATTTCTTCAGTATCAGATCATTTATGGGTCAATGAAGAGAGAGGAGAGGGGCGGGGGGGGGGGGGAGTTTAGTTTGGTGAATGTCTTAGCAAAAAAAAAAAAAAGAAGAAGAAGCTTGTTGAATGTGCTATAAGTTTATACCACTCGTAACTTTAAGTTGTCTAGGCATTGTTATAGTTCAATGAAGTACAGTTAATGAAAATGACGTAACCGCTTTGTTTTTTAATCTTTAAGATAAATTTGCATGCTGCTATCTCAAAAAATTGAAAAGGAAAATTGGACAATGCAAGATATGTAAAGTGTCAACAGTACTTTGCTTTCTAACCTAACAGTGGAGACTATGAAATTAAATGACAGATTTTCTACTTGTGCTTTTTTTTTTTTTTTGCCGAACCCTCAATGATTCGGCAGATAAAGGCAGAAGGCTCCTTAATGCAAATGGTTGGTGCAGATTGGCTGAGATCTGATAAGCGAGAAGATGATCTTGGCAGCCGTCCTAATAGTATTGTTCAGGTATGGTCTATGACTATATGTAACCTGCATGCAAAGGAGATATATAATGTAAAATTGATATCTTTGGAAAATCTTACTGATCAAATTGTTGGATTCAAGCAGAGAAATGCAGAGCAAGGTGGCTCGGAATTCTTCTTTATTGTTAACATACAAGTGAGTTTCATTCAAGTTGTAATTCTTATTGAACCATCATTATCAAGAATCAGATTAATAAAAGTTATTATGATTCAGATCCCTGCAGGTGCAACTATGCATACCCTGGCATTCTATTACATGATGAAAATTCCGCTGGAAGAAAATCTAGTATTACGTAGATTTATGAACGGAGATGATAACTATAGGAATTCAAGATTTAAACTCATACCATACATTTCCAAGGTCTGATATATATATATGCATGTTTATGCAGAATCCCAAGAAATTAAATAGTCTGCTAATCATGTTTCATCACATATACTACTATTTGTAAATATCTCAGGGATCATGGATAGTCAGGCAGAGTGTTGGAAAGAAGGCATGTTTGTTAGGTCAATCACTTGAAGTACACTATTATCGGGGAAATAATTATTTCGAAGTAAGGCTTGGAATATCGTAGTATTTCTCATATGCAATATGCATTCTTATCTCCTTTAATGCTGGCTTTTCACTTTCTTTACAGTCCTTTTTCTTAAACTTATCTGTTCATTTGTAATGATGTGAATTATTAACCTTCAAAAAGTCTGGTATCAGCTTGGAGTCGATGTTGGGTCTTCAACAGTGGCAAGAGGAGTATCCAGCCTTGTTCTAGGCTACCTCAACAATTTGGTCATAGAAATGGCATTTTTGATACAGGTAAATAGATTACATATTTGATACCTTTACATTCCAAATTAGCCTTCTTAAAGTTAAAACTCTATTAATCTAAAATGTGAATGGGGAAAGCTTATGGCAAAAAAAAAAAAGATATGAAATAAAAAAGCTGGGGATAATAATTCATAGACAATCAGGGGCGGATGCATATTATACATGCCCCTTACATATGCAATTTTATATAAAAAAAATTATAATTTTTGTAAAAATTAATTCATATTTAACATGTAATACCCTCTCAAATTAAATTTTAGACCCATATTATAAAGTATAAAATCTTTTAAGTTTAAAAAATTATAACAAAGCCTATATTTTGATAAGTATTTGTTCAAAAAAATTCATTGTAAAATTTTTAACTCTAATATTTAATTTATATTTTAATCTGAAAATTATTTGTACAAACTTTAAATTATTGATTATTGGTTAATGCCCTTCTAGAGCTAGATCCACTGTAGACAATATTTCAAAAAAATGACAAATTTGCTGCAGGCAAACACAGAAGAGGAGCTCCCAGAAATGCTTCTTGGAACATGTCGGCTTAATTATCTGGATTCTTCTAAAGCTGTAAAGTCATGATTTTCACTACACAAGATAAATTAACTTTGGAATTTCAGATTAGAAAATACGACTCTTGTTGAGGCATACGATGGCATCAATCAAAGGTACGCCATTTTCAGGGACACTATTTCACTTGTGTACAGCCAGGTTTTCAGTTTATTATTATTATTAGTATTCAATGAGATTATTCTGTAGCGGTATGTATTATGATGAATCATTATCATTCACTCCTTTGAAGGGAATGGATTCAAATTTTATTAGTGATGATTCATTAACTGTGATCTGTACCACTCAAGTGTAACGTTGATATGTGATTTTTGATAATAAATTAATGGAAGATTAAAGCTACCCAGTAGTTGGAAGGTGGTTATAAGATTAGCTAGTTGTGTTGGGGTGAGTGTGAGGATTGTTAGGGATAGGCCTGTTAAAAATTTTGATAAAAAATTTAGTAGTGTAGAATTAATCTTAGCCTAAATATTTATAAAATTACATTTATTAATTAGGCTAAATAACAATTTAGTATGCTAATTTCAATGACTTTATCAATTTAGTTCTTATACCCAGTATCTTAAAAAAAAAAAATTGATCTTCCAATTTCTTCAATTTGACCACTTTGAGATACTAATTTTCGATTTTACAAATTTGTACCCTTAAAAATAATTAGATTGGTTAAAATTGAAGTTATGATATCAAATTTTGAGAAGTTTGACTATCAAGTTTGTAAAAATTGGAATGTTATAGTAATAGGTCAGTACATTTAAATTCTAAAAACTTGGTTGAGTTATATATATATATATATATGTATAAAAGATTGGTAAGTTGGTTGATATATATGTATTTATCTATAAATTTAAACCTTATAATTTAAATTTTAAAATGAAATTGTAAAATTTAAACTCTAAATCTTAAAATTTAAATTTTTTATGATTTATATTCTGCATGGGTATCCTAAAAAATTATATTAGTTTCTTTTTAAATATTATTTATTTTTAATTAAAAAAAGATGTTATATGTATATCATTTTAATAAAATATTTTCAAATTATTAAGTTTTTTTAATATATTAAATATTGAAAGTTTAAAATTTAAAATTCAAATGATACTTAATTTTATTTTATAAATATTATATTTAAAATTTTATTTATTAATAGCTAAACTTGTGGTAATTATTTTTCTTCACTTTTATATATATATATTAAAAAATTCAAACACTAAATATAATGAAATTTTGAGCTTTATATTTTAAAAAAATAAATAAAAATGTTTTGTGTTTTATGAAATTACCACTATTTTAAAATAATAATTTCATTATTATTTTTGATCTACTGTATCTAAACTGTTTAACTATTGAATTTTAAAATATTATTTAAATTAAATGCAATTCTTATGAAAATTTATTAATTTGATTTTTTTTTCAAGATGTTCGTTAATTTTAGGATGAAGTTTAAGAAAAGTTAACTTTAAACTGTAAAGTTTAACGTTAAATTTGTTAGAAATACTTAATGATTGTATTCTATTCTGTAAATAAATGAATATACATGGTGCCTTTATATAGGAGTTACAAGTAAATTAGATATGTCTAAAGTAACTAACTATAGATATGCCAGAAATAAAGAGATATACATTAGAGATATACATTAGCAGATATATATATATAAATATATATATATTAATATATTACTAGATATACATTAACAGTCCCCCTCAAACTCAAGGTGGATGTGAGACAAACTTGAGGTTGTCAACCAAATTACGAGTGCGTCTTTTGGGAAGTGCCTTAGTGAAAATATCTGCAAGTTGATCGTTGGAGGAAACGGGGAAAAGCTTGAGAGCACCATGGATAAGATGAGAGCGAATAAAGTGACAATCAATCTCGATGTGTTTAGTCCGTTCATGGAAGACATCGTTGTGAGCAATATGAATGGCACTCTGATTATCACAATAAAGAGGAGTTGCAGAAGATGTGGACACACCTAAATCCTTAAGAAGCCATCGTAGCCAAAGGAGCTCAGATGTGGTATCTGCAAGAGCACGATATTCTGCTTCAGTACTGGAGCGGGCCACAAAGGTTTGTTTCTTACTTCGCCAAGAAATCAAAGAAGTACCAAGGAGAAAACAATAACCTGTAGTGGACCTGCGATCAGTAGGATCTCCTGCCCAATTAGCATCAGAGAATGCACGAAGTACTAAAGAAGACTGAACTGAGTAGAAAAGGCCATGAAAGATAGTGCCTTTCAAGTATCGTAGAATACGCAGAACAGCAGCATAATGAGTCGATCGTGGAGCAGACAGATACTAGCTCACCTGATGAACATCATAAGAGATGTCTGGACGAGTAACTGTAAGATAAACTAGACTGCCAACCAATCGTCTATAAAGAGAGGGATTAGACAATGGTTGCCCCTCTGATGGTGTCAGATGCGTATTAAGTTCAACTGGAGTGTCAACAGTCTTACTATCAGTGAGTCCAGCTTGAGATATGAGGTCAGATGCATACTTTGCTTGAGTAATGTAAAGACCATCTGTAGAACGAGTGATCTCAAGACCCAAGAAATAGCTTAAATGTCTAAGGTCTTTCATCTCAAACTGCTGACTAAGAAAATCCTTGATTTCTTGAATGCCACTGAGGTCATCACCAGTTATGATCATATCATCCACATATAGAAGAAGCAAAATGGTGCCTTTATCATTGCGACGAAGAAATAAGGCAGAATCATAAGGACTGGCAGTGTAACCCAAGCGAAGAATGGTGGAACTGAATTTGGCAAACCATGCTCGTGGAGCTTGTTTAAGGCCATAAATTGGATGTCGAAGGTGACAAACCTTATTTGTTTCAACAGAAAGACCAGGAGAAGGTTGCATATAGACTTCTTCATGCAGATCCCCATTAAGGAATGCATTTTTAACATCCATCTGAAAAAGGTCCCATTTACTAGCAGCGGCAACAGCTAAGAGGGTACGAACAGAGGAAATACGGGCAACTGGAGCAAAAGTCTCTTCATAATCAATCTCATACTCTTGTGTAAAACCTCTTGCTACAAGACGAGCCTTATAGCGATCGATAGACCCATCAGAACGAGTCTTGATCTTATAGATCCACTTACTACCAACCACAGATTGACCAGGAGGGAGAGTAACAAGATCCCAAGTATGGTTTTTAGTTAATGCATCAATTTCTTCTTTCATTGCAATCTGTCAAGAAGGGTTAGTAGATGCCTCACGATAGGTGTGAGGCTCATGGAGTGTAGCAAGGGCAGTGTAACAATGATAGTCAAGTAAATGTGTAGGAATGGATCTTACCCGGGTTGAGTGGCGAGGTGGAATGTCTTGTTGAGGATCTTGAGGCGGAGCAGGAGCAAGGGACCTATGTTCAAGGTGAGGTAGCTCATTATCAACCTGTTCTTCTACGACCTGTCTAGGAGAATCATCAAAAATATCTGAAGATTGAATAGTGACGTCCAAAGATGGATTAGAAGTATCTGTAGAAGGAACAAGAGACTCATTTGGAAAAATTTCTAAAACATTGGAATTAGTTAGGGAAGAACGAAAGTGAGAAAGTTCAACAAATAAGCGGTGTTCCCAAAAGACAACATTACGGGAAACACGGAGACGATGTGAGACAGGATCATAGCATCGATACCCTTTTTGAGTTTCACCATAACCAAGAAAACAACAAAGTCTAGATCGAGGCTCAAGTTTGTTGTGTTCATGAGGCTAAAGAAGAACGAAACAAGCAGATCCGAATGAGCGAAGGTAATGATAGTTAGTAGATGATCCAAAAAGGCGCTTATACGGAGTCTGATTATGAATGACAGCGCTTGGAATGCGATTAATGGCATAAACAGCATGAAGAGCAGCTTCACCCCAAAATGGGGCAGGAACTTTGGCAGAGAGAAGAAGAGCATGAACAGTGTCAAGAATATGACGAAGTTTTCTTTCGGCTCGACCATTTTGTTGAGAGGTTCCTGGACAGGTTAGATGATGTACAGTGCCATAGGAGTGTAATAGAGTTTGAAAAGCATTTTGAGTATATTCAAGAGCATTATCAGATCGAAAAGTTTTGATATGTTTGGAGAATTGTGTTTCAACCATTTTTGCAAAGTTACTGTATATTGATAAGATTTCAGAACGAGATTTCATTGGAAAGATCCAACTATAACGAGAATAATCATCAATAAAAACAACAAAATATCGAGATCCACCAATACTAGTAACATGAGAAGGTCCCCAAAAATCAGAATGAATTAACTCAAAAATACTATTAGAGATAGATGTACTATTATTGAAAGGTAAAGCTGGTTGTTTTCCTAACTGACATGAAGTACAATCAAAATTATCTTTGGACACAGAGCCCAATAGACCTTTAGAAGCTAATTGTTGTACCCGAGAGAATGGGGCATGACCAAGACGAGAATGCCAAAGTGCGAGAGAAGGTAAGGAAGAAACTGCAGCAGTTGCAGCAGCAACAGAGGCAGGAGCAACAGGTGGAAGATGAAGATTGTTTACGGGAAACATACGCCCGACCCTAGGACCGGTCCCAAGCTCTTGCCCCGTCCTCGGATCCTGCACAATACACCCAGAATAGTCAAAAATAAGGCGATATCCTAGTTCAGCTAATTGTCCCACAGAGCATAAATTATAGGATAGGTCAGGTACATGGAAAACCCCAGGAACAGAGAGGGTAGAGGTTGAAATAAAACCTAGACTATTCCTATGAATGGTGGAACCATTAGCTATATGAATATTAAGGGGATGTGGTGCAGGGTCAAGTTTGGAGAATAAAGATGAGTGAGGAGTCATGTGATTGCAACATGTAGAGTCAAAAAGCCAATTTTGAGACTTACCGGGCAAAACTGAGAGGGTAGTGGAAAGAGATGCATTACCAGCCATTTGAACAACCTGAGTTATGATCTTCTGTAGTTCAATGGAGGAGAGGTTGATAGTGGATTCAGAAGACTGAGACTCTGCTGAACTAGAAGGCATCAACGAAGTAGGCTCAGTATTAGCAACAGCAGTAGTAGATTTGTTGCGATGGTAACAAGTCTCAATGGTGTGGCCATGACGCTTGCAATAATTGCAGAACCTTTTATTGCTCTGCCTGCGACGATTGTAAAAGCTAGAGGAATCACCTGATTGCTGAGGTTGTTCAATGGCAGCAGCAAGAGGAGTAATAGCCAAAACATTGAGCTTATTTTGGGCTTGAAGGGTTGCAAGTCGAGCTTCTTCTCTAACCAACTCATTTACAGCAGTATCAAGAGAGGGAAGAGGACTACGATTAAGAAGCTGACCTCGGATTGGCTCAAAGACCTTGTGGAGTGACATCAAGAACTCATAGAGACGAAATTCATCCTTAATTGTAGCATATTGCTGAGCATCTGTTGAGCATGACCAAATTGGATCACAAAGGTCAATTTGGTCCCAAAGGAAGCGAAGTTGATCAAAGTAGTCATTGATGGATTGCCCTGGTCCCTGTTGCAGTTTATGCAATTCAACTATTAGTTGATATTTCATGGATCCGTGAGTAGTGGAGTACCTTTTAGTCAACATATCCCATGCTGATTTGGCATCATCAAAACTGCCTAACAGATTGGAGATAGATGGAATAGAAGTATTCTGAATCCATGTGAGAATCATGTGGTTGTGACTATCCCATTCAATCATGCGACGAAGAAAGATAGCATCTTCTTCACTTGCTCCTTTATCAGGAATAATAATTGCACCAGTACAATAATGCCAGAGCATACGACTCTTAAGAAAACTGCGCATAGCTTGAGACCATGATAAATAATTCTTAGTCCCCTCCAATATAGTATTGATAGGGCAAGAAACAAAATTATCCTTTTTATCCATTTGAAAACACAATATGCAAAAACAGACTGCAAAAACGAGATCTACGCGAAAAACTGGGCAGGGTGAACCTGTAATGCAAAAATCTGGTCAACGGTCAGAGGTCACGAGCAGCGGGCAGTTCGGGCAACGGTCAGCGGTCGCGGAAAGCCCGGTCAGATCGGTGACGTCAGCTGTAGGGGAAGATGACATCAGCCCTACGCAGGTACTGATGACGTCACGAGAATGGCGCGGCTGCTTGGCGCGTGGATCTGATGCGTCGTGGCTGTTGGAGGCTCGTGAGGGCGCGTATGGACTCTGATGACTGTGATACTTACACGGTTGTGTAGATCCGGTTGAGACGATCACAGTGGTATCTGTTGATAGTTCGTCGGGTTAAGATTTACGGTGGCGGCGCGTGAACGAGGTGCAGATTGATTGTGCGGCACGTGAGAGAGTGTGTGGTGTTCGATGGTTGCGATATTTCCACGGTTGTGTAGATCCGGTTGAGACGGTCACAGTGGTATATGTAGAAAAAATTTCGGAACAATATGCACGGCGGCGGCGGTGGTTGTAGTTGTTTGTGTGGTGCGGAACTCCTTAACAACGGCCACTGTAATTCCGGAACCTAAGGACAACAGCTGAAAGACGTCGGAGGTTAAACGGTGAATGATTCCAGCGGCTATTGTGACAGCGGAAGCTATAAGGGTTGAATAATCACCAAAAAGAAAAACTGCTAGAAAGACAAGAATAGTGGCTCTGATAACATGTTAGAAATACTTAATGATTGTATTATATTCTGTAAATAAATGAATATACATGATGTCTTTATATAGGAGTTACAAGTAAATTAAATATGTCTAAAGTAACTAACTATAGATATGTCAGAAATAAAGAGATATACATTAGCAGATATATATATAAATATATATATTAATATATTACTAGATATACATTAAAAAAAATTGATTATGATGAGTAATTTTATCATTAAGTTATGTCAATGATGTTATAATTGATAATTTGAACTAAATTTATCCCATTAAAGTTTTCTATGGATAAATCAAAAGTTAGGAGAATAAATAAATAGTTTTCTAAAATAAATATTCAAATTTATCATTTACATTTAATGGAATATGAAAGTTAAGTATTACTTTAGCTGATATATATGGGTGCTAGTTGGATGAAATTATTGTTATTTTTTTAGAAACAGCTAGTACGAAAAAACTATAAATTTAATGTCCTCCACTACGTGTCCTTCCAACGATTGAAAGCTTGATGCGTTGTTTACCGGTGGCACAAGTTGTAAATTACTAGATTCCGGCGATCATGAACCCAATATCTAAACTAAATCATACATAAATAAATATATTTATCAATAATAATAATTATTATTATTTATAATAATCATAATAAAATTTAAATAAGATTAAACATCTTTAATTCATAAACAAAAATAAATAAGACATGAGATATTATAAATTATTTAATATTTATAACGACTCATATATGTTAAAGCTTACAACCTTAACAATTCTAACAAAATTGAGAAATATTATTATTTTTTTCAGTTATTAATTATTTTTAATTTAAATGATTTTATGTTTATAAAATTTTAAGATAAATATATTTAAATTATTTAACCTAAAAAATCTAAAATTTTATATATAGTGAGACATAATTCTATTTTTCATATTTTTTTTCCCAATAAGTGATATTACGATACCCTGACAATCCTTTTATTAGAGCACCATTTACTTAGAAAATGTACGAAGTGCATAGTAAATCACTTTCTTTTATAAATAGATAATTTTATTGAATTTTTTTAGTCATTCATCTCAAGTTATTTTATTTTTAAAAATAATTAAATTAAATTTACTTCAATTCATATTTATATTATAATAAAATAGACATGGTTGAAAATTAACTAATACCTTATAAAATAGACATTATTGGAAATTAATTAATACATTTCACTTTTTGTCTATTTTTTTAACATTTTTTACACATTATTTACTCTCTTTTTATTTAAATATTTTTTAAAAAATATAATAATAATAAATATTGTTTAAAAAATTAACAGAGATAATAAATTATATGATTTATTGATTTAAGAAAGAAATCAATAATATAAATTATTTTTATGATTATTTTTAATTTAAATACATTTGTAATTTCTATCTATTTATCACTTAAAGTGATTATTAAGGGAGATTATCTTTTATAATATATCTAACATCAGTGTCATTAGACATATTTTTTCAAAGAACATTAGTAAAGAAAAGATAATTAGTGACATTTTTTATATTTTCTCTTTAAAAATTGTCACTAACGATTATTAGCTAGAGATATTTATAAAAATTTAATAAAAATTGAGGATATTAGAATCTATATTAAAAAAATTGAGAATACTGATAAAAAAAATCGAAACCTCAAACATATCATCAAAATTTTCCACTTTTTGGAACAAATAACATAGTTTGCTTTAGTTAGTAGTAAGTAGAAACATATTTGTTTCAAGTATGACATGATGCAACCCTAAAATTATAAATTATTAAAATTTATAATAATAAAAATAATATTATGATAATATTAAAATATATCTATTGAATAATGTTTAACATTAAATGGATTAAAATGATTTTAATTTATTTTAAATTATATCACATTTAATATAAAATAAAATGACAATTTTTCTAACAATAAAATGTATGAAATAGATATAAATTATATTATTTTTATATTTTTAATATATATATTGTTCTTATAGAACCCACTGGATCTTACTTCATCGTTTTATTGTTAATTTATAGGCCCAACGTATATCTCTTTATCAACTTCAGTTACCTCACCCTTAATTTTGGGGCCTAATAGGCCCAAAATGACTAACCAATATCATAGTCTTTTTCTTTCTTTTCACTGACAACGTTAACCTCACAAGTTCCATTACTAACTTTTTATTTTCTAATAAAATTCCATGGAAAGAAGAAAAAAAACGCAATATCTAATTTTAATGAGACTGCATCTAAGTCTAATATTATAAGGAATTATCTTTAGAAAACAAAGTATTTAAGTTCACTGTGATAATATTATAAGGAGACTTTGTTTAAACAATTACACTGTTTTAAGGGCTACTTGACATTGTGGATAACATTGCCGACACATAATTGAATTATAAGACATCCCAAAAGCCAAATAAATTCGTTATTGGGTAGAAAAAGAAAATATAAATGTTCAAAAAGAAGAAAAAATTACTAATGAGTTCATAAAAGCTAGTGGGTTGGAGAAGCCTCTGCCTTCTGAATTTTGATTGATGGCTACTCCTACTCTGCTCCCTCTCCCTTTGAAATTGCCCACACTTTGGCTTTAAATCTATCTATTCATGCCATTTTCAACATGCCACAATTATATATCATAAAGTTTTTATTTTATTTAATAATTTTTTATTCCATAATATTGTGGGCAATACTATAAAGTTACTAATAATAAATAACAATCTTCTCCAATACAATAATGATAATGTCATTATTTAATTTAGAGAAAATGTTTGCATTAAGTTAAAGGGTTATTTAGTAAATTGAAAAAAAAATGTATCAGTTGCTCCTTACTTTTATAAAAAATGGTTTTTTTATAGTATTTTAACATAAGAACTATTAAAATATTAATGCATTAATAGTTAAATTTTTATCATAAAATTATTAATACATTAAGTAAATAATAAAATTTGTCCTTCTTTGATACTTTTACAAAATATAAGACACTAAATGATACATTTTATAATATAAAAAATTAATTAATACAAATTTATTAATATAAATAAACGTAATTTAATTTATATGTGTTGTTTTGTAAATTTGGATGGTATATTAAGGATGACCAAGGTACAAATCATTAAATTTTATAACCCCATTCCATATTTTATTACTTAATTTTTTTTACCAGATTACATGGTAATACTAATGAGATTGTATTAGCTAGGATATCTAATTTTTCTCAAAATGTATCTAAATAAAATAAATAAAAATATATATAAAAAAGAAAAAATATTATATATTATTATTTATAATGTAAAAATTTTAATAAAAAAAATGATACGACATTAGTTTAAAATTAATTATATTAAAATTACAATGTAAATAAAATTGATGATATTAGATTACTTAATATTGTACTAAATAAAATATTAGATAAAATTACTCAAATTTAATTGATATTATCGCCCTTATTCAATCAATCATCATAAAATATTTGCACCAAAAAAAAAACCTAAAATATTGAATCTCTAAGGTCAAAAGTGTAATTCTATCCTATTTGTAAATTCATCGTAAAATGTTGTCTCCTGATTGCTCCTTTACCACGGATATGATTTTTCAGGCAAATTAAAATACGAGAGAAACTAGTGAAATTTATAAAGAATATATGAAATAGGTATATTCTTAATACTACTAACTATTCTCTTTATGTTTTAATTGGTTGAACAAATACCAATCAATAATTAAATTATCCATACTCATGTGGCTCAAATCAAGAATGTTCTTAAGTTTTCAAAATTATTTTGTTTAATTTATTTTTGGAAATATATATGATTCCTTTAATATATTGAAAATAAGTTCCAATCTAATAATTAATAATTAATATGAAGTTTATTTGTTATCTAACAAAAGTCTCACATGTAAGCATCGTTCATGTTCATATGACCCTCTTCTCGGCGCTTGTAACGCTTGGAAGATATGCTTATATTATTATTTTTCACATCCCCATCACCATGTCAAATTTAACAATATATAATATAGTTTTATTTTAACTTACTACACCTGTAAGTTGGGAAATTAAAATTTTCAACTTAATCTCAATCAATTTTTTTTAATTTTTTAAAAAGTTAATCTCAACCATAAAAAAATAATTAATTTTTTTTTATAACCACCGACCAATACGTGGTGGATAATGATATAACATACATAATAATATGTTATTTATAAATTTTCCTATTATATAAATTTATTTACTTATTATGTAATTCTTTTCTATTTTTAAATGATATCTATGTAATTACATGGAATGGAAGTCTCACATGTATGCATTCGTATTTATTCTAGTTTTACATGGGATCCAGCAAACATGCAGCATGAGATAGCATGTTCTAAATTGCTGAAATTATTATTGTCCATTATTTTAATTCAATTTTTTATATATCTTATCTATTTGTTTTGAAAAATAATTCAAATAAATTATCTGCATTACCCTATTTTTTTACTTGGATTTCTTAAATTATCCTAGTTTTTAACCGATACCTTTTCAGATATCCAAATTTTAATTATTAGTACAAACTAAATTAAACAATTTATTAGATTAATTAATTTTTTTTCAAAATCAATATCAATTCATCCAAAAATTTTTTAAAATATTTTTATCTATTCACACTTATAACATTTTTATTAACGTTTTACTAATAATATTTTTTTAAAAATTATTATAAAAAGTATTGATAAGCTATCTAGAATAGGGGTTATTATTATTTTTTATTTTCAAATTACCATAATATCCTAACCATTCTCATTCATTTTATTTCATTCAACTCCATCTTTATTATCATCAACTTTTACAGTGCCTAGATTTTTAATTTGGCATCTCAAATTACCTTAATTTTTAATGAGGACCTTTAAAGTACACAAAGATAGACTGAAAAATAGCTTGACGATATATTCTAGAAGATTAACAAATTATTTAAATTTGACTAAAATTTAGGTACTTAAAAAATAATAATTGAAAATTTAAATAATTTAAATTAACAAAATAAAAATTGAAACACTGCAAAAGTAGAATTGCAGTATCATTTGGCCAAAACATATAAAAATAAATGAAACAATTGAATCACCAAATTTTGACCGTGTTTCTTTAGTAAAACTGTAATATCATATCTTCAATTTATTATAATTAATTTTAATTAAATATAATAATATGCAATTGATTATATATATAAATAATTTTATATTATATCATTTAAAATTTGATATTTTTGAAAAAATAAAAAATTGAGAAAATATTTAAGAACAACGGGTGGGATTTGTAGACAGTTGACTGTTTATTGTCTAAAACAGCTCCCTGTCTAGCTACAAGGTTGTATAATTAATTATTATATAGAAAAAAAGTTATTTATAGATAAAGATAGATTAAAAAATGATTGATTTAATTCATAAATAATTAATATATTAACTTTTGTTATATAATAATTTGTGGCAAAGAAAATTAAGTATAATAGTTCGTACACGGTACGGTCTGATCCACTAAAAGGTCTATGACATCACACTTTGTCTCGAAACGCACAAAGTACGGCTGTTAAAAGCGAGAATAATTATGTATAGAGGTCTTAATTAAGTGGAATTAATTAGTAAAAAAACTAACAATATTCGTAGAGGTCTTAGTTAAGTGAAATTATTGTCTATTTATTTTTAATTTTTAAAATTATTTAAAATATTTCGAATAAATTTTAATTAATATTGAATAAATATATTAAAAAGAAAAATATATTATTCTATAATTTTTAAATTTGATAATAAATATGTTGTAAAAATAATAAAATAGGATGTATTAATAAACTCATTTTATTAATTATCATAATATAAATTATTATTTTAATTTTTTTTAATAAGATATAGTTAGTAATAAAAATAAAATAAATATTTAATATACTTTATTATAACAATATTTGATTATATATTTTCGTATAAATTACTCATCTCTATATGATAGAAAAAAAATCGACAAACTCAGTCCCTCTGCTGGCCTGATCCCACCACCACATGACAAACTTAGAATAATGCGCTAAAGTTTCTGGTTCTAAAAGAGAAAGAAATAAAAATCTTCCTCCAATTTCGTTTCATAAAAGTCACCGATAACAACGTGGCAGGTAGTGATTAGTTGTAAAGACCAGTATTAAATCATATGACACATATCCCTAGTTAAGTCACGTGATCTCTGCCAACTGTCCGTGCTATTATTGAACAAGCGGTTAGATTCTCCTTAGGTGGGTTCCACAGATAAAAATGATTTAAAATATGTGATAAGGAGTTAATAAAATTTAATATTATAATTTTTATAAAAAATATATATATATATGAAAATAATAATTGAATTGATGAATGATATACTGAAATAATGAATAGTATCTATCCACAATAACCGGATCGATTCCGCCACGTTGATCAATGTGAGGACAGACGGTATAACGTGAATTGCGGGTCCCGTCACAGCATGGTTTTTATCTCTGGCTTTCTGTCACGCACGTCGCATGTGACTCCACAGCTCCTTCAGCCCTAAGTCCCCTTGCCACCTTCGCATGGTTTAACCTGGTTTACACATCTGCTCATGGATAATAATCGTTGACGTTCAAATTCAAGGCTAATTTCGTATTTTCGGTGCAGAAGTTAAAAAGTTTTTTCGCCTTGCAATCGTAAACGTGCGTTTTGAGAACAACAAATATAGGATGTCATTTTTGTTTCAAATTCAAGGCTAATCGTCCAATCTATATCAAGTAAAAAAGAAAGGGCACAAATCCAACTGCACAGAATTAGATGGGGTAAACATCTAGAAAAATTATAGATTCTACTCTCAATAAATGCAAGATTAATCTTATAATATATTGGTATATATTTATTGTGATGTGATCATTAAGATGACATAAATTTAAATACTAGCATTGAATATGACTATTTTAAATGTATAATTATATTTAAAAAAACTATTTAATTATACACGTATAATCACAAATTCAATTAAACAAAATTAATATGGTTCAAAATT
Source organism: Hippophae tibetana (assembly GCA_037013495.1). Taxonomy (NCBI): domain Eukaryota; kingdom Viridiplantae; phylum Streptophyta; class Magnoliopsida; order Rosales; family Elaeagnaceae; genus Hippophae; species Hippophae tibetana. The sequence continues at coordinate 139,679,298 of CM072801.1, read as the reverse complement.
TATTGTACGTTATTAATTTTTTAATGAGTACTCATAATTATCTGTTAATTTAAAAAAATTCTATTTATTTTCTTTTTATTCTAATATGCTCATTCCATGTGATATCTCTAAATTTTCAATTTTACAATTAGTTTTTGTGAAGCAAACAATATTGCTATTTGTTTGTATTGGTTAGTTATATGTATGAAAAAAGAAATAAAAAAAATGTTTTACATAATGAGGACAACAAGATGATTGTGCGATTTGATGTTCCACGGCAAAGGTTGGTTTTAACAATATGTTGGAGGCAACAACGTGTTATTAGTAAATGCGATATTCAGAACTACTTTGTGTCATCATGCATGTGTGTGTGCATGTTACCTTATAGCCTATACAATTTACGTACGTACTTCGTCGGTGCTTCCTTTATTTTAATTTAATTTCTGCTTTTAAAATATTAAATTTAGATTTCAACATCCATTCTCTTTCATTTTTGGTTCAAGGAAAACTCTAAATACAGATTATGTATGTTACATCTATAACTGTATTATTGAATTGTTATTAAATTTAAAAAAAATCAAATTAATTTATTAATGACAATAACTCGAAAAAAATTAATAGTTCAAACTTAGAGATGTATATTATATTTTTTCTGGATATCAGAATAACCCTTGGTTTAATATAATGAATTATTGTTTAAGTGGTTAAAATTGTTAGATATCATATTACTTGTTTTATTTTTACATGTTTTAATAATTTAAATATTTGATTACTCCCTTACATGTGAACGGAATGAATAAAATTAGTAAGGTAAACGTATAGAAAAATAAATCTTTATTTTCATTTATCTTTCTCTTGAAATTATTAACCTGGTTCTTTGAAAAACTTAAATGAAATTACATTACCTTTGAGATTAGAGGTAATACTTTCTTCTATTATTCTAAACCGATACATTATGATGGGGAATAGAGTTCTATGCCTAGTAAGATAGTAATATTGTTTATAAGTTTGAGCAAATTTTTATTAAATAAGATCTTATTGTGTTAAGTTAAGTATGTGTTTCAAACATAGTATTAGAACTCTGTTTCTAGTCTATATGTATTTAGACTCTAAGCTCTACCATAGTCTTATTGTGACGTTAATGTCCACCTCTGTCTACCGTGTGTAGGAAGGTTATTAATTATCTTTGTTTCACATCGACTAGTAGCAAGATAGTAATGATGCTTATAAATTTGTCCTTGACTAAATAAGATACTATTAGTTTGAGTTAGTTATGAGTTTCTAACATTGAATAATTCTAAACTTGTATTTGATTAGCATATGTTTTCCATTTACATTGTTAAATACCTAAATTATCTTTAAGAAATACTTGCAGGTAATATTTCTTTGCTTAGGTAATTTAAATCAGCTCTTGAATAAGAAAGGTTTGTACGAAATATTCTTCGTTGATAACAATTGTAATTTTAGAGTATAATTTATGATTAATAATTTTATCAAATGAATTATTATCGATCTATTTTGTATTTTTAGGCGTTGAATTTAGAGCATGATCTTCGTGTGTTTTCCCAAAAAGTTATTCAAAATCTTTATCTTTATTATCAACTTTATTCTCAAAGAATCACCACTACAAAAATAGGTATTTAAGTCGATATGTAAAGTCAGTTCTTGGAAAAAAACTGACTTATAATGAATTTAAAGTCAGTTCGGTGTAAAATCGACGCTATCCACGTAGCATAGCGTCGGTTGACACGTGAAACCGACGCTACACACGTATATAAATTCTTTTCTCTTCTTTCTTCCCAAAATAGAAATTATTCCAAGTGTTGTATAACTCTCAAAAACCCAAAACTTCTTCCACTTTTTCTCATTTTTTGGCCACCTACGACTACCAATTCCAGCACCGGTTAGTGAGTTTTCTTTCTCTCTAACTAATCTTTTATACTTATTTCTCACTTACAAAACACCATTTTTTCTTCGTTTCTTTCATTTTGTCACTTTATTTACTTTTGTAAGTGTTTTTATTAATTTTACGCACTTATTAATAATATCTTTTTCTGTTATTATGTGTTATTATTTATTTGTATAAATTTTTATATTATATATGTAGGTTTATATTATAACATTAGGAGAAGAATATGATGATCTTGAATAAAATATAACAAAATCATTGTAATTTTTCCGCTATTAATTAATATTTTATTTTTCAAATATTTGTATTATTTGAATTATTTGCTAAATTGATTTTGAGTTTTTTTCTACTCAAGTTTTTATTTGAATATAATAGAAAATAATTAAATTTAAAAAAAAAAAATTAACGTTAGTTTATCACGGGAACTGAATTTAAATTTAAGTAATTCTATGTAAAATCGATTCAACGAACCGATTTTAATACCCATTTTTTTAATAGTAAATAAAGTAATTTTAAGATTTTGACGAAGTTATAACGATAATGTTGTACTAAATTACAAGTATTCAACACTATACATTGGACTAAAAAAGTACCTGTACATTTTATCAATAACAAAAAATTAATATTTTATAAATAATTTTTTTTATGTCCCCCAACACATTAAGAATTAATAAATTGTAATAAATATGTTATTTAAGGTATATAATTTTCTTTCAATCAAATAACGTATGCAATATATATATATATATTGAAAAAAACTAACATTAACTGCCTAAATTGAATCAGACTCATTCCCAATTTCACTTTTTTTAGAGATGGAAATAGTAATTTAGAAGAAAAACATACAAAGAGTGTAAACAAGTCATTTATTTTAAAGAAAGAGTATTTTGCAAGGTATTGATGCAAAGAGTACGACTCAAGATAGATTAAGAGAGAGAGTCAACGGTGAAGAAGTTGTGTGACTGCGAGCCTATCATTTCTTTAAAAGCCCAAACCAAGTGAATTCGGTTGCGAGGTCATTTTTGTTAACATTTTTTTTTCACAACTTTTAAAATGAAATCAATTACTTTCACAATAATTAATACTTCATATTTATAATTTATTTCTAATTTTGAATTTACACAGGGGTCACTTACGAAAGATTTTACTTTTGTTTTAGCCAAAAGCAAACCACGTTTTTTTTTTTTGCTTTGCTTTAATTGACATTGAATTGCCAAGGGTTAAATTGTAAATTTTCAAAATCAAAGACATTGCTGTGGATGCCACTTAGCAGAAAATCGAATGGTTTGGTATCAATACTTTTTTAAAAAATTGATATTATTTTTTACTTATATTTAAAAAATAATAATTTAATATCTTTATTTATTAAATGATTTAAAAATTAATAATTTTTAATAATAAGTAAGTTTATTTTGAATAATTCAATTAATACATCACACCTAACTTAAAAAAGAAACATTTTTTTGTCATTTTATGTAAGGTTCGAGCCATTTAACATGAATTTTTCAAAATTAACTCATGGATTTATTTAAAAAATTGAGATATTAAATTAATTTTAAAAAAACACGAGTGAAACGATATATTAATTTATAAATATAAATATACCTGTAATACTAAAGGCAAAATCGAGTATACATATATTGTCTCAAAATATCTATATAGTATCTATTTTTTCAATAAAAAGTTATCATGTTTCTTTTGCATTAAATAACTATGATTTATTTATTAATTGTTACATTTTTTTTGTTAATTTCAAAAATTCATTTATTAGAAAGGGATAAAAGTTTATTTAATTTTTTCATTTATATTTTTTCCTTTTAATTAATAAATTTTTGGGTTTAATATGAAAATATAAATAATGAATTGATGAATAATAAATAAAGTTACTTCATTTAAAAAAACAATACACAACTCTTTATTAGAAAGACTAAAAAGGGTAGACAATTTGAAAAGTTTATCCGTATAGAAGAAAACCCACTTTACTTAAAATTCACCTACAATTTAAATAATGTTCTTAACATTGATCTAGCATTTATTTATTTTTTATAAATATTGGATGATAATACTTCTAATCTCCTATCATACGTCTGCGTATAGCTATAAAAGAATAACCTTATTAATTTATTAAAAAGTTCATATATAATCAATTATTTAAGATAATACGAATACATAATAATGATTTTCTTTTTACCCAAAAAAACCAATAAAGCAACGGGATATTATTAGGTGTGATATTTTTTCTTAAAACAAATGTTGTTTCATATTATAAATGAAGAGTAATTATATCATTCATAAGATTTGTACTTTATAATATCTTTATTTAGCAAAAAATATTCATATGTATCCATATTTTTATACGCAATGTATTAATAGTTCTTATATTTAATTTTAGGTATGTAAGTGTTTCAAAATTAAAGTTTAATCGAGAATTTCAATATGTATCACATGCTATCAAACAATTGAGAACAAAATCATCTTTAAAATAATTAATTAATAAATAAGTTTATTAAAACATTATTAACATAAAAAATAGTTTAATTAAAACCAAAAAGTTGAGATAATTTGAAAAAAATCCTTAAAAATTGAATCATGTTGAAAATAATAATTTTATTAAAAAAAATAAAAGAAAGGATGAATAGTTGTATTATAAAAACTTAGGGCCTTTATTTTATACTAAATCATCTAAATATAAAAAAAAAAACTCAAGCTACAAACACAAGGTAGAAGAGACAGTGTATACAAGCAATACCAATTAAACATATTTATCTATTGATCACAACAATGTATATAAGTTAAGGTCTTAAAGACAAATAAATAATGTATATGAAATAAAAATGCACATTAAAAATCATAATAAACAAAGATGAGATAATACTTATGTAATTAAACTTGAAAAACACACATTATTTTTCTTAAAAAAACATATGAAGAAAAAGATAATAAAGATCATACAAAAATGAACACTAAAGAATATTAGATAAATTATTAACCAACATAGGACATGTTAAATAACACATAGAATAATCTAGTAAATCAAAAACTATACAATTTATATGATATGTCATACGAATGACATGACTTTAAAAAGAAATGTCCAAATATTTTGATATGGTTATGCAAAAAAGTTATAGAAAAAATAACAAGTTTAAGACTAAAAGGTAGTTCTAAAGCAAAAAACAACTTTAAAGATTAGTTTATCTTTAATTGTTTGTCTATGTGTATGTTGAAAATTTCAATTCAATTTTAAATTTAAACAATTTGTGTATCTAAAATTAAATGTAGAGACTATTAATGTATTACATGTAAAAATATAGATTTAAATGCATATATTGTAAACTTTATATAATACATTATACTATTATTTTTTTCTTAATCATTGTGTGATACTATTTTAATATATTAACATCCCCTCAAAGTATGGATTTTTTTAATCTAACACTTTACATTTTTAACATATTTTTATATATTCTAATTCTATTTTGATAACTTATCATTTTTTTATAAGGTTAATGTAATTTTTGTTTGTGAAAGATCGATTAATTTTTTTCTTATCTATTGATCGACTAAGATCTAATAACATATAAATTTTTTATAATATATAAATAACGTATGATACCTAATTTTAAAAAGTTAACTCAAAAAAATATAAGTCTTATATTACAAACATTAAACAAATATATTTTTTAATCAATTTAAGATATTAGTTATATGCATTAACTTATATTTTGTTAAATAGAATTATTACTAATATACTAAATTCTCTGAATAATACAATTAATTTTCAATTATATCACATATACTATGCGATACAAAATTTAGTTTAAAATATAAAATTACATCATTTATATATCTTAAAAGTAATTTACTTTTAATAATGAAACTATTATTATAATACTTAAAAATATTATTCATATAATCACATTTTAGTTAAAAATGATTACCAATATAAGGCACTGAACCCCTTGTTATTATCGGTTATAAAAGTGCTTATCAAATAAAATTAATATATTATTCTAAAATATAAAAAAATAAGAACAATAATTTTCAAGTGTGGTTAAGGTACGTAGTAAAGTGCAAAATATAATTGCACGCACTCGGTAGCAGAAGAAGTAATTGTATCGATGATTTATTTGGATCATGTTGGGTTGGGTACAGTTACAACATGCACCGTTGCCTATCATTTTCTATCTTAATCAGTAATTTAATCTTTTTATTGGAATTTTGAATCTTTTAGATATAAATAAACTATATGTTTTTGGAATAGAAGAATATTTCCTAAACTATATATATTTATAAGAAATAATTTTATCCTAATACGAAATTAAATATGAACACATGATTTAATACATAATAATATCACACAGTATATATAACTCGTATTACAGTTTTATCTTATTATGTCAGGGATATCCACATGCATCAAACATTTCCGTAGAAACTTATGATGTGAAACAAGTTTTAAGAAAATAAAATGGTAAGTCTTGCACATGCATGCATGGTATAAAGCTTTTTTTATAATTAATTTTAAAACGGAATTAAGAGCAATTAGTGACATAGAAGTAGCCAATTAGGTTGTAGAGAGGACTGGAGCAGCTAGCCACCTCACAAATGATATTTCAAGTAAGGTGCACGCTGCTGAGTTGGATTTAACATTAATTAATTAAAAAGCTTACTGCCAATTAAAGAAGAGATTAAATGTATCAATTAGGAATTTTAATCATCAGTCAATAATTGTTTTTTTAAAGAATCCTTATGAGAAAATGCAATCCATGCATGTAGTCATAATTGAATGTGTTTAAACATGATCCTACCGGTTAGGCAAGATAACAATATAAAATAAAAAGAGCCCGAATTCGAGGGACAATGAATTCAACTGGTATATATTATTGTAAGTGTAATAAATTCTTAATGTTATGAATCATTCATTAATTTAATTAATTTAAGTTTTTTATGTTTATTAATATTTATACCTTTTAATATTTTCATACAAAAATAACTATAATTCGTTAATACTATTTGTCTAAAAGATTTGTTACTCATATCAATAACTACAAATCACTATATAATTTTTTATACTAGATATATATAAGACAAATTACCATAATTTATATTTCTTATCTCAACCATTGAGATATTAATCTCTTAACCCTTATGCATCTCAATAATTGAGATAAAATTATATAATAAATTATCATCATTAATACTCATATATATATATATATATAATAGTTAAAACTGCATGATTTTACGCATTAATTACTATAATTCTTTTAATTTTATATTTAGTAAATTTTTACACATATTTAAAATTTATGTCATAATTTCTAAAAGAATAAGTATAAGATATCTATTATAAAATATTTTTAATTAAAGTTATTAGCTTAAATATTTTTTTTATTTTTTTTATATATAGTTATTTTAAAACATAAGGAAGCTTTTTTTTCTAAAATTATTTTATGTGTAATTTAGAATTTTATATATAATAGTGTAGATATAGATAGATGATATTTTTTTTAATAGCTAGGGAATAAAAATGCAACACAAAAAATTTATAACTTGAATAATTGATAGTTTAATGTTTAAGCTAAAAGCTATTTGTTATGCATTAAAATAAATGTAACAATATAAAATATATCTCTATGGGAAATTCACTTTATATATGATAATATTTATGACTTGAATAATTGGTAATTTAATATCTACAAAATTATTTTCTTAAACATAGATAAATAAATAAAAAGATAATAAATATTATTATCTTAAAAATTAATGTTATTTTTGACTAATAGATAATAAATAGATTTAACAAATAATATTATTAAATTATCATAAATTATAATAATCAAAATCAATAATATAAATGCTATTATATTATTAAATTTAAATTTAATGAATAACTTATAATAAAGGAGAAAATCAAGTCAAACAATACATATATTGACTGTACTTGAATCAATAGTTAGAGATAGTTCGCAAAAGAAGATTGTCTAAATTATTTGTACGAAGAACGAAGACAAATTTGTATAAGCATTCTAATTATAAAATTATTGAAAAAAAATTGTTTAAATACTCCTAGCAAAAAATTAATATTTGTTAATTTTATTGACAAAAAAAATTTAAAACGTTGTACCAGTCAATTTTTATATACCTTAAAGAAAAGTTGATAGCAAATTAGATTTAAGAGTTTTTTTAGGTTGATTTTTAAAACAATTTAAGAACTACGTACATTAAGTGGATTTTAATACAATCAATAACCTTCTAAATTTTTTAATTATATTTTTGTTAATACCTTCCTAAAATTTTATTGAAAATTTGGAAGTGCGAAACACAGCAAAACGGTATCCACTATACGTACAATGCTCTCATCAAATGGAGTACAACTTATTTTATTTGGGTGTATATCGAGTCATTGGTAACTTAATAATTTAAAAGAGTTTTAATTATATTTTTATATATTTATTTTTTTATAATGTATTTTGTTAATTAAATAATTGTAATTTAAAAATTATGATTATTGTGATTTAAATACAGATATCTAGTTAAAGAGTTTTTTATTAGTACATAAATAAATGATTAAATATATTTCAACAAAAAATACTTAAAAAGTGAACAAAATAAATAACTTAAAAAAATATTAGTTAAAATTTAATTAGTAACTGATAAATTAATGTATATAAATGTATGCTTTTAGAATGACATATAAATTTACTATCATTTTTAGGTAAACTTAATCTATATTATGATATGTGTTAATATTATTTATAATAATGAATCATATAATACAACATAACATATGAGTGTTAAAGTAGTAACATAACACGAAATTTTAAAAGGTGTTTTTTATTTTTATTTTATTTAATATATTTTTAGTATATATTCGAATAGTTATCCTTACTCTTGAATAAGGAGAAAATGTATCGTACAAATGAATTGTATTTATTAAAAAAATTTAATTTTAATTTTAAAAAACTATATAAATCAAATTATTTATTATTTTAAGTATACTTTATTTTATTAATTTTATGTGAATGTACAAGTTTGAATTTTTTTACCTCCTATTATTTAAAAAAATCATTCCTACCATTTTTAAAATAATCTAACAATTGGGCGAGCTTAAATGTTTGGCATTAAACTTTCTACTCCAAGCATTAATATATATATATATACCATAAAGTATACGATGTTTTACTTGTTTTTATTTTCTCTTAATTTCATCGTTCATATTACTATTAAAATTAACAAGAATTTTTTTAATACAATTATATTAGCATATTTTTACTTACTAATCACAGTGACATGTTATTTGAAATTTATCTTAAATTTTTTACTTTTCTTTCTCTTGTCTACGAGAGAATCCATTGTCCACGCGCAATTCGAGAACAATAATAAACACCACACACTGAAAGCGAACCTTCCTCGAAGATAACAGTTGGAAGTCACGCCCTTAGAACGCAAATGTCAAAGAAAAAACAGAGGTCTGGTTCTGACAATTTTCATTTTTACAGCAAGAAATAGTTATATATATATATATATAAAATCCCTACCATCTCTTTCAAGTCATATAGAATTAAATTCATATATATATATATATATATCTTCATATGTACTATTATCGCATGTACTCTTCTTAGTAATATCATCTTTTCTCTGTTTCAGTTTCTGTAATCTTTATCAGTTTGCATTCTTGTAAAGTTGTTTCCCCTCAACGCAAAACCCAGTAGGCAATAACGCTACCACAACCAGTCAATCACAAAGGTAAGAAACCAAAAACCATCATATTTTTGGTGCCATATCTTTTTCTTCATATTTTTAAAGCGATTTCAAAAACCAGTAGCGGTTGAAATCCTTGAAATTAAAATCAAGAGGAATGCTATTGTTATTCAAATGTACAATTATATTCATATTATAAAAATTATAGTGTGATATGTATTCAATTTTTTTTTAAAATAGGTTTTTTTTTCAAAATTATTTAACCACGTAACATGCAATAATTGATACAAAGTTTTGCGATGATATATTATTCTTAAAAACAAAGGTGGTGGTGGGATGATAATGGTATGGGACCGGTGGTAATCAGAATAGATGGGAGAGAGAAAACTTCAACGTCACGACAGTGAAGTGATTAGTAAACGACAGCTAGCAATGAAGGAAGAGCCACACCTACCATTACCCTTCTTCACTCTGTGTTCCTTTTTAGCCCCTGTTTCTCTTATCTATCTCATTTCAAATCCAACTCTCTGTTTTCTATTTTTCTCTCTTCTCTATCTATATTGGGGTTAATGGTGGAATTGGAGTTTTACAACAGTTGAAAGAGGGATTTGTTTTGTTTTGGAGATTTTGCTTCTTCTCACCGTTGAAGTGTTTTGACTTATTGTTTGCTTTGGCTTTGCCTTTGTTTCATTTGGGTACTAATTCTTTCGAATTTCCAAATTAGAGGATTTCAATTTTTATTTTCATGGTTTGTGTAGACTGAGTTTCTCTTCTAAGCACATCGTTTAGCCATTTAAATTATGGACTTGCTTGTCCGTATATACTTGAAGATAGTTTTGATTGACCCAAATTTATGTTACTTGTTTCCCGAACTCTCAAAAACCCAGATAGGAGATTGAGCACATTTTAAGACACTCTTCTGTTCTTAGGGTGGTTTCTTATTCGTAATGGTGAAATTGGTTTTTCTCTTATACAGGAATTTGAAAATTCTTTTTTCTATTGTACTTGGTTTCGAAAATTAACAATTTCGTCCTGAATTTACTGGTTCACACTTCAATTTTTTTCCCCCTCTCCTGAAAAGAAAGAAAAGCAACCTGCAATAATAATTTGAATAAATTGAAACCAGCTGGCGCCTATCATACTCCATGTGGTGATTATACTTTTTGAAACCTCCATTACACTTTTGAAATGAAATTTAGACTGAATTTGACCCCAAATTTGAATTTCTTTATCATTTTTATTTCAACGAAAACATTTAAATGAATTCTTTCGTCCTTTTCCCTCTTCTAACCATAAAAATCATTATTTCAAATGTTAAGATTGATTATAATTTAAACGAGAAAGAAAATTTATTCGTTTTCAATCTTGTTTTCTTTTCTCAGGAATTTAGAAAATGATCGGACCAAACTTCATGGACGAGATAGATTGTGGAAGTTTCTTTGACCACATTGATGACCTAATGGACTTCCCCAGTGATAACGTGGAGACTGGTTTGGGAACCAACTCAAACTCAAACACCGACTCCTTTCCTAGCATTTGGACCACTGAGTCTGAATCGCTACCCTGTTCTGACTCGGTCTTCTCCGCAACAAGCGGTTCTGACCTCTCTGCTGAGCTCTATGTTCCCGTAAGTATCACGTTCTACTCCTTTCTCTTTGTTTTATTAATTTCTTTTTATTTTTAAAGTAATTACTGTTTTTGTTGTTCTTCTTTTTTCTTCTATATGTATGTTTAAATTTTCGGCCGTTAGATGAGCGAGTGGTGAAGTTATTGGTAGTAATTATGTTGTTTTTTGATTTTGTCATGTGGTGAGTTTTAGGAATATTAAGGATATACACTTTTGTCCCACATCTAATCACCAAATTATATATCTAATTTTAAAATAATTTGAATATATGATATGATATATAAATTATAGTAAAAACAATTGGTGTAAATTCATGTAATATTAACATTTTTAGGTGATTTGTATACGTGAGTTTGTGGGCTCTGTGTAAATGGCCTTTCTCGCACTGTGGGAGTTCTTTTTATTAAGCTTTGGCCTCTTCCCTCCTGGCCAAAATTTGATTGTGCAATTATGATTTTTTTTTTGTTTTGTGGATCAAGAATTGTGCAATTAGATTTTGATTATTTAATCTTTTGGGTTTGTTATGAAATTCAAGCTGTATTTTGTGTTTTTGAATTTATGCTAAAATATTTGGAGAGATGTATCAAATTCATCACTTTTTCATCTTATTGAGTTTTGCTTTGTGATATGACAGTATGAGGATATTATTCAATTGGAATGGCTCTCAAATTTTGTGGAGGATTCATTCACTGGTGGAAGCCTCACTATTAAAAAAGAAGATGATTCTTCAATAAACAAGGATTCATCCCACAATCAATTTGATACATCCAGCCCTGTTTCTGTCCTGGAAAGCAGCAGTTCCTCCTCAGGAGAGAAGAACGGGTCGGTTAGTCCTGACATTGTTACTCTTGGAAGGTGTGGACGTGCACGCAGTAAGCGTTCACGCCCTGCAATCTTCAATCCCCGTCCGGCAATACAACTTATCTCTCCAACATCCTCTGTCACAGAGATGGCGGAGCAGTTTCCTTATCCCAAGTCGTATTCCGACACTGAGAATTTTGCAGAGTCTAGGCATGTGAACAAGATACATGAACAAGTTTACACAGAGCATAAGAAAAAGAAAATCAAGTTCACTATGTCCCAGCCTCTGGTTGAGACTAATGAAAACAACACGTCCTCACAAGCTGTTAGGAAATGTATGCATTGTGAGATTACTAAGACACCACAGTGGAGGGCTGGTCCTATGGGTCCGAAAACCCTTTGCAATGCTTGTGGTGTTCGCTACAAGTCAGGCCGGCTTTTCCCCGAATACAGGCCGGCAGCTAGTCCAACTTTCGTTCCTACCTTGCATTCCAATTCCCATAAGAAGGTTTTGGAGATGAGGACCAAAGTTTGTGAGGACACTGCATTCGTTCAGACTACAACTACTATGGGCAACACACCATAACTCATTCCAAATACGGATAGCAGCATTTCGCTGGATTACACCTGATGGAGGATATGGAGAACAATGTACCTCTCTTCCCTATAATATGTCAATCCTTATCGTTATTTCAGTTATTTAGTTCATTGTTTTTTTTTGTACAGCGAGGGGAATTTGGGAAAACAGGAGCAATAGATGACCATATATTTAGGTATTAGAGGAGGATTGTAACAAGTGAACCGAAGAAAGTTTAGAAGAAAGAAAGTTTAATGTTTAGGGTTTAGTGCGTAGTTCTCGATATCATTAGTATTGTGAGTATCATGGTGTCTCTTCTTTCTTTTTTTTTTTTTTTTTGCCTTTGTTAGGGTAATTCTTTTTGCAGTTTATTTGTATTAGAAATTATGAGATGAGTAAGAGAACTTGAGATTTATGATGCTTCAATTCAATCAATCTAAATGCCTTTATTTTCCTCTAGACCCTTTCACTTTAATCTCATTGCTTGTTTCCCATAGAGGAGTGAAGTAAGCCCACCAATTTGGTAGCAATTCTTGAATATGGAGGAAGCACTTTAATTGCTTTTGAAAGCAAAATGGGTTCCTACTTTTGATTGAAAAAGCAAGTTAGTGTTATAATATATAGATTCTAATAGAACTTATTAGCTTTTGTGTTCAGATCTTTGCTCACATTGCAAGCTTACTTTATATGTAGAGATTTGAGAACGAATGTTGGATCGGCTAGATCCGATGCATTGTATCCAACTCTACAATACCACCACGTATTTATACCGATTGATCCTTCTTTCAATTCTTCCCACTTGACCCAACCTTGGGAAATAATATTTTATCATTTTTTTTAAAATATAAAGATCTTCACTCAAAGTTCAAAGATCAATTAGAAATATCATAAAATAACTTATATAATAATTTGAAAATAATATTTTACACTTTTAAATTTTAAAAATAGTTCAAGCCAAGAATCTTAAATAAAACAACTTCTATAATATTAAAAAAGTGAAATTTCCTAATAAATATCTCACTTTTAATTTTTTATGCAAATAATAGATCTATAATTTATTCAAAAACTTGTGTTTAAGAATTAACTTTTACAATTAATTTGAAAGCTTAATAAAAATTAAAACAATAAAAGAGCATAAACTGGTTCAAAACAGTTTCGAGGTTCATTAAAAAGCTCTCTCGCCTACAAGTTAAAACTTAAAACAACTATTTCGCACCACAAAGTGTTTTGGAATTATCTAATGCCTATTGTTACGTTGAAATCTTCAATAAAAAAAAAAGAGAAAGAAAGTTGTTGTGTTGAAATCTCAACCATCATTGCGATTAATTACTTTGGTTAGTGAAATATATTATCATTACCTCCATCATCAATCATGCCCATAATTAATACAAGCATTTTTTTTTTTTGATAGGTTTAACACAAGTATGTTTAATTCACCAAGCGAGTTCAGAAATTAATAATTCTAGAAACATAATTATGTTCGAGTGCTTGTATTACACTATTTAACTTTAAAAAATTAAAGTTTTTAAAAATAAAAAAATTGTTAAAATATTAGTATTTTTGCTCTAGTAATAGTAACCACAAAAAAAATAGAGATAAATGCATACAAGTGTATCCATGTCAGTTAAATTACTTTAGTATATTTTTTACTTAAATTATTTATTTTATTATAAAAAATCGATATCACAAAAACAAATAATTAATTTTTAAATTTTATTATTATTTTTTAATTAATATTTTAGTTATTATTGTCCATCTTAAACAAAATATATGGGATTGAAATGTTAATAGTAGTTAAAAATGTGAAAAATAAAAAATAAAATAAAATAATTGATTATTTATTATTGTGTTTTCATTTTTTTATAGTAAAATAACTAAATTAATCTAATTTACATAAATAAGTCATCATGATTTCGCATACCCAATTGAATGGTTATTAATTTGGGAGGTTTAATTTGTAATTAAAAAAATAAAATTAAAGCTCTAATTTATATAAAATGAACAAGATCATAAATTTCTTTTTAAAACTTTCTCGTGCACATATTTAATTAACTTCTTTATACTAAGCATATATATTTATTTAATATATTGTAAAAGATATATATATATATATATATATATGATATATGATAAAAATTGTGGTGCATATACGAGGTTAAAATAGATTTTTAATAAATTGTTTAAGAAGATTTTTTTTCCCTACCATGGTAAGAAACCATGTTATTTGGAGAATTATTTTTTACTTTTTAGATATTATGAAGTAGTAATCTCAATCAATTTAATGTCATTATAAAAGAGTAAAATGCAAAATACATTGCATTTATTAAGTGATTTAATATTGACAAATATTATATTAAAAATAAATTATATGAATATTTTAAAATATGTGTCTCTCAACAATAATTTTTCTTTGAATACGTCAGTGATATATTTTATAGTTAGATTTGATATAACTAATTTCACCAATATTAACTTTAGTTAAATAGTCATAATGTGATGCCACCTGGCCATTTAAAAAACAGAGAAAAATAAATTTACTTTGTTTTCAGTCTCCCTCTTTATCACTTAATTGTCAAAATTTTATAATTAAAGTTAACCTCACTTCATAATCATAAAATTAATCTAATTACTCCAAAGAAATACATTAATTAAAATTGGTAAGCTAAACTTGCAAGAGAGGTTTTTTTTTTTGGGGTTTCTATGAGTATTCTTAATATAATATATAACTTAGTTTGATTGATTTGGGGGTTGATTTAAATGATTATATATCTCTATATGTGGTCGTGGTAGGTTTTGTTGAGGAATTTGGCAAGACGTCTCAATCAAAACAAATTCAACTAAACGAAAGAGATATGGTAATTATCTATGAAAATAAATATTATTAATTATATTTTTTTTTTTGATAAAATAAATAAAATGTTGATTTATATAACACTGAGTATCTTACATCAAACACCATCATAAATTTATTTTTTAAAATTGATAAATATCTTGTAAAATATTTTTAATTAATTAATTGTGTTGAATTGACTTCTAATACACAATAACATGTAATTTTTTTGTAAAATGTTATACAATATTAGCAATTAAATCTTAAAAATATTATACTAAAATCTTTATTCAGATATATGATATTTTTTTTATAAACTAATATCACTTTAATTTTTTTTTATGAACTAAGATCGGCCTAAAAACTGCTGCTCATGACATGTTTTAAGTCATTCTTGATAAGGAAAAACATATTGACAGAGACATGAAATGAAAAGTCACGATTCCATTATATTAATAAAGAATTTGGTCCTCCAAATTGGAGGAAAATCCTACCCAACCTATGATATCCCCTTATTTTTGCACATTTTTGGTTTTTTCAGATGTTACTTGTTTGAGACCAAATACAATCTTTGAGCAAAAAAAAAAAAAAAAAAACATTTAAATTATTATTCTATCATATTGAAGATTACTCTTTTATATTATAAATTTATAGTAAATTCAATTAATATGATGATTCATTTAATAATTTAAAGATAAAAATTATTATCCTTTGTTTCAAATCATACTACAACAAATACTATTTTATATTAAAAAAATTACACGGTATATTCTCATTATATACATGGGGTAAAATTGTAATACCATTCATACAATATCAAATTATTTTGAGATATTTATTAGACTAGTATAAGTTATATGGAAGGCTTTTTCAGTTTTTTTTCTCCTATTAATTATTATCATTCATTTTAATGATTGTATGAATACTACATCACATCTATCAATCAAAAAAGAATCCTTACTAAAATATGATGATTTATATCACGAAAAATATTTTGTGGTCACCAACACTTTCGCAATTGTATCATGTATTTAAGGAATAATTTCCAATTCCTTATAGTGACTATTTGTTAAGATTTGAGCTTTGTTCATGAATTTTCAAACATTATCTTATATATATATATATATATATTTTAAATAACTATCGAATTATAAACTGATAGGTAACATAAATTAATACTAAAAATCATAATTTATTTATTTGTCTTAATAATTCATTCTCTCCTTTCACTAAGCATCCATGAAATATCATGCATTTTCAAATTGTCTTCATCTGCAAGTTAATTCAACTGTGATTATTCTTTCTTTTATTATTTTCTTCTTACGTTAAATTACATATTTTTTTATTTTTAAAATTATTTTTTCATATAAGTCATTATAAATAATTTATGCAAATGTATGTAAATTTATGTATCATTGTCATTCTTGTTGGTTAGCATGGCAATGTCGCTGCCCAAATTCAATGCATCATTATTATGGCATTGAGAGCCAATACCCATTTGCATTTTGTCAAATATTAGTCAAATTCAATAACGCATGACTCATACACTACTGCAAAACCCCAATCAGAAATCATTATACCTCACCTTCGACAATGAAAGGTTTTAGACAAATTTGAATTTAAGAAGCGGTAAGAATTCAAATATAGATTTGCTTAAATTTTGAAATGCAACTGTGGTGCCTAACAAGGAAAGAAAAACTTACAGTTTATTGAGAAGCTAATTCTTATTAAAAAGTTTAAGCTAATACGAGAAAATAAAATTATATTTTATACATTTATAACTTACACGATCATATAAAAACCTTAAATGGACATGCAAAGTGTATTGAAAAAAATAATATTATGAATAGAATGATCATTTGAGCCAAAAGCGGAACAATAAAAAAAATCAGAGAAATTGTGAAATATATAAATAACTAAAATTATGCTCTGAATATTTGATGTAATTTGCATTTTTATTTTATTTTTTTAAATGTTGCACATATTTTGATTTCTAATTTAATATTTCTATAAAGATAACTAACTACTACATGAGTCTCATAAACAATATAAAGATAAAAGTGGATAAGTAAGGTGAAAATTTAAAAATCTTCATATAGTTTCTCAAGGTTTTATTCCAATTCCAATGCAACACAGGTGAGAATGGTCATCGATGCTATGTCATTTTTTGTTATGAAATGGAAGCCACCACAAAAAACTGGGCTGGGTAGAGATCCTTCATAAAATGGGATTTCTTTTGGAGACAAAGGCCTTTAATTTTAATTAACAATGAGTAAAATGAGTATAACTACCTCTATCACATTATCACTTATTTGCAAGTGCTTTCTTTAAAACAAATTATTAAGTTATATAATTGAAGACTTAAAATGTTGAGACCCTTCAGATATGGTTTACGAGTTTACATACCCGATGATAAGTGATAAGAATGAACGTCTTAGTTGATAGCTATAACAGCTATAATAGTTACATAATTCATTTGGATAATTTAATCTTGTAGTTTAATTTTTGTTTTTTTTTGTTTTTAACACTATTTCTTTGAAAGAAAAAAAGTATCGAGGAATGATCGAATTAGTTTTAACAACCATATCAACACTTTAATTTGTCATATTATATGTTTTATTTATTTGTTAGTTTTAATATTCATTTTATCATAATCTAAATAATAATATTTTAATCACATATGTCAAACAATAATATTTTATTATAGATTTCATTAAAATTTTACATTTTGTTCATTTATAATCTCTTTCGTAATAACCAGAAAAAAAAAATTATTTTTCTTTTAAACGGTCATTATTTTTGTAAAAATAGAAGAAAATATAAAAAATTGAAATGAGAATAACAATTTATATTAATAATAATATACAATGTGTTGTAATTCAGATTTTCTACTAACTTATGACACTTTGAACATCTTTTTTCCTAGATTATAATAGTTCAATTTGGAACAAAGCCCGTCTCTAAGGCCTAATCTTCGTTACTTAAGTTTAGATATTGGGCCAGGGGTAAGGCCCAAAACTAATACAGTGCTCTCAAATGGCCCAGCACGAATACAAATCCCTCCTTTTAAATATACTTTATTAAAGGAAAGGGGTAACACTGATCGAATGAGTTTAATTTTTTGAGCAAGATAGTTAAGCTTGAGTTTCAAAAAATTAATAACAATAACTAAGTTTGAGAAAGTGGAAAATGAAACAGACTTCCTTTTGATTAAGGATTGGAATCACGGGAGTAATATTAATTAGAGATTATTGCTATAAATAATATGGAATTCATATAATATTTAATGTCAAAACAATTTAAAATAAAAATAGTTATGGTATTAACAAAAAATGTTTTAGCAGATGTCTACTTAATAATATTCATGGGAGTAATTTTAATCATGTTTTAATAAATTGATAAAAAAAAATATTTTAATAAAAAATTAAAAGATATATTTTTAAACCCAGCTCTTGCCGATATAATGCATGCTTAATAGTTAGTTTTAATTTTGTTAATAAAAAATATTATTGGTCTTCAAGGTAGGACAATAACGTTGAGTGCAATTTTGTTTTTGACACATTTTTTGCTTAATATCAAGTCTTCGATGTCAAATTTTCTTGTTAAATAAACAAAAATAAAGATGACCCAAATTTTGTATGTAAATATGTTATTTCTTTTATGAATTTTTTTTTTACGAAGATAAAGATTCAATTTTAAAGTTGATTTCGCTATTAGATGTTTGTTTGGCATTTGACAGGATGCTTAATAAGTAAAAAAGAAAAGAAAAGAAATTCAAAATTCAAAATTCAAAATTCAAAGATGTTTAATAACTTTTTTATCAAACAAATTTAAAAAAAAATCTTCAAAAGATTTACTTTTATATCGTTTTTTTATTAAAAATATTATTTAGTTTTGTTTGCAGTTTTATTAATACTCCATTTGTATAAAGAGAAATACTAATAATATATATCCAAAGTATTTATTTTATGTAATTATTTATAAAAAAAATTAATTGTATCATATAAGAGGATACGATTTGGAGATAAAAATAAATATAATTTTACATGTTTTTAACAATTATAACAAATTAAATTTTTTAACTTATATATTACAAATTTCAACAATCAAGTGACATCATCATTTATTATTAAATGTAATTTTGTGAGTTAAAAAAGTGTATTCATGAATAAACACGTGGAGAAAGTCTTACATAAGATCGAGATAATTTTACTGATAACGTAAATAAATTATTTAACTTATTTTCATCAAAAGAAAAATAACATTATACGGAAAAGTTATTTAAATGTTTAATTTTTTAAATTATAAATGATATTATTTAATTATTTAATTTTATAAAAATAATTAAATAAAAATAAATTATATTATTCTAAATATTATTATATTATTTTCTTTTAAGTAATTAAAATATTAAATTTTAATGAAGATAAAATTAAAATTTAATATAAAATAGTTTTAAAAATTAAATAATAATAAAATTTAAAAAAATTTATTTAAATTTGTATTTTAAGTTTTATATTAAAATAAAATAGTAACGATTAACAAATATTAATAAATAAATATTTTATAATTTTTTTAATATTAATTATATTTTATTATTATTAAAAAATTTCGTATTTTAATCGTGTTTAATCACTTAATAAAAAATAATTAAAATAATATTTTATTCTTAATTATTTATTTTTATAAAACTAAAAAAATAAATAACAAAATTTATAATCTAAAAAACTAGATAACATAAATAATATTATTTAAAATAATTTTATAATAATAGTAAGATAACTTTAAAAAAATTAGTAGTTTAATTTTAAAATTTTTAAGGCAAGTATATTCGATCTCACAATTTATAAAAATTAATCAATATTTTTATTAATTTTTCAAAACTTAATAAATTTATATCACATACTTTACACTATACATATATTGAAATATCATAATTTCAATTACCTCTTATTAATCATGTAATAATTATGTGTTAATTTTATTAATTTTAATGTTTTAAAACTAATTAGATTAAATTAATTTTATTTTTAATTATAAATTTATTATATTTGATTTAATATGTGAGTAATTTTAATCATAAATTTACGCTTAACTCTTACTTATATTTGTTTGTATCTTATGAATGTGTACTCCTAAAAAAAATCTCACTGAAACGACATATTTCAGTATTTGGCCATAAGAAACGACAGAGATTCGGATCAGCTGTACTTGGGGCCCATATATCAACGAGAATCACACAGCTTGGCAGATGAAGACGTGCCACGGGTAAGATCCAACGATGTCAGTGATATACATCGCTTGCACGTACGGCGTTGCTTTTTGGCTTCCCGTAGTCGTTTTAGCTGGACGAGTCTGGCTAGACTAGACCGGTGCTTACGTTAGAAAATAGCTTCGCAGGCGCCTACTTCATTTGTAAAAGTCTACGCATAGCATTCAAATCGGGAATGGCGTGATGTATTTTATTAATTTTAATAATATATTATAAATCATTTATATAAAAATAATAAATAAAAAAATTCTACACTTTATTTATAAAATATAATATTATTAAATTACATATTATTAAGTTTATATTCAAAAATAAAATATACATTTACGACAATACACTCATGTGAATTTTACTAATCTTTATAAATAAATATTTGTTTCGATGATTAAAAAATTCATTCATTTAATTAGTTTTATTTTTAATATTTTAATAGAAATTATATATTAATTTTTATAATTTTTAAAAATATATGTTTATTTTTATAATTTTAAAAATATATGTTTATTTTTATAATTTTAAAAAATATATGTTTATTTTTTTAATTTTAATTTTTTTTTAATTTTAAAAAAATATATATTTATTTATTTATAAAAAATTAAAATATATTTATCTTGAGAGATGTTAAAAATCAAACTATATTTTTATATTAAATTATAAATCTTTTTAAATTTATAATTATAAAAATAACACATTTAATATACAATTTATATTTTTAATATAAAACCATTACATCATTTAATAGATACTATTCAAATTATATTTTTCATCAATTTTAGTAATGATAATTGCTATGTTCTATTAATATTTAGTTAATTTTTGTTAAATAAATTAATATTTTCCTTTTATGTGCTAAAAATACATTTTTAATAAAATTAAATAATTTGTATCGAAAATGTACTTAATTTTATATTTCTGTCCACAAATATAATTTATGATAATATAGTTTCTTAATTACAATTTATAAAAATCGAAAATATAATTTAAATTAAATTTGGGCTTAATTATAATTATTAAAAGTTTAAAAATTTAATTTAAAATTAGCAAAGGGCTTAACTGTAATTTAAGAAAGTGTAAAATGTAATTTGGATTAAATTTGTGGGTCAAAATATAATTAATAAAAGTTTGAATTTTCTGCGCAGGAAAAGAATCGCACTCGTACAAATCACGACGTTCATCACGCACCGTTCGATCATCAATTCAACGGTCCAGATTTGGCGAGTACAACCAGACGAGGCAAAATCGCGTGTAGAATCTACGCGCGGCTGGGCGTGCCAGTGGGTCCCATGTGTCGCGCAGGCCGGCGTCAGAGTGGGCCCCACATGTCGGCTGCGCAGATTCCTCCGAGGCCATCGCTGACCGTTGGATCTCTTGAACGATCCAGATTGAAGCGCATCCATCCAAGCTGTCGCGCACCGAGCCGCCCGCGTAAAAATCCTATGTGACGCGGTCCATCCAAGCGGCGTGCACCCTCACTCTTCAAACGGAAAATGACCAGCCACGTGTCTCATAAATAATCCAGCAAATAAAATGGTGACACGTGGCATGTATTTGGTGAAATAAAAACGCAGAACCAGCGCCCACTTCCAGCCGTTAACCATTTCCAAATCCGGAGAAATCGTGTGCGACGCGTTCTTCATGCGTCCGACTTACCGCCCAATGAAAAGCTGCCACGTGGCACTACAGTTCTCTCAACGAATCACATGGTGACACGTGGCATGCGGAAAAAGAAAAAAAATTCAAAAAATTTGCAGAGTGTATTTACGCGTGCTACTCCCATACAATCTTGTTCCCCACTGATGATAAAAAAAAATATAAAAAATAAAAATAAAATAAAAGAAAAAAAGGGGATATATGTTTTTGGGGGGATACGCGTGGAGGCAATCGGGCTTTCTCTTTTTTTCAGTTCATTTTTCAGTTGGAGCATTTTTTTTCTTTTCTTCTTTTTTCTCTCAAAATTTTGGGAGAAAACTAGCAGTTCTTGCAAGTTTTTCTTCCTTGTAACATTTTAATTTTTCTTTTTTTCTTGTTTGCGTGTTACACAAAACACGCAGAGTATTGATTTAACATTTTATGTTGTATTTTCTTAGGGAAATTACAGAGAAAGAAGACAACAAAGAAGAAGAAAAGGAATGAAATTTATTTTTCATTGAGGAATCGTGAAAGAGTTTTTTTTTCTTATCTATTTTCTTTTAATTTTCTTTCTCTGCAATGTTTTATTTTTGTTGTGTTGTAATTTTAAATTCTGCGATGAACTAATACATTTGTTCTAGGATTGCAGTGTAGCGTAAATTATGAAATTTGAATTAAATATTTTTGAATGATTTAAGGGACTGTTTTAAGTTGTTTATTGTATCTGTGTTTAATGCTTTTAATTATCGGAAGATTAATTAACTGATATGTGACATTTAAATAAACTTGAAAAAGGCATTTTTGTGTGCTGCTCGTGATGAAATAACGTATATACATAAGAGATAGAAATATACTTTTATTGTATGTGTAACTGTTAGAGAACTCAGAACTTAATAAATCTGGTTGAATTTAATTCGCATAGGAATATAGTGAATCATTTTAACTAGATGTTTCTGTATGGAGCTCGGGAGAGATATATGGATAAATTAGGAGTTCTTGGTTAACAACTTAAAACACGATAACATAAATCAAGATAAAATATAATGATTCAAGTGGATTAATTGGGTGAAACTGCAATCCTAGAATTTTCTTGCAATCTGTTATAAAAGTTAGTTAGTCAAACTGCATCAAATTATCGACTGTTTGGATAGAATTAGGTTGAAATAATTTTAATAATTAACGAATACTAGTAACAAATCTCTGTGGAAACGATATTTTACTTATCATATTATTACTTGTGACCGTGTATACTTGCACGTTTTTCTGTGTGTTGCAAAACATACAACAAGTTTTTGGCGCCGTTGCCGGGGATTTGTTTTACTATTTTCATTGTTGATATTAATACCAATCAATTTGATTTTAATTCAAAAAAAAAAACAAAATATTATTTGTTTAATTGCTTGCTGTTACTTGCTTCGATATTGTGTGTTTATTTATTTTTTTAAATTTAATATATATATTGTATTAGATTTAATTTTGGATAGAGTGGGACTTTGTATGCGACGCATAAGAAATCTTGACTTAGTTCCATTAGATCTAGAAATTCATAGAACTATTTTGAACTTAAAGAAAAATAATAAACAAGAAACCTTAGAACAACTAGCTATGGATAATGAAATTCCAGAAGTTGAAGAACCAAGATCCTTAAGATATTATGCAGTGCCCATGGTTGGTGGCATCCATTCAAGCATAAGAAGACCTTCAATTCAAGCTAATAATTTTGAAATTAAGCTTGCCATAATTCATATGATTCAAACTTCTGTACAATTTGGTGGTTTACCCAATGATGATCCAAACTCCCATATATCAAATTTTCTAGAGATTTGTGATACCTTTAGGCATAATGGAGTCACTGATGATGCTATTCGGTTGAGACTTTTTCCTTTTTCACTTAGGGATAAGGCAAAGAGTTGGTTGAATTCATTGCCATGCGGTTCTATCACTACTTGGGAAGATCTGGCTCAAAAAATTTTAGCCAAATATTTTCCACCGGCAAAGACTGCACGGATGAGGAATGAAATCACCACTTTTATGCAATTCGACTCAGAATCATTATATGAAGCTTGGGAGAGGTACAAGGAGCTACTTAGAAGATGTCCACACCATGGATTACCGAAGTGGCTTCAAGTTCAAACATTTTATAATAGTTTGATGGGTCAAACTAGAAATATGATTGATGCTGCAGCAGGTGGTGCTCTTATGGGGAAATCAATTGATGAAGCCTACAACTTATTAGAGGAAATGGCTTCAAATAGTTATGAGTGGCCATCAGAGAGGATGATGCCTAAGAAAGCAGCTGGAATTCATGAGATTGATGCTATGACTGCTTTAACTGCACAAGTATCCGCTTTGGTGAAAAAGATGGATACTTTAGGAGTCCATTCTATTCAGAGTCCTTTTGTTGTATGTGAAATTTGCAATGGAAATCATGCTAGTGATAGATGTCCTCACAACTCTGAATCAGTCAATTTTGTTTCCAATTATAATAGGAATCCAAACAATCAAAACAATCCCTATTCCAACACATACAATCCAGGGTGGAAGAATCATCCTAATTTTTCTTGGAGTAATAATCAAGGTCAGTCATCTTCTATGAAGCCCACTCATCCCCCAGGTTTTCATAACCAAGTCCCACAACAAGAGAGAAAGCCTTCATTGGAAGATATGTTTGCTCAATATATGGCTAAGAATGAGACTATTCTCCAGAATCAGGCAACATCTATTAGAAATCTCGAAGTTCAATTGGGGCAACTGGCTACTGCTGTCAACAATCGCCCTCAAGGATCTTTACCTAGTGATACAGAAATCAATCCAAAAAGGGAGGGAAAATAGCATTGCAAAGCAGTTACACTGAGGAGTGGAAAAGAGTTAGAAGAAATGCAAAAGCCCATTTCTCCACCGACTCTTATTGTTGAGGGTGTTGACCCAGAAAAACAAGAAAAAACTGATAATAGGATTGAAGAGAATGAATTAACAAAAAATCCTATAATAAAACCAGTGTTAGATAATCTCAAGCCTTGTAATCCACCAATTCCATTTCCTCAGCGCTTCCATAAGCAAAAGATTGATAAACAGTTCTCCAAGTTTCTTGAAGTATTTAAGAAACTTCATATTAACATCCCTTTTGCTGATGCATTGGAGCAAATGCCTAGTTATGTTAAATTTATGAAAGACATTTTGTCTAAGAAGAGAAGATTAGGTGATTTTGAGACTGTTGCTCTCACAGAGGAGTGTAGTGCCATCCTTCAAAAGAAGCTACCACCTAAACTTAAAGATCCAGGAAGTTTCACCATTCCTTGTATTATTGGTGAGAAATTTTTTGGTAGAGCTTTGTGCGATTTGGGTGCAAGCATTAATTTGATGCCACTTTCCATCTACCAGAGACTTGGATTAGGAGAAGCACAACCGACCACTGTAACTCTTCAACTTGTAGATAGGTCTTTGAAACACCCAAGAGGCATTATAGAGGATGTGCTTGTCAAGGTTGACAAGTTTATCTTTCCTGCGGATTTCATAATTCTCGACATGGAGGAAGATAAAGAGATTCCTATCATTCTAGGGAGACCATTTTTAGCAACTGGTAGGACTTTGATTGATGTTCAAAAAGGAGAGCTTACCATGAGAGTCCAAGACCAAGAGGTAACTTTCAACGTCTTTAAAGCTATGAAATTTCCAAGAGAATCCGATGATTGCCTTAGAGTTGACACGGTGAATGCGTTAGTTGAAAGCAATTTCAGGGAAAACTTGAGCACTGATGCTTTGGAACTTGCACTTGTGAATGACAATATTACTGATAACTTTGATTCTCTTGAATATCTCAAGTTACTTAAGGCATCTCCACAAATCTTTAGTCCTCAAATTGAAGAAGATGTATCACAAGTTGTAACACCATCTGAGTTCACCTATATGAAGCCATGTATGGAACAGAAACCATTATTAGAGCTTAAGCCACTGCCTACCCATCTAAGGTATACTTATTTGGGTTAAATGACTACAATGCCTGTAATTATTTCAGCATCTTTAGATGACGATCAAGAGAAGAAGCTGTTAAGAGTGTTGAGAAATTACAAGCTAGCATTAGGTTGGTCTATAGCTGACATAAAAGGAATTAGCCCTTCATTATGCATGCACAAGATCTTGTTTGAGGAAGATATCAAGCCGACTATTGAGCACCAACGTCGTTTGAATCCGATCATGAAGGAGGTAGTAAAAAACGAAATCATTAAGTGGTTAGACGCAGGTATAATCTACCCTATTTCAGATAGCTCTTGGGTTAGCCCAATTCATTGTGTTCCTAAGAAAGGAGGAATTACAGTGGAGACCAATAGCAATAATGAGCTGATTCCCACAAGGAAAGTGACAGGTTGGCGGGTATGCATGGATTATCGGAAGCTCAACAAGGCTACTCGAAAGATCATTTTCCCCTTCCATTTATTGACCAAATGCTAGACAGATTGGCAGGACATTCTTTCTATTGTTTCTTGGATGGATATTCTGGATACAACCAGATTGCTATCGCACCTGAGGATCAAGAGAAGACCACTTTCACTTGTCCATATGGAACCTTTGCTTTCCGAAGAATGTCGTTTGGACTGTGTAATGCTCCAGCCACTTTTCAACGGTGTATGATGGCTATCTTTTCAAACATGGTGGAAGATTTTATTGAGATATTTATGGATGACTTCTCAGTGTTTGGAGATTCATTTGATAGGTGCTTGCATAACCTTTCTTTGGTCCTACAAAAATGCGAAGAAACAAACTTGGTTTTAAATTGGGAAAAATGCCACTTCATGGTAGAAGAAGGTGTTGTCTTAGGCCATCTAATTTCATCTAAAGGAATTGAAGTGGATAGGGCAAAAATTGAAACCATAGAGAAACTACCGCCTCCAACATCGGTGAAAGGAATTAGAAGTTTTCTTGGTCATGCAGGATTCTATAGGCGTTTCATAAAAGATTTTTCCAAGATATCTAAGCCTCTTTGTAATCTTTTGGAAAAAGATACAAAATTCACATTTGACGAAAAATGTTTTGAGGCTTTCCGGGTTTTGAAAGAAAAGTTGATCACATCTCCCATCATTGTTGCACCAGATTGGAATCTACCTTTTGAACTCATGTGTGACGCCAGTGATTTTGCAGTAGGAGTTGTTTTAGGACAACGGAAAAAGAGAGTTTTTCATGCCATATACTATGCCAGCAAAACTTTGACCAAAGCTCAAATGAATTATGCTACCACTGAAAAAGAACTACTTGCTATTGTATATGCTTTTGAAAAGTTTCGCTCCTACCTAATCGGAACTAAAGTGACAGTTTATACTGATCATTCTGCTATAAAATATCTTATGGCTAAAAAAGATGCAAAACCGAGATTGATTAGATGGATCCTCCTACTTCAAGAATTTGATTTGGAAATCAAGGATAAGAGAGGAACCGAAAATCAAGTGGCCGATCATCTATCGAGATTGGAGAATAATGACGGAGCCGTGGACAAGACTATCATTGGTGAGACTTTTCCTGATGAGCAATTGTTTTCCTTTGATCATAGAAGCGTGCCATGGTACGCAGACTATGTTAATTACATTGTAAGCAATGTGCTCCCACCTGAAATATCTTTCCAACAGAAGAAAAAATTCTTACACGATGTTAAGTACTATTTATGGGATGAACCTTACTTGTTTAAGCATTGTGCAGATCAAATTATCAGAAGGTGTGTCCCAAAGGAAGAAATTGAAAATATACTTAAACATTGTCATTCTTCAGCCTATGGGGGCCATTTTGGAAAAGAAAGAACTGCGGCTAAGGTTCTTCAATCTGGTTTTTATTGGCCAAATTTGTTTAAAGATGCACATTTCTTTGTTTCACACTGTGACAGGTGCCAAAGAGTTGGTAACATTTCTAAGAAACACGAGATGCCTTTAAACAACATTCTTGAGGTAGAAATATTTGACGTTTGGGGAATTGATTTCATGGGGCCTTTTATCTCGTCCTACAACAACCTCTACATTTTGGTTGCTGTGGATTATGTTTCTAAGTGGGTAGAAGCAATTCCCTTGCCTACCAATGATTCCAAAGTGGTACTGAATTTTCTAAAGAAAAACATTTTCACTCGATTTGGCACCCCAAGGGCAATCATAAGTGATGGGGGAACTCATTTTTGCAACAAATCTTTTGAAACCCTCCTTGCCAAATACGGTGTCACTCATAAGATCACAACTGCTTATCATCCTCAAACTAGTGGACAAGTTGAGATATCTAACAGAGAAGTGAAGAGAATTTTGGAGAAGACGGTAAATCCTTCAAGGAGGGATTGGTCTAAGAGATTGGACGATTCACTCTGGGCATACCGAACAGCATATAAGACACCCATTGGGATGTCCCCATATCGGTTGGTTTTTGGGAAAGCTTGTCATCTCCTAGTTGAATTGGAGCACCATGCGTATTGGGCTATCAAGACTTTGAATTTTGAGTTAGGCGCTGCTGGCGAAAAACGTCTCCTACAACTCAATGAGATGGATGAGATTCGTTTACACGCATATGAAAATGCTGAGATTTATAAGGAAAAGACGAAGAGGTGGCATGACAACAAAATCTTACATCGACACTTCGAACCAGGACAGAAAGTATTGCTCTTCAATTCTCGTTTAAAGTTCTTCGCATGAAAATTGAAATCTAAGTGGTCAGGGCCTTTCATTGTTACCAAAGTACACCCATATGGGGCTGTTGAGATTAAAGGTGAAGAATCACAAAATACTTTCCAAGTGAACGGGCAAAGACTCAAACACTATTTGGGGGGTGACATTGATCGTCAAAAGTCCACCATTTTCTTATCTGATCCAATCTAAAGCAAAGAGAAAGGCAGTCAAGCTGATGACTCTAAATCAAGCGCTTCTTGGGAGGCAACCCATGTGTTTTAGTTTTTATTTATTTATATCTTTTGTTCTAGAACATGTATTAGTTGCATAATTCTTCATTTTGTTATTTTGTTTTGATAGGTGCAATCGGAGGAGGAAAAACTATTTTTGGATTTCATTCTCACAAGTCAACTCACCATTGAGGGAAGTTCTTTTAACACATCTCCTTTGTTTGTTAATTTTCACACATTTGGGGACAATGTGCATGTTAAGTTTGGGGGTGGTGTATATACTGAACCAAGTTGAAATACTTGAAATACTTTCTGGATGTTATTGCTTGTAAAAATTTTTTTTTGTTTGTTTGGGTGATTGAAGATAATTTGCTATGAATAGTGATATATTTTTGTTTCTTCGATTTAAATGATGCATATCTCCTTGAAAAATTTGAATATTGTCTAAGCGATGAATAGTGATATATTTTTGTTTCTTCGATTTAAATGATGCATATCTCCTTGAAAAATTTGAATATTGTCTAAGCGATGAATAATTTTTACGTATGTTTCATTTTTACAAAGATAAATATTTATGAGCACTAGTCTTGATTTTTGATTTGCTATGATAATTTAGAGAAGGTTTATATGAGTATGGAATTCGATTGATATTTGTGGTGTCAAAATTCTTAGAATTTATTTGATTTTCTCTCGAGGCGAAATTATAGATAACATTTAAAAAAAATGATTTAGGCCATCTTTGGATCGTTTGAGCCTTTCTATCTACCTTTACATGCATTATCCATAGTATACCCCTTTTGAGCTTCAAAGTTTACATATATATATTTCTCATTACAAAAGCCTATCTAAAAAGTATATATATATGTGTGTAGATATACCTATTGTTCTTATTCCACTAACATGTTACAATTGTTAGTAAATGTTGAAGTATATATCGAAAAAAAAGAGGTTACTAGAAAAAAAAAAAGAGAGAAAAAAAAGAGCAGAAAAAAAAACAGATTCTGAAAAAAAAAGGGAATAATGTGATGATAAATCCCAAATTGGGAAGTATTTATTGTGATGATAGAAGATCTCGTTTTCAATCCTAAAATGATGTGTTTGGGAAATTTTGTGCTAAATATTATCTTTTATCCTACCTTTACCTAAGCCATACATTACAAGCTTAATAAAGTCCTATTGATTTTTTGTTATGTGTTTGTCTACATTAGTGGAGAGAGAAATGAAAAATAGACTATGAGATTTGTGATTTCATGATAATTTGTTTGATTTTATATTTATATAAACTGATCCGGATTGCGTGTTATGAAATTTGAAAAGACTACACACACACCTAAAATTCATTGTGAAAATGTAATATACTTTTAAATTGATTTTGATACTTAGATAAAATTCTTTTATTTCTTTGAGTTATGTTATTTGGAATGTTTAAAAAGAAATATTTTGAAAGTCACTATTTTAAATGCAGTTATCTTTGTTTTATTTTCTTCCTTTTGCTCGAGGACTAGCAAAAACTTAAGTTTGGGGGTTTTGATAACTGTATTTTATACAGTTATTTTCATCAATTTTAGTAATGATAATTGCTATGTTCTATTAATATTTAGTTAATTTTTGTTAAATAAATTAATATTTTTCTTTTATGTGCTAAAAATACATTTTTAATAAAATTAAATAATTTGTATCAAAAATGTACTTAATTTCATATTTCTGTCCACAAATATAATTTATGATAATATAGTTTCTTAATTACAATTTATAAAAATCGAAAATATAATTTAAATTAAATTTGGGCTTAATTATAATTATTAAAAGTTTAAAAATTTAATTTAAAATTAGCAAAGGGCTTAACTGTAATTTAAGATAGTGTAAAATGTAATTTGGATTAAATTTATGGGTCAAAATATAATTAATAAAAGTTTGAATTTTCTGCGCAGGAAAAGAATCGCACTCGTACAAATCACGACGTTCATCACGCACCGTTCGATCATCAATTCAACGGTCCAGATTTGGCGAGTACAACCAGACGAGGCAAAATCGCGTGTAGAATCTACGCGCGGCTGGGCGTGCCAGTGGGTCCCATGTGTCGCGCAGGCCGGCGTCAGAGTGGGCCCCACATGTCGGCTGCGCAGATTCCTCCGAGGCCATCGCTGACCGTTGGATCTCTTGAACGATCCAGATTGAAGCGCATCCATCCAAGCTGTCGCGCACCGAGCCGCCCGCGTAAAAATCCTATGTGACGCGGTCCATCCAAGCGGCGTGCACCCTCACTCTTCAAACGGAAAATGACCAGCCACGTGTCTCATAAATAATCCAGCAAATAAAATGGTGACACGTGGCATGTATTTGGTGAAATAAAAACGCAGAACCAGCGCCCACTTCCAGCCGTTAACCATTTCCAAATCCGGAGAAATCGTGTGCGACGCGTTCTTCATGCGTCCGACTTACCGCCCAATGAAAAGCTGCCACGTGGCACTACAGTTCTCTCAACGAATCACATGGTGACACGTGGCATGCGGAAAAAGAAAAAAAATTCAAAAAATTTGCAGAGTGTATTTACGCGTGCTACTCCCATACAATCTTGTTCCCCACTGATGATAAAAAAAAATATAAAAAATAAAAATAAAATAAAAGAAAAAAAGGGGATATATGTTTTTGGGGGGATACGCGTGGAGGCAATCGGGCTTTCTCTTTTTTTCAGTTCATTTTTCAGTTGGAGCATTTTTTTTCTTTTCTTCTTTTTTCTCTCAAAATTTTGGGAGAAAACTAGCAGTTCTTGCAAGTTTTTCTTCCTTGTAACATTTTAATTTTTCTTTTTTTCTTGTTTGCGTGTTACACAAAACACGCAGAGTATTGATTTAACATTTTATGTTGTATTTTCTTAGGGAAATTACAGAGAAAGAAGACAACAAAGAAGAAGAAAAGGAATGAAATTTATTTTTCATTGAGGAATCGTGAAAGAGTTTTTTTTTCTTATCTATTTTCTTTTAATTTTCTTTCTCTGCAATGTTTTATTTTTGTTGTGTTGTAATTTTAAATTCTGCGATGAACTAATACATTTGTTCTAGGATTGCAGTGTAGCGTAAATTATGAAATTTGAATTAAATATTTTTGAATGATTTAAGGGACTGTTTTAAGTTGTTTATTGTATCTGTGTTTAATGCTTTTAATTATCGGAAGATTAATTAACTGATATGTGACATTTAAATAAACTTGAAAAAGGCATTTTTGTGTGCTGCTCGTGATGAAATAACGTATATACATAAGAGATAGAAATATACTTTTATTGTATGTGTAACTGTTAGAGAACTCAGAACTTAATAAATCTGGTTGAATTTAATTCGCATAGGAATATAGTGAATCATTTTAACTAGATGTTTCTGTATGGAGCTCGGGAGAGATATATGGATAAATTAGGAGTTCTTGGTTAACAACTTAAAACACGATAACATAAATCAAGATAAAATATAATGATTCAAGTGGATTAATTGGGTGAAACTGCAATCCTAGAATTTTCTTGCAATCTGTTATAAAAGTTAGTTAGTCAAACTGCATCAAATTATCGACTGTTTGGATAGAATTAGGTTGAAATAATTTTAATAATTAACGAATACTAGTAACAAATCTCTGTGGAAACGATATTTTACTTATCATATTATTACTTGTGACCGTGTATACTTGCACGTTTTTCTGTGTGTTGCAAAACATACAACATAGAACTAGGTAATAATTTGATTATATCTACTCTCTCAGTATTCAAGATGGTCAGCGAATAAAGAGTCAATTTCAGTGGGTTTTTTTATAGGTATAGAGATATTACCGGTTATGAGATGTCATATCTTTTGTCCTTTAAAGAAACTCTTCATTGCTTGTGTCCAATCTAGATAGTTAATATCATTAAGGGTGGAAGAGATTGATTTATGAACATTATTTCAGCCCATTTTAAAGGAATAATAGAGGAAATGTAAAGGAGTTTAGATAGATCACAAATAACCTTAAAATGGAAAGATGAGTAGAAACAAAATCCTAGAATAGGTCTAAACCGGTAGATAATCGACCGGGAAGGTGTTAAACCGGTTCTAGTGAACTGGGTTTGGCGCAGTTTGAGCACGGGTCGAGGGTTACTAGTTCGTAGGTCAGGTGTGGGTTGTGGAGTGAGTTCGAAACGAATGCCTACGAGTGGGTTGGCAAGTGGGTTTTGGGAACAAATCTTTTGGGCTGCGTGTGAGAGGTTTATTTTGGGGTGATTTTGGTGGTGCTGAAATCTTTTGGATGAAACGAGTCTGATGATAGTGTTTTGACTTTGATTGGATTAGTATATGTGATGTTTTGTGAGAGTAAAAACTTTATGATGATAATGATTTAATGTGATGAACATAGACAAAAAAAATTGATAGAAATTATAGAAATATATGAGGCTATGATACCATATTAATAGTATAGAGAGATAATAAAGAAAAATTGATTTATTGTATTGATCATGTTGTAATTGTATATTTATAATGTACATATAAAACTCTA
Source organism: Hippophae tibetana (assembly GCA_037013495.1). Taxonomy (NCBI): domain Eukaryota; kingdom Viridiplantae; phylum Streptophyta; class Magnoliopsida; order Rosales; family Elaeagnaceae; genus Hippophae; species Hippophae tibetana. The sequence goes on along the minus strand of CM072801.1, from coordinate 139,645,590 downwards.
TTTATGTAATTGTATATTTGTAATATATATATAAAACCCTATTTATAGGATCGTAACAAATGTATTATTTTATTTTTATAATAGTATAAAAGTACAATAATATAAGTAACTTACATAAACACAGAGTACAAAATTGAAATACAATATCTTATATAAGATATATCTTATATAAGATATATCTTATATTTTATATATTTTAATATTTTGTAATATTAAATTTTCATAAGTGTCAAACACAGGTAATTAATCCCTATAATTTAAAAGGTAGATATGATAATTAATTCGATTAACGTATTTTTTTTGCCATAATTAAAACATGATAAGAAAGGCAACCATATGAATAAGACAGTGTTATTATTTCCAGAGAGGAGAGAGAGAGAATGTGTGTTGTTATAATGACCCATTCCTATCTATATAAAATGTGGCTATGTCACTATGTGGTGGGAGACTGCAGAGGGACGGTTTTAGGGTTAGTTGTGGTGGGAGACTGTGTAAATATACACCTAGAAAAGTACCCCATTTTTGCAATTGATGGTTTGCATATGGGACTAGATATCTTTTAAATTTTTTTTCTTCACTTTATTAAAGGAGGTCAAATAATTGTAATAAACAGATGGCTCATGTGAGGGGATGTATGAAAAAAAGGTGTTAAGATAATGATGGATAATAAATTAATATTTTTATCAGAATTGAGATGAATTTAATTAAATTTTATGTTTTATAAATTTAATTAGGTTGATTTTAGTTTTAAAAATATAAAAAAACAATTGCATCGATTCAGTTAAAATTTAAAGTTTATAAATTGATATTTAATCATTTAATTTTAAATAAATTTTCATGTTAATTAAGAAGATAAAATAATTTATATTTTTTTTTAATATTCATTTTACAAAAAGTTACTATAACTAATAAAAATCTAAATTTTCTTTTCAAATTCTTAATGATTTACTCATTTTTAAGAGTTTTTATGTACTTCAAAATTTGGTGCACAATTATAATTTAATATTAATATATAATTTTTTAATTAAATTATTGGTTAAACCATAAATTTTATTTATTAATTTAATGTTAATATAAAGATGTAATAATTTAAATTCATTTTAAAATAAATAGGTATAAATTACAAACGAGAACCTATCAAACCAACATAAATATATTATACTAATGTCTCTAATCGACGACATTGATTCAAGATTTTTAAATAATTTATTTTTATATTTATATAGTTTTTACATATTTAATTTGATAAAATAATTTTGTGTTAATAATTATTTGATTTAATTATTAAATTTTAAAAAAAATTATTAAACATAATTTAACCCACTTGTTTTAAATTTTGCTAGTTGATTTAATTTATTTGAAATATGTTTTAAATATTCTAATTATGATATGTTTGTTATTGAAATCTATCTAAAATACACATAAAAACTTGTATTTTTTTATACTAATCATATTTATAGTTTAATTCGTGAACATATTTGATTGATGAGGAATTAATTAGAATGTTGTTTTGAATATTGCTCACATTAATTTAAAAATTATAAAAATAAAATAGAGGTTAATTAGTTAGTTACATTGAGCCATTATCATAAAGATAATAACATAAGATAAATCAATGATATTATTATATGTTATTTTTAATTTTTACATTTTATTATTTACTTATAATTGTATGTTTGTTCGTTTTATTTATATTATAAAATTATAAATTAATAAAATTTAAAAATAATTCATTCATTTCTAGGTTTATTTGTGAACTCTCGATCACATTATTTTATATTATATTATGTGTTAGTATTATTAAAAAAATTATCATTTTTAAGAATAATTTTAATATATACAAAATACATACAAAAATATGCATATATATTTGGTCAAGCGTTTTTGTTTTTGTTTTTTTCCCGTAACAGCTTTGGTCTCATTTCACATTCATGTCCATTTGTAGGTGACGTACGAACGTATGGCTCAAACGGGCCTTTCAATATTCATTCGCGCTATTTCTACTTTTTTCTTTTTCAGAAATATTGTTTGGTGAGATAGGGCAGTCCGTGACAAAGCAGTAGTATTATTATTCTATACAATTCTTTTATAAATTAGTTTCGCTCACTGAATATCAAATATACAATTTAAATTTTATATGAATAAAAACTTGAATTTTCATCTTCTATTATGTTATAAAGTCATCCGATTAAATGCTTGGTTACTTTCATTAATATAATAGGATATTCTTCGTGAAAAATAATAACTTAATAATCATATTTTTAAAATTTTAAGTGTAATTAATAAATCTCTATGAAAATATAAATTGTTAATAAAATATCAACCAAATTTGTAGATTATTTTAAATGAAAATGTATATGACAAAATAGCCTCTAGGATAAGAAAAAATAAAATTAGGTAACATCTTGACTAATATATTTTTAAATTTTAAAAGTAACAAATATGACGAGAAAGTGACAGTAAAATTATCATATTTATTTTAAAAATGATATTAATATCATCTATTTATTTTTTATAAACTTTTAGTTACTTTGTTTGTTATAAAAAATGAGTGTATAAGAATAAATAATTATTTTTTATGTTTTATTTTTATTTTATTTTTTCTCTGATTTATTTAGTTATAGCTTATTTAAGTTATAAAAATTTCTATAAAAATTTAAATAAAAAAAAATTACCCTTATCTTTGTATCTAAAAAATAAATATATAATTTAAGTATCATTTTTATAATGAGTAAAAAATATTAAAAAAGTATAAATTTTCAATAAAATGCCAACAAAACTACACAAATTAACTTAAATGAAAATATATATGAAAAAAAAACCTATGGATCAAAAAGTTAGGCAAGAAGACTCAAAGCATGCACATTTTCTCTTTTTCAAATCATAGAAAAAGACAAGAAGAAGACCAGGAAAAAAAACACATTTTATTCTGATGTTGGGTCTCCAGTAAAGAGATATCCATTTCCAATAAAGAATAATTTGATTGAAAGCATTCGAGAAGGATGATAATGAAAAGAAAAAAAAAAGAGTTCTACCCGAGTATAAATTTAATTATAAAGAATAGCGTCATACATGTTTTTTGAATTAAGTTATTTATATTATTTGATTTTTTAGATTATAAGTATTATCATTTATTTTTTTAATTTTAAAAACAATAAGTCAAATAAAAACAAATTATATTATTTTTATATATTTAATATTAAAATGTTATTTAAAAAACAATATTTTAACAAAAAAAAACTATTATAATAATTTACTTTCTACTTAATTAATGCATTTTTTTAAATTAATAAAACTAAGTGAACCATTTTAATCAAATAGATTAAACTATGCCAATGATCTCATATAAAAATGATAATGCTCCCTTAATTATATATTAAGATAATATATTGAGGGTGGAGATCCAAAACAAAGATATTATTGATTAATGAAATGTAAGTCTTTATCAATTCAAAATGAAATATCAAGAAATCAAATCATTTTTATAGATATTATTTCTTCTAGCTAGCTAGCTAGCTAGCTAGTATACAAACAAATTAAAAGTATTTTAATGATTTTGAGGTATTCTTTATCTTTAAAGTTGGTATCGAATTCCAAATAATACAATAATTCTTTATTATGAATTTATAATACATGAAATGTCACGTGTATTGGTGAATATATTTCATGAACTTGTAAAATTACATTCAATATTTCACGCTGTTCACAAACAGATTGGAGTTCGATCGATTGATTGATATTACTCTTGAAGGGAGTTGAAAGCAAAAGATTAAATAAGACAACAACAAATTTGAGTTGGAATTATAAGTAAAAAAAAATTTAAGTATGAAGAGAATATATAGTGCACTTAATATTTAAAGTTCAGTTAATTGGACAAGAAAGACCACCGGCTTAACTTGAGTATTAAGAAATAATTAATTCAACACTTAATAATGGTATACTTGTTTTACTTCAAAAGTATGTTTTCATCTTTATCTTTATTTAATTAATGAGTATATTAATACATATATGTATATATAGTTTGATAAGATCCAAAATATTATATTTAAGAAAATAATTAACCTATCTTTTAATTAAGACATTAAAAGAATTGATTGCATGCTAACACTTTTCAATGTGGTTTCAGCTGAGAGGTTAAGTTCGTGCACACGTTAAGATTCAATCTAATTTTATAAAATTTAAATAAATTAGATTGAATTATTTATATGTATTAAATTTAATTAGATTAGATCGTTAAAATCAATTTTTCTGATTATAACCGTTTATATTATAAACATTAAAATATATATTAAAAATATTTTATATTATTACAAATTAAGCAATAATTTATTTGTTTTTGATATATTATTACATTTTTTACCAATATAATTATCTTAATAAAAATAACATTTTTGTTATTCCTAAATTAAAACAATAAAAAAATTACTATTTTAAATTTTTTGATATTATTAAGTTAAACATTAATGAATTTAGTTATTTATGTATGTACAGTGTTATATTTGTGAGATATAAATTATAAATATAATAGTGTAAATGATTCGACTCGATTTGAATAATTTGAAAAATTTATAAACAATATTGAATTGAATCAAGTAACAAAATGAATTAGATTGTTCAAAATAATTCAATTTTTTAATCTGATTTGATTTAACAGTTTTTCTATTAAACACTAATCTTATATTAAAAAACTTCTTGATTAATTAGTGTTGTCAATTTTTTTCAATAAAATTGATAACTGTGTAAATTTTTTCTTTACAATAATGAAATTTTTTAATAGAGAAACTTTCATTATAGGTGAGAAGGGGATCAGATTTCCACCCTCCCCATCCTTCCCGAACCTATATATATATATATATATATGTTAATACTAATTAACTACTTTTAATTATAAAAATTATATTTTATTATGATTTTATATAATATTATAAATAAAAATTCATTTTATAATTATTATTTTTCTCTATCAAAACAATCAATATTAATGATTTATATTATTCGAAACTTAAATTTCATATATAATGAACATAATTGTAAATTGTTTTATTTTTTTTATTATAAAAGTTATTGTTTTATGACATACAAGCTATACAATAAACATATATTTATTAATAAAAATTGTTTATAGTTTTACAACTCCTACAAACTATGATTAAAGGATCCTACTCATACCACAAACATTTGGAGGTGCAGGGAGATGGAGATCCCACCTCGACCCGAAAATAGTTCTCAACACGAAAGTAGTTTAGCAAACATTCACACCTGCATATGTACGTATTTTAAATATTAAATTTTTGAATTTTTTGGAAAAAAAATATTATAGAATCCTTCGAGGAGTTCTAAAACTACAAAAATACTTTTCAAGTTTAATAAATAAATAATTTCTTTAAATTTTTTTAAAATAATAGCAATAAAATATATAGTTATCATTTTTAAATTTATGGGATCTTTTATCATTTCAAAAAATTTGAAGAGATATTTATAATTGATTCGATTTTTTTATAAGGTCGAAGATATCTACGATCTATTTATAAATTTTGCATACCTACCACGAACTAGCAACGAGTTTTGGATTAAGTTTACATATTAATTCAGGTTAATAAAATAAATAAGAGATATATGATTTTAAAGTTTATAATAACTATTTATTTTTTTATTAATCCAATGAGTGAAGGTATTTGTCTTTTGACAAAAACTATATATACATATTTTATTATATTATATTTTAATTGAATCACTTATTTTTTTATAGGTTTGTTCATTTAATTTTTGTGAGAATAGACCAAAAGATTTTTAGTTCAATCAATTGAAATTCCAATGTTATGTCAAGATTTATGAAAAATATGAGTATTTTAATTTAAAAAATTTAAATAATAAGTAAAAACACTTATACTTCCTATAAAATCTATTATATTTAATCAATATTTACATCACCTCATAGCAGAAAATGTACATTTTTTTTTCTTTCCCATGTATATATCCTCACTTTATAATATATATCCGTGCGACCATTATGAATATAATTAGCTATACAATTATACTCTTTAAAGAAATTTTGTTGTAATTAATAAGAGGTGGTCACCGCATTATATATGTACCTAGTCACATTAATGATAAAAATAATATTAATAAATTATAGTAATAGTTGAATAAAGTTATTTAAAAATATAAATATTAATAAATATATAAATTAAAATAATGGATAATTTTTTTTAATTATAATTATAAATATATATAAGAAAAATGGTAGTTTAAGTAGCTATAAATACAATTTCATCATATGTTTTAAAGATAATAGATCTGTGATGTAATATATATATATATATATAACTAGAAATAATTAAGCTTTATTGAATTAATAATAATAATAATAATAATTTGTTGGTAGAGCGACTTCATCATAATTAAACTTAAACAAAACCCGTGTTCTACAAAAACAAGACAGGAAGGACTACCGGAAACAAGAAACAGCACCCAGATGAACAATTGGAATTTAATTAATTAGTGCCAGAAGCAAATGTTAAACTATACAATTACTCTCTCAAAATCGGGAGAGTAATTTTATGATTGAACAAACAGTCGTTGGTTCTTCCATGTATAAAAACTAATTGAGGCTTTTTTAAAGAAAAAACTAATTAAAGTTAAATTTAAGTTAATGATATTGTCATAATTAAATTTGTTATTAATATAATAATTTTTTATTAACGAGAATTTCATACGATAAGAGAAATAATAAATAATTTATACATTTTTATCAAAATTATTATAATAATATTTTTATGTTAAATTTATTGAACTAAACTAGGCCAGCCACACAAACTTAAGTGTCTTGGTTATATTAACTTAGCAATGTGTAAGAATTCTAAATGGTTTATGCCAACTTGTCTTGATTTCAGAATTCAGAGCATTAATGCTTGAAAGATCACGTCCTTGAATATTTTACAAAATTTGTATACACAGTAAATAGTTTTTGTTTAGCAAATAAGCTTATTTATTACGTTTCATTACACAAATTTATCCAAATTTGACAATAAAAAAAATCCAAAACTTACCGTGGAGAAAACTATATAAAAATAAAATAAAATAAAATAAAATATACGATAACATAAAAGAGTAATTTAATTTCTTAGTTATTAGATGAATAATACATGTTTGTTATTTTTTTGAAATAGTCATCCTAATACATTGAAAAGATTTAATCTACACTTTTAAGAGTAAATTCAACATTTTGTAAAGAAAAAACTATTTTTTTTTACCTAAAATAAATATTTGAACAATATATTAGATGGTATTAAATATGCTAAGTATAATGTATGAAATTATATTATAATTATTTTGTATAATATTTGATAATAAAATGTATTATATAGTTACATAAAATTGATGATAAATATATTAATAAAATAATATTTAATATGTTTTATGTAGTTTTTTTACCTATCAAAACAATTATTATAAAAATTTATTTAAATAAAAATTATATTTAACTTAAGGTTATAGAAATAATCAAAACTTATAATTTTAAAATTAAAATTTTAAACGTGTTAAGTAAATTTTCTAGTAAGTTTATATACACTTATTACTACAAGTATTAAATTTTATATAACTGCACAATGTTAATTATACACAATATGGTTTTACTTTAATATTATATAATAAACACACTGGTATATTTTTTTAAAAAATATTATATAATTTAAAATTAAATTAAATTAAAAATATATACATAAGTATGGAGGGTGCAAAAGAGTGCATACATTGTACACAAAATAGTGGCTAGTTTATAATTCTCTCTCACTTTGAATCTTATCCTTTAAGGATAAAATAATATATCTTTAGTTTTAATAAGTTTTACTTATTTTAAGTTTTAAAAGCTTCTGAAATATAATTATGATGAGACACATGATTGTTTTTTTTTTAAACATTAAAGTTCTTTTTTATTATATAAATAAAATACAAATTTGAAGTTATGATAATAAAGAAAATATTATCCAACATTAATAAAAAAAAATGTTATAAAAATAAAGCTACTTATTTATATATTACAAATTAAGTAATTTAAATAAAAATGATAATATAATATAATATACTTCATCAAGCAAAATCTAAATATTTGCTTTAAATTAAAATCAATAAAAATAACAAGAAAAAGAAGTTTCATATCCAGTTTGACAAATTAGATTATATTGTCCAGTTGTCCCAGTCGCATAGCCAAAAAATCAGGAGAGTAATTTTATAGTTGATTAAGTAACAAGCAGTCATTGGAGTTCTTACATATATAAAAACTAATTAAGATTTTCTCTGAGAAAAAAAAAACTAATTAAGGTTAAATTTAAGTTGAGGATAATTTCGCAATTAAATTTATTATTGATTTAATAATTTTATTAAATAATAATTCTATTAAAGTATAAATAATAATATAAACATAATAGATAACTAATATTTTTTATTATAATAATAATTATTATTATTATATAAATTAAGCCAACCAAGCCAAGCCCAAATTCAGGAAAAATACATTTTCTTATAATTATATTATTGAATAATTTAATATTATTTAAATATTAAAATATCATAATTTTTCTTTCATTATTATATTAAATTAAATTTATATTTTAATCATGTCAATAATTGGGAGAGTAATATTATAGAGTACTACTCGCCTCAGTTAAATAAGCTTACAAGTATTTATGAATTGTGAGTGATTTACACAATGACTTTTTTTTTTAAATAACAATTTACCCAATTGTCTTGATCACAGAACATTAATGCTTGAAAGATCATGTTCTTTAATATTTTACTACATTTATATACACAGTGAATGGTTTTTGCCTAAACAAATAAGCCTATCTAATATCTATTACGTTTCAATTCATAATTTTATCCAAATTTCATAATAAAAATTAAACTAAACTCGTTTGTATCAAAATGAAAAAAAAAACTAAAATTACTTTAATAAAAATATTTTTTAATATGTTAGTTATTATAAATCACGTTATAAATCCGTTATCTTTTTTAAAAATGCCATCAAAATTCATTTATAAGATTTAAAATAAATTTTTAAGAGTAAAATCAACATTTTATAAAAAATTATTTTCTTTTAACAAAAATAATAAAAATAATAAAAATAAACATTTAAAAAATATATTGAAACATATTGGATATATTAATTTAAATTATATTATAATTATTTTGTATAATATTTAGTGATAACGGTATAATATAATCACATAAATCTAATGATAAATATTTTAATTAAATAATTTATATTTAAAATGATATTTATTATATTTTAGGTAGTTTTTTTACTTATCATAATAAAAAATTATTTAAATTAATATTTAATTTATTTATATTTTAAAAATAAAATTATTTTAATTTAAAATAAAAAAAATCAATATATATAATTTTAAAATTAAAATTTATACATAATAAGTAAAGTGTTCGATATGTTTTATACCCACACTGATTGTTAATATTAAAATTGTATATAATTATATAATTTTTATTCTATACAATACGATATCATTTATAGTCAAACATGTGATAATATAAAAATTATTCAATTAAGATTTTTAATATTATATAACAAATATATTATTAATATGTATGGTTTATTTTTAAACAAAATATTATTTAATTAAAAATATGTAAGCATATGGATCAAGAGTGCATACACCATACACAAAATAGTGGTTATTTTATAAATAACCTCTCAATTTGAATCTTATCCTTTGAGGAAATAAAAAAATATATTTACTTCTAATTAAAAGTAATTATTAGTTTTACTTATTTTAAGTTTTAAAAGCTTCTAAAATATAAATTTGACGAGAGACACGTCATTTTTTTTCGCTGAGCTCCCTTTTTATTAATTATAAAAAAATATTATACCAATGATATTTAAATTTAAGTTTATGATGATAGAATGAGAGTTATAATATTTAAATGGTAAGCTAATTGTTATGGTATTTTTTTAAAAATATATTATACAATTTATATGTTCAAAATCAAACTTATAACTTTAAATTTATGCCCTCACAGATAAAAAAATATATATAAAATTGATCATAATGTAAGAGAAACGTAAACTATTTGCGATTGTCTTTGCTCATGAGGTAAACGAAATTTGATGTTGGTAGGTAGTATAATCATATAAGCAGATTCCAAACATTTAACTACGAATATAAAATGGAGAATTACAAAAACAAACACAACATATACACTGAATTCAACTCTAGCTAGTACCTTGGCCAAATATGTAATTTTATGTGATCAGTTCGGACTTGAAACCATCGGTCAAAACATAAATAAAAAATAACAAAAAACAACATCTATAAAATTTATAATAATAATATATTTGAATAATATTTAACGATATTTAATTTAATAATATTTAATATTATATGAATTTAAATAATTATAATTTAATTTAAAAAATATTTAATGTCAAATAATATATTAGATTTTTTTTAATTGTAAAAATATATGAACTAATTAGAAGGATATTATTTTCATGATAAAAAAAGTTACAAAATATTTATCATGTTACATAATATCAATTAAGTATTTATTACAATTTACAAAATATGAAATTTAATTTTAAAAAATATTTACTAGAAGCATAATATATTTAATATCTATCTATTATAGAAAACAATTATTGTATTATAAAATAATCATATATTTGTCATTGTTATTTTATTTTAAAATTTTAAAAAATAAATTAAACATCTTAAATAAAAATACTTTTATATTAGTAAAGATGTTAATAGAGATCTCATAATAATATTTATAATGTACATATTTTGATATACATATATAATAATTTTTTACAATGATATATATATTTATTTTACTTTAAAACTTGTGATACTTATTTAATTTATGTGAGAACTTTAGAACTTTAGAAATTTAATTTTCTTTATTTATTATTTATTATTGTATCGAATTAATTTCAAATATAGTATATATTAAACAAGAGAAAAAATTGAAAATATATAAAACTTCAAGTGTAAAACATGTGTCTTTAACTAACATTACAAATAAATCTATAACATACTATATATGTATATATATTTGTATTATTATATATTATACTATTATTATTATATATAAAATTATTATGAAGTTACTATTTTCATATCAGAAAATATTAATCAGAGTAATTTTAATTTTTTCTTTCTAAATTTAGCGTTTCTAAACATAATTATATTTATTTGACACGAATAAAATTTGCTCTAACATAGAGCTATTCATTTATATATTAAAAATTATTAATTTAAATAAAAATTATAATTATTATTACACCCACAAAAACTAAATAACTTTATATGTGGAGCGTTTTGTACTAGAATCGGGATTGTGGCTTACGAAAGATTTACTAGAAGATAGCAGAATATACGCTGTCAAACAAAATCTAAATAGTTACTTTAAATTAGAATCTGTAAAAATTATAAGAAAAAAAAAATTCCACATAAAGTTTGGCAGAAGTCTTTGTACTCTTCCCAATCCGAAACTACCGAAAATAATTAAATAGAATGTAGCCCTTTAAATGGTCTTCATTCTCGGAGTTTTAAGATAAATAATGGATTTTTTTTAAAAGAAATATTTGTTAGCTTTCGTCTGAATAATAGCTGTTTTCTGTTTCACACTCTCAGCCTTCATCCTTTGCTTTGGTTGGTCAGCCTTTGCGTTCTTAGTTTTTGCTTAAATTACTGCGAGAGCTTTTAAATGAACAAAACAACTTCCTACTTCACTCACACTTGTTTCTTCTTCCCTAACCTCACCATTTTCTAATATAATTTTTAGGATTTTATTTTCCAGATTTTTTCCTATCCATTTTTGAAATCCCTTCTAATTTATCGGGTCTCTTGGATTGTGCGACTTGGAAACTTAACTTCCTGGGATTACTCTGGTTGTTCTCAATATCCGTAAGGTAAATGTAAACTGTATTTTCTTCGTGGTTTGTTTGTTCTGTTTCATTCCTCTCATGTATCGGTATAAGAAAGATGACTCCTTTCGGCATGTTTCAGCTTTCTTTCCTTTTTTTAGTTTTTGGTACGTTCTTATGACATAGAAAGCCAGAGGTTTTGATTTTCAGATGATAAAAATATGAAGAATTTGTGATGGCTTATTGTTTATTCTTTCTATATCTTTTGTTTGTATGTGAATGAATTTCTGACTGGAAAATTCTGCAGTTTTTGTATGGTGACATCATTATTTTATCTAAAAGGATAATAATTCAGAAAGAAATGATAACTGTCATGGACTCTATAAAAGAACCATTGGAAAGGAATTGTGATGAGAAGCGTTTAGATCCTCAACTATGGCATGCCTGTGCTGGTGGGATGGTTCAAATGCCACCTATTAACTCTAAAGCCTTCTACTTTCCTCAAGGCCACGCAGAACACGCTCAGGGTAATGTAGATTTTGGGAATTGTAAAATTCCTTCTCTTATTCTCTGCAGAGTATCTTCTATCAAATACATGGCAGATCCTGAAACTGATGAACTTTATGCTAAAATAAGGTTGATCCCAATTAGGGATAATGGATTTGATTTTGAGGATGATCGGTCTATCTGTAACAAGGGATCAATTGTTGAGAATCCGGATAAACCCACATCATTTGCCAAGACTTTGACACAATCTGATGCTAATAATGGGGGAGGGTTCTCTGTTCCTCGTTATTGTGCCGAGACTATCTTTCCTCGATTGGATTATTCGGCAGATCCTCCTGTTCAGACAATTCTTGCAAAGGATGTACATGGTGAGACTTGGAAATTTAGACATATTTATAGAGGTACCCCTCGGCGTCACCTTTTGACAACAGGATGGAGTAATTTTGTGAATCAGAAGAAACTTGTTGCTGGTGATTCAATTGTGTTCTTGAGAGCAGAAAATGGAGATCTTTGTGTTGGATTAAGAAGGGCTAAGAAGGGAATTGGTGGTGGACCTGAATATTTATCATCTGGATGGAACCCTGCAGGTGGAAATTCTGACTCTCAATTTGGGGGATATTCTTCTTTTCTAAGAGATGAAAATTTCATGGGAAGAAATTGTAGCAGAGAATTAAGGGGAAAAGTGAAAGCTGAATCAGTTATTGAAGCTACAACTCTTGCTACCTCTGGACATGTCTTCGAGGTTGTCTATTATCCTCGTGCGAGCACACCGGAATTTGTTGTTAAGGCCTCTGCTGTAAGAACTGCAATGCAAATTCGGTGGAGTCCCGGGATGAGGTTCAAAATGCCTTTTGAAACAGAAGATTGTTCCCGGATAAGCTGGTTCATGGGAACCATTTCTTCTGTTCAGGTTTTCAGTCCCATTAATTGGCCTGATTCTCCATGGCGTCTTCTACGGGTTGGCTCTTTTTTCTTTTCCTGCTATATAGATCTTGTGCACCTCAAAGTTTCTTCTGCGTATGCATTTCAATTTACCTGGTTTTGTTCATGTGCACATTCTGTACCAGTGTATTATTAGGCTTGGTTTCTTCTTTTGCTAAATCGTTTAGTTGCATTATGCCCCCCCCCAAAAAAAAAAATTGGAACAATGCGAAAGAAAAAAAAAGTTGCTATTTGAACTAGCTTAGAATGCATCAAATCTATTGTAAATTCTGCTTTATTAGCTTTGAATGGAAGAAGTACTTTCTTCTCATTAATCAAGAGCATGAAAATAGTTGTAGGGGTTTATTTTTGCCTATATAACCAAATAAATGCCAATATATAACTTCATGTGTCTGCTATTGCTTATTAGGGAGATCTAACTTTGTTACTCCACAATTAGCTTTTTTATAGCTCAACAGGTCTGCACTTGTTAATGTAAATCACGTTCGTTATACTACTAAAATATCATGCTTATTTGGGGTTATTATGCTGTGTATTATGAACTATGGTTCTCTTGTATCATTCCTTAAGCTACTTATCAATATATAAAACGAACATTTCAGGTGGCATGGGATGAACCAGATTTGCTCCAGAATGTGAAACATGTCAACCCATGGTTGGTTGAATTGGTGTCGAGCATGCCGGCTATCCACCTCTCTCCCTTTTCTCCTCCAAGAAAGAAGTTAAGGCTTCCACAGAACCCAGACTTTTCTTTAGCTAGTCAACATGCACACTTTTCGTTGCCCAGCCAATCTCGGTTTCCTTTCCTTTCCAGCAATCTTCCTAGTTCCAATAGCCCTTTATCCTGTATTTCAGACAATGTTCCTACAGGCATACAGGGAGCCAGGCATGCTCAATTTGGAACATATTCATCGGATCCCCAATTGAACAGGTTACAATTGGGTCTATTTCCTAATCGCACCGATCCATGTGTAAAGCCAGAATTCAATTTCATGCATCACATTCAAGAGAATCTTAAAATGGATCATTCAGCTAAAACTAATGAAATAAAGAGCCCTCACATACTGTTGTTTGGTCAAGTGATTCTTACAGAGCAACAGAGTTCAAAGAGTTCCTCATCAGATGGCTCTAGTTCTGCATTGGGTCCCAATGGCTCAGTGGAAAATTTATCTGATGGAGGGTCTCCTTGTTACAAAGATCACCAAAGAAGTGATCTTAGAATGGAGACCGGTCATTGCAAGGTTTTCATTGAATCAGATGATGTTGGCAGGACCATTGATTTGTCACTTGTTGGGTCATATGAAGAATTATATGCAAAACTGGCTGACATGTTTGGGATTGAAAACTCGGAGATTTTGCGTAACGTGCTGTACCGAGATATTGCTGGTTCTGTAAAGCACACTGGAGACCAACCCTATAGGTATTCACATCTTCCATGTTTCTTCTCTGAGTCCCAGTTAGGACCTTCATTACCTTGTTAAAAACATTGCCTTTTCACTTGTGCAGTGAGTTCTTGAAGACAGCTAGAAGGCTAACCATTCTTGCAGATTCAAGCAGTGACAACCTAGGAAGATAGAGAATGACAACTCTCCTCCTCAATTGTACAGTCAAAGTACTCAATCCTGATTTTGATGTTTCACCTTTCATCTACTTTTTTTTTTTATACTCAAAACTGATTGTATCTTGGTTTTTTGTTCCTTTGCATGACATGCTTGGCCTTGTACCTTTTGTTAAATCTAGATTTCGATCTGCAAATTTCTTTGTTCATTTTTCCCTGCCATCTGACAAATGATTTTTGAATTCGTACGAGAGAGGCCTTTCATGCCGCCAAATGTATTTACAAGGCTAGTAGTAACCTCCACATGTTGCTAAAGGCTGAATTTATCTTTTGATACATTCTGAATTTACATGTGTTTTTCTTTTCTTTTTTTCCTTCCTCAAAAGCTCAAGTTATGTAACCTCTTCATTCTTATTTCTTGACCTGTTCATAATGCAATTCTTCAATTATTTCCATTTTACAATAATACGAGAAAAATATACAGGTGATAAGAAAAAGAATTGAATAAAAGTGTTATTTGTGTTTTCTTTAACACAGGGTAAGAGTAATGACTGTTTAAGGCATGACATTGGTCAACTCGACTAATTTCCTCTGAATTGAAATCTCATTTAAAAGGCTGTCTGTCAATGTAATTGTGTACTGTTCCGGTTAAAAGTAAATATTGTTGCAGCAAAATTTTGGATCAGACTATTAGGGCATGTTTGGTTGTTTGGTATATTTGGCAATCTAAAATCAACAACAGATGAAGGACTTTAGTCAGTACATTCATTATTACAAAGACATTCTCAATTTTCTTCACTCGTCCACATTTAATCCAAGTCTTGTGAAAAATGCATATTTACAGTTAGTTTGCTTTTAATGTCCAAATTTGACTTAAAAACAGGCTTGTTTGCCATGTGTGTTGACTCTCTAAGGATAAACTTGTCTGGATTGCTTTATTAAAGTCCACTTGTGCAAAAAAAAAAGGAATAAATGTGCATTTAAAAAAATAAAATAACTAACTATGCACCATTAATTTTATTTTATTTTGAAATAAAACATTCATTTTCATGAGTAACATACATAACAACCTATTGTTCCCAGAAGAAAATAGAAAATTGTTTAATTATATCCATCGGGATATGAAAACATCTGTCAGGAACTTAACTGGGATAACTAGTTAACCATGGTCCATGGTTGATACTTCAGACTTGTTCTAGTCAACTAAGCAAAGCTTAAAAAATTGATTCGTTGGAGGACACGAAGCAGACAAAGATTCATGAGGCAAGGAAACACTAACCCTTACACTACTTTGAAACATGAAGAACATTTCATGACCCTATTAAAAAAAAAGTCACTACTGTTATTTATAATTATAAAAGAGTGGCCTTTCAGGTTTAGAAAGTTTCCACTCCCCTCATCCAAAAAAAATAAAATTATTAACATAAGTGAGAAGATTATATTATCCTAATTTATCCATTTAATGAATTTAGATATATCGAAATTGATATACTTATTATGATTTTATCTCAAAAATAAGATTAAACATTATCATCAAGTATATGTATCTAAATATTAAATTAAATCATATTTATAATAATACTCCAACTTATACAATTATATATATCAACTTTTACATGGTTAGGGTGGTTAAGAAAGAGATGCAAAAGTAAAATTAACAAGACAGCAAAGATCCAGTACAGATACAACACATTCTTCATGCGAATAAGGATCCCTCTTTGACCAAATTTATCTTACAAAAGCAAAAGGATAGGGAGGCATCTACTTGGTCAACATATCACTGAAATGTTATTATAAACGACAGAAGATACTAGACAGGGTGTTTGAAATTGAGAGAGCTTGATCCCGACTTTCATGGTGGTGGTGTACATTGCTAAATTAAGTTATCGTATTATAATTATATAATTATTATTAATAAAATATATTTGTAATAATAACAATTTATTAATATCATTATTTTTATTTTATTCACAGATATTTAAAATTTCTATAAATCGTTAACTTCGTGTAAATTTACTTTTTGGATTATTTTTTAAAATTTTCAATCAATAAACATAATTTAATTTTGACGTAACTTATAATTTTTTATTTTTTTTTACATAAGATGACATTTGTGAAATTTCATAACTTTTTAGATTATTTTTTTAAAATTTCAATCAATAAATACACTTTAATTTTGACATAAGTTATAATTTTTTATTTATTTTACTTACATTTGTGAAATTTAAGCATACTCATTTCAAAGTAATACTTGACCATTACCAAACAATTCTCAACTTTTTAAATTCAATTAATTGCGTGGAAACTGAGAAACTGAAACATGAGGCAATTTCTATAAAATAAAAAAAAGAAACATGAGGCAATATTTAGTTTCTCTTGTCAACTAAGAAAATTTGGCCAACCCAAAAACTCTCTAGAGTGTAGAATATATGTATATTTAATATTTATAATTATAAAAATAATATTTATTGTAACCATTTCATTTATTTCATTACTAAAAAAAATTTACACATTATTTCATATTAAATATTATTTAAATTAAATTATAACTATTTAGATTCGTTCAATGTTAAACGTCGTCCAATTAAATAAATTTACTGTTATTAAAATATTATTTTTATTATTATAAATTTTAAGAATAATATTTTATAAAATTTTAAATATAAGTTTTTTCATAAAAAGTGATATGTTTTGAAGTAACTTGCTATATATAATTTTTATTTCTCAGCTGGAACTTGCACTTTGAACTGTAACTTAGATGTTTGATATTATTTAACAGTTATATGTGATAATGTATTTATTTATTAATAATATTATATTATATAAAATTTATTAAATAAAAATTTCTTAGTAAAAAAAATTAATTATAAATATAAATAATTTTTAAATAACTTAGAATATTATAAAATTAGTTAATAATATACTTTCTATTGAAATTATTGTGCCATTGACTTAAATATCTACTTAAAAAAAAAGAACATTTTTTTTCCATCCATCGTCCACTTTGTAACTAGAGTATATATGGAGTATATATAGGGCAAAAAAAGTAAAGAAAGAAAGAATATATTTTAGAAAAATAAAATAAAATAATATTTCTAAAATTTATAACAACTCAATAATATTAAATTATTTTAAATTATTATAATTCAATTTGAAAGATATCTACCGTAGTTCTAAATAAAATGATATATCAGATTTTTTTTAATAATAAAAATGTATGAATTGTATATTGTTATTTTTATGATTACAAAATCTATTGTTTTAATTGTTTTTTTAGTGTTTTTATTAAAAAGTGGATATATAAAGTAATTTTCTCAAGAATATTTGGTTACTTAAAAAATGTTTTTTTTAGAAAGATAGGGAAAAGAAGAAGACGAGTAGTTGAAGAAGAAGTTAGTTGAAAAAAATGTGCAGGTTAAAGAAGGAAGAGCAAATATTTAGTAGGATGCTGGAGAGAAAAAAGTATTTTCTTTGGTTAGTGGTGGAATGACAATTCCCCTTGTATCGTTAAATGTGTTTCCATTTTCATTTAATATTAGTTAGCTTTAATTCGGCTCCAACTTTCATTAGGTTTGTTTGGTGCAATTCTACCCAAATTATTTTAGGGATAAGCATTCAAATATTTTTAAATTTTGTAAAATATATATTTTACAATTTTATAGTATTATTTTATAAATTATAACAATTTAAATTTAGATATTAACTTAAGTAAATTCAAAATTCAAAAAAAATAAAATAAACCCAATTACCAAAATGATTTAAGAAATTACAATCCATAAAATTTTTAATAACAAAAATATCATTCTAATAATATTTAATAGGTTTAATTGAATGATATTTAATGTTAAATATATTTAGATGATTGTAGTTTAATTTAAACATCTTCTAATTAGATATCGTTTAAATGAAGTGATGTAATAAACTTTTTTAAATAATAAAAATATATGAAGTGAACATAAATTGTACTTTTTTTGTGATTATAAGTTTTAAAAATATAATTTTTATTATTTTTTCAAATAATTTAAATGTTAGAATTTAGAGCAACCTATTTATCACGACAAAAAATCATCATAATAAATCACAATTGATATACAAAAGTATTATTATTAAGTATAATTAGACATATATAACTATTTTTAATAAAAAATGAGTTATTATTATAATATATAAAAAGACTCTTAATATTTTAAAACATGCATCGAAAAAATAAAAACAAAATTTTGATTGGATTTGGATGAAACATATTTTTTTGTAGGAATTACGTTTCCAATTAATTTTTTAACCTGACCCAATTCCATTCAAAACATCTCATGAATCCAAAATCTTGGGATCATGCTAGCTCAACTTCCCAATTTACAACCCAAATTCCAACTAAACATCATTTTAATTCAATACGAGGAATCGGTCAATGTTGACCAAATTCGACCAACATTGATTTATATCTATTATGGTCAATACAAATCATTACTCCCGGAAATGGAGGGAAAGGGATTTTGGTGACAAGTAATATTTTCCGTTTTATTTCATTTCAAATGTGTGTTAGCATTGTATTAATTCAAATTGTTAAAATAATTATGGAACGAGAGTTATTATTTAAGTATGTACAACTCAATGGTGTGTTCTTAATTAGGAAAATTGTAAAGTTTGGTTTCAAATTTAGGTGAGTGTGTGATTAGTTATTAAAAAAAAAGAATTATTACATTTTTTGGGTTCAAAATAGATATAATTTTATTAACATATAGCATCAAAGACACAATTAAAAAACAATAACCTATCTCTTTCACATAACTAAAAATAAACACAACAATCTTTTTTTTAGATTAATTTCCCAACCTATATTTAGTTTTTCAACAAAAAAACATTTTTCATCTAGTATTCTAAAATAACTATTAAACCAAATACGACACCCTTACGATAATCCACGTATCCATATAACTTAAGAATATTATAATCTCGATATCATGGAAAGGTTACATATATCACCAAATTGATTAAGGAAATAAAAAATATCACCAACAAAACCACCACAATACAATAATGATATAAAATATAAAAAAGATCTAAAATAAAAATAAAAAACTTAAATGGAGAAAACATGACATAGATGGTGTTATAATCCATCAAACTATAATCACAGTCGAATCGAGATTGTCATCATCATCATCCTCCGTGATAATCTCCTCAAAGAAATTAAATACAATAAAATCCCACTTGATAATTATAGAGAAAATGATAGCTCATGAGAAAATCTCTCAAAGAAAATTATATACAAATAATGGTTTGGTAGAGATGAAAGAATCTGACAAGTAGAGTGAATTTAGAGGCAACTCTGGATGGAAAAATTAGGTGATGAATCTAAAAGGTGAGCAATGGTGTGGCTAGTGGGGTCAGGAGATGTGGGTGGAAGTTAAGGGTGGACGAAGATGATGGTTGAGGATGAATATAGATGGAAATATAAGTCAAAAGGGTTAAAGAATTTTGGTAGTTAAGAATCATTTCATTTGAATATGTGAATTAATGCATATAAAAGTAATACTATTATATTTTTAATTGTACGTAAAAAAATTATTCTTAATAATGAAAAATAAAACTCGAGACAATTATTTTTGTTATGAAAATGTACCTCTTAAATATTGTAAATTTTTATTAATCCAAGCACAATAGAAATATCTAAAGCATAAATACCCAAATAAAAAATACTCTAACAAACATGCTACAAGCCCTAGAAATATAATATCAATGATAATGGAAATTAATAGTAAGGAAAAAATTAATAAATAACACACTATGATTTATAGTGGTTCAACCCAATCAATATGGTGAGTCTATTCTACTTCATCCTTATAACGAAGATGAGTTTCACTAGCTTTAAATATGAAGATTACAAATACAATGGAGAAAAACACTCAATACTAAGAAATAGTATTGAAAAAGACCTTATAAAGCTTCCCATACAACAATGGAGAAACCATAACTTCTCTTTTCTATTTTTTTATTCTCATTTGCACAAATGCACTCTTATGGCTTCTAGAGCACACTAAATGTGCTTATACAAGCCAAAATGGGCAATTACAAAAATGTCCATTATGTTCCAAGCTTCCTTGCTCATTTTTGTGGCTCCTTTTTTGTCATTTTCACATAAAGTTTTTAGGATCGATCGATTGAGTTGATAAAAATGGGCATAAAAAAATGAGTAGAAATTCCTACATTGAAGCTCAATCGATCCTGTTAGATCAATTGTGTCCTATCTTGATTGATCGAGCTACATCAAAAATTATTTTCTCCATTTCTTGCAATGCTCATAGACCTTTGATGCTTGATCACCCACATTGATTTATGCTTGTATCGCAAATTATAATTCTCTACCTTGATGCTAATTCTTAAAGCTTATCCTCTAGTGAAGATCCACCCTTTTTACCTTCATTTAGATAAGGTGGTCACCTTGACTAAAGTTTGATATTTTACAAACTTTGCTGAGGGAACCAATTTTGTTGCTATGTTCGTCAGGTTATCATCCATGTGAATTTTCTCCAACTCTATCTCACGTTATTCCATCATCTCTCGTATGAAGTGTAGGTTCACATTTACATCCTTCGTACCATCATGAAATTAAGGATTCTTGGTTAATTAAATCATTCCTTGATTTTCATAATGAATCATGACTCTCTTTTACTTAAAACTAAGTTCATTTGCCAGTCCTTCAACCATATAGCTTTTTTCACTGCTATTGGTGCAACAACAAATTTCACTTTTATAAAAGACAAAGTCATTATTGATTGTAAATTGACCTTTTAATTCACCAATTTTTCCTCAAATCCAAACAAGTATCCCATGATAGAATGTATCTTATGATGATTACTAACAAATTCAGAATCCATATAACCCATCAAACCAACACTTAACTCCTTAGAACGGTCATAGAAAAGACCAACTCCAATTATACCCTATAGATACCTCATCACCCATTTTACTACTTTCTAATGATTTTTACTCACATTAACCATATAGTGGCTCACCAAATTTCCACCAAATGCAATATTTAGTCTTGTACAAATCATTAAATACATCAAACTATCCAATACACTTGTATAGGTCACATTATCCAGTTCTTTCTTATCTTCATCTGTCGAAGGAGTGTCTAAGATCGAAAACATGAAATGTGAAGCTATCGGAGTTGTAGTTGATTTAACATTAACCATGTTAAACCGTTTCAACACCTTCTCACAACATCCCTCTTGGGAAATGAACAACTTATCCTTTTCTTTGTCTCTTCTAATTTTCATCCCATAATTTTTTTAGCACATCTAAGATTCTTCATCTTAAATTAAGATCTAAGAAGAATGTTTAACTTGATAATTTTAGCCAATTACAACTAGCTATCAATATGTCATTAACATATAGCAATAAATACATAGTGGAAGAACTAATTGTATCTTTCAAATGCACACAATTGTCATGCTTGCTTCTTTTGAACTAGATTTTCATAACAAAGTCATCAAATCTTTTATACCAACATCTTGGAGATTGCTTTATGTCATACAAAGACTTTTTTAAGAGACAAACCATGAAAACCTTTCTATTTTCAACAAACCCTTTTTACTTCGTATAAATTTCTTCCTTAAAGTACCCATGCAAAAAAGTATTTTTCATATCCAATTGGTCATTTTTCATATGATTATGCATGACAATAGATAAAAATAATATAATGTAGTTATGTTTGTCAACATGTGAGAAAATTTCAATAAAGTCAATACATTCTCTTTAGGCAAACCCCTTTGTAGGGGTGAGTAGATAATCTGATTGATCTGCTTAATTTGAGAAATTTGATCCAATCGATCAAATTTAGATCAAATTGGAATGATAAATTTTATAGTTGGATTTTATTGAGATTATAAATTATATAATCTGTTCAGATTCGGACTCAGATTGGATTTGAATTGACATATTTTATAATCTGGTGCATTCGATCTGGATCGAATTATCATTAAATTATATTTTATTTTATATTATGTTATATTTAAATATTATGCATACTGTAATTATATTATAATATTATTTTAACTTAAAAAATAAACATAAATGTTTTTAATAATTTAATATTTGTACAAACATATTTCTTATTCTTTTGTTTTTTTAGTTGTGACTATAAATAATAATATTTGTTACATAAATAAATTTCAATATTAATATGCCCCTATCCAATCCAAAAAAATCTGATATATTCGAATTTAGATTGGTTCAGATTGATTATATCATCACATCAAATTAGGATGAAAAATCTTCAAATCTGTTCGATTAAGATCAAATTCAGATTGGCCAAACACAAGTAGTTATGATTAGTTGCTTACCCTTATCCCTTTGTAACAAATCTTGCCTTATAGTGAGTTAGCTTGATATCTGACACACTTTTCTTCATCTTGTAAACCCATTTATTGCCCATAAATTTCTAATCCTTTAGTCAAGGAACTAGTGTCTATGACCTTCGACCATTTATCAACATATGGCCTCTTCATAAGACCTTGGATCAAGTCTCGAGATCTCTAACTTTATACACAATGCATAGGCTACGAGGTTCAACATCTTAGGAGCCCTAGTCACGTGTTGACTCCAATCTCATGCCAATAAGTAACTATTTTCTAGTCTAGGTGACTCGGGTTCAGTGCTTGTGTCCTCTTCTTCTTCTTCCTCCATCTCTATACTATGATTATCATCATTTGGAGGTTCTTGTAGAGTAGGCTCTTCTAATTGTGTATGTTCACCCATGTGTTTATTATTATACATTAATGACTTCATCTCAAAGCTAATATGTCCCCGTCCGAACTCTTATAGTGAGTCATTTACTCCTTCAGAAGCCCCATTTATATACATCCCATCCTCCATAAAGGTTACATCTCTACTAGTAGTCATTTCTTAGCATCACTATACTATAACTTGTAATATTTGACACCATTAGGATACCTCAAAAATATACATTTCAATGCTCTAGTCTCTAACTTTCCTTGCCTCACATGTAAATATGCAAAATAATTAAAAACACATAAATTGTCATATTTGATAGGTTTTCCAAACCATACCTCTTTCGGTGTCTTAAAGTTGGATGGTACTGAAAGACACCTATTGATAAGGTATCTAACCATAACAACAACTTCTCTCCAAAATCTTTTGGGCATGTTTGTGTCGGAAAGCATACACCTCACTCTTTTTTCAAATGACTATGTTCCTTATGATATCATTCCCCCTACAAAAGCTTGTAAGAGCCTCATTGCAAAACTTGAATCCATTGTCAATTCTCAAACATTTGACCTTATTTTTAGTTTGAGTTTCCAAAAGTTTCTTCTACTTCACAATTTTTTTAAAAGTTTCATCTTTACTTTCTAACAAGTAAACCCATAATCTTATAGAGAAAACATTAATAATAGTAAGAATATACCTTACACCACCCATTAACAATGTTTTCTAGTGTGAATTTCACTTTCCCCTTCTTGATAAAGATGCAATGATCATAAAATGAAAGCTTTTCAAGCTTATTGTCACCAAGAATCTTCACCTTGAAAAGTTCTTCCAATCATCTCTCACTAATGTGACCCAATCTTCTATGCCAAAGGTTTACATTCTCCTCTTCGTGCCTCACCGAGACAACATTTCTCTCTACAATATTATCCAGGTAATAGAGACCATTTCTTAGTATATCTTTAAAGTATACCAAAGAACCTCTACACACTTTTAATTGACCATGCTCTCCCTTGTAGTTATATCCCTTATTCTCCAATGTTTCCAATGAGACCAAGTTCTTCTTCACTGCCGACACATGCATCATATCCTTCATTATAAATGTTGAACCATTATAAAGGCGAAGCCTTACTAACCTAATTCCAATCACATTACATGGATGGTTGTTTCCTATGTGAACTATACCACCATTCACTTCCTTGTAATCAACAAATCAATCATGGTAAGGTGTCATGTAAAAAGTACACCCTAAGTCCAAGACTCGTGTATCATTACAATTGCTTGAAGAAGCGGCCAATGCCACGACACTATTATAACATTTCTTATTCGGAGCTATCAATGCATCTCTACTACTAGTATCTCCTTTGGTTGATTTACCTTTCTTCAGTCAATTCCTCTTAAAATGCCCCTTCTTATTACATAGGTAGCATCTCACCTTGTTTTTTGAACTATATGATTTTGATCGATATTTTCTTTTGCCTTTGGCTTCTTTCTTCATCTCTACGCTGTGAATACATAACATCACCACTATCAGCACTCCCACCAATGTGAAGCTTTTCCATTATGAACTCTAGTTCTCTAGTTCTCAAATGAGAGATAACTAGATCCAAAGAGATATAATTTCCTCCATACTTAAGACCTGTCTTCACTTCTTTATAGAAATCTAGTAAGTTGTATAACAATAGGTGGGAAAGAGTCATCATTTAGACCCTCTCTATTGTTTAACAAGTCATTGAAAATTCTCCAAAATTTTACCAAGTTAGGCTCCAAGTCCTTTGACATATCCATTCAAAACACGAACAATTATTCTTTCAAATGAGAGCTTTAAGACATCATCTTTTGCATGTATATCTCATCTAACTTCCTCTATAATGCCTTTACGGTCTTTGCACTTTAAACATCATGAATGACATCATCATACAAATATAAGAAAATTGAGGTATAAACCGTTAATAACAATTCATTCTTTTGATATTCTGTAAAATCATCCGGACACTCTAGAGTCTCATCTAGAGCTTGAGTTACCCTTTGTTGAACCAACAAACTCTTAATTTTACTCTTTCAAGTATGGAAGTCCCTGGTGTTATCCCACTTATCTATTTCTATTCTACTCATTTTCAACATTCAAAGTTGTTTCTAAACACAACCTTACACCACAATGTAGAATACCAAAAATTCCCACATAACAACCATGGAATATAAAGCCTAACAAGACTTTGATATCATTTATTGTGAAAATGAATCTCTTAGATATTGCAATTTTTTATTAATCCAAGCACAATAGAAATATCTAAAGCATAAAAACCTAAACGAAGAATGCTCCAACAAACATGCTACAAGCCCTAGAAATAGAATATCAATGATAATGGAAATTAATAGCAAGGAAAATATTAAAAAATAATATATCATAATTTATAGTGATTCACCCCAACTAATGTGATGAGTCTACTCTACTTATTCACCCCTCCAATATAGATGAGTTCAAATGGCTTAAAATATGGAGATTACAAATAAAATGAAGAAATAACACTTAAAGAGACCTCACAAATCTTCCTCACATAATAACAGAGAAACCATATCTTCTCTTTTCTAGCTCTCTTCTCTTTTACACAAATGTTTTCTT
Source organism: Hippophae tibetana (assembly GCA_037013495.1). Lineage (NCBI taxonomy): Eukaryota > Viridiplantae > Streptophyta > Magnoliopsida > Rosales > Elaeagnaceae > Hippophae > Hippophae tibetana. The sequence goes on along the minus strand of CM072801.1, from coordinate 139,619,343 downwards.
TGTAGCTTATAAGGTAGACTAAATGTGCTTATACATGCCTAAATGAGCAATTACAAGAATGCCTACTGTGTTCCAAACTTTCTTCCAAACTTTTGTAGCATTTTCATCATTTCGTGCATAAATTTTTCAAGCTTGATCGATCAAGATAATAAAACTGGGCACAAGAAAAACAAGTAGAAACTTTTATACTGAAGCTAGATCAAAGTTTGATCGATCGACTCTATTAGATCGTCGAGTTCTGTCTCAATCAATCGAACTATATCAAAAACAATTTTCCCCATTTCTTACAATGCTTCTTGTCCAACCTTTGATGCATGATCACCCACGTTATTTTTCAAGCATCCTCATGGATTTACATCACAAATTACAATTTTTTTATAAAATATACAACATCATATATTTTTTAATAAAGAAACTCTCTTGTTATTCAAGACTTAATTTTATCTCATTGAACAATTATTCATACCAAAATAGCACAAAAAATGAACTTTTGTTCTTTTTTAATAAAGTGTATCACTAATCAATTCTTATTGATTTAATATCACAAAATTAATAGAAACATATAAAATAAGTGGCATAGCGAATTAATTTATTTTACATGTAGAATTTAAACAAAAAAATCAAAGATAAATTGTGTATTTAAATCATAATTTGAAAAGAGCTACAACATGTTAGACATGATTTAATTTTCATATGAAGTACCAAATATATAACTTAAAAACTTATAAGTGGGAAAGCACGACTCTTCCAATGTTAAAGTTATTATATGTCTATAAAAAAAAGTCTTAATATAAAAATATGTAGTGTCAAATAAGCATCTTAACATATTTAAAGTTGATTCATTGAATTGATGATCTAAAAAAACAACTCATTTAACTTATCATACTCAAATAAGTTAGCTTATTCTTGAGCAATTCGTGATCTCATTTAGCAAAATATATTTGTTAAATATTATTTGTATAATTACAATAATTTTATTATGAAATATCATAATTAAAATATATTATTTTATGAAAATATAATCAAAATATAATATTTATATTAATATTTGTTTTTAAATAAAATTATAAATATTTACATTTTGTTTTATTTCTTAGAAGTAAATGAGCTAATTCATATGCAATTTATTATAATTCATTTTACAAAGATAATAAGTGTTGACTATCTTCGTGAACAACATATTTGCATGTAAACTTGTTTTTAAGTTCGCTATTAAGTTTATCAAGCAAAGTCTAACAAACGTCATAATTATAAATAATAGTATTTCAAGTATATCTCTTATAACTATGACATATAAGATTGCATTCATGCATTTAATATCACATGTTCATAAAATTGAAATTATTTTTGCTATTAAAATATTTATTTAAACTCGAATCAATTTATGAAATTACCACTTAGCCTATTTTTTAACGTATTCATTATTTTGAATATATATATTAAATTTTAAGCTAAAATATAGGATAAAATATATGTTAAAATATAGAATAAGATTTATGATAAAATATTATATAAGATATAGCTTAAATTATAGGCTAAATCTTAGCCTAAATGCTTGATTAATGAGTCTATTTTAAAAATATATTTTTTAAATAAGAGTCTTCTTGATTAATAAGTATTACTAATCTCATTTGTAGTAGAAAAAATATGTATCAATTACATAGGATTAAGAATTTTAATTTTTTATATAAATAAAACTCATTGTTCATTATTTCAATAAACTACATTAGAACATTATTCTATTCTACTTAACTCTCTCTTGTTTTACAAATATAAGTTCAAATTTTTTTAGGTTTTTTTATTTGGTTAATCTATCAAATATTGATGGTTATGTTTGATTGATTAATAAGCCAAATTAGTTTATGATATTTTGATCATATATTTTTATAGCTTTTTCTTTATTTTTGTTCTTGAATTGTTTAATCAAATAATTGTGTGTATTATTATGTCATAATTATTTGGCGTGATTATTAATCTTTAAAGAACTATCATTAATAAACTTGTGCTTAAATTGATTATTATAGGGTAGATAATTGATTTTAATTTATTTGATATAATTAATCTATGAAGTATTGATGGTTGTGTTTGATTGATTAATAAACCTAATTAGTTTATGATATTTTGATCATATGTTTTTATAACTTCTTCTTTATTTTTGTTCTTGAATTTTTTGATCAAATAACTATGTGTGTTATATCATAATTATTTGATGTAATTATTAATCTTTAAATGAGCTATCATTAATAAACTCATGCTTAAATTGATTATTCTAAGATTGATAATTGATTTTAATTTATCTGATATAGTTATTAAATAATCTATTTAAGGTTATTTATTATTAAATGTGTTATAGAAAATACATGGATACTTGTGTTTTTATGCTAACATTTTTTTGTAGTTAATTCGTGAACGTATCTGATTGGTAGAACGTTTATTGAAACATTGGTTTAGATACCGCTCAAGCTAATATTAGAAACTGTGAAAACAGAGTAGAAACTCATAAGTAAGGTACATTAGGGAAATATCGTGTGAGATGGTAGCATAAGACTAAGTTTGTATTTGAACATTTATTTTTCATAGTAAAAAGTTAGATAACTCGTGGACCGATAGTTTTCCTCTTAGATTATAGTTATGGGCCTAAGTTATTTTCATTTAAAAATATTGTGTGTTATTATTTTATTTTTGTATTTTATTCTTACATACGATTCCATGCATGAATACTTTGTTTAGATTATTAAATTATAAATTAATAAAAATTAAAAATAACTTATTTACTTTTTAGGTTAATTAGTTTTGTATTTTAAAATTTTTTACATTTAAAAGTACATTGAACGGAACTTAAAATACAAAAGATTTAGATGAGATAAGTTGTGTTATAATTCACCTAAGATAAAATGAAATAAGATAAAATGAAATAGTTGTATTAATTCAGTCAAGTGACACATTTAATCAAAACAAAAAAGACAAACCGAACATATATAATAAAGTAGTGATATTATTACAATTATTTTTGTTAATTTTATAATTTATTTAATGCTAATTTTATCCTTTATGTATCAACGAATTCTTTTATAACTTCCCCAAAATGCAAAAAGTAAAATAAAATAATAATAACAAATAAATAAATAAAATAAAATAAAAACAAATTAACAAATAAAGGAAAATAAAATAAAATAAGAATATTCTGTTCTTATTTGAAAAAATAAAATTCACTAAATAAGCAGCTGGAAAAAAGGCGGTTGTGCTTTCAAGCCTTTCACCTACCCTTCGATATGTTATTTTGTTAGTTACTTCTGTGTTCTATCGGTTTCTCCACCCTCTCTCTGGCTATCAATAAGATCGAACTTATATCGTCATCAAATGGCAGGTGAATTCTTGAATTCGTTTTCTCGTCTTATATTGGATTTATCTGTGCAGACTAACATTCGGTTTCGCGTTATTGATTTGCATCCAACCGTAAAGTTAATCCGAACTTTTGCCAGAGTAATAGCTGATGTTGTATCGATTGAGCCCTATTTCAAACTCCTAAAATAGTCAGTCGCTATATTTTTTAAAAGGATTTAGTCAATACACTACTTGTTTGAGCTTATGGTGAGATTTATGATATTTGGTTAATAGAAAACGGTTCACATCAAATAATTAAATGGTCATCTCATATTCAGTCCTAACATTTCCTTGAAATGAAGTTATTTCTACGTTTCAGTGATTCTTTAGATGTATTTATTTTTTATTTTTAGTTAATAATGCGATTCTCTTGGTGGTGGACCTATAGTGATGCTTATTGCGACGTGCAATAGCTTCTCGTACGGCATGACCTGTCCATTTCCTATTTAAATACATATGTTGGATCAAAATTTGAATACATAAGGGAGTCTTCTTAGGCATTGGAGGCCACTGATGTTGATAAGTCAATGTTTTGGTATTCTTCTTAGCTACTGGAAGGCGTTGACATTGATAATTAATGTTTGGTAAATGCTAATAATTGTTTTACAACTAAAATAATTTTCCACCATTAGATGCAATGATATATGCGAGCTATGGTTTCACCTTTGTCTTATAGCCTTAACACAGCACAAAAGCAAAACGTTTTGGTGTCCTTTAGACATTAGAGATGTTGTCAAGTCGTAACATAACATGATAAATTATTATTGTTTTTCTATGGAAAAAATGATAAATTATTGATTAAGATTTTTTAAGAATGGAATCTGATAAAACGGGAAAAATTTATGCAGCAATGTCAGGGAAGATTGTCCAAAATGTTTTTGTGTCACAATGCTATCGACCAAATAGGAAGACACAGATCCAACTCCATAGGGATTGTTTTTCCCCTTATGTGCGCAACTTGCTTCCCTTTAAAGGAGGGAAGTTAGCATGGAGTGCCTTGTCTTCCATGCACTTGCACAACTCATCAAATCACACGTGGGGTTTAGCTACCCGAGGAATTATTCAATGCAATGGTCTGTTCTAGACTCTTGTTATCCAGGTTAACATAAATTGCAGAATGAATACTTTGGAAATCCTTAAAATGCTTGTAGCTTCTTTTCACATTCATCGTTAGGCAACCTTTACTGTCTTTTTTTTTTGTGGTGTCTATATAATATATTTACAGTAACATTTTTAGATGCCTAGAGCCCACATGAATCATTTATTGTTTTGTTCATATAGATTCAAAAAAGTAAGTGTGCGTAATTATTTATTGTTCACACTTCTGTGCAGTTGTTCCATCTTCAACTTTGTTGCCATATCTTGACAAAGTTGAATTCCTGAAGCTTCAGAATGGGAGGTACAAAAATTTTAAAAATTGTAATTTTTTAAGATTTAAGTTGCTTTTTTGTCTCTATTTAGTTAACGTGCTTTTGTACACACTGATATTAAGCAGGGAAAAAAATGCCTTTTAACATTTTGTTTGTACAGTGATATTCGAGGTGTTGCTGTTTCTGGTGTTGAGGGAGAGCCAGTAAATTTAACTGAACCTGTTGCAGAAGCTATAGGAGCTGCCTTCGTTGCATGGTTAGTGGAGAAGAAGAAAGCTGACCCCTCTCAACGCTTGAGAGTGTCTGTTGGCCATGATTCCAGAATATCAGCACAGATGTTACAGGTCTTGCTTTTTACCATTGTTTTTCTAACGATGTAGGTATACATGTATGTATGCATGTAAATGTCCATGCATTATTAATAAGGTGTGATAAATTTTTCCAAATATTTTCCAGTATTTACCTGCCTACTTGATAAACTAACAAATCAATGTTTATGAATCTTGGGTTTCATCTTAAATGCAAACATATTGGAAACTCGGGGCCTCTTCTAGAGTTATTCTCAAAACTGCTGAAGGCATCAGTTGTTTTAAATCCTCCCTTCATAACTATAATGCAAGCAATTCAATGAGAAATAGTTTGTTTCTCTGCTTTTATTTTTTCTTTCATATCCTCTTCTGGAATAGACATCACAATGGCAATTTGTTTTGGGAAAAAAGTAATTCATTAATTTAAAAGATGAAACCCAGTGCAAGAGTACAGTTCCATCTAACCATGAAGCAAATGGTAGTAAATATTTTTGGATTACACTATTTGTTATTACTAGTAAATTGATGATCTAATTCTCAGGATTCAATATCTCGGGGAATTGCTAGCTCAGGCCTGGATGTGATTCAGTACGGGTAGGTGATTTCAATTCTTGGACGTTTTTGCTGTGACTTTTCGGTTTAAAAGAAAAGAAAATTTTCAGGATGGTTGTATGTTGAGACCTAGTTAAACATTAAAGTGCTCCAGATTTGACATTCTCCTATTGTTAAAGGTGGAAAAGAATTAGCATTTACTTTATTACCTGAATTGAGCAAGGTTGAATTCATGCAACTGATAATGTCTTATCTTCATTTCTTTTCTTTTCAAAATTTTGAATAATTTATTTCTGTATTATTTAATAATTTCATTGTTGTATGGATGTTCTGGAATCAATATATTCTTGTGGTTAATTGTATCTCTAGTAAATGTTGAATATGAATAGTAATGGATTGTTGATGCCACCATTTTCATGCCATTGTTTGATGTGCTTTCACATTGCGTCTCCTGTCAATAGTCATTTTCAGATAAGACTTTATAGTTGTGATTCAAAATAAAGCAGAAAAAATGGGGTGAACTTAATTTCCTGCATTTCTTTTTGCATCTCTAACATAACATACATCTTTTTATTATTGGCTGCTTATGATTGATTTTCATTGTTTGTTTTGTGTAGATTAGCATCTACACCAGCAATGTTTAATAGCACACTTACAGAAGACGATGCCTTTTTGTGTCCTGTTGATGGTTCCATTATGATAACAGGTAAATTGCCTTATGATCTTTTAGATTATGGTGTCCAAACCTTAGTGTTTGGCTATAGCTTTTTTATGCTTCAGGTTTTCATTTCGTTTCACTGTTTCAATTGTTATAATGTTATTAGTCTTATACACTTTGTCAGGCTGGTTTCATGAGTTTATTTTCTGTTGTCTTTGTAACGCTGACAGCAAGTCACCTTCCTTACAATCGGAATGGGTTCAAATTTTTCACCAGTGCTGGAGGTCTAGGAAAACCCGATATTAAAGACATCTTAGAGCGTGCTTCCAATGTGTACACTAAGTTTACAGCAGAAGGATTGATGACTTCAAAAGGAATAGCATCAACATCGATAAAGAAAGTCGACTACATGACTGTGTATACATTGAATCTTGTAAAAGCTGTTCGGAAAGCTGCAGGAAATATAGGTATCTGTGATATATTTCATAAAAGTCAAATATATGATTCTATGGTCTCTTTCTCTAATACTTTAGACCTGTTATTGTATCTTCTGTTTGATATCCTGCATTTTAATTGTTGCATTGTTATCAGCCTGCTTTATCCTAACTTCATTAGACTAGATATCCTTGATATATTTCATAATATAAAAAATATGCTTCTATGGTCTCTTTCTCTAATACTTAAGGCTTCTTGTGGTATCTTCTGTTTGATATCCTACATTTTAATTGTTGCAATGTTATCAGCCTGCTTTCTCCTAACTTCATTAGACTAGACTCTGTTTTTTCCGTTTTTTGTTTGTCTGCTTCTTGGGTGTTTAATCCTATCCTTTAAAGTGTGTTGGTATTCTGAATATCAGAGAAGCCATTGGAGGGTTTCCACATTGTTGTCGATGCAGGGAACGGAGCAGGAGGGTTTTTTGCTGTAAGTTTCTGTACTATCCTAATAGAATTTTGGCTTCTCTAATAGCTATGAGGTTCTATGGATGGCCAAATAGGGAAACCTTGACATGATTGTCAATCCACAATTCATTATATCTGCAACCCCAGGGAAAAAGAAAAAAAGAAAAAACCTTGATTTTGAAACTTCTGTAAACGTTACTGGAAGTTTACTGTGAGGGTTATTTTTCAAACTTGGTTTAATGTTTTGGTTCTTCTCTGTTTGTAGTATGCTATGTTCATACATTAAATCATGTACCTTTGATGGTGATTTATATTTGTCAGGCCAAGGTGCTAGAACCTCTTGGTGCAGTTACTTCTGGTAGTCAGTTTTTGGAGCCAGATGGTAATATTTAAATCAGAAGTTTAAATTATTTCTTAGATGGAAAAAAATATTCTTGTGGTCCCTAAACTTATGTCTTTGGGACACTTTAGTCCCTATATTTCAAAAGTTTAGGATGTCACTATACTAAAAACACACTTTAGTCTCTAAATTTTACCAAAATCTTAAAGTTTAAGGACTAAAAGTAATGAACCTTAGTTTAAGGATTAAAGTGTCCAAAAACACAAGTTTAGTGACTTCAGTGGACCAGGACCCTTCTTAGATTGGTATTTCATTTTCCATCCTTTTTTTTCCTTCAGGTTTGTTTCCAAATCATATCCCAAATCCAGAGGACAAGACAGCAATGAGAGCTATCACTAAGGCAGTTCTTGAGAACAAAGCTGATTTAGGGATCATTTTTGATACAGATGTTGACAGGTAACCCTTCTTCTCATGTATGCATAATTTACTTTTCATGACACTAATGTATTTAAATTTTTGAGAAATATTTTAAAATCATTTCATCCCTTTAGATCTGCAGCAGTAGATTCCACTGGTCGTGAATTTAATAGGAATCGTCTGATAGCGTTAATGTCTTCCATTGTTCTTGAGGAAGTAAGATTTTTCCTTTTTCTGTTTTTTAAGGGAAATTGATTCTAAATCTTCTGTTATTTATATTTTCTTTCTTTATAACTAATTTGCTCTTATTGGTTTTCCCCAGCATCCAGGAACAACCATTGTCACAGATAGTGTGACTTCAGATGGCCTGACCACATATATTGAGAAGAAACTTGGTAATGTGCAGAAAAAAAAATGACACGCAGACACTTGGACATACATACATACATACATGTTAATTCATGTAATGTATTATAACTTGCTATTGTCACAGGAGGGAAGCACCATAGGTTCAAAAGAGGCTACAAGAATGTCATTGATGAAGCTATTCGTTTGGTAGGATATAATTCTCCTGTTGCCTTGTTTCTGCTGCTTAAGATGTATGTTTACATGATTATCCAGGAAAGATATAAATGGTTTAAGTAGATAATATGATCGAATTATGATTTATTTTCACTCTCTAGAAGATGAGTCATCTTTAGTAGCTTTTAAAACGAAAATTATACCATGCTGTCAGAACTCCATTGGCGAGGAATCACATCTGGCCATTGAAACTAGTGGCCACGGAGCCCTCAAGGAGAATCACTGGCTTGATGATGGTGCATATCTCATGGTAAGGCTTTAATTACTGTAGTCAGCATTTGCTCTTGTTTAGTGGTTTGGCTGCACATTAATTAAGTATAACTCAGACGTGTACTTCCGTTTTCTCCTTATTGTTCTGATTTTCTCTTTTTATTGTGTAGTCATTTACATGGTCATGTCACATGCCTATGTAGGTCAAAATTTTAAATAAACTTGCTTCAGCCAGAGCTTTGGGAACAAGTCGTGGCAGCCAAATTTTGAATGATCTAGTAGAGGGCTTGGAGGAACCAGCTGTAGCTGTGGAACTGAGATTAAAGATAGATCAAAATCATCCTGACCTTAAAGGAGGGTATGTGGTCGTGCATTGTTTCCTTTGTTGAGGAATCGGTTTTGTGTAGTCATTAATAAATAAATAAATTCTACCAGATCTTTCCGAGACTATGGAGAAGCAGTATTGAAACATTTGGAGAATGCTATTGATTCAGACCAAAAACTCCAAAAAGCCCCTGTGAGTTATGAAGGGGTGAGTTATATGAAGGGCTCAATGCTATATCTATTAAACCTACGTGTTTACAATCTATTAGCTGTTAGCACTTTCTTGCACTTGTATATACACACACGCAAATATATATGAAAATTATAAATTATAATTCTACTAATTTAAATAGTTACATTTCATATTTTTAATTAAATTGTAATAGGATCGGATTTCACTTAAATGCACAATATCACATAACCAAATATTATTTGGGTAATAATAGAATTTGAATTTATGCAATTTTTGGAATTATATAAGATAAAATACTTCTAGATTCTATGATTAAGCTAAAAAAATACCAACATATGTCTGATAAAATTTTGAGGTCTTTGTTTTGCTAGTGGCATTAAAATTGTTGCTTCTCTAATTATCTTTCATCAATAAAAGAGGGTATGAAGATAAGAGGTTAACTAATCAAATTTTAATTGTTAACTAAAATTTTAAATTGAAATTAAAATATCCATTGATAAAATGATAGGTAATATGTTTTGAGGTTAAATGTGTCTAATATGAATGTTTGGGGGAGAAAATGTTATTTCACTGTCCAATGACAAACTCATGCTTTTATAGTAGAAACTAGAAAGAGAAAATGTACTGTTGGTAACAGTGGTCTCACTAATGGTGTGGACAAATATGGTATTTCACTAACAGGAGCTTTTCTGCAGTTTTGGCATTTGCTAAAATTACCTTCTCTTTAAAGATCTTCCATAGCCTGATAGCCACAACGGTCTTAGGGGAGTGAGAACGGGAAATGTATCCTCCATAGTTCATGATGCATCTAGAGAATGTCAGATGAGAGTAAATTTTCTCTTCCTCTTTGGAGGGGTTATTTTTACTTCTCTTCAGCATATATTGTCTCTGCAAACTGCAAAGGCATGGATTGGTCAGCCTGTTGGATTTTTCTTCTATTTTTTGCTAGAAAAATCGAGAAATCCATAAATGAAGGAAAATGTCTATCTCCATACAATTATAGAAACTATTTTCTCTTTCTATACTGTCATTTGAACTCTGGTTCTTGCTGTAATTGTCAATGTCCTCTTCTTGGTTTTTAATTTTCCAAGTTGCTCTTGTTGACAGGTCCGAGTTTCTGGCTTTGGTGGGTGGTTTCTTCTTAGACTCTCACTCCATGACCCTGTACTCCCCCTTAACATTGAGGTAGACAATTTTTCTTTTTACAATTTCTGCATGGAATATTGGAATTTATTAACATTTTTTAATATTATAGGCACCAAACAATGATGACGCTGTGAAACTTGGACTTTCTGTGCTTGCTGCTGTCAATGAGTTCTCTGCTTTGGATACATCTGCTCTGGATAAGTTTGTCCATACATCATAAGTTTTGGACCTAAATCCACTGCCATTCTTTGGCTTCCTCAGCAGCCTAGGTTTCTAAATGAGTCGTTTTTGTGTAGTGCTTCTCCGACTTTAGCTACATGTTATAAGCTATATTTGTATTCAGGTCTTGGTGACTGTCTTGTGCCAATGACACAAGGAATGACAGCAGAAAATTTGAATAATGTAAGGTCCAAGACTAGAGTACAATTGTATAGACTCTGTGTTTTGACTTGCGATTTCGAGAGATCATTATTATTGTCATTGTAATAGAAGTTTGTGTTAGTAGAATCACAATTTCAATACAAACTTAATGAAACTCTAAACAACTGAATTAAACATATTCTCCTTCTTTGTGTGAATCTTTTAGGAAACAAATAAATAGAATTCGAAATAAAAAAAATATGTACAAAATCAACACAAATAATTTCGTAAAAAAATCTTTTCGGTGTAGGAAGTAAACAACCACAATACTCCTCTTCAAAACTTTTACTATCAAGAAATAATTGTACAACAGTTCTTTTTAGATAAAACTAGAGGCAAACAATCAACAACATTATCAATAATACACTTCTTGGAAACTAACAATTATTTCAAGAAAAATGAAAAAATCTAACCCAATTTTGTAGTCATTGTTCATTGTCTAGATTTTCCCAAACCAATGAGTCAAATTCAAATCCCACCGTAAAGATTAAAGAGTCTTGAGTCGTGAATTTGTTTACAAAATTTTAGCTTAATCGGACCACAAACGACGTTCTATCGGAGCACTTGATGAAGGCTTGTTGGAGAAGGAGAAATCGAAAAATTGATCTCAGTTTTTCTACTGTAGCTACTGCTTTGTTGCTCTTGTTTTTCTCTATATAGAATACTCTCTCAACAAACTCTAACTGAGTTTATTAATGAAGTAATGAAATGACATAATTACCCCTTCTTACTCCATGGGTTTTTAAGCCATATGGGCTTTACTTGGATTCCTCCAAATAAGAGGAAAATCCAACAAATCTCCCCCTTTTTCGATTAGATGAAGGGATCCACCATCATGTCATATTCATTCTTATTAGTATGGATTTTCTCAAGTTTAAGAAACTTATTGTTAAGAGTATCCCTTATCCAATCATATCTCACATCAATATGCTTTGATCTTGAGTGAAATGCCGAGTTATTCGTTAGGTGAATAGAACTCTGATTATCGCAGAACAACAAATATTTCTGCTTCTTGAAACCAAGTTCTCTCAAGAACTGTTTCATCCAAAACAACTTCTTACAAGCTTTTGTTGTTGCAATAAGCTGTACCTCTACTGTAGAAAATGCAACACACTTTTCCAATCTTGACTGCCAAGAAACTGCTCCAGTAGAGAAAATAATTAGATAACCTGAAGTAGACTTACGAGAATCTTCATCTCTTGTCAAATCTGAATCAGTGTATCCAACTAGCATTGATTTTCCACTTCTAAAGCTAAGTGTTAACTTGGAAGTACCTCGAAAATATCTCATAATCTACTTTACTGCATCCTAATGCTCTCTTCTTGGATTCAAAAGAAAACGACTAACAACTCCAACTGCATGAGCTATGTTTGGCCTCGTACATACCATTGCATACATTAAGTTTCCTATTGTTGAGGCATATGAAACATTTTCCATATTTTCCTTCTCTTTATCTGTTGAAGGACTTTGATTCAATCTCATCTTAAAGTGATTAGATAAAGGAGAAGAAACTACTTTAGCTTTATCCATATGAAACCTTTCAAGTACCTTGTTGATGTACCGTTCTTGTGACATGTACAACTTCTTTCTTTTCTTGTCTCGATAAATTCGAATACTAAGAATTTGTTTTGTTGACCCCAAGTCCTTCATGGCAAATGACTTACTCAATTGCTTATTCAAATTATCAATCCTTAAAAAATTTATGCCAACAATCAACATGTCATCAACATAGAGCAATAAAATGATAAAGTCATCATCAGAGAATTTCTGCACAAAAACACAATGATGAGAAGTAGTCTTCTTGTAACCATGCTCGAATTCCAAGAATTTGTTTTGCTTGCTTCAACCCATAGATGCTTTTCTTTAACCGACATACATAATCCTCTTTTCCTTTAACCTCAAAACCCTCTCGCTACTCCATATAAATCTCTTCTTCCAACTCACCATGAAAAACAGTTTTCACATCCATTTGCTCAATTTCTAAATCCAAGCTTGCTGCTAAACCTAAAACAACACGTATGGAAGACATCTTCACAATAGGAGAGAAAATATCATCAAAATCAATATCTTTTCTCTGACTGAATCCTTTAATGACCAATCTAGCTTTGTATCATGGTTGTGAATTGTGTTCTTCTTGCTTCACCCTATAGACCTACTTGTTCTTCAAAGCTCTTTTGCCCTTAGGCAACTTTACCAACTCAAATGTATGATTGTCATACAATGATTGCATCTCATCTTTCATAGCACCAACCTAGTGTGCTCTGTTTCCATCTTCTATTTCTTCTGCATAACATTGAGGTTCTCACTCATCTGTCAATAACACATACTTATTTGTATCATATCGTTTGGAAGGATGTCAATATCTGGTAGTCCTTCTGGGTGGAATTTTTGGTTATGGAAACTGATCAGTAATCTGGTGATTTGTTTCAGCTTGCATATCTACATCATCTGAACCATGTTGGTCATCTTAAACATTTTGTTCCATCTATACTGATAAAGGAACCGAATCTAGGTCAATCAAATCATCTCTATACTGATGGACTTTTTTTCTATCTTCTCAACATCTTGTATAGTTTGATCTTCTATAAACACAACATCACGACTCCTTACCAGTTTCTTCTCAATTGGATAATAAAATCTATAGCCAAATTCATCCAGACCATAACCAACAAAGATACACTATCGTGTCTTCATATCGAGCTTAGATCTCTCATCTTTTGGTATATGCACAAATGCCTTGCAACCAAAAATACAGAGATGATCATAAGGAACATCTTTTCCAGTCCAAAATTAGTTTGGTACATCAAACTGAAGAGGAACACATGGTGTGAGATTAAGAACATGTACAACTGTATTCAAAGCCTCACCCCAGAAAGATCTTGGCAACTGAGCGTACGAAAGAAGACATCTTACTCTTTCAACCAATGTCTTATTCATTCTCTCAGCCAACACATTTAACTGAGGAGTCTTGGGAGGTGTCTTTTGATGTCGAATGCCTTGATGCCTACAATACTCATCAAAAGAACCCGAATACTCTCCCCTATTATATGTTCTTATGCACCGTAATTTCTTCCCAGTCTATCTCTCCACTAAGGCTTGAAACTGTTTAAACACATCTAATACTTGATATTTGCTCTTCAAAGTGTATACCCATAACTTTCTTGAACAATCATCTATGAAGGTCACAAAATAACTAGCACCACCCAAAGTTTTTGTCTTCATAGGACCACATACATATGCATTTACCAAATCAAGTATGTATTATTTTCTTGAAGGAGAAGAACTCTTGAAAGAAACTTTATTTTTCTTCCTTGCCAAACAATGAGTACAACTTATTAAAAAAATATCATTCATTCTAGAAAGAAGATTCTTTTTAGTCAATACTGCCAAACCTTTCTCACTCATGTGAGCAAGTCTCTTATGCCGCAATTTTGCTGTAAGATCATTTGTCATAACATTAATAACACCTTTGAATAGTCTTTCCTATAGTATATACAAACTAGAATGCGTGTTCCCGCGAGTAACAACCATAGAACCTTTAGTAAGTTTCCATTGATCATTACTAAAAGTATTGCAATATTCTTCATTATTAAGTTTACCTGCAAAGATCAAGTTGAAACAAATTTCAGGAATATATTTTATGCCTCTAAGAAGTAGTCTTGTGCCATTATTCATCTCAAACACACATATCCAATACCAATGACTTTAACCAAGCCATTGTAACCCAACTTCAATGTCCCAAAGTCACCTGATGTATAGGATGTAAAGAAGTCCTCTCGAGACGTAGCATGAATGAAGGCTCCACTATCAATAACCCAACTGATCTTGTGACATGCAACATTGACAACATCTTCATTATAAACAACTAGAAAGTCTTCTGAACTAGTAGTGACAACTCGATCATTTTCCTTTCCAACATCACCCTCTTGTTCTTTGTCTTTCTTCTTGTTATCCCATTTCAACTGTCTACAATATTTCTTGATGTGTCATTTCATGTCATAATGATGACACTCAACATTAAGAAACCTGTTGCACTTGCTTCTTCCTTTTTCTTTGCTCTTAAAACCTCTGTTTTAATGACATTCTAAATGTTTTCCAAGAGCCCAATAACGTACCCAATAAACACAACCCCTGAATCTCATTATCAAACTTGATATCCATTCCAGCTAACTGATTGATTATTCTTTGGAACATATTCAAGTGATTTGTCAACGAAGTTCCATCTTGGTAACTTAAAGCCATCAACTGCTTTATTAGAAACATTTTATTATTTCCCATTTTCCGAGCATATAACTCCTCAAGTTTATTCCAGAGTGACCATGCATGTATTTATCCACTAATATGATTCAAAACATTATCATCTACCCACTGCCTTATATACCCATAGACTTGTCGATGTAACAAAGTCTATTCTTCTTCAGACAATTTTTCTAACTTCTCAGAGGCAAACACCGATAAATGAAACTGTTTGACATAAAAGAGATCTTTCATTTTTTCTTTCCAAGTATGATAATTAGAACCATTCAAAGTAATCATTCTACTTAAATTTGCTTCCATTATTCAACACAAGAAATTCAACAATAATAACCACAACTCTAATATCACTTTGTTAGGAGAATCACAATTTCAATACGAACTTAATCAGGCTCTAAACAACGGAATTAAACCTATTCTCCTTCTTTGTGTGAATCTTTTAGGAAATAAATAAATAGAGTTCAAAATGAAAAACATGCACAAAATCAACACAAGTAATTTACGTGAAAAAACCTTCCCGGTGTCAGACGGAAACAACCATGACACTTCTCTCCAAAACTTTCACTATAAAGAAACAAGTGTACAACAGTTCTCTCTAAATAAAACTAGAGGTAAACAATCAACAATATCATCAAGAATACACTTCTTAGAAACTAACAATTATTTCAAGAAAAATGGAGAAATCT
Organism: Hippophae tibetana; assembly: GCA_037013495.1. Classification (NCBI taxonomy): domain Eukaryota; kingdom Viridiplantae; phylum Streptophyta; class Magnoliopsida; order Rosales; family Elaeagnaceae; genus Hippophae; species Hippophae tibetana. The sequence continues at coordinate 139,603,600 of CM072801.1, read as the reverse complement.
AACTCAATTTTGTAGTCACTGTTCACGGCCCAAATTTTTCCAAACTTGTGAGCCAAATCCAAATTTTACCATACAGATTAAAGAGTCTTGAGTTGTGAACCTGCCTGCAAAATTTCAACTTAATCGGACACAAATGACCTTCCATCGGAGCACTTATTGGAGAAGGAGAAACTGATCTTAGTTTTTTTGCTGCAACTACTGCTTTGTTGCTCTCTACAGAATACTCTCTCAACAACCCTTAAATGAGTTTATTAATGAAGTAATGAAATAACACAATTGACCCTTCTTATTCCATGGATTTTTAAGCTACATGGGTTTTACTTGGACTCCTCCAAATAAGAGGAAAATCCACAGTTTGGTATGTAAATGCAACTCTTTTGACATCATTTTGATATGTTGTCAATTTCTTTTTTTTTTGGGTCAATTGATACGTGAATTGTTTTAATCAAGTTTGATCATTGGATAAGCAATATCTATAAAACTAGTAAACTAAAATATTCAATTTGAAAAGGCTAAGAGAACTCATAAGGGTATTTACGGGTTAGATATCATAGGGGTATTTAAGTTTAGTACCAGATATCCCTTTCATTCATGTTCTCAAAGGGTTTCAATTTAATACTCTAATCTATCAATTGGTTTCTATATGACAAAAAATTGGGGATATGACATTATGACCAAGAACAAAGATAATGATCAATGACTGCATATGGTTTCAAATGACTAACTAGGAAGCTTTCAAAACCAAACAACAAAAGACATGAATTGGAACATCATTTTTTCCTCCCTTTTTAGCCAAGAAAATAAAAGCAAGTTAGAGTTTTTCAAAATTTATGTTTAGCGAAGCAAATAAGCTAATGAAGCTAATATTCCTAAAAAATATCCATCCTAAATTGTTATGATAAATTAGGATTTTTGGTGAGATGTAAAATATAGGCAAGTATAAAACTTGATATAGGTTCAAAGAGAATGAATTTGGTAATTAAACACGTCCTCTAAAATAACTTTTGTTCTTTTATCTTTTTATTTTCTTTTGTAATATTAACGTATTGAATCAGATCATGATAATTGAGAAGGATCGATACAAATCTAAATTTTTTAAAACTAAAAGAATCACATATTTACATCATATTTTTTTAATTTTCACAACTATTTATTTGAAAATTAAATTATGAATAATCATTTTTAAAATTTCTTTCATTTTTATAAATCTAACTTTCTCACTCTTAAAATTTTCATAAAATCTATTTATATTGTTTAAAATTTATTAAACAAAAGTTCAAATCTCTTCATATTCATAATTATTTATTTTTCTTATATTTATTATAAATAATATTATTTTTTATTTTTTCATAGTTTGTTTACAACTAACAAAATTTCTAAAAAGAGTAAGAAAGTGTCACCACAATATATACTGTTCTTTTTTAAAAAAAAATTATCAATCACACTACATTAAATAATGTTATAATTTTACAAGAAAAAATAAATGGAACAATTCAGCTCTGACCATGCATATTCATTTATCCATAGATATCTATTTGATACATAGATCAAAACAAATTGGATCTTTTGAACAATAGATCGGATGAGAAGATCATTGAATCCGATCCATCTACTTCCGGAGAGACTACCGTTAATAAATCACTGTATAGCTTTAAGACTGAGAACTGATCTCGGAATAAAAAAAAGAGTAACATTAATAATTATGGAATCATAAAAATTAAAAATAAATTTATAATTTATTTTACAAATGCTTTTCCTTTGATGTTTAAAGTGCCTAAAAGTTAACAGGAAGGCTACTTAAAAATGCCAAGGAGTAAGGAGATGTCGACTTTCCAAACTGGGAACACCATAGAGGAAGCTTCTTAAGAAGTTGTTCAGCTTTTGGTGTAGTTCTGTCTACATCAGTTCTGAGCTTTAGAAGGGAAAGGTTGCCATCTCCATTATCATCCACATTATGAGTAGACCGGAGTGAATTTTTCATCCAAAATAACGTCAGATCAAACCTTGTTGGTGCATTCTTGCCTCCTGAAAACTGAATCACGTGCCAACCATCACTGCCGTGCTTGTCACCAGCTGTAACTAATTCCTCTGAGTTTCCTGCATCTTAAATTGCGGACAATGAGGCTTCACAGTCAGCTTAACCGGATGCAAAAACTAAAATAGATGATTAAGCAGCAATATTAATCTAGAATATATCTGAAAAGGCTTCTCAAGAAGCAAAAGTGATGATCATGTAGTTTAGATTACATAACTGCAAGTTCTTCAATTAAACGGAATCATTAAAGTTTAGTATCAGATACCTATTAAAGTGAAGTCTTTTATTTCCTCAGTGTTGATTGCAAGAGACCAACGTGTTGAACTTTTTGTATCGATTAATACTTTTGTGTTTCTTTCTTCATTCTCCTTAACATCATTAGCAACATGCAGCAGAGGAATTTCTGATTTGCTCCATCCATCTTCGGTGCCATTGTAAGTCCAGCAACCATATTTGACAGAAAACGTAATAAAATCAACAACTTTATCTCTACCACATACAAGACCTTCATTAATCTGCTCAGCCTCCTTTGTCAACTTTCCAGGAGTATTTGAAAATAGAGATACATAAGAGATAGGATCATGCTTTCCTGTTGAATCCACGACATGTACAACCTGAAAACCATCAGAAATTTAATTCCAGATATCCATATAAAAATGGTACAGAACTCCTTTGGTTATGATGAGAAAACTCTCAGCACGGCTTGAAAGCCAAGTGAATGCTACCCGACTTAACGTGGATGCTCTGTACCGGTTGACTTATCATTCTTTTTATTATTATTTTTTAAACATTAAATAAAATCATAAAAATATTTTTAAAGCCCGTATGACTCACTGTGAGCCATGTGTTTTTAAATACTCATGTAGTATATAAGGATTCCTTATGAGATAGTAGAGGTGTAAATTAGAATAACATGTTAATGAAATATCTCATTGACATCTTTCTTGTCTCATTTAAATTTTAATAAAATATCGTTCCAAACATGCCAATATTATTATTTATGGTACGTAAATATAAGTCATTGTTTAAACAATTATTCAGAGCTCCTAGAATCCCCAGTAAGACTTGTTGAAAAACACGTTGGCGAACTTGAAAAAAAAAAGAGAAAATGTGGGGAGAAATGATAAGAAGATATTGAAACATCCATTTGGAAAAGATGATGGTAATAAAATGATGTTTATTGAGATATATCATTTGTTTCTAATGGACTTAAATGAAACAAGTAATAATACAAAATGTGATAAATAATAATTTACAATGTAAGTTTAATTAGAAAAAATGATATAATATATATTTAAAGTTAGGTCCATTTGAGTTACAATTTAAATAAGATGAAATTAGACAAGATGGTAAATAAGATAATATCGTACAATGAGTCCATTAGAGACACTAAATAAGATATGAGATGAGATAAGACCCCCCTTATATTTCTATGAGATAGCTACAGTACTAGCAACTTCCAAAATTATTTACACGGCAAAACTCGAGCAATATTTTTTGTATGTGCAAAAGTCTTATTGGAAGTCGGCATCTATCTTGAAATTAAGCACATGAGAAATTCAACACACAATACTTGATATCTAAAGTCCTAACTGCATATTTAAACAACTACGGCATCCTGCAATTTTTCATTGCATTTGCATCAGGGCTCTGTTTTCAACAGCTAAGAGCTTAAAATATGAAGTGTAACAATAAACACAGAGAAAAATAAACACAAATAAGAGGGGGAAATGCAATAAAAATGTTTGCAAGGGAAACTTACATTAACAGCTCTGGAGGTGTCTTTGGTAAAGGGTGGAACTATACCCACTATTACAACACTGATGGACAGACCAAACAGAAGGCAAGCTGAAAGGATGATAGATGTTTTCGCACCTAGACAAAAAGTTTAACAATGCACTTACATGAAAGAGAAAACATGCATAGTATGAGATACAATTATAGGAAAAAGTAAAATTGAAAAATAAATTATATGCTAGAGGACAGCATGGAGCCAACGATAACAATAAAAGAGAAGTATTTTTAAGAACTGTGACTTTTTTGCAAACACAATGAAAATTTTAAAAGCATTTTATGCTTCCTTTATTAGAAGGACAAGATGCCTACTTTGCCACTACTGGTCCAATTTAAGAGTGATATGTCTTCATTCATTAGGATAGTATATTTTTTGACAAGTGATAATTTAATTTAAAATGGGGATAGTATAGTATCCAAATTCAGTATTTAGTTTTATTAGTATTACTTGGGGATTAAGTTCAACGCTTCCTTATTTTGAGGATTGACATATTTTTCTGTAAGATATAAAACACTGTAACAGTAGCTGTCAGGAAAAATGAAATAACATAGTTGTGTTTAACTGTCTTAACTGAAAATGCAGTATAATGTAGACCATTTGGTTGACCCAGAAAATTGAAATTTTAGAAAAATTGTATTTGAATTGTAATATCGTACTTAATGTACTACGAAAACAATGCTATCACTCAATTATGTACAAAGAAAAAAATGCTATCACTGCCTTTGCTAATAACTATTTCACATTCAATTCATCGTATACTTTTGAGCCTCCTTTTGGAACCTTAAACTCAACCGGATGAAATCAAAACCAAACATGGATAATACAGTATCAAATTCAAATACATCTTTATCTGCTCCAAATATAGACCACTCCAAAACCAAACATGGATAATACAGTATCAAGTTCAATTACATCTTTATCTGCTCCAAATATAGATCACTCCATCACAGGAACAATCACAACACTATCTAAAATACCCCAAACTAGAAAAAAAGATGAACTGAAGAAAATATATGTTAATTGCAACAAACCTGAAAGATGAACATATGAAAGGAAGTACACCAAAGTCAGGCATACGAGAATAGCAATAAATGAGGCAATTATAACATTCCCGAGCCATTCAGAAGTGCCACCAGGGTTCCTACAAACAAATACAAGGAAAGGCAAAATGGTCACTATCCGATAGTCTAACATAAACCAAGACTAAATCGACTGTTCAAATATGCAGAGAGGATCAAATGGGAACATAGTATCGGGTGTAAAATCGTTGACAAAATAGAAATGAAAAAGGAGTGATTACCAACACCACCCATTATCACTTGGAGAAAGTGGTCAAGATATAAACTCCCTTTCCTATAGGAGAAAAATACATTATGAATGCATGATTGTTTTCTAATGTTTCATGGACTTCAACCAAATTAATACTTTAAATATTTTTCCCACATTAATATTCGGTTATATAAATGTCACCCAAAAAAAAAAGAACTTTGAACTTAGTCCAACTCACACTCTTTTTAATATTCTTTGCACAAGTTTCATTTAAATATTTATTTATTTTTGTTTAGAGAACATCAATAACCAGTACTTTGATGGATATCACATAAGTTTGTACCTTCAGAGCAAAAAAACGTTTATACATTAAAAGGATATTACCAAACTCACCTATCAAATCGAACCAAAATCCCAACCAACGCACCAGTCAACTGGATAAAAGTGCCAGCAGATACCAGTATTGGTACAGCCAAGCCCATCAGCAAGGTTGCAAGTTTGAGGGCCCTTGGCAATCGGGCTGGGCTTAAAGTTGCTTCAAGCAAGCCATCTAGATGAAGAAGTATACACAATTAGACAATCGTGAAATATATACTGAATCACATAGTGGTAACTAACATAAAATGGGTCCACTTACACGCAAATGTTGGTGGAACCAGCCAGACAAGTGCCAAATAAGATGATCCAATTTTAAAATAGTTTCCCAAAATAAGAATAATGAGCCATTGAAAAGATCCAGCTTTATAGAGCCATCTTTCAGTCTCCAACTTGACTATATCAGCACGAACAATGGATGAGAGATGCTTTCTCTTGGAATATACTTTGGACAAATACATTTGAAGAACAAGAAAACCCAAATGTTGGCCAGTTAAAGCCCCAAGAAGAGATGGTGAACCAAACAAGCCAAGCACCAACCATGGGCTTGCGACATAGGGCACAGGGGATGTAGATATCAAGGGCAGAATGAAGGCAACAAGAACTGAAAAACCTATTGCAAATGTCCACATAAGAATGACACTGATACATGCAAAGGCCAATGAAAGTGCAGCTGCATAACCACCAATTAGCAAAGATGTAGTCCAAATAAGAAGGGATTGCAGGATCACTGAATTATGGAGCAAATTTGCAAAGTGTTGACGGTATACAACCATATATGTACCCTGAGATTGTTGCACATGTCAGAACAACAGTTCAAACAGAACTATACAGGTAGCTGTACAGTTTACTGCAACTACTTTTGTTTTGACGATGGAAAAGGAAAATGAAAGGTGAAGAAAAGACAACAAATAAATAGCAAAAACCATGGATGCCAAGATTTCAGTTCCAAAAAATACCAAAATGTCAAAATATATAGCAGATCTTTGCCCAGCATTTCCCTCTTCTCCAGTTGCCTTTCCTTTTGGAGTATGAGAGGATGCACCAATCTGAAGCAAAAAAGCAAGCATATTGTCTCCAAGATGCTGAAGAGATCCTGGTGTTAGAAGCTCCATCTTGTCATTCTGCAAATAAAAAGGTTCAAATTATGTAATCTTTAAATATAGCATGAAATCCATTGACTCTAGTTCAAATGCTATAAGAAACGAGACATTATGGTTTATTCATGGATTGTTCAAATTTATTTGTATGCAGGCCTTTATCATTTACATTAAGGCTATGTAATGTGTTAGGGTTTGCATATAAATGCCATATGTGTACAGGTCACTAGTAAAGCCAATGATCACATGCTTGTGTGCAATTAAGTGTGGGGGGTATTTTTGTATTTTCCAACTCTTATGTTTCCTCAAACAAAGTGATATTTCCTTGAGAAATTGAAGAAATGGCACTAAGATCTCTGTAGGGAGGAGGTGGTAAGGTGACCCATGAAAGAACCATACCATCGAAGGTATTGAGCATTATCGTGTATTCCATTGCCCACATCAATGAGAACAAATAGATAAATTTTGTGTACAATCCTTATGTCATAATCTTTAATTTATGCTTGTTTTATACTTTCTTGGTCGCTTAGGTATTCTTCGTTACTTGCTTGTCATATTTGTATGTTTTCAATGTGCACTTCATGTTATTGCTGTGTGATGTCTCAATGATTGACTTATGATTACCCCCTTACTTATTTTATGTCCGCAATGTGCAGCAACTAATGTAGGTTTAACAAGTGTCGAACAATTCAAGGGTAACTAAGCAGATCGTTACATAATGCATGCTGATGCTTTTTATTTTGTTTGGAAACTAAATTTCATGACGAAAGAGAAATATCTTCCACGGAAGAAGTCCACACATAAAGGCATGCAACATATTCAAGCAATGTTGCACGCTGTCATGTGCAATAAGCATATTTAGGTAACAGAAAATCTGAAGTTTGCTAACCATACTCTCCATAGGTTACCACAGCACCTAAACTTGAGGCTACTTGAAAAATAAGGCTGTGAATATCTTGTCCTAAAATAACGGCGTAAAGTAAAATCAAATGAAAAGAAAAAAAAGAAGTATGTTTCATCATAATGACTATCCAAAAAGATTTGCAATAGCAGACCCACCACTTAAAGCAAGACATGATAAGCATCACCACTAGCAGACAGAAAAACAATATCAAGGTACTCTAAAAGAAGGAAACCTTGGTGTGATATACAGCACCATTATCCATATAAGCAAAGTCAAGCCCTGAAAGATCAGCAACATCCCTATACACCTGGAAATCTGTTGCAGACTTTATGGCACCAGAAGAAAACACATCCTGTAAAAATAATGTCATTAAGATCTAAAAAACATGCGCTAAGAAAATAAATTCTCAATAAATAATGTAAGAGGAAATAACTGTCAATATGAACAAAAGCAAACCTGTGCAATAATCTGGCCAGATGGGTATTTGGCAGCCAAAGCAAAGTTCTCTATAGCAAATGGGTCAGGACCTGCCTATAAAACAATAAAAGAAAAAATATTAATGAAAAGTAACAATTATGCTATCCAGATTAAGGGAGTATGCATGCAAACGTAGAAATGATTCCATATATATAGCCATTTCTGATGACTCAATAATCATTACCTTAGAGTACTTCATTAAAACATAACCCATTTTGATAAAAAATCGTAATAATCAGACTACTATTCCATATGGAATTTAGACCATTATCTTTTTTTGGAGTAATTAGACCATTTATCTTGTCAATTTAGATTATCAACGTTAGAACTGTGAGAAGCACCACTACACTGGCATAATTTTTTTTGCCACATCTGCTCTGAGCCTCTGACACATCTGAACCTGAAAATCATGTCCTGTCAACATGGGTGTGGCAAGTCCACGTTCCATAGAACAAAGGCCAACAAAAAAAATAACAGTATACATATTGTATCCGATACTAGACCTGAAATATGCTAGATTTCCCTCCAATACCCATGGCCTCCAAATCAATAGCCAAACGAACAGTTTGACTCCAGGGATGCTGCAGAAAATTTCAAAATCATAAGGTAAGAGAACTCTAGTAAAATAAATGGTATAAGCTAACTAGTGAAGTATTCTGATGTAGCAAAAAAATTCTCCTTTTAACAGCCAGAGCTTCAAGAAGAGAGGGAGAGAGAGTGGTGAGGGAAGGCAGGTAGAGAGAATCTACATTATGATGATATTGTTAATAATGCTTCTAACCTGAGTTATGAAGCTATGAGCACCATTTAAACCCTCTTCTTCCCCAGTATTAAACAAAAATATAACAGACTGCTTAAATCCATGAGCCCATTGAGAAATCCCTCGAGCAAGTTCCAACATAACAGCTACACATGAACTGCAATCTCCAGCCCCTTCCCTGAAAATGCAAGAAAGTCCGTTTAACAACACAGGATGACTCTAAGATGTATAAGAGCAAAGAAAGTAAAAAAGAAATATGCAATTTCCAAAAAAAAAAAAAAAAAAACTATTACTTGACGCTTGAAAAGATGAAAACAAGTGTAAAGGGTTACAACTTTAACTTCCAATATGGTATGCATAACAGTCTAAAGTTGGCCATAAACTATTTTTAGTACCAGTATAAACGTTAGATAATGAATTGCAGTTTCTTATCAATTAATAAAGTCATTTTAGTAAACATTAAAACGATTTTTCTGCAAGTCTTCCAGATGTAATGTAACAGTGTCAGAAGCTATGGGTTGATAATTTTCAAAATCCTCAAATAAATCATTTAAAGTTTATGCAGCTAAGATGTTAAGTGGTCCAAATGCTCGGCATGCATTTCACCATGAAAAACAAAAAAAAAGTGCCAATACGACCAATAAATAGCAGAATAAGCTCATAATGTACAACAGAAATTTGAGATTTAATAGGTGTAGAACCATACGCTGAAAAGACCGTATCAATATGGGACGAAACTAGAATAGCATTATCTTCAGCCTCAGCTACATATTTTGGCATTATTCTTAATATGATGTGATTGAGATCTGAATAAACAAGAGTTTTCCCCATAAATAGGCCACTGACCAGACGATTTGCTCCAGACTTTACGTTAAAAAACTCCACTTCAACATCAACCTCCCAGTGAGCTGTTTTCTTGATATTTTCAGATGCTGCCAAAACATACTACGGAGGGAAGCATATCAAACAAAAGATTTCCACAACAATATTTGCTTCAAAAGTAATAATTACTCAATGACCGCAACTAGAGCAAATTACGGTCTCTCCAAATTAGCAGAAAAATACTGAGTAGAAAAGCTGTTAACATAAATTATAAATCAGCACGTTTAGAATCATGGAAGGATTGAGGGTTACACCAATGCTCTCCACGTTGGTAAGTGTAGAATGTCACTTTTGTCGCTTTAATTTTATAAATCAAACGCATTAATCATATTTTTTAAAATTAATACATTTTAGTCATTATTGTTGTAAATTTAGACATTTTCGTCATTTCTTGATAATTTTAGTTTTTTTTGGATTATTTTTTTGTTTGAAAAAATTAAATTAAATCGAATTAAATTTACTAGTAGTAACTAATAGATGTTTAAAAATATCTCAAAAAGTTAAATAAAAATAGAAAATAAAGTTAATAAAATCATCAAAATTAATAAAAAAGATTAAAATATTCATAAGTATAAGAGTAAATTAATTAAATTTAAATTAAAGTAATCCATGTGGTTAACTTGTGAAGATAAAGTGATCTAAAATGTATTTTTTATATTGTATAACAACAAATAAATTGCCTTTAAAAATATGGTTGTCTCAAATGTAATAATAAGATGAATAAAATGTAATAATAATTACATTTATAAAATTAAAGTGACAAATTGCAATTTTCTCAGTTCTATAACAACAAATAAATAGAATTTAAAAATATGGTTGATTTAAAAATATGGTTGTGTTCCAAGAACTATTATCGTACTTTTTAGTATAGAAAATAATCAGAAGTTCAAATTAGTTTTTAAGAAGATATAGACTCTCTTTTTCACATCTTACAGGTTTCAAAACTTTGATGATTAATGACTAAAAGAATACTGGACTCAAGTAGGGCTGACCTTGAGAGCAGCATCAAGAGCATCGGAACCAACAGAATGAGGACCCAATTCAGTCAAAGCAACAACATGCTTCATGGCTTCAACCTCCGAAAACCCTCTTTTGCCAGCTTGCTCAGCAGTGAGCGGCAAAGGCAATCTTCGAAACTGATACTGATAAACAGACCATGATGAATACACGATCAGAGCGAGAAAGATCAGCAGAACAGAAGATGATCTCTGTCGGACATTTAATCGAACATCTGATGGACCAGAATTCTCGTCCGTGGAAATATCACTCTCTACCCTACTGTCCAGTTGGTCAGATGCTGCCGATGAGCTTTCGGCTTGGGGCCTCCGTCGCATTTTGGCAACCGCTTTGGTTGCAGTGCTTGTTCTTGAAGACTTGAATCTAGATGGATAAAGTGAGACTGTTGGAGACTAATGGCACTGCGACTGCGAAAACGTTTTCCACGAGAGGAAGTTGGAGGTTGACCTTGCGATGCTAGTCAGTGGTCACCTTAAAGCCCGATTATTTTGCTGATCCGACCCACCGGGATTGACGTTAGCGGATCCCCAACACGTGTCATGACTTTACTCAAATTAAACTCACACGGCATCAAGTTTTATGTCGTTGCTTAAAACAACAACACTCAACGGTTTTTTTCTTTTTCTAGTAGGCAGCCACAATATATACCAAAAAGGCAAAAACGACGATCATCGATCGTCCCCCTACCCTAATCTCTTCCTCTCCGTGTATGAATGAAAATCTCGAGCTTTTCCATTTTCCAATTGGATTAGTGAGAGATTAAGGTGAAAGAGTAAGTTAAGTTAATGCAGAAGCAATGCGTGGGAGTCGTCCTTCAGTCCACCCCATAGAGGCGCCTCCATCGCTTAACAATGGTGCTGCGGCAGAGAATCCAATGCCGAGGGGTAGCTTGAAGGATATTCAAGGCATGCCCGGTACTCCTGGAAGCCTCATGTTGCGCCTTTTTCAGTTCTCTTTCGCTGCTGTGGCTCTTGCCGTAATGACTTCTACCTCTGACTTCCCCACTGTCACTGCTTTTTGGTACTCTAGTCGTTCTGCTCTCTTCTTTTTTTATTCGCAATACCTTTTCTTTATTGAATTTTCTTGAGTTTGTCTGGGTTATAGGAACTGGGTCCTTTTGTTTGACTCGATTTACTAGCTAGTTGGGTCTGTAATGCTTGGACCGGAAGAGGTATGGGTTTGCTGAATTTCTGGGTTTTTCATTTGTGTGATTCCCTTGCTAGTTTGAGATCAGTCTTCCATTTCATGTTAGCTGCTGGAAGTTAGCGTCATTTATCATGATTGTTGTTCTAAGGAAGTAGGAAGTTAATGAAATATGACACGGTTAGAGCAATTCTCCCGGTATTTACTGAACATATCATGTTGATCATGGGCCTAGAATTGTCGTAATTGGCTGTCTAAGTATGCTTGGTTTAGAACTTAAATCAGTTTTATTTCCGATACATTACAAGTTTTTGTTGTCTGCTTTGCAGCTACCTTGTTGCTGCAACCGGCTTGCAAATTATATGGAGTTTTTCTCTTGCAATGATTGACATATATGCCATTTTAGTAAAACGCAGCTTGAGGAATTTCAGGATTGTCAGCGTATTTGCTATTGGTGATGGGGTAAGTGCATGCCAGTAGAGTAAAAAAAAATCATCTTCCATTCGGAAAAGGCCACTAATGTTCTTCCATTGATATCGTCTACCAATAATGCCCATATTTTAGCAGCACTACTGATGCTTAAATCTCTCATTGCTTAATCTCTAGAAGAGAGCGAGAGCACGTATTCAATAATCTGTTCATCTATAGTCTTTGTTCTCCAAAGACCATCAAGGATTTGTTTGTAAAGTACTGTTCACTGTTCTAGAGTAATGTTCGTGTTCCATGAGTTTTGTAAGGAAGGGGAGGTGATTCATATGCATATAAGATGCCATGTACTAATGTAGTCAAAATGTACTTTTTTAACATGTATCTTTCCTTATGAAATATGAGTATTATTGTTTATTTATTGTCTTCAAACAGAAGAAAAGCATGTGATCATTCTTTATCACCTCTGCTGATAATTATTTTCCATTTGGAAAAAAATGAAGCGATATTTAACGAACAACAACCGTAATTTCAAGGCCTGTACTCTTATTTATTTGCAGGCTGTAGCCTTAAAAATGTTTCTTTCTAGTTCTATATAATCATGCTTTGTTGACTAATTGAATGATTTCTGGTTCTGTGTTTTTTCTCTGAATGTTATATAAATCTTAACTGTTCTTTCTTGTACTAGTATATAAAACTTTTCTACTTGGGTGCATGCCGTGCATAAGCAATATATCTCTCTACTTTGCTTATTTGGTGTTTGGTGTTTGCTCTGTCTCTTATTATTCTTTTTCTCTACTGCAGATCACTTCCACTCTTTTATTTGCTGCAGCTTGTGCATCTGCTGGTATCACGGTCCTCATTAGCAATGATCTGAATGATTGTGCAGATAATCATTGCACTAAGTTTGAGACCGCCACTGCTATGGCATTTATGAGTTGGTTTACTGTCTCACCATCATTTTTTCTCAATTTCTGGACATTGGCATCCAAATGAGAAAATTGAGGAGATATTGCGAAGACAACTCATCAGTTAATCGGATTCTGGTGAAGGTAGTTCTTCAACAAGCTGCAAGGAACTAATTGATATCAGAGATTTTTACGTAGGCATTTGTTTAGTAGGAGTGATTTGACTTTGCTGTTTCATGTTTGCACAAACGTTACTAGAAACAGGCCAATATATTATGGATTGTTGAATGAGATGACTCTGTACAAACTACAAACAAAAGTCAATATCGTGTTGCTCATGAGATTTGACATTGTTCTAGTTACTGCTCACCTCAAACTTTTGTTAGATTTTCAACCATGATAATTAAAAGCCAATAAAACTTGAAAGATTAGTCTTTGTACTGTTAATATGGGCAATTCTGTTCAGCATTCTTATGGCTTCTGCTATAAAGAACTAGTTTAAGAAGCCATTTTAACAGGTTGCTGACATAACAGGAATTAGTGTTTCTGGCAAAAACGTTAATTCTTTTTACATTAAATTTCTTTAAAAAAACGTAAAAAATATAAATCAATAAAATAAAATTTACACCTATTATTTGAAAAATGTTACAAGTAAAAAATGAAAATAAGATTGAGAATGATTTATTTATTTAATTAAGCTGCTTCAATGATAAATAAAGTTAGGCAAATCATCTTAAGAACTTGATAACTAAATTTAATGAAGTTACTGAATTTTTAATTTCACAATTAATTCATTATTTGCAAGTCGCATTCTAGTAAAATCGGTAGTCTTAACAATTTTTTTTTAATAATATCATGATCAAATCCCTTTTTCCCAAATATCATTTTATGAAAAAAGTAATAATAATAATAATAATAACAATTCGTTATTTTATAATAAAAGAAAATTTGAAGTACTATATCAAATTTTATTTGTCATTGGATTGTTACCTTTACTAATTTTATTATTATGTTTGAATAAACAGTTTAAAATGGTTTTATTAGCTTTTGGTTAAATTTTAATTATCAACTGTTAAGTTTATTTCTGTCTAAAATGTAATTTTTTAAATGGTTAAAGCCTTTAACTTACTACTGTCGTTTTCTTCATAATTTTTTATATGAAAAGTTTAGTAATAATTCACATGAATGAATTTTCATCGATTAAGATTTCAAAAATCAAAAGTCACAATATATATTTTTAATACATCTCAGCGAACATTTTATCAGGCATTAAACAAATATGTGAAAGTGTAATTATCTAAACAAATTAAAAGATTATTCTCGAAACTAACCATAATTAATGATAATAATTACATATTTAAATTTATGATTAAACGAAATTAAATATATATAATTAATTATATAAAAAAATACTTTTTGATATGAAAAACACAACGTTTGAAATAACTAAATTAATTTTTTCTCAGGTACACACATATTTAAAAAAACATTTACTATATAACTAAAAACGATAAACATATTAATATTATAATTTAATGGAGTGAATATTATGTTAACTTTTCGATTTATTCTTTAAATTTGGTGATATTTTTAAATATATTAAACAGTAAAAATTGTTTTTGATAAAAATTTAAATCTCATCCAGAGAAGTACAAGAACATACATCAAATAATTATAAAAGCAAATAAAATTATCTATAAAACAGAGCAAATTGCTTTAAATCTTTTTTATTTAGCTCTTCGAATATACGATTATTTTTATTAATAATATGACATATATTTAAGATATTCATATTTTAAATTTCATAAATACCTAAATGAAAAATATATTACCTATGTAAATCTATAAATGAAAAACCAAAACATAACAAAACAAAACATATTTAAAATCATATTTTCATACAAATTTATATTAAAAAAATCATATTATATCAAAATCTAAATTTAATACACAAATAATTTATCTTTATTTAAATAAAAATGTCATTTTAGTAAAATAAAACTTTTATAATAGGAGACTAAGCAGTAGAAAAAAATTGCTAGTTTTCTTTAACAACAGAGAATGAGAGAAGTAAAAAGTTGTTACCTATTTTATCAAATAGATATTCCCAAAACTATATAATATGTCATTTTTTCACATTTATAAAATATTATAGACCGATTATACTTTGAGTGAAATGTTAGTATCAACGAAAATAAATTCTACTTTAAAATATTAACACATACTAACTAATATATATTTAGTAAAAATATATTCGATATATTTTATTAAATAATATAAGTATAATTATATTAAATTGAATTGAATTATAAATATTATAAGATAAAATTTATAATAATTATTTTAATAAAATAATTTATATTTAAAATATTATTTAATTTATTTTATGTGAATTTTTTAGGTATTAAAATAATTTTATTATAAAAAATTATTTAATTTAAATCAAAAAATCAAAAAATATAATTTTAAAATAAAAGATATGATATAATTTAATACTAAATTTCTAAATAGATTAATAAGTATAAAAAAACATGCCTAACAGTGCTCTCTGTTTCCCACCGAGCATGTTTGGGGGCAGGGGACCGAAGAGATTAATAAGAATAAAGAGGTCAAGGAAAATAACGCACGCCGGTAAAATCGTTACTTTCCGGATCAACTCGGAGCCCTAGGTCGGTTGGGAACCCTTTCGGCCTGTGATAAACCATCCGGAAGAGCTCCTGTGTAGCAGATCAGTGTTTTGTGGAACACTGCCAAATTCGAAGCCATGTCCGGTCTCCATCGTTCTTCCAGTGCTCCGTTGAAGAACGGTCTCCCTCCCCAGGAACTCCTTGATGATCTCTGCAGGTCCATTTGTCAAATGTTTCTACTATTTTCTTCCTTATGGTTAATTTTCCTTTGTTGTTTCGTTCGATTTTCGAGATCGAATGAGAAAATAAATTAGATTATCTATTACTTTAGATCTTTTTCTCTCTCTCTTTTGTTTGAGGTGGTGGTGAGATGTACAGACTACATAGGTTGGAGTTGAGATTCGCAATATTTTTGATTGTGGATGAGATTTTTTTGTTTCAGTAATCGTATAGATATTTCTTTTCGGGAAGCAATGGAATGAGGAACGCAGCTTTAGTTTGTCACGTTTCCTTTAGGTTCTTGAATATGGTGGGAACCATTTATTTGATTTGATGTTGATTCGTACAAATGACAATGCCCAATTTGTCAAAATGTTGTGAAATAGGCCACCTTGAGTTACTTTGGGAGGTGGAAGGTAAAAAAATTTATGTTTATGGCTGCCCAAGTCAATTGGGAGGAGAATGGGCCCTCGTGGCTGGTTACTGTCATTAGCAGGAGACCGGAGAGAACATGTGTTGTTGACACTTGCTGTGCCTCTTGTTTGTGGGTCTTCACTCAAGTTCTGTGTAAATTAGGATGTTCATAGGAAAAAAAATGTTTCTTTAGTAGCTTTGTCACGTTGATCAGACATATTGCAAGGATGTGCTGGTTGTCTCTTCGCGTTCTTGGCATGGTAGTTGATGGTTCTCATGTATTCGGTTGCTTTTGCACTCAGCTGTGGAGATTTCAAAATAGCTGTGAAGTGTTAATATTTTGCTAATATTAGTCTTTTACATATTTTGAAATTTTGAAAACCAAATTGCTGCTTTATTTTCTCTAGCTGTCCTTCTTACTTTTTTTTTTGCCCTGTATTTCATGTCTTATTATTATTTTTTACTTGTGTTGTCTGTTTAAATTCTATGCAGCCGGTTTGTTTTAAACGTACCAAAAGAAGACCTACAGTCCTTTGAGAGAATCTTGTTTCTAGTTGAGTATGCCCATTGGTTTTATGAGGATAACTCTGTGGAAAACAATCCATCATTGAAGTCTTTCACTTTGAAGGAGTTTACTTCTTTGTGTATCCTGTTCGGCCTGTTCTCAGCTCAATTCTAACTTGTCTTCAATTAGATAAATAAATTATTCTTGATCACTTGATTATAATTTTGGCTAAACTCCTAATGTCCCAAACTTACAATTTGGTTCACTTAGGTCCCAATTTTTTTTTAAAATGTTACATTTAAGTCTGATTTTTGCTAACATGATTAATTAGCTAACTAATTTTGTCCACATAGGGTAGATTAAATTTTGGAATACGTATGATTCACTTGGGTAATTTACCCTAAGTGGACGAATTAATAATTAATTACATTCTGTTAACTAAATTATGACCTAAGTATAACTTTTAAAAAGTTTGGTATAAAACTGTAACTTTTGTAAGTTTGGGAGCTTTGAAAGAGTTTAGCCAATATTTTCTGTTTTCATTAGTTATTTTTGTTCTTTTTTGTGCTCTTTTCTCTGCATCCTTGTTTTCCTTAATAAGTTGAAGTATTTAACCGTTGTGATGTCCTTAAGCCTTATGTGGCTCACATAGATGACATATTTAAGGACTTCACTTCATATAAGGTTCGAGTTCCTGTAACTGGGGCAATCATCTTGGATGAAACCTTTGAACGGGTGAGTTATCTTGTGAAAGAGTTTACACTGCTATATTTCGAGCACTGTATCTGATGAGGATCATGTCTTCCTAAAATAAATTTGTTTTTCAAGGGCTTTTGCAATGAATTTGCTTGCATTTTAATGCTAGGATGTTGTAAATTACTAGGTTACTTGTGTAGCGTATTTGAAAGTTGAAATGTAATTTAAGCATTAAAATATTTCTTTCTAGGATATCCACAGTTCCTTGTCCATGATTGGTCAGTATGGGTGTGCATCGGATCAAAACCGTTAATTTTATATTCATCCAATCCGATCCGACCTTTCAATCAGATTGAAGCATCTTAATCCACAATTGATCCGATCACCTTTCAAATCCAATCCGTAATATATTCGGATTGGATCGGTTGAATCCGATCAATCCAACCAATAAACTTAATGAACTCTATTTTTAATATTTTTGAATAAAAAATTTAAATTTTCACATAACATAAACTTATTTGAGCTAAAAAAACCTTAAAATACAAATCAAACGGTCAAACCTATTTAAAACAAAAATAATACAATACCAATTACAATAGTCATTTTAATAAAGTTAATAATTCATTCAAACAATAAACAAAAGAATATTTCACAATAATTTAAAGCTAAATTAAGTTGATCATTTTATTCTAACATCCATTGAGCATCTTGAAAATAATTTTGGGTCTTGAGTCTTGAGAGCAATAGCAAAATACTTAGTATTTCATTACCTATTAACCATAACTTAAAAAATGTTAATAAATTGATGATTAAATATATATAAAATAATTATATATCATACTCAATCTAGGGTAATATCCTTAATGCCTCTCAACATATCTATAAAATAGAAGATAAAAAAAGAGTGAAAAAAATCTTAAAACATCAATCATAAGAAAATGATATCAATTAATAATGAAAATTAAAATAATATCACTTGCTTCAATTATCCCAACAAAAACAAACAACAAAGGAAATTAGCTCCAAATATGAAAAAATAAATCACAAAAATGAACCCAATTGAAACAATAGCCATTGGTGGGACTGAGTGACTCTATCTTTTAGAACGTACACATGTACTGAAGCAGAAAGAAGAGAAGATTGTCCACAACATTCATTACACGAATCTCCAAAAAAATGGAGAACAAATATGATATACTCTAAGATGAAAAAGGAACTTGGAAATCTCACACAACTTCATCTAATTGGATCATTCACGTCAATAAAAGAATAAATAAATCAGAAAAAAGCTATAAATTAAAGAGAGAGAAAAGCTTATCAATAGGGCCAACTTACATGAACAACTCCCAAACTCCTCAACAACTCAAAAGCAGAAAAAAGAGCAAGAAAGAAAAATCAACAAATTAAAAAACGAAAAATAACCATTTGTAAATTAAACCCTAAAAATCTCAAGTAAAGATTAAATAATAGAAGAAGAAGAAGATGTAAAGAAATGGTGACCTGAGGATCTAGATTGTCGACATAAGCAGTGGCTTCTTGATTCCGCTCAATCGAATGTTGGTCGAGCAAGTTAGCTCCTACTCTTAGCGTTATACGAGTCGTCATTGTCTCTTTGTTTTCTTCCTTTCACTCTAGATATAGATTGCAACTATGTATAGATATTAGATTGAACAAAGAGGCGTTGTTCGACTTCATTAACTAGAGTTCTCGAAGAAAATAGAAAGGCTCTCTAGTACTCTCTGCCGCATAGGGGCGAGGGAAGAGTCAAGACTTGAGAGCAACAAAGATACAATCTAATCTCAACTCTTTAAGACGAGAACGGCAGACGCAACGATAAGGACGGAAAACCGACAACACGTAGAGCGGTAGAAGGGCGAGGGCAGAGAACGATGGAGATACAATCTGTGAATCTGAGTGATAATCAATCCGTGTTTCATACTTTCATTTATATACCTACGCTTAGGAACCGAATCCTAATTATTATTTATTAATTAATATATAATTTAATTTTGGTTGGATCAGATGATATATAATAAAATCTGTCATCCGATCAAACTTAACGGATTGAAAAATATTTCTTACGATCTGATCCAATGGTTGGATTGAAACTGTCAAAAAATTAACGGATCGGATTTTTTGCACACCCCTATTGGTCAATCCACTTTAGTAATTAGTAATTAAAAATCCATTAGAGAGAATCATAAACGTTCGGCACATAAAATAGAATTTTGAGAACAAGGAGTATTATTTTGTTTTTTTGGTAAAAAAAATACTAAGGATTAAGGTGTTATACTTTTATAAAGGATTAAAAATGATGAAAAATGCATGCTATTTGTATTTCATAAAGAGCACTTTAGTCCATTTGTTATTCAATTGTGACACATTAAGTCATTTTTTAAATGGTACAATTTGATTGTTCACTCAAAAATTGGGGGGGAAATTGCACACTGAATTTTTGTATTTTATGGGTAAACTTGGTACCCCTATGCTATATAGCTTACAACAAAGATTAACTCTATTATACTTCATTCGCAGGCTGTGCGATTTAAATTCTGGATTTCTATATTGTTGTAGGCATAAAAGTCGGACTACATAACTTCTTATGTCAGTTGTTAAAATGTTGAAGCTTTGAATTCTGTTAAAAAATTTCCTCTTCTGAATATCCAGTCTACCCTACTTATCATTTTCTATTTGTTTAATTGGTAGTGCTTACTAGTGAAAGGATGGAAAGGATCAAGCTGGAGTTTTCCACGTGGAAAAAAGAGCAAAGATGAGGAAGACCACACATGTGCCATCAGAGAAGTAAGATTGGTTCTGGCAAAGTATCTTTTGCTATATGCATGGAGCATGGTTTAATCTCTGGATTTTGATAACCAATTTGAAGCCTTGGCCCTAAATTTTAGGACACATGTTATTGCAATTGATTAGCTTTGTATAACTTACATCATCCTTAACTTTTTTTCAATATACTTGCTCTGCCCACCTTTTTGTGAAACATGAGAAATGGCATTATGACATGGTAAATTTACTTAGTTATGTTATTGTTTATCTCTCATCGAGAGGGGTAATGGTGTGGAAAATGCCAGGCTTCTCCACTATTTCCAGGCAAGCAACACAAGTTCGGAAAAATTTCAAATTTTATTATTTTGGTATTATAAGCATAGGTTATTTGAGATGGTGAAATAGTTCATTGACGTGTTTTAGTTGGAATTACTTCTGCATATGTCATATAATGAGTGGACTGTATGTGATGAATATCACTTGATGAAATGATGCTCCTTTCCTCGTTGGTTTATGACATTTACCAATTACTCTTCGTAGCCAGATAGGATTGCCTCCTCTCTCTGTGTGTGTGTGTATTTGTGTGCGTATCTTGTTGCTAACAACTTTTATCCGTAGGTCCTGGAAGAAACAGGTTTTGATGTCACAAATCTTCTAAATAAAGATGAATACATAGAACTTGTATTTGGACAACAGAGAGTGCGGCTTTACATAATTGCTGGTGTGAAAGATAATACTTATTTTGCACCACTAACGAAGAAAGAGATCAGTGTATGTTGATCATTACTTTTGTTTACCTTTTTATTCTCAACTAGGATTTTTTTTATAAGTATATTGCATATAATAGTTGACGTTTTGTTTCTTGTTTTGACTGTTATAGTTGTTTAACTTAATGAGATTCTCGTCTTCTCTGTATATTTGTTTATTTAGAGCTATTTAGAATCCAAAAAATAAAATTATGGGTTGTCCCTTTTTCACTCAGCAATGTTGTATTGCTTTCCTTCTCATTCAAGAAAGTTAGCGAGACAAATAAAATGTTAATGAGAGAAGCTGTCTCAATCATGCGATAAAGTTGGTTTTTTGTGTGACAACATGTAAAATATGATTTTTCTACCATATCAGTAATTCAGCTTGGCTTCACTAAGCAGAAACCTAAAATAGGAGCTGTGTCACTTGTTTCCAATTCCTTACTATATTCTGCCTATACCTTCCATGATATGCATCATTGTGTGAAATTGAGAAGCCAGATTTCCTAAAACATTGTTTTATGACTTATCTTAACTGAAGATTTCTGTTTGATTCCCTAACGTGTTGTGAGTTTCAATTAATTATAATAAGGTACATGCCAGTATCGCTCAACATTTTCAAGCTTTTATTATCAATTAGAGAATGTTCATGGAATAGCATGCAATCTTTTTCTTTGAGCCAGTAGATCTGCCTCTGTCAGTGCAAGGAAGAAACCTCCTATCCTGTGGCGTAGGTTATTTAATAGAAGTTGTTTTCTTTTTTCTTGCAGGAAATTGGTTGGCACCGGCTTGATGAACTGCAGCCAGCAAGTGGGGATGTTATATCGCGTGGGGTTACTGGCCTCAAACTTTATATGGTGTCTCCTTTTCTGGCGTATGTACTTTGGCAAATTGTGCATGATGAGCTTACATGTGCAATCTTTATGATCAATATTAAATAGGGCGAGTTTTTCATGCAGAGCATTGAAATCATGGATTTCAGCACATAAATCTCCACTGGCTCCGAGACTTGATATGCCTCTCAAAGGTTCTTTTCTTTTACCTTGAATGTCTTGTAGAGTAAATAAGATCAGTCCTAAATGAACTTTAATGGCTGGTGAATAAAAAAAGATAAAAAAAATGGGAGGAGAGAGACGAGTGATCCCAACAACTAATACATGTCTAAGGTGACCAAAGTATATGTTAACAAACCCCAAATTCCGTGCCAAGTCATTATTAGAGTTATGAGAAAATCATTCTAGCTAGTCAGTTTCTCTCTATTACAATTAGAATCTTCTATAGATTCCTTTAATATTACAGCATTTCTGGTATAATTTCACATGATTTCATGACTTTAGCGACTTTGTAAAATGATGAATAGTTATTATTTTCCTCTGTACGCTAACTTTAGTGACGTTAATTTCATGCTTGTAGGAATTTCCATATGGAAAGCAAAAAATAGCACAACAGCAATGGAGACCCAATCGACTATACCTGAACCTGGTGTTCCTCCTGCTGACCTAGGACCTGGCAAGAGCTTCAGAAACTTCAGGTTTGATGCTGCCTCTATCTTACAAGCATTGGAAGCTGGTTTTTCTGCTTGAGTATGTAAGTTGTTCTTTTGTAAAGTTCTTCAAGCTCACATAGTGGAGTTAGTTTTCCCCATTTGAAATAGTGGGTATCGTTTGTGCCAAGATGTAGTAGTGAGTGTGTCTTGTAAATCAGTGTCAGCAATTCAGGTTTGGGTTTTATGGATATTATGTACAGAAACCCTAGTCGTACACTTACCAATGCTTCTCTTTCTTTATCATTTGTGATGGTGAACAGAGGGAGAAAAATATTTCCATAAATATTTTACCAATTTCTTGTACTAATTGCAGTAATGTGTGTCAGAAGACAATTGTAAAACCTAGAGGCTAGTCAGTGTTATATTTAGAAGACAATTGTTGTTCATTCATGATCTTAATGAGATTACTTTTAGCTGGTAAAAAATATTTACTTGTACGTTTATCATATTTTCTTCTTTGTTGGAAGTATGTTTAACAAATACTGAAGTTTCATGCCAGCTAACTTAAATTGCTAACTAGAGAGATGTGAAAAGCATACAAATTTACTCATTAATTATGATATGTCACGTGACATAATCTTGTTTAAAAAATAAGAAATTTTTTAATTTTTAAAATTATTTTGACAGACAATTGATGTGAATGTGAGTGAAAATTTATGCATTCTTAGTCTACTATACAACTAGACTAGAGTTTACCTATTGATGATTCGTTAGTGGTGGGAATTGCTCGGTATCGTTAATCTCCTCTCTTTTTTTGGATTTATGCCCCGCAAAATCTTTGATTTGGAGGCCCACAATGAGCAGACATTTTGGACTGTATTGGACAAATATTGATGTGTTCGAGATATGTTTAGAGTGATCACTATGGACGCACTCTCCTTTTTGTTTTTGTTGTCGTAATAAAGAAGGTATTAATTTCTCATGCTTTCTTTATTCATAAACCTAGAAGTGTCCAAATTTAAACAGGGATGTATCTCTATTGTGCATGTGCAAATTGTGGTGCCATTAAATAGCTACCATATGTTGCCTATGCTTCTATTATTGGCGGAATATATTCTCCTCTTTCACTCTTTCGAGTCCAAATGACATATAGATAGAAAGAGGACAAATAATACATGAAGGTCTAGACTAGATGGTTTTCAAGGTATACTGGGAAAACGTGTTGTCAAAGCCTTTTCTTTAGGCCTTACATAGTAGTTTAGAAATAGTATTATGAAGTGGTTTTTCTTGTGTGTCAATAAGTGCATGATAATGAAGAATTTAACATATATATATATATATAATAAAGTAATTTTTAATTAAAATCAAAAAATTTAACTTAAACAAATGTTTTTCAAAGAAAATATTTTATAATCACTCTCACCATAGTTTTATCATTTTTTTATTAGTTACATTAGTGTCGAAATAATAATTATCAAAGTCAATAAATTTGTTGTGAAAGCTCAATCAAAAAAATATAGTTAAATTATTTTCATGGGATATAATTAAATATAAAAATATAAATATATATATGTATCATATATATTATTTTTTACATTTAATAAAAATTAATTTTAATAATAACTATGGTATTTCTCACAAGAAAATGAAATTATAAACACTAGTCTTCAAATTTATTAAATTTTAAGATTTAAGTGTAATAAACAATAACAATATAAAGTAAATTAAAAAAATTAGGATTGATTTATAATCCAAATAGTATAAATCTTGCTACTATTTACCTGAATCAAATTTGAATTTCATCCTTATATTTTTTAATAAAAATATAATTTTATTTTTTAAAAATAATAATTTAAAATTTAAATAAAATAAATAGGGCTTAAATGCAACATCTAATAACAAATTTAAAATATTTTATGAATTTAGATTTTGTCAATAAAACAATTTGAAAATCAACAAAAAGTTATTTACCTTACACGTTACTCTCAACACACATTATGTCTGTGAACGTTGACAACGCCGAAACTGAAATTTGTTCCGATTGTACATTAATTAGTTGGTGCTTTTTACGTGTATGAATAATATTGGTTGAAATGTTAGACGGTGATGGTCGGTCGCCGACTGACCATTCACGCATACGTTACAGGGAAAATTATTTATTATTGATAATGTTATATTTTAATTCAATAAAATTTAAAGTTAATTTAATTTTTTTAAATAATATATAAGTTATAATAAACTCAGATTATCTCAAAATTTCTCACCAAAAAATGAATAAATAGTGATTTTTTAGTAGTTTTGTTAGTTTAGTGATATAATTTACTTTTATATTATAGGAAATTAATATTTTTAGAATAAAGAATAATAAAATTACAATATTTTACTTCATAATTTAATATTTTAAAGTTTTTAAAAAATAAAAATATTATTCTATTATAAGAAATCTGATCTAATAATAAGGATATGTTAGGAAAATTCTTAAATTTTATTGTTGATTATTGATCTCCATAATTTTAAATTCAAGTTTTTAAAGTTTTTAATTAAAATGTTACAAAATCATATTAAACAATATAATTTTAGGTTTACTTAAAAATATAATTTTTGCTCCCACAAATTTTATGATGAATTAGGGTTCACCAAATACAACTTAAAGATACAATGAAGCTTTTTATTGTCCATGAGATACATTCTTTAAAATAATCTAAAAATATCTTTGATTTTAAAAAACACTTAAGATGTTTAATAGTTTAAACCTTTAGTATTTAAAACATTGTTTGTAAAAAAATTATGGTCAAATAAACGAAAATAAGAGAATAATCACTTTTAATAAAATAATCTAAAAATACCTTTAATTTTAAAAAACACTTAAAGATATTTAATAGTATAAACCTTCGGTATTTAGAACATTGATTTTTTTTTAAAATTATGGTCAAATAAAATAAAATAAGAGAATAATCACTTTTAATAGTTCTTCACAATTTTTTTTACAAGTGGTTAAACAAAAGAATTATTTATAAATTTTTATACAACCATTCATAAAAGATTACAACACTTTGGTAAGTTGTGATTTTCTCAAAAATCATATCTATTTGAAATTAATGTATATATTTATAAACTATTAAAGTCAATATAAATGTAGCATCATTTTATAAAAAAACGTAACCTTTCAAAACAAATCATCGCTTCAATTTTCAAAAATTATAACTCTTTAACGTGTTTTTCATTCAAAATACATATTAAATCATTGTAATTTTTTATCTAAATGTTATAACCATTTTTTTGTTTTTGAAAATAATCAAACAACATATACTATTTGAAATCACCTATTTGTATTATTGTAGGTATCATTTTGATTAAAATATAGCCATGTTTTAGAAAGAAAAAAATAAACAAAAGAAATTAATGGATATGTGACGAATTCTAATAGAAATACTTGGGGGGGAAAAAGAAAGTCTAATACTAAAAAATTTATGACTAAGCCTAGAGCAAATATGAGATAGAGAGTAATTTTATAGCAGAACTTTTATAATATAAAATGAGTGAAATATGAATTTTGGATAAATTTATACTAATATGCATCCCGTTATATTGTTTCTGTTCCTATTTCAAAATATAAAATATGTATTTACACTTTGAAAAATAATACTTTAAAATAATATTGATCTGTATTTTACGTGATCACTACTACTAGTAATTTATATATATGATTAATTAATGACATATTGTTGATAATTAATTAAATATGGTTAATGAAAAACCTTGTTTAATTATCTCTGATTTGGGGAAATGAATGTTGTCACGTGCATGCATGCAGCATAAAACATTGAATGGTGAACTCTTCACATTTAGGCTGGATAGGCACTAAGCTTGACTGATATGCAATGGCCGTATTTACTTTGTTGGAGAATCTCGTATGCCCTTCTGTAATTACTTTCTCTAATCAGACAAGAGAATAATATATAGTATGAGACAATTGCATAGCGACTAACTAATAACCCACTTTCAAAATTAATAAGAAATATATTAAAAAAAAAGAAAATATAAATTATATACAACAAACAGATATATGTGAATTAAATATAAGACAAAATTACAACTAGGTGTATAATCTTCAGCCCTTTTGTCTCTTTTCCTCTTTCTATAATTCATTTTTAATTGAATAGCATAAATTTTACTTTTAACCCTATTTATATAATGCATTTTTTTTTTATAAAGTAAAAAATAATTATTTTCTCGTGTCAAGTGCCACATGCTTTTTTTTTATAACATAAATATTTTTAGAGAGTTAAAAATAATATAATGTGAATATAACTAAGTAATATAAAAATTGGGATTTTTTTTTAATATCAGTTCATTTAAAAAATATATTTGATGTGTTTTAAATATGCAAATTAAAAAAAACAATAAACTACTGGTTCTGCACTTAATATGAATTCATTAAACTCTGTTAATAAGTTGTCAATTTTCTTTTATATAAGTTTTTTTCTGCCAATATCCGTTTATATATAACGAGGTTTTACAACTTGTTAAAAATAAATATTGAATTGATATTTAAATAAATAGAAATTAATTGATGAAGGAAAAAATTTCTTCTTCTCATAAAAAAGAAAAAAAATAGTAAAGAACGTAATATGATAAATTTAGAATACATTACTTTAAAAATAAATGAAATCATAGGAATAAAAGTTTTATTAATTATTATTTAAAAAATATATGATTATGTTTTTTTTTAAATAACTCTATCTGTCCAGGCCAGGAACACGCAGGATGTTATTAATGAGCATTACAAAAAAAATCTATTATTCAAGGCAAACTAATGCATATGGATACAATCACTAATGTCCAAAAATCTAACTTAATTGAATTAAATCAAAAAATTAAATTATTTTGAACAATTTTATAAATTAAATGATCTAATCCGATTTATATTAACTAAAACTATTTTTTCAAAAGATTTTATCATATTTAAACGACCAAACATGATTGATTTTAATAATATATTAAATTTTTCATATTATTTCTTCTAGATTATTGATTAAATTTCTCATATTTTAATTAAAATTAGATCATTAAATATATCATATTTATATATTATTAATCGGATAAAATTGTTAAAAATCATTAAATAAATTAGACCATATTGAATCAAATCTTTTGGTTATAATATTTTTAATAAACAAACACTTTGATACAATCCGATTTAAAAAATAAAAACAGTTCAGTTTAATTAATTTTTTTTATTTAAAATCGAAACAAATTGGAACATATACTCCTAAATACAATAATGTAAATAATATTATTCTTTTAAAAAAAATGTTAAATAGCATAGGGTTACGAGCATAAAGCACCTTACTATTATGACAAATAAATAATTTTTCCCAAAACAATTTTAATTTTAAAATAGCATAATAAAATCTTACAAATTTAATCCATTCCCTCTCCCTTTCCCAATAAAAAAGTTTATTAATTTAAAAAAAAATGTTAAATTTCATGTAGGTCTCGCGGATATGTTTTAACTTGACTAGGAATTCATGTTTTATCATTTAGATATAAGATTCATAAAATTATAAAATGAATTATATTAATAAAATAAAATTATATTATATTTAAATTTTAAATTTTAAATTTTTAACTCTTAATATCATAAAGAATCTTAATAATTTAAATATATTTTTATTAAGATACATAAATTTTATTTTTTAAATTAAAAATAAAAAATAACTAATAATATTATATATATGATGTACTCCTGTGAATCTTGAATCTGCCCTGATTTCATCCACTTCCTTTTTGCAAAAGTATGTTGCTGTTAAATCTCTCACGACTCACTGATGCGCCATTTGTTTACTTTTACAAAAACAAGAATTTATTAAAAAATTATATAAAATAATCCTCTAAAAATTATAATAAAAATATTATTATTATTTTTAATTAAAAAAATATAAGTTAGTATTATATAATATTAGCTTTATTTTAAAGTATTAAGAAATTTGTGATTTTTTCAAATTTATTCTTCACAAAAAATGAATTATTTTATATGTTATAATTCTAAGTGTTTAATTGGGTTAGTTGATCTTCTATTCCTTTAAAAAAATAAATTTTATACATTATAAATATTTTGAAAATTTAAAGAATCAATTATTAACATCCGGAAAATTATACACATATATCACAATAAAAGACAAAGTGAAACAGAGATACTTATAACGTGGACTTAAAATTATTAAATGACTTATCCAAAAAGCCTACAAGTGATTATTATAAATACTGTCTCAAAAATTAACATAAAATTTCCAATATAAAAAGATAATTTAAATTTATGATTAGAAACAAAATCCTACCAAAAATTATAAGATAATAAAAAAAGGGTAAAATTTAATTAAAAGTAAAAAAGAAGTAAAACATAGATGGGGGAGTGGGTGACTTACACAAAGAGTGAAGAAGAAGAGGGACTGTTAGGGAAGAATGATCATTTTAAGTGTAAGTTTGGATGTTTATTGTTATTTGTACAGTTGGTTTGCATACTTTTAATTAATTTTGATGATGTGAATAATTTTGTGTGCTTTAAGATAGTTACAGTTATAATTCAATATATATTATATTTATTAAATTTATTTATTTATAAAAATAATTTTGAATTTAGATATTATTTATTATCAGTTATGTTTTATTATTTACCGATAAAAAATCATCTGTAATGTTTTATTAGATAAGAATTTTATATTTTGATTCAAGTACAATTATATTAAAAAATGTTACCGTTCATTCATGTCCATTCGTAATGGTAAGTGGGAGATGGCCTGCTAACGTCAGTACTCATCAACAGTAATAGTCGGTGAAAGCTGAAGAAAAACCAAAATATCAGTACTATTGCAGTTAATTTATTTTCTTTTCTTTTTAATATCAAATTGTAGTAATTAATGCTAAAGAATTTTTTTAAAATTTGTGGTTGATGGTTATACGTTAAGAAATCGTATCTTTTATACTAAATTACTGAACATATATTTTTTTAATTATATTAATTATTTAGTATAATAGATTGAAATTAAATGATTGATAACTTTTTAGATTATTTAAATTAAAATGAACTAGAAACTAAAGCCGTTTGGTTGATAAATATTCATCATTTTTCATGTCAGGTTTATAATCTTCAATAATAATACAATAAAATTATATTAAATAATATAATTTTTAATTTTAATTTTAAGATATAATCATAAATTATTGCTCTATATTCATTTAATTTAAATTACAACTATTTAATAAATTATAATTTTCTGTCTTTAACAAAACAAATATAATTATTAATAAATAATTATAACCTTACTTGTATTTTTAAAATAAATTATAACATTTAATTTCTAAAAGCTATAATTCTTTAATATTTTTTTAACTAAAAAACACTATTAAATCATTACAAATTTCCATCATATGCTATTTCTTTTTAAATGTTCCAACAATTAACCCTTCAAACCAAACCCCACTATTTTCTTCCCCATCTATTTATACTCATCTTCGAACTCGCTCACAAGAACAACACAACCTCCCCTTTTAGCTTCTTTTAGTATTTTGAACCCTCCTTTCCAAATTTTCTCCTCTAGACACATCATATAGCTATGACAAAGGAAATGGAAGTTGTAGAAGGAGGGTCTTTCAGATCAAAAGATTACCATGACCCTCCTCCATCTCCACTATTTGATGCTGTTGAGCTCAAGAAATGGTCCTTTTACAGGGCTTTAATTGCTGAGTTCATAGCAACTCTGCTTTTCCTTTACATAACTGTTTTAACCGTTATTGGTTACAAAAGCCAAATTGATGTTCAAAATAATGGGGATGCTTGTGGTGGTGTTGGGATTCTCGGGATTGCTTGGGCTTTTGGGGGCATGATCTTTGTTCTTGTTTACTGCATTGCTGGGATTTCAGGTGGGTTTTTTTCTTCTTCTTAATTTGAAATCTATTTAATTTCTTTGCTTAAAAATCTCTGACCAATTTCTTTGAATACGAACCCAGGTGGTCACATTAACCCAGCAGTGACTTTCGGGCTTCTATTGGCTCGCAAGGTTTCTCTGATTAGAGCTTTGCTTTACATGGTGGCTCAGTCTTTGGGAGCCATAGCTGGTGTTGCTCTGGTCAAGTCTTTCCAAAATGGTAGGTACGAAATGTATGGAGGTGGAGCCAACGAGCTCAGTGATGGGTACAGCAAAGGTACTGGTTTGGCGGCTGAGATTATTGGGACTTTTGTTCTTGTTTACACCGTTTTCTCTGCTACTGATCCCAAGAGGAGTGCTAGAGACTCCCATGTCCCGGTAAGATTTCATATCATTATTATTAATTTATCTTCTTGTTCCAGCATCGCAAATAGACAAATGAAAAAGGTTCATAATTATGCTAATTAATGCATATATATACTTGGATTTTTAGTGCTTAACAAAATAATGTGATTGAAACAATTCTTTTGTAGTGGAATGATATGTAAGTTGTGTAAAAAAACATGTGATTGAATATTATATTAAAAGAAGTAAACACACCACTCCATTAGTAATCAATATTATCAAGAAACCATATATTTTATTTAGTTTAGTATCTTTAATGCATGGTATTAATTTTTAAAGAAGTTTTTGAAGAAATGCCATATTAAATTGTTGGATTCTTGTGGAGTTAAAAGTAATATTTAAGTGGATTCTCTTTGGGAATTTTCTCTGCACATGATGATAAAAGGTATTTATTGAAAGTTTCTGAACAAAAAGTCATAGTAGCTCAAAAAGAATAAATTTTAAGACTTACACTTAAATCTATACGGAGAAATTTGATATCGCTAGCATATTAACACCATATTAAAAGAAACATATTTTTATTTTTCTTAACGATATTAAAAATCATATTTTCATTTATGTTCTAAAAAAAATTAACATATGATTCCATCTATGAAATAACTGCAATTTAACCAAAAAAATTGGAAACTTTAGTGTGCCTAATGTTCCCCATACTTTCTCATGCTTGTTGAGTACGCTCCCTAAAGTATTTGTATTCACATTTCACACATTCATTTGTAACCGTTGGGTACAAGGCGATAGATTACCTTAAAGTTCGATATATTTGATTTCAGTCCTTAACTTTCTTTTATGTTTATGAAAAAATTCTTCTTGTTTTTCCCTACGATGTGATGAGATTTTTGTAGGGCTCATATATAATCCAACAATATCCTCCAACAAACACGTTAAATGATTTTCTTTCTTTGTTTTTTACCCTCTTGTATCTGAAATTGTTGATAAGGCTAGGAATATATTTTTTGAAGCTTCACGTGATGATCAGAGCATGTTGTTGCTAAAAGTGTCTTTTTTAATATTCCCATATCAGAGTTGTCAAATTTTGTTTTATTTCGTTTCATGGATTGAAATCTGAACCATGTATAGTTGTGGTCCAATATTATTATTTGTCTTTTTGTTTATTCTTATCTCCTTTTGAAGTGTATTGGAGCTCATACCACTTTATTAAAGAAAGCTGGGAAAAGTTCCAAGTCTGTTTTTTTGCCTCATATTCGAATCCACGATCTTTTGAATATAGGGGCTCAACCTTTATCACCTCACCTCGGCTACAATTATTTCTTTCTGAAAATGCATCTTTAGTGGTCCATAGAATTCATTCAGTTCCAGTTGTATTCCAAAAGAATCATCCAATATTATTATTTGTACTTCTTTATCTGACATGAAGTATAATTTTGTTTGGTTACGAAAATATTTATTAATTTGTGTAAAATGTTATGTTAAAATAAAATAAAATTAAAAGGTATTGGCTCCACTACCAATTGGATTTGCTGTGTTCATGGTTCATTTGGCTACTATTCCAATCACTGGAACTGGAATCAACCCAGCTAGAAGTCTTGGAGCAGCTGTTATCTACAACAAAGACAAGCCTTGGAATGACCATGTCAGTAATAACAATTTTATAAACATATATTAATATATTTTGAATTTCTTTAATTAATTATAAATCTTAACATATTTATAATATCTTATTTTCAATCATTTGGATTTTTATAATGCAGTGGATTTTCTGGGTTGGACCCTTTCTTGGAGCAGCAGCTGCAGCTTTCTACCATCAGTTTATATTGAGAGCAGGAGCTGCTAAGGCTCTTGGGTCATTTAGGAGTGAGCGTCATGTTTGAGATATTTGATATTTGGATGAGGGCTTTTGTTTGTCAAGTTTTATGATATAATAATAGTGGGGTAATTATTATACATGCTTTAATTTTATTATGCTTATATGTTGTGGTTTGAAGGGTTCCTTATTTCCTTTATGGGTTTGGATGGGAAAGAAACCTCCTTGTAGATATAATCTGTATTAGGTTTGAGTCATTTAGGAGTTAGCTTTTTATAGCACTTTTATTTGGATTTATTATTTAGGGTGTTATCTGTCATTTTCTAATTTAACCTTGTATTATGTTCAAGAGTAATATGGTTTTTTTTTTACTTTTTTAATTATTGTAGTGTATTTTTTTATTTTAAATTTCCGATGAAAAAAATATTTATTTTAAAAATATCACTTAATTTTTTATTTGTTTTTTTATAACATCTTAATTCTATTATTATTAAAAATTAACAGCATAAAAATAAATAAATATTTCTATATTTTTTTAATTTAAAATAATTTTTAAAAAATATAAAAATTAATAGTATTTATACATATTTTTTAAATAATAATAAAATAAAATTATTATAAATGTAATAATTTTAAGATTTATTTTTTAATAACTAATACTTAATAAATTAATCAGAACTATTAAAAAAATAACTATATGGTTATATTGTATAAAGGTTTTATTTTTAATTTTTTAAAAAAATATGTATATTTTTAAAATATAAATTAATATATATTTTTAAAAGTGTAATTTTTTATTTTTTAAAATAATATTAATATTAAATAAAGTTAAATAATTATAATTTAGTTTAAATGATGTTTAATTAAATTATTTTAAAATAAATTATATATCAATTTTTTTAGTAATAAAAATATTATTTTATAATAAAAATTTTAATGATGTTATTTTATTATTATTTTATTTTTAATTTGAAATATGATATATAAGTTTAAAATATTGCATGAGATTCTTAATCTGTGAACATGTTATATATATATATATAAAGCATGAAGATAGTTATAGTTTTAGTAACTCTTATATGGATGGCTGAAGAGAACCAAAAAATTATTATATTTTCAAGAAAAAAATTATAAGGTAAATATTAATTATATATATATATATATATATATATATATATAATTAAATAAATTTTATTTATAATAAATTTATTTTTAAATATATATTAACCATGTGTAAATTGTATGTACAAAATAATAAAATAAACTAATTTTTTGAGGTTAACCTTTTTATTTAGGTAGAATGAGTTGTGTAATATCTTAATTTAAAAAATATGTTTTTTAAGTTTATTTATTTTATAAAAATATCATTTAGATTCTTTTATTTGTGAAATATGTATTAGGTAAAAATAAAATTAATTTTTATGTAATTTTTTTGTTAAAAATAACGAAATAGAGTATATGTTATTTATATTTTTTTGATATATTTATACATAAAAATTAATATTTAATTAAAAATATTACTTAAAACTTTAAAAAAAAATTCTTTCAAACTTTAACAAAATTTTCTTTAAAATTTAAACAAATTTTTTATTATCTAATACACAAAATAGCACATTAAAAGATATATATTTTATTTAAGTTTAATCTAAAAATATTGAGTAATTTTTATTAAAAATTACTTTATTAAATATATGTTTATTAAAAAATAGAAATATATATATATATATATATATATATATATAACATGTATTATTTTATTATATTTAATAAAATAAATAAATTTAAAGTTAATTTTATCTTTTCATGTCACCTTATTCAAACTTAAAAATGATATTTTAAACAATTGAATTAAACAAAGAGACATTTCTACAAAAAAAAAATTAAATAGATCTTAATAGAAAAATTGAATTGGACAATTCTAAATAGAACCCTATGATTTTGACCTTGAATATATAATTAAAAGCTCAGTCCTACTAAACTGACCGGAAATTAGTGGAGGCCCGCAACACACTTCTTCTCAAAATGAACTCAAACGGCATCAAATTCCATGTCGTTTTTTATTGCTTAAGAGTAAACAACACCCAACGGTTAAGGCCGTCAACGAGGTGGTTGACCGGATACCCTCTCTCCGTTATTTGTTCAAGATTTAAAATTTATCATTCATTCTTACATAAAATTTAAGTGAAAATATACGATATATTTTCAGTGTAAAATGAAAACTTTTAAGTAAAAAACGAATATTTAAGTAATATTTTTTTTATTTTTTAATATTTTTATATTTATATTATAAATTAAAATTTATAAAAATAATATACTAATAATAAATATTTTATATTAATAAAATTAAAAATTTGAGTTAATAAATAATTTTTATGTGAAAGATAGAAAAATAAAATATATGTAACAAGAATTCATAATCTTTTATGTCAAATAACATTAATATAATATTGTTATAAATTAATTTGAAATAATAATAATAAAGTATAAAATAATTATAAGATTCTACATTTTTAAAATTTAAATAAATATTTTACATCATTTTAAAAAAATTATTGATGTTTTTATATAATTAAAAAAAACTAAAGATAAAATATAAGCTATATAATTTATTACTTATAATTAATTTAAATTCAAATGTAATTAAATTTTTATATATTTAATAAAATATGGTATATAATTTCAAGAAATGAGAGGAAGAATACAATATTTATCATCATTCTATCTTATATTATAAAATATAAATTTTAATTATTTATCATCCATTCTCCATTTTTTATTTCATTATTTACATTCTTATATCTAACTTATAATTTCCATAAGAATATATCCCATTAAAAAAAATTTACAATCATTTATCTACAAGAAAAGGAAAAAATGCCTGCCACCTAATAAAAAGAATATGTTTTTCATTTACTGCGTTTTTATTTCATTACAGCATTATTATATATTCTTTAAATTTATTGTGCTGAATATCAAATAAATACTAGTAATTTTCTCTTAAAAAATAAATAGAATAATATTAAGATAATTTTTGTAACATCCCGTAAAATTACGTACATGAGATAAAAAGAAGTATTAATTTTAAATTATATTTAAAGAAAAATATAAAAATTTGATTTAATAAAATCTATACTAAATTCGATATATCTCTATTTAAAAATACAATTAACAAACATTATTTAAATTATTAAAAACATCAAATATATATATTAAAAGATGGTTTATTTTATATTAAAACATGAAAAATTTCTTCTTTCACTTCAACTCAAGTAGCAAACTTCATTAATGAACTCTAAGGAAAACAGAAACAAAATAAACTATACTTAGTTTTGTA
Organism: Hippophae tibetana; assembly: GCA_037013495.1. Lineage (NCBI taxonomy): Eukaryota > Viridiplantae > Streptophyta > Magnoliopsida > Rosales > Elaeagnaceae > Hippophae > Hippophae tibetana. The sequence continues at coordinate 139,567,603 of CM072801.1, read as the reverse complement.
AAATTTTACTCTAATTAATATCGTAACAATTTAATAATTTATACTGCATGTCATTTATTAATAAATTTTATGAATGTAAATAATCATTATTATCAACACACAACGTGTAGAGATTTCAATCACTAAAATCTAAATATACCTATATTTTCTTATTTTTGAGAGATTAAAGGAGTATATATTTCAAATATATATGCATACTCATTTAATATAAAATATGTTATAAAATATAAATCTAATATATAATGTGTAATTCATATCTATTAGTCACTAAAATACATAAATGCATGTGTGTTAACTTCGGATCTTATGTACGATCATAATACATATAGCACATGCATTAGTTAAATCAACGTCATATGGGCATTCGTTTATGGACAATCTATTTTGAAACACAATGAATAGTCAAACTTCAAGGCTCATTTGGAGTCAAACTTTGAGACCTAAATGCATGTATGGAATATGTACCTATAATTTATGCAAAAATAATCCAATGTAACTAATAGCATATGAGTATCGTAATTCGTAAGACAATAACATGCATACTTTCAATGAATAAAACTATTTCCATAATGTTTGTATAAAAATCTAATATGGTTGTAATATTTTTAATGCTTATTTAATATCAAAATTTAATATTTCTTTTTAACAAAAATATTAGCGTATACATAATAAAAAATTTACAACGAAAATTTCATTTAAATAACATTTATAAAAATCATACCATCCGATTTTTCTTTTCATTCATAATATATAATGTATAATAATTTTATTAAAAAAATGTAATCTCATTTATAAAATTTTATTACGTTATTTCTTAAATTTAATATCCTTTGTAGCTAATAAGATTTAACCCATAACTATATTATTTGTTTGAAGTACGTGCCCTCTTTTAGTCATTAAAAAAAGTCTAATAGCTTGATCATGTATTATTTTTGCTCCATTTTTAGTAACGAATATGGTATGGTAGAGACGGTTATTGATATAATTGTTTTCGAACTATATTATAAAATATGTATTTGAAATCGTCAAAAAATTGTTCCAATTTGAGAATGGTTTTTTAACCACGGGTAACGATTCGGGAAGGTTATTAAAAAATACTTGAAAAATCGTTTTTTCAATTTTTTTTAAATTTTTTTAATAAATCCTAATTATTAATTAATATATAATTTAATTTAATAAATATAATTAATTTTGAGTATAATCGTACTTGAATCATCCCCTTCCTAAAATTTATTGGATAAAAACCAAATCGACGATGTGAATAACCGAACATGATGTTTTTTAGGGTTTTCTAGCCGTGTTGAATAGTTGGATTTAAAAAAAAAATTTAAAATAATTTTATATATCACTACTGGATCAAAAATAAATAAAGTATTTATTATTGATTAAATGAAAATAAGAGTTAAGAGATGAAATGAACACTTTTGAAGTGTTCTTGACATGAAATGAAAATAATGAAACAATTTTGATCATTAAAAGACACTTTTTATTTCTATGTTTTTAATTTTTAAGAGTCATATCTTAACCAAAGGTTTTGTCTTCCTATAAAAAATATTTTTATTTTCATTTAAAAAAAAGAGACATGCTTATAATATTATGTCTTTAATTATTCTTCTTATTTGAATAAAAATACATATTTATTTTGTTTTTTCACCAACATTTGAGTGATTTTTTTTCATCTAATCACATTTAATTATTTATCTATAATAATATATATTATGTTTATATTTGTAAAGTTTATGTTTTCTTGTTAATTTATATCTATATTATTAAATATCATAAAAATTATAATATAGAATAAATATTTTTTTTATAAAGAATGATAAATATTTCAAATGAATATTTTTAATTTTGATTTAACAATTTTAATTGATAATGTATTTAAATTAGATATTTTTTTTATCTAAATCCTATTTTTTAACCTTTAATAAAATTTTATTTTTTCAAAAAATAAAGATATTTGTTGGTACGAAACTATTATATAGAAATAAATAATTATAATTAATGTATAAATGTAATTAATAAAATAAATAATCTACTTTAAAATATATATATAAATAAATATATATTTCAAACATAATTTGGTGCCTTGTAGTTTCGTACTACCCGAACGGGTAACAAACAAGTCAAAAATCAAGATTGGAATTTCAAACTTGAAAAGATCAACTCGATTCAGAGTGTGGAGCGAAGATGCATCTGTGGCCTTCAATGAGAATCAGAGACTCGTTCAAGCATGATTACCTGAAAAGGCTTGAATGGAATCTCCATAGAATGAAAAGTAATGAGAAATCTTCAGCGACCAGCCACCAGAAGCTGTTGTGTAGTGAAGAAGAAGGTGTAGTCAATGGAGAAGTTACAGAAACTTGTCAAAATTCAAAGGACCGTCGTGGGTCTTTCGTTCTTTGTAGAGAGATTCTGTTGGTTCTCTCTTGCTGTTATTGTTGTTTCTGCTGTGGAGGTAATATATTCACTACCCTTTTCTATTTTCTATTTATTTCTTATAAATTTGAGTTCGAATCGTACTAATTCTCTTTAATATAGTCCCCGATTTAATCAGGGCTTAATTTATTTTCTGGGCGATTTGGAATTTTAACCTTTTTAACTTTCTGGGTAGTTCAAATAATCTGATTCATAATCTTGATGATGATGTCTGTTTTATGTTTCTATTTTCCAATTTTCAAGGGTTTTACAATTGGTTGTGTAAGATTTAACTCTTTCTATAACAATCTAAAGTTCAGTCAATGATTTATTCGTTTACAGTTTTATTTTTGTTCTCTATCTGATGGTGAACATTTTCCAATTTCCTGTTTCAGCTTGTTCTGAGCAAGAAGAGAACTAATGTTCTTTATGTCTGGCAATGAAGAGTAAATAAATATTACATTACTTCTCTACTTTCTATTGTAGCTAGTAATCTAGTGTGTAGCCAATGATTTCTTCATATACAAAACGTTGTAGTTATGGGATGGTTAATATATTCCCGTTTCAGCATGGTTCATTTGTTGATTTATACTTCTAATTATGACATGATCATGTATATTGAAGATCAAAGGAAGTACTTTTTATACCTTTTTTTTTAACAATGACTATTGATGTGTTTTTCTTTCACGAAAATATATTGCTTGACAGTAACACTAAATTACTCGATTCCATTTAGGTCTCAAATCTTCAAAATGCAAGGCAGTGTTAGGCTGTTAGCATATTTTGCTTCTTTTCTATTTCTGTTGTCTGCTACATTTATTGTTATATTTTTTCGCTTCTAGTTCCTTTGCAACTTTGCCTAGCTGTTTCTTATTGCCTTTCTGTAGCAAAATGCTTGATTTGTTGCTTTACTATTAACACTGTTTTTTTTTTTTTTGGTATTGTTGCTAAAGCTTTTGAGTGCAGTTTTTATTGTCTAAGGTATGTATTGCTACTAGACTTTAAATGCAATTGTTGTTGAGATTAATAAAATTCTTTCATTTACTGTAAAAGAAAAGAACAGGTTAGTGATTCAGGTTACATAGTAATGAAAAATGACCAAGGAAAATATAATAACGATAGTATGTCTTGAGGTGGCTGGGTTGTCAATTCCAATGTCATCTGCCCTGACTTATTACTCAATATGCAATGGCAGCCACATGAGTGCTAGTACTGTTGCATAAGGTAGTTCAAAATTAGAGTGCATTTGCCAACGAGCTGTGCTCCAATGGTATCAAGCTCATTAGAACATGTTGAAAGGACTGAATTCAAATCTTAATTATGGGTGTGCGAGTTAGTTTAGAGTTGTATAAAAAAAAGATTAGGGTGCAGCAGAGATAGGATTTACTCTGCAGAAGCCGATGATAGATAGATCGTCTTTTTTTAAGGGAAGGCTTAGCCACTTAGGCAACACTTACTGTGTCAGCAATAATCACTATTGTCATAGCAAAGTTTCTCTTTTTAAAAATAAATATTTTTAAAAGTAGATAGTTTGCTGTGACAATAGTGTTATTGCTATGGAAATATCAATTCTCATTGTTTAAGCAGAGATTTAAAGTCTCTTGAGAGTGTTTATGAACCTACTAACATATTTTTATTCTTGTCAAGTTTTTTTGGTGCTTAATTTATGAAGATATTTTGCAGTCATAATTTTTGTTAGGGTCTTTTGTTTTTCTTTTGAATGAAGCTTTATTTGTTGCTTTTCTGTTTGCGCTTATGTCCTTGGTTGTTGTGTTGGGAATGTATTGCTTCTGTTTTTTTGAAAGTGTAATTGCTGTTGAGGTTAATGAAATCCGTTTATTTACTTTTTAAAAAGGCAACATTTATTTAGGGCTACCCTTAATCTAAATAATAGGAGCAGTTTGATCTTTTGATTTTATTTAATAATTAAACTTTTCACACGTTGAAATAATTTGAACTTTTATTATTTCATTTAAATTCGTTTAGAACTTTTTTTTTTTTACCTTTCTAAAAAAAGCATATATATTTATCACAAAACAGAACTTTTAAGTAACACATCAATTTTGAAATGCTATATTTTCTTACTATATATAAATTTTCTCCCATACTTCTTCTCTTGAAGCATAATAAATGTTATTCTCACTTTTATTCATATAGACTCATCTAAATTTTGTTTCCAATTTTATGTTAATTTTGATTCTATTTTTTAAATAAGGCATAGTGATAACAATATTACTTCATTTAATTTAATTCAATTCTATTGATATCATCATTTACATTATGTGAATTAAACATGAAAAAATCTACAATTGCCCCAAGGAATATAGCATAATACATGAGTTTATGACACCTTTTGTGTGTAAGCATCAGCAAATACAACATAACTTAAACAATTAATTGTAGAAAAAAATATATTTTACATTATGGATCTCACCACCTAAAACATATACTACGTTTACTTATTTTAATAATAAGAATATATTGTAGGAAAATAATAATAATATTACTTATAGAAAAAGAATATTTATAATCTTTAGCAAGACTTTTAACTTTAAAAATATTTTCTTTTTATATCAAAATCATATATACTTTTATTAAAAAGAAAAAAAGGTTTAGTTATTTAGATTTGTTTTATCTTGAATTCTGACAATGTTTAATATTATTGTTATATTATTTGATTCTAATAATCACTCATAAGTTGATAAAATATATTTTTCAAAAAATAAAGTGACGATATTGTTACGATCATAATTTTTATTGATATAATAATTTTTTATTAATGATAATTTTGTTCAATAATAATTACATTGGAATGTAATTTATTATTAGAGATATAATTAACAATTTGTACACTTTTTTGTGATAATAAGAAAGTTATTGTTACATTATCATTACCAAAAAGATTGGTGCATAACATTATATGTGCTATAATTATCTAAAAAAAGTTGTTTAATTTGAAAATTTATAGGTTGGGTATCTCTAAGGTCTATAACTTATAAGAAAATGTAGAGTTAGTCATATTTTAATTTTTTGAAAAAAAAACTAACATGTGATAAGCATGTAATATTCATCTTAAAGGATATTTGTGAGATAAATTTTTGTTATGCTCTTTCAATGTTTCCTAATAATTTTCTCTTATGTTCTGGTGTAATTTGGTAATAAGAATTGAAATGGATTATGTACTTTTTAAGGATTTTTTATTGTAAATTTTATAATTCTAGTTTTATAGAACATGATATATTATGAATATGCTATTAAAATTAAAATAGATCTAAAACAATTGACTAGTAAAAAAAATATAAGAAATTTTAGACAGAAGTAAAACATGGTTTTTCATTTTTCTTTTTACTATTTTTTAATCTCTTTTTGGTTTATTTAATTTATTAGTTAGTTAAGACTATAAAAAATTAATGTTACGGGTAAAAATGTATAAAAATTATTTAATTATCTCACACTTTAATTATTTATGGAATCAATGTTATAAAGACTAATTTAGCATTTTTCTTCCAAAAAAAATGTTCATTATTCATTGTTGAAAAAAGTGAAATAGTTGAACTAATAAGGATTTGTTTTGTAACGAGTTTTGTTTTTAAATTTTATTTTGTTGTGTTTAAAACTAGTTTATGTTTTCTAATTAATTTTTAAAAAAATAAAACTAAAACCCAATTGGTATAAAAGTTTAATTTTCTTGTTTCATTTCATCTTAATTCATAACAAAAACTTGCAATTTTGTTTTCAGAATTTTTTTAAGGTTAAAAAGAATAAAAAATGTGTAAAATAGAATTGAATTCTAAGTTAATTTTAAACTTAAAAATATAATTAATTATTAAAGTGATATAAAAATTGTAACTGACAAAATAATGAAAATTCATTATACACGTACGTCCCTTGGGATATCTGAATAAAAACTCGCAATAACCAATGCCAAAAATTAATGTTGCAAGGAATTTTGTTCATAGAACTAATAAAACGAAACAATAGTATTGGCTGCAAAATTCGTTGACAATGTAAACAATAATAAACAAGCAAATTAAGGCAAAGCTTGATTCAGTTTCAAAGAACGGAAGTCCTGGCTGCATAGCCAAAACTCCCCCTTGCCAAGTTATAACGGCGTTTTTTGTACACCATCCCACCAAATCCCAACAGCCCTGCCCCTATCAGCACTCCTATAACTATCCCTGCCTTTTGTCCTCCATTTAATCCCCCACCTCCTGAAGATCCACTTTTGCTCTTTAGTCCTGCTTGTGGATTATTAGGCTTCGGCATGGTTGGTGGTTCGATTGGCGGCACGGTTGGTGGATCAATTGGTGGCTTGGTTGGCGGAACAGCTGGCCCCGATGGTGCTTTAGAAGGCTCAGAAGCTGGTGGTTTTGGTGATGCAGGTCCTAGTGAAGGCTGTATATTTGGACCAGCTGGTTGCTTTGCTGGTCCAACACTAGACACCGGTGCTCCACCAGTTGTGGTCATTTTATCCATGTAAAGAAGCATCATTGATGCTATCAGAAAAGTGTAATAGCATTGTTTTAGTTGTGTTGCCATTAGAGTTAGGTAACAAGAATGAAACTATCAAGAGCCTAATTGTAATGTAAATGGAGTTTTAATATGCAAATAAGTGGACTTTTGAAGAGCTTTAGAATTTAACTATATGTTAACAACCTTTGGGGAGTCAGAATAGTTGAATTGTACTAAGTGGCGATAAAACCCATTGTTTGTGTTTCTTCTGTCCTGACATATACCAAAGTTTACTTGTTTTTTTGTTTCTTTCTGCTCAAATAATTTCTATAACATTGTTTTTCTTTTTTTAATAAACATTTCTAAAACATAGTTTAATACGCCTAAATATACATCATATTATTAAATATCAATATATATATGTATTGCCGGCCTCCTCAGTGTGTACATTATACACTTATTTATAGTTTTAACAAAATATTACATAATTTTTTACACTTATTTATCTCAATGGTTAAGATATTGGGAACAAAAAATGTCGAGAATTAAGGGTTAGAAAGTATATATAAATTGCTCCTTTAAATTTTTACCATTGAATTTGATGATTTTTAATCAAATGAACTTGTGTTTAGTAGTCTGAAAGAGGGGAAAAATGGAAATACAACATAACACATGCTATAACAGATTCTTTACTGCTTCATAAACCATATTTGCATAAAAATAATTGGCTACAATTTTTCAATTTCCTCTGTTGTGGGTCATAATTAAACTCTATTGACATCCTTGACTTGTTCACCTTTGTGTTGTAGGAACAGTACCATTCAGTTCCTTCTTAATCAGCTGCAAGATATCAGAGACCTACAATATATATATATATATATATATATGAAACACAAACAGAGAATGTTAGACTGAAATTAACAAGATAATATATAAGAAAGCATTTGTTACCTCAACATACTGTTGCAAAACTGGTGAATAGCGATGCAGTATTGTGTATATCTTTTCAAGAAGGCCTAGAAGTATATCCACTTGATCTCCCAGAAGATCTACCTATGTAACAACACAATACTTACATGTATTGAGAATTTTGCATGCACTTATCTGCATCGTGTATTAATAGTGATGACGGTTTTTAAACTGAGAAAATCGGACAATTATTGTGAGACCTAAAAGAGGTGATAGTACCTCAGTTTCGGCCTTCCTTAGATTCTGACATCTTTTAATAAAAGCCTGTTTGTAAAGTGATTCCTTTTCCCTTAGTGAGAAAATAAGTTTGAGGATTGGATTTAGTTTATGCTCCATTTCTTTCAATCTGTAAAGACAGTTCATAAAGAAAATAAGTTGTATATCAAATTGAAAGCTGAAATGTCTAATTATATGATTCTAGAAACCATAGTTAATTGAAAATTGAAAGTACCTTAAGGTGTTAGTCCTTAATTTTGCTTCTACTTCATGCTCAAAATCCATTATCACATCATAAAATTTCATTATATGTGATACAAAGTCTGTATTTTCTTTTGATTGGAATGAAAAAGAGTCTCTTTCTTCTGCATGACTATTAGAGCCAATTCCTTGGTCTCGAATCTTGTCTTCTGCATCATCTCGCGCATGTTCGCATAAGTGGTTAGCTCGGAGATCTCTCATGTCTACCTGCCACTGCTTGATAGTTTCTTTGAGGAAAACCATACAAACATCTTCTTTGATCAAAAGCTCAGTGCTTTCAACAAACTCTTCAGTAGTTAGCGAGTCATGAAATAAACTATCCATAGTTTTAACATCTTGGTGTTGGACTAGTGATACAGAACTGACAATGTTAGTAATAGTTTTAACAGTCTCATCAAGCACAACCTTATATGTCTCTTCTCTAATGACCATCTCAGTATCATAATCTTCTTTACTTTTATTCAATTCCTCAAACATTTTTCTCAAGAGAAGGGTTTGTACATCCTCTGAAATTTCCCTAAAACTCACACAATCAGCTATCTTCGAATAGTAAGCGAAACGAAAGTTCTTAAAAGTCTCACCAAAAACAATGCAGCATATTTCTTCTCTAGATTGAGCTTCAATACTTTCATTCTCAAACTTGTCATTGCACTGACAAACAACTTCTATGAATAGATGTTTACAAATATCTTCCCATAAAAATCTTTGTAAATCAGAAGTAAATAATTGGTTATAAAGATCATCTAACATACCTGCTACAAGAGTAAAGTAAGTCTTTTCCATAACACTATTCTTCCAATTTGTTTCTTCTAGTTCTTGCTTTAACATTTCCATATTTTTGAATTTATCTTCGTTTACTCCACCACAAGGTACTAGTACCTCGTCTATTTTCTCCAACACATCTAATACAGTATTATTAATCTCCAACTTTTCATCATCAATATACATTGTATCAGAGTTTAAAGACATATTTTCTGATAAAACTTTCTCTCTAAAAAAATCAAAATCATTATCAAAACGATCACCCAATTTAACATTCCAATGAATCAAATTGTTCGATTTCATAATAACTTGTTGAATTCTTGTTTTAATACTAACAGTACCTTTTTCTTTCCTGTTAGAATCATACCCTTTTTCCCTCATAATTTCTCTCCTCAACCAATTGAACAATTCTGCCTCTTCGCTTTTTCGTGGAATAATAGACTCATTACTCTCTATAATCTTAGCAACAGACCATTTTTCCTCCCTCCCAATTCGGTTTAAGGACATTGCAGCCTTTTCATGACTATAAACATCTAACAATTGCTTACCAACTTTGTTATCTGAAATATTAGATTCTTGATTTGTTTGAACAGGGTCAAGACTTTTGATTTGCAACTCATTTTCACAAAGTAAAGATCCGAGTTCATTACGCAAACCTCGAACCTCATTCATCAAACCAAGCCAAAGCTGTCTCAACAAATCAGTAGGAACATGTTTATTTTGTTTCCACAATTTATCTTCAAACATGCCTTGAACATCCTTCATGAAACCTTTAAGACAAACACAGATTGTGTCATTTTCAATTGTCCATCTCCATTGTTGCTCTACAGGCGCAACCTCAGATAAGACAATAGCATCATGCATTTTACCAAAAGCAAGTTTAAAAGTTTTTCTCAATATATCAATGTCAGAACCCATCTCATCAATCTTAACATTGTCAATACCACCTTGATTTTTTTCCCTATTATCATGATCATATTCACATTCAGGTTCTAATTTTTGCCTAATGTTCAAAATATGTTGATCCACTGAATTCTTCAATTCACAAAATCCACCATCTCTCATCTCATCACCACGTACTGGACTACTAACAGGACTGTAACCCTCAATACTCTGACATTTTTTTCTCTCTTCTTTGAACTTGGTGCGCAAAGAAACCAATTCTCTTTCTTTAAGGTCTAATGCTTGTCTTAGTTTCAATTCATTCTCAAATCTCTCCGTTAGCTCTCTATCCTTTTCCCTTAGAGCCATTTCAGAGTCTTTAAGACGTCCTTGAAGACGGTTTCGAATTTCGGATAAATCTGCAATGACCTCTTCATGGCTGCTTTCAAGAATGTCACTGGCTGCTTCTTCTTGAACAAATTTCAAACACCCTTCTAATTGCACAACAGCTAATTCATAAAACTTTGAGATCTCATTTAAACGTTCTAGAATACCTTCTTTGGTCTTCATTTTGTCATGAGCTTTGTCCATTGCACAATGTAGAATCTTCATCATGGTTGAATCATTCATGGAAAGTATTCTAAATTTTCCATTCATCTTCCCAAAATTGGAATTATGATATTACTAATTAACAACTGAAAATACCTAAAAAGTTATCACAGTGTCGGTGAAAATATGTATATAATAAGTAAAATTATCTCTTTCTTTCTTCTTTCAAACCATTTAAACTATAAACGTGGGTGATCTAGCTGACTTATTCTAAGCTCTTATTTCATGTTCCAAGTCTTGTGGCTCTATATCTTCAAGTACAGGTGTGTAAACAAAATTGTGATTTGTGAGGATATTTTTGTCAACAAAAATAAATCATTTATTTAATATATAAATAATCCATGTAAGTGAAAGATGTGTCAAATTTAACACTTAAGGTTTTAGATATTTTAATGTAATTCGAATTTATAATTTAAAATAAAGAATTGATGCGATTATATCGTATAATCGGAAGTTAGAGATTTAAATATAAGAACTTACGGTAAGATAAAAAAAAAAATGATAAATAATACTTTTGCAAATGCTTTAGCAGTAAAGTATGTATTAAAATATATTACGGAATTTTAGGCCGTAACTTACCTCTTTAACTTATTACCGAATTAATTTCATATTTCATACTTAGATGTACACAGTCCAGCAATAAAATTTGGAAGAGTCCTTCGACTTAATGAGTAGATATATGAAGAAGTAGGTGTAGAGTTACTTGCAAACTATAAGAATGAATGGTTTTTTTTTTCTTCCCTCTTTTATAATTTCAAGAAAAGTGATTTATTTGTGTACATTAATCTGAAATTTGAAACTTGATTTGGGGAGGAAATTCGCAATGTCTTACATATTACTAACACGATATAATACAGAAAATATTTAATAAAAATTGATCAATAATAATTATTGGTGAAATTAAAAATCATTTTCAGATAAATATAATTTAATTATTTATTGGTCATTTTAAATTTAATAATATTTAGACCATAAAATTATATAATTTTTTAAACACGTTTTTGGTTTGACATTTTAGAAATGGAAGAAAATAAATCATTTTGACTATTAGTAGAAAAAATGTACCTAGAAAGTTGAAATGTTATTATTTTATTTTTGTTTAAAATCAAGGTAAGTGTTTGAATTTTATAGATGCATGTTAATTATCTAATTTCATTTTATATTTTATTTAGTGATTCTAATGAATTTATGATATAATATTTATTTTATTTAGATTGTAATCTTAAGTTTAAATTTAAACATATTTTATATCTTTTTTTTAATTTTTGTATTCTTATTTATTTTATTTAAGTTTATTATAGACAAATATGATATTTAAGGTATTATTATTTAATTACCATATTTTCTCATTATAATTAAGTAGGATAAGATATGATAAATTTTAAAAATTAATAGATTATTTTTTAAATCTTATAGGTATTATTAACATCACATATTATATTAGATTAATTATTAAGTTTAGGGTTTATTTACAATTAATTATAAAATGAATAAAAATAAAATATTAATAATTAAAAAACATATTTTAAATAAAAATAAAAACATTAACGTATTAATAATATCTTTTTATTAATCGTTAATACTTAAATAAAAAACCTAAACAGTAAATACTAAATTGATTAAATTTAAATTTATTTTAATTTTTAATATATATATATATTTATTTATTTATTATAAAATATATATTTTATAATTAAAATATATATTTTTTATATTATTAGATATAAATAACGAATGAGTCTTTTATTTCTTAATTACCGTTATTGGTTACAATCGAACAGCATCCGGTACTTTAAGACAGGCTTGGCCTTCTGAATTCTGATATTAGTTAGGGGCATTAATTGCACAAGAAAAAAAGGAAAGTAATGCCATGTTAAGAAGAGCCTGGGCCACAACTATGACTAATCTCATCATGAAAATTTCGGATCAGCCCTTTATAGATTAAAGGCCACAAATTGCGGATAACCAACTTTGCTGTTACAAAATGAAACAAATTGCCATTTATATTTTTTCATTTTCTGCCACTTCACTAGTACAAATGATTTCATTTAGAAATGTATCTGCCAAAAGCCCAAAAAGAGACATAAGACGTGATAATATCACAAATGTTTTTTACCAATTTTTCATTTACATTATCTGTCTTAATTATTTTTAAATTTATAAAGATAATTTATTTTTTTAATTAATACTGACACGCCACACGATATAAATTTATATATCATTTGCATTATTCATGCCAACAAGGGGCCAAAAGAAACAGTGTTTCTGTTTAAATTTTTAGGAAGAAATTGAATTGGGAGGCTGAGACTGCCAAACATTTCATGTGCCCATAACTGGATTGAGACATGGGAGTGACAGTTGGGAATTCGGAGGGCTAAAACAAAATTATAAAAGGAAGGATGTGTAGGTTGGCTCAAAGTATCAAAAAGTCACTGTCTAATGCTGTTTTTATAGCTATAGCTAGGTACCCAACAAAATGAAATGATATATGAATTATGAGAAGAATGGAGAAGACTGAAGAGATAAATGAGAAAAGGGCCATTTAGTTTTATGGGGAGGTATGGGGGAACCAAGTTGGGGATATCAGGAATGTGAGTGAGTATGTGACAAAGATTAATCGAGAAAACAGCCAAAAATCATTTCCTTGTTTTTCTGTCCCCATACAAATTTGCTCTTGTCCCAACCGCACTTTTATACAATTTGTGTTTCTGTTTGATCAATGCTACTTCCCATTTTTAACTTTCAAGTTATTGATAAGATTTAATTTACATAGCAAAATCATCTATTTCAAATGATAACAAGATACCATAAATATAAATGCAACAATATAAATCAAATACTCAATAATAGAAGTGTAACTTTATTTTTAATACATTAAAGGTTATCTAGTAATAATATGTATAAAATTTATAATACAAAATTAATAAATAATATACATCAATAAATTCACATATCATACTTGTTATTCATCATCATCCCCACCTCGTAAAATTTAATAGATTAAACCTAACTTTAAAATAAATAAATAAAATAAAAACTAAAATATTATTATTAGAGAATTAGACAACTATCATACCTTTATCCCTGCATCGTAGCTGTAATTCTAAATTATTTATTGCTCGTCATTCTTGCAAAAGCTATTAGGTGTTTTTCGAATATCTTACTTGACATATGTTTTTATTAAGGTAAAATTACACATTAATACTAAATTATTGATAATACATTGATTTAGATTAATAACATGATATATTAGTATTGTTTCGTACTCTACATATAATAGATACACTATTCTAACGATCTAAATTATCTTTGTATATAAGATATCAATCAGTTCGTGTATGACGATCTGAATTAGTTATCTGAATGCATCCTGTAACTAAATAACTCTAAAGCATGATCTCGTAATTTAAGACATGTGACACTTAATCAGTTATAGATGTTAAGATTGGAGGGGGCCTTGGAACAGTTGGAAAAAGCCCAAGACAATCGTTGGTAGCTCTCTCAAAGAGTTCTACGTCCCAATGAGAGGTGTATTATGCTACCTGAGAACAAAAATTTGATTTTGTATATAACTACTAAGTGTATGTACTATAACAACTCAAAATAGAGCATCTACTAATGTAACCTCAACACTTGTCTCTTAGGTGCTATAAATACCTCATTTGTGAGATGAATAAGAAATCTTATCATTATTCACATTTTCAATACCCTTTAGAAACCTTACAATAGTAAATACTTTTCAAACAATTGGCACCCACTGTATGACCTTAAATCTTTATAGTTCATAGTTAGCATTTTAGATATTGTATCTTACACACCCTAAAAATATAGCTCGTGTCATAGGTACATTCAATCAGCTCGATATGGCTAGCTTGCTATCTCATACCGAGCAGACTAATAGTCTCACTCGCCTAACTCTAAAATTCGATTTCAATGATCAGATGCATCTTTTCTCACCAATTATAACATCGTAAGGTGATCAAAAATATGGTCACACACGACCCTTAATTAGTGATGGTGGTCTACCATTACCCCATCATGACACAGTTGGACCAACCATAACAATTTTACAAATTACTAGTTCAGTTAGCTACAGCTTCGAAAGTACATCTCGTGAAAAGAACGCCATGTTAAAGAGTCTCCAAAGATAGATAACAGAGCTACAATAAGCGTTCATTAAGTCTCAAAAGAGATAACAAGAAACTTAGGTCTAGGTTGGTATAAAAGGATTATTCGGAAGCTAAAAGTTTTTTCCATACTTCTAACCCCCTACAATGGGCAATTACCCACCTATGATGGGGGTGTATCACGAGATCCCTACTAACGACAACCTGATGTAACCGAAGAACAACCTCTACCTACAACTCTAACCCCAATCTCATTCCAGGATCTGTGAATATGAACTCGTTAACTCATGAACATTTGACACAAAATACTCCATATCCACTCTCAATATGTTCGGGCTTGGGGAATGTTGCTACAGTGGGATTTTCGACGTCACTTGGTTGTTCAAGCGGTACCGTTAAGAAAAAACTTAGAGACATGAAGGATAAAAATATTGGCAAAAATGGATGATCAATTTAAAGTAAAAAAAAGTCTTACTATTTATAAATGAGGTGAAAGTTGAATGGTTTTCCCATTAAAACAATATTAATACTAGAAATATTCCCTAGATTTCACAAAATCCAAGGGAGTAGGGTAGTTGATGTCAGGTATACCACATGTGAAGAGGTCATTATTAAAATGACCTTAATGACCATGCTTGTTAAGAGTCGTTATATTAGATTTCTTAGTAACAACGACTTAACTATGTGAATGTAACAGTCAAATTATGAAGTATTCCCTTAACTTCTCAAAGTTTAGGGAATATATGAGCTAATGTTTATCACTCTACATGTAACAGGTATACTATCTTAGTGACTTAAAATCACTTTTATATATAAGATTTCAAGCAGCTCATGTATGACAACTTAGATTGGTTAACAATATGCACCCTTCAAACTAACAACCTCTAGAGTACAATCTTATAATTTAAAACAAGCAGCACCGGATCAGTTGTAGATGTCAGGATTATGCGATTGGTAGCCCTCTCAAAGAGCTCTACGTGTAATATGAAACATGATGACAACAACCTAATTTTGGGTGAAAGTACTAAGTGTTTATACTTTGGTAGGTAAAAATAGAGTGTCTACCAATAGATATACTTTTTTCGGTGAGATGAATAAAAAATCTGATTACTATTCATATTTTATACCTCTTTCTATAAACCCTACAACAATAGAATCTCTCTAAACAAGTATAATAATTCTTTTAAAATATAATTACTCGTTATTATTTAAAATAATAATTAATAAAATTAATATATAGCATCACATTTTATTCATGAACCAATATATAAATGGGTTTAAATGTTTACAAGTTATTTAATTTTTTAACTTTAAGATATACATTTAAGATTATATAATTAATTAAAAGGTATGTTTTAATTTTTTTTATCATTTAAGGTATATATATCGAAAATTATTTAACTCTTTAAAAATTCAATTTACTCAAAATAATATTTTTTATGGATAAATTTAAAATAAAAATAAAATAAAATATAAAAAGTAATATATTAAAATTTGACTTTTAAAAAACAAAAAGTAAAAATAAAAAATAAATTAAAATTACTCTTTTTTTAAATGCAGAAGGTAAAAAAATTAAATTTTGAAAAAATAGAAAATGTAAAAATAATAATTATTAAAAACATAAAATTTAAGTTTTTTATTCCAAATACAAATTGAATATATTATTTATTTATTTTATTCTTAATATTTATTCAAAATTTGTTTTTTTAATTTAGAATTTTGTATTTTATTTTTGAAAATTTAAATTTATCTATTAAATTTTTTATTTAAAATAGATTATTTTTTTAAAAAAATTGAATGAGATTAATTATATATATAAAAAGATAAAGGAATAAAATATATATTTTGTAAGAGTTACATACACCTTAATCCTATATAATTCATCCTCTTTGACATTCGTTACCCACCAATAACTTTTGTACAACTAAACACCTCTGTCCTCATATAACATTTCATTGGTCCATTGTACTTATCATTCGTCAGCACATATCACTGTGGAGCCCACTAATAAAATTTAACTCTAATCCAAAACTTGAATTAAGATTTGAAAAATCAGAAACAAAATAGAAATTTTAAAAAATAATACTTTTAAAATTTAAAATAATAAAAATAATACATAATAATTTTAATTTTAATTTAATATTAACTGATCAAAATAATTATAATTTTATTTCAATATATATAATATTAAATAATAAATTAAACTTATTTTTAATAATAAAGTATAAAACATCATTTTTATATCTACAAGTTTTAATACTGTAATACGTTTTTCTCTCTCTTAAGATTTTTGAAGAACGAGTCAAGGTAACCGTGTCTCCATTCTCTCACGGATGAGAACGGCACTGGGACCCACGCATTACGACAAAGGCGCGAAATCAATCAAAAAAGTAAAAAATTGAAAATTAGAAAAAGTAAGAACTTGTGACTTTATCTTTTGCGAAATTTGACCGTTGATGGCGGCAAAATAGTAAGAGGCCTAGGTTCAATCGTTGGATGAAAATGAAACCAAGACTTAAAATCAGTATCAACCGTCGATGAATTCGTGTGCACTCAGCAGTCATCACCCATGTTTATATAAACAACTTATAAAATTTTGTAAGTTTATATAAAGAGGGACCATAGAAACAAAGATGGCCCTGCAACATCTGTGCTTTTGACTGTTCTGTTTCTTCTGTTTTTTTTGTTTGTTTGTAATTTTGTTCTCCATTCCCTCTGTTTCTTCTACTGCTGATTCTTGTTTTCACTGTCTACTAGCTCTTTTGCTTGCTCTGTTGAATCCAAGCAAAACAAGATAATAGTTCTTGGTTCAAAGTGAGTTTGTAGTGTTCAGAATAAGAAGAATTTTCCGATGATGATTGGAGAAGTATAGAAGTAGTTGATGGGGGACGTCAGTAAGTATAATACAATCACCCTAATATAAAACATTAACTAGTTATTCAACTTTTTTTTTCCTTGAAGATGATAAATAATTTTTTAAATATATATATATATATATACGTAAGAATTAAAACTTAACGCATAAGAGATTATGGAAGTGATTCGAGTGAACTTAAAGGTTTATTTATATTAAACTTCTTTTTGTCTGATAGAAATTTTATTACCAGGAAGCTTTGGATAATTTTATTCTTACCCCAAGTTGAACAAGAAATCTACTAGAAATGCAAGAGCCAAGTATCGACACCGATAAACTCAGTTACGAGATATTTTCAATTTTGGAGAGCAAGTTCCTGTTTGGTTACGATGATCAGAAACTTTGGGTTCCCAAACAGATAACTCCGCCAACCGTAGAGCTCAATCCCGAAGCTCCGATCCAACCTCTAGTCACCGATAATGGATTATCGGCAATCAAGAACCAGAGAGGCAAAATTTGTATACTCAGCATCGACGGTGGAGGCATGCGTGGAATTCTCTCGGGTAAGGCATTAGCTTACCTTGAACACGCGCTCAAGGTCAAATCGGGCAATCCCGATGCCCGCATCGCAGATTACTTCGACGTTGCTACCGGAGCCGGCATCGGAGGCATTTTCACGGGAATGCTTTTCGGGACCAAAGACCAACGGCGGCCAATTTTCAAAGCCGAGGATACATGGAAATTTTTGGCCGAGCAAGGCAATAAATTTTACCGTCCCAACTCAAACACTGAAAACATATTACGGCGGTTCGTCAAAGCCCGTTCAAGGTTCACCGGTTCAACCACAGCTGGTCTAGAGAGAGCAATGAAAGATGCTTTTACCGATAATGGGCGGAGTTTAACGTTGAAAGACACGATAAAGCCGGTTCTGGTACCGTGTTATGACTTGTCAAGTACGGCGCCGTTTTTGTTCTCAAGAGCGGACGCATTAGAAACGGACAGTTATGACTTCCGTTTGTGGGAGGTATGTAGGGCCACGTCAGCCGAACCGGGTTTATTCGAACCGGTTCAAATGAGATCAGTGGATAATAAAACTCGGTGTTTGGCCGTAGATGGAGGGTTGGCGATGAGTAGTCCGGCGGTGGCGGCAATAACACACGTGTTACACAACAAGCAAGAGTTTCCATTCGTGCGAGGCATAGAGGATTTGTTGGTGTTGTCGATAGGAACGGGACAATTTGTGGAAGGGAGCTACGAGTATGAGAAGGTGAAGAAGTGGAAGCCCAAGGAATGGGCTCGGTCCACGGCTCGAATCGCCAGTAACGGTTCAGCTGACTTGGTAGACCAGTCTTTGGCTATGGCTTTTGGTAAAGGCCGGAGCAGTAATTACGTTCGCATTCAGGTACTATTCTACGCTGCATTTAATTCCCACTCTCTCTTTTTCAGTGTTTTGTTCTTTTCTTAATTTTTTTAAAAAAATAAAAATAAAGATAAGTACACGTTAATGTATGGTAATTATAAATGCATGTGGTTAAATAGTTTATTGAATTAATACCATACATGCTATTAACATAGTGTTCTAAATGTTGTTTTATAAGATTTTATTTTTTGAGTTTTGAACAACAGGTTTAAGTGTATCAAATACAAAGAATAGTTGAAAACGTGTTAAAAAATTTGAGTCTAACTTAATATTCTAAATTTAGATGTTGTAAGTTGAACCCAAATATCCCAAATAAGATACTGATTACGTCATTAATTTTGATACCATATCAATGAACTTAACTTAATTTAACTAAATAAAATTTTATAGAGTTAAAAAGTTTTTTATATTTATAAGATATTCTTTTATCATAAAAATTGTTCCATGTGAAACTTTAAAAACCTTAATAAAATGAGTTTGCCTACATGCAATTAAATGCCAGAGAAAGTAGGGTTAGAAAACCCTTGATAGAATTTAGTTATCCTTTGCATTGGAACCTAATGAAGTGCAATGGGCAATTTGGAGCAAATGGGGATCTGTGCCTGTGTTGTGTTTGGGCTGGTTTTGGTCTTTGTATTGCAGGCGACGGTTGGGTTTTGAAGTTTATCAGTTATATTTTTATTTCTATAAATTATGTGATAATTTATAAAAATATTTAAAATATTTATTTTGTTATAAAAACATAATAGTATATTTTTAAATTTATAATTATATTAATAACATATATAATAACACAATTATTTTCAAAATTAGATATGTTTTAGATATTTTTCTAAATTTTTTTTATACATGTCATTAAAATTTTCAAATTACAAGCAAATGAAATTTTAGCACGTGAAATTGGGACCTACAAAAGCATTTTGGTTGGTTGAGCGCAGGTTAGCCGTTAAGGAATTAAGACTACTCGTGTCTACTTGCCTAACTAGGCACGTTGACGAATTGTCCTAGAAAGGTTCTTTTGGCTTTTCAATATATTGGGTGCCACACTTTGTTATGCAATTCTGTTCACCTATTTCTACTAATATCTTTGTTGTTTTGTCCATAAAAACCATCTCTCACACAATATTTTTTTTTAAATAGACAAGAACTTAAACTTAAACTAAAATTTTTAATCAATTTTATTTAAAAAAAATATATTAACTCCATTTTATAAAACATAACTATTATAAACATAAAAAAAAATATTAACATTTTATAAATTTATAATTAATTTTAAATACATAATTTTTTTTATCATATCATATATTAAAAAATTTATTTTACAATAAAATAAATATAAATTTATACATATATTGAAATTGATATGCTAAATATTTTAATAATTCATAAATAATATAATATATTATTATTATTATTAAATATAATTATAATTATATTTAAAAAATAATTATAATATTAATTATAATTATGTTATAAAAATAATATTCATAAAATAATTAAATTATTAAAAAAAATTATGAATACTTTGTATCCAATTTTTTACTGGATACAATACGAATATAGAACATTATATCACAAATTTTGTGAGAAAATATTATATAATATAATATTATTATAATTATTTTTATTATTAATATAATAAAATATATAAATAATATTGAATTAATTATATTTTAATATTTAAATATAATTATTGTTAATAAATATTTGTTATCTTACTTGTAATTAAAATTATAATAATATTACAGATATTTGTTACAATGTAATCTATTTTTTAATTTTTTTAATCTTAAATAATTTATTTTTTTAAAATGTTAATAATTTTTCATAAAAAATATTGTAATTATTTAGTAAAGTTTTTAATAATTTAAAATTTTATAATAATTTTTTATAAGTTATTTGTTATAAGTTATTTGGGGACTATTGTTGCTACAAGTGGTCTCCATTTGCTAAAAAAACTTATGATTGGTAGGGATAACTTTACAATACAATACCTAGGCTGGTTATGGTGTACTTGGTTTGGTGTCCATGTACTAAGACTCGAGACTCTAATTTTGCTATTATAGTGTATGTTATTATGTCATGCTCTTTAACGTGGTTGTTATAGTTTGAAGTTTCCATTAATTTTGGCAAATCTTTTTCTCACCCGGCTGTTTAGCAAACAGGTTACTATCATAGACAACAATACATTTTGTCGTCCCTTGTACCTTGTCTCAACGCGAGTGGCGCAAATTGTGGCGTGACACTGATAAATTCATTTGTTAGTCTCCAATCTAACCCCATATTGCTTAATGGGTTGGTTCGATAGTAATTTTCAGTCATTTAGTAGATGATTCCAAATAGTTATGAACTATGAACATTCCAAATTTTTTAGTATGAGCAATCTTGGTTGTTTTGTATTATTGGAAGTTTATCTAATCAAATTGTGGTATGTCAGGCAAATGGGTCAAGTTTGGGTAGGTATAGAGAGAATGTAGATACGGACCCAAGTCCGAGTAATGTGAAAATGTTGGTTGAATTAGCAGAGGATATGCTAAAACAAAAGAACGTTGAATCAGTGCTTTTTGGAGGTAAGAGGATTGGAGAAGAGAGCAATTTCGAGAAGCTAGATTGGTTTGCAGGGGAATTGGTGCTGGAGCATCAAAGGAGGAGTTTCAGGATAGCTCCCACCGTTGCTTTCAAGCAAGCTACTACTACTCACGTCACACAAGAAGCTAGCTAGGATTATCTTCTACACAAGTAAAAGGCAAGTTTTCTATTCATTGTTTACCTCCTACTCCTAGCAACTAAAACATTATACATTTCTTTGTGTATGTCCTGTGTCTAATTTTTAAACAATACTAATGTATAAGCTTTGTATATTACGAGTTCCCTAAATAGACTCGACAAAGGACCACATAAGTTTTGTATTAAAGAAGGGAAGTACTGACTCCGTAGCATCATCCATTTCTATGTGGGTCAACTTATTAAAGTCCTCTTAAATGATCATTCCAAATGGCACTAAACTGCATAACATATAGCTTTCCGCATTTAAGTTGAATTACAATACCAATAACGAAAGATATCAATCTGTTATGGCATCGCGATACACATCTATTCTTTCATAGTATCAAGGATTAGCAAAAAATTCCATCATCCGATGAAACTAACAAATACAAACCAATACATTAAGTTTTGAGTAGCTTTGAATATTGGATTGGATTGAAAAGTTCTCGATCTCTTAAGATATAAAAGTTTAATTGGTTATATTTTTTTATCATTTATTATAATTTGATTTGAATCAATTCAAATTAAATTATGTTTATATTTATACATATCACTTTTTAAAGATTTTTATCACTTTTTATTATTGTATTATTTCTTTCCATTTATTTAACTAATAAAATCTTTATAATATATTAATATCATTGAGTTTCCTTTGTATTTTTAACTTAATTTATGTTCGTTTGTAACATTATTAAATTATAATATTTGCATTATTAACATGATATTTATGATTTTAACTAAATAATTATATATTAATAGTTGATAAAATTAAATTGTAATAAAAAATCCCAAAAAGACATTAAAAATATTATAGATTGAATTGATTTGATACAATGTGTTTAATTAATAAGCTGTACTACTCATTTAATTTTTTATTAAATTTATTTAAATTATTTTAAACATTTAGATTATATTTGATAATTTTTTTAATTTTTAATTTTTAATTCTTAAGTTTTAGAAATAAATTTTCAATTTCAAAATATTTTGGGTAAAAACTGTTGAATTCAACAAACACTTCATCGACGTCAAACGTTTTTTTTCCAATATACACGACGCTTATCAAGTAGTTGTAAACCATGTAATTCAATCATGTTGGTTGTTGAAATAGTAATTGATATTTATCTATATAAACAAATGTATATATACGATACAAATTAAGAAAATATATGAAGGAAAACGTTTATTTCTTCTTCTGATTATTTCTTCAAACATTGATTTCTTCTCGTGAAAAAACAATTCTCATTCAAACACCCGTACAAATATTAATTACAAACATCATTTTTGAAACAGTATTTGTCCCACCTAATTTTACCAGATTACTCTAAACACAATTTTGAACATTTTGGTAAAAATAGAGTAGAAGAAATGCTACCCACGCATTCCCACGTGTCGTCTAGAGGTTGAAGATGATGACGTGTCATTCGGCTCGGTTCGGCTCAGGTTGGTTTAGCCAACAGTTCGATTGAACTTGATTTTCTCGGTTTTTCACAGTTTTTTATTTTTGGCCGGTTCGGTCCATTTTAAAGGTCTGAACCCAGTTTTTTTTCTGGTTTTGGATTTCTAAAACCGGTTTGGTTCATTTTTTCAAGTTTTTAAACCGGTTTTGTGGTTTTTTTTATCCGATTTAGTATAAAAATATATTAAAAAAAATAGCAAAAAAAAAAAACACAAACAAATTTAGTCCTAAAATTATTACACCATTTTTTCTAGTTTGGTTACCATAATATCATGATAGAGGGTATAATTTCATTACCTATGGAGCAATCAAATCCAGTTGTTGTACTATCTGTTAAGTCTAAAGGTGTTTTTAATATTGACATTGTTCTTATTGAGACTAATTATGATGTTTGGTCTCAAATAATAGAAATGCATATTGCAGAGAGAGAAAAACTCTCTTATATTCATGACAAAAATTTGCAACCAGAAAAAACATCAAACAATTATAACAAGTGGTATGTAGAAAATCAAAAAGTGAAGAGATGGATACTTATATCAATGAGTCCAGAAATCATGAAGCGATATTTACGCATACCTACTGCTCTTGAAATTTGGGGTGCTTTGGCAAAAGCATTCTATGATGGAAGTGACGAATTACAGGTATTTATCTTAAACCAAAAAGCCTTTACTTTCAGACAAAATGGAAAATCACTTTCAGAGTATTATGGAGAGTTGACTAAAATTTTCCAAGAGCTAGATCATCGTGATAAGGTGGTCATGAAAGACCCCCACGATCTAATCTCATATCAAGAGTCTGTTGAAAGACTAAGGATGCATATTTTCCTTGCTGGATTGGATGATGATTTTGAGCAGGTTCGTGGAGAAATTTTGCGAAAATAAACTATCCCAGATTTAAAAGGTTGTTATTCCTTGATTCGACGGGAGGTAGTACGTCGAATCTCATTGAGGGAAAAATCTAGAGATGTTGACGCTTCCGCCATGATATCTAAAAATCGTTCTTTTTCCAATCAGTAAGAACGAAAGGTGACTGATAAATCATCATTTAAATGTACCCATTGTCATCAAAAGGGTCATACAACCGTGACTCTCGAAAGAAAAATCCACGACAGATGTCTACTGCCACCATTGGTGAAACAACAAAGGATCATGTTGCAACCTCCTCAGCACATGTTGGTAAGATGCTTAAAGTTTTTTCTCCTATTTTTAATAATACATGGATAATTGATTCAGGTGCAACTGATCATATGACATTCGACTCTAGACAAATCTCAAAACCATCCTCACACAAAACTGTTTGCACTGCCAATGGTAACACAACCCCAGTCATTGGGGAAAGATCTTTGTCTCTCACTAGTACTTTGAATTTAGACTCAGTACTAGTTGTTCCCTTTTTAGAGTATAACCTTATATCTATTTCTCAAATAACCACTGTTTTATCTTGTTTTGTTATTTTTTGGCCTGACTTTTGTGTGTTCAAGGACATTCAAACAAAGCAAACGATTGGTCGTGGTGTTAGGCAAGGAAACCTGTATTATTTGAACTTGGATTCAACAAATCATGCATTGGTAGCAACTGGATCTAACAAGGATGAATCAAATATATGGCTATGACATAGGAGATTGGGTCATGCTTCTTTTGGATATTTAAAGAAATTATTTCCAAGTTTATTTTTGAGCTTAGATCTTTCTACTTTATTTTCCTCATTTCTTGTAACCTTGAATAAAAGTACATTTCTGTTTATGGTTATACATTCTGATGTATAAGGTCCTTCCAAAGTCTCTACATTGGGAAGATCACGTTGGTTTGTTACATTTATTGATGATTTTAGTAGAATGACTTGGGTCTGTTTAATGACATCTAAAAATGAGGTAAACGTCTTGTTTAGAAAATTTCATAAAATGGTTCATACTCAATATAAAACACAGATTCAAGTTCTAAGAAGTGACAATGGAGGAGAATATAAAAGTTCTAAGCTTCAAGAATATCTTCAATCAGAAGGCATTATTCATAAAACTACTTGTGTTGATATACCTCAACAAAATGGAGTTGTAAAAAAAAAATCGACACTTGTTGGAAGTTGTCCGTGCCTCATTAATCAAAGCTAATATGTCATTATTTTATTGGGGAGAAGCAATTACTTCTGCTGCATATTTAATCAATCGGGTACCTTCTAGTCCCATTAACTTCCAAACACCACTACAAGCCATCACTGAAGTAATTGTTGCACCAAATGTTCCCAATTTACCTCTTCATGTCTTTGGTTGTGTGGCATTTGTACACCTACATAAACAACAACGTAGCAAGTTGGATCCACGAGCAATATGTTGTGTTTTTATGGGATATGTCATACAAAAAAAGGGTATCGGTGTTATTATCCTCCTACAAAACAAATGATTACTACTATGGATGTTATTTTCATGAAGATACAATGTATTTTTCCTCGACACCTGAATTTCAGGGGGAGTACAACCATGCTGAAATTCAGACCCTTACATATAAATTGTTTTCTTACGAAGAAAGACAAATTATATGTGAGGAAAATGCAAATAACTTGAATTCAGATGGTAATAACTCTCAATATAGAAAAGACTCAAGGGAAATGGAATCAAGTCCTCATCAACTTCAAGATCATCAAGCAAGTTCCTTACTACCACTAAGTGAGTACGAGTTTCCTTCTCCACAAGCTGTTGATATACCTAACCAATCGTTTGCAGAGGATGTTCCAACTATTGAACCAGCCAGGAAAATATTTCCATCAGGTCCTAACAGAGGTATTCCTAAAGCCATGTATGAACCTGAGATTTCCAATAAAGTCAAATATCCCATGAGTAACTATATGTCTAAACATCGTTTGTCAAAATCAAACGTATCATTTGTGAATCAATTATCTGCTGTATCTATTCCTAACAGTGTGTAGGAAACTTTAGCTGACCAAAAATGGAAAGATGCTATGAATGAAGAACTAAGATCTTTAGAAATAAATAGAACTTGGGAGCTTATCGATCGACAACCAACAAAGAAAATTGTTGGATGTCGATAGATTTTTTCAGTAAAGTATCAAGCAGATGGTATGATTGAACGCTATAAAGCAAGATTGGTGGCAAAAGGATACACTCAAACATATGTGATTGACTATACAGAAACATTTGCACCTGTGGCCAAAATTAACACTGTTCGAGTCTTGGTATCTCTAGTTGCAAATTTAGTTTGGCCATTATATCAATTTGATGTAAAAAATGCCTTTCTACATGGAGATTTAATTGAAAAAGTCTACATGGATTACCACCGGGAATCAAGAAATCCACAATCCATGATGAAAATGTGTGCAAATTAAAAAAATCACTATATGGATTGAAACAATCCCCAAGAGCATGGTTTGGCAGGTTCACAAGGTCAATGAAGCATTTGGCTACAAGCAAAGCAATTCAGATCATACTTTATTTCTAAAAAAGAGGTATGGTAAGATCAATGCACTTATTGTATATGTTGATGATATGATAGTAACAGGAAATGATCTTGAAGAAAGGAAAGCGCTACAAACTTATTTGTCCAAAGAATTTGAAATGAAAGACCTTGGTTCCTTAAAATATTTTCTTGGGATTGAGGTTTCTCGATCAACAGAAGGAATCTTCTTATCTCAAAGAAAGCATGTCTTAGATTTATTAAAAGAAACCAATATGTCGGCATGTCAACCAACTAATATACCAGTAGAGGAAGGATTAAAGTTATGTATCAAGTTCCAACAAATAAAGAAAGATACCAAAGGCTTGTTGGAAGGTTGATGTATTTGGCACACACAAGACCAGACCTTGCCTATGCTTTAAGTATTGTCAGCCAATTTATGCATAATCCTGGAGAATAACATATGAATGCAGTTATTCGTATTTTGAGATATTTAAAGTCTGCTATTGGAAAAGGAGTATTGTTCACTAAAAACTCAGAGTTTTTTTAGAATTGAAGTATATACTTATGCTGATTGGGTTGGATCAATAAATGATAGACGATCTACATCAGGCTACTTCACTTTTGTAGGAGGAAACCTTGTAACATGGAGACAGCAACACAATTCAACAAACACTGCACCGACGCCAAACGTTTTTTTTCCAATATACACGACGCCTACCAAGCAACTGTAAACCATGTAATTCAATCATGTTGGTTGTTGAAATAGTAATTGATATTTGTCTATATAAACAAATCTACATATCCGATACAAATTAAGAAAATATGCGAAGGAAAACGTTTATTTCTTCTTCTGATTATTTCTTCAAAAACTAAAGTTATTTCACTACTACAAAAAGGGGCATTAAAGTCGGTTCGCTGAACCGACTTTAAATTAAATGACTTAAAGTTTAAAGTATGTTCACGCGATGAACTGACTTTACGTTTAAAGTCGGTTCACGCGATGAACAGACTTTAATTTTTTTTTTAAAAAAAAATTATTCATTTTCAACCTGTATTCGAGCAGAAAAAAAACCAAAATTAGTTTAGCAAATAATTCAAATAATACAAATATTTGAAAAATAAAATATTAATTAATAACCAAAAAATTACCATGGTTTTGTTCTATTTTATTCAAGATCGTCATATTCTTCTCCTTATGTTATAATACAAACCTACATATATAATACAAAAATCTATACACATAAATAATAACACATAATAACAGAAAAAAATATGAATAATAGGGGATCTAAAAGATTAGTTAGAGAGGAAGCAAACTCACTAACCGATGTTGAAAATGGTAGTCGTAGGTGGTTGGAAAATGAGAAAGAGTGAAGGAGAAGTGAATGAGGAGGTTTTCGGTTTTTTAGAGTTCTGCAACGCTGAAAATAGTTTTTATCTGGAAAGAAAGAAGAGAAAAGATTTATCCACGTGTGTAGCGTCGGTTGACGTATCGAACCGACGCTATGTTACGTGGATAGTGTCGGCTCCAGGTGTCAATCGACGCTATGCTACGTGGATAGCGTCAGTTCTAGGTGTCGGTTCACCACATCAACCGACGCTACGTCCTACGTGGATAGCGTCGGTTCGACACCGAACCGACTTTAAACCAATTTAAAGTCGTTTTTTTTTCAAAAACAAACTTTACGTATTGACTTAAATACCCATTTTTGTAGTAGTGTTTATAGTTTTAATTTTGAAATGTAGAAATCACAAATAGTAAAAGAAAATATTTTTTAGTAAAATAACATAATTTTCTATAAAAAAATTGAAATCATAAATAGTAATTTTTTTAAAAAATTAGATTTGTAAATTTTTTTAATGATATATGAAATGATTCATAATATTTTGTGAATTACTAAAATTTATATTTCAAAAATGAATAAAAATTTCTATTGATTTTGAACAATTATTAAAAAATAAGTATACTTTTTATTAAAAACTTAAAATCAAAAACTTTAAAATTTATTAGAAACTAAACTTTTAAAATTTCTAATTTGAAATAATTTATAAAATTTTGTGAATTAAAATAATTTATATTTTAAAAATGAGAAAAAAAATATTCTTTTAAATATGAACAATTATTAGTAAAACTTAAAATCATAAACTTTAAAACTTTAAAATTAGCATAATTTTTTTAAAAACTTAAAATTTTAAAATGTAATATTTGTTATAAAATAAATTATTTGATATTTTAATGATATATAGATTGAATTATAAATAAATTAATAAATTTTTTTTAATCTAAGTTATACTGTCTATATTTTTAAAGTTATAATTTATGTAATTAATTCAAAGAAAACAAACATTTTGTCGTACTTTTGACCAAGTAAACGAGGGAATTGACAGTAGATGTGCATGTGAATCCAGATCCTGCCTTTATCAGCCTGCCGACTCTTCCTTATTTATTCTACTTGGACATTTCAATCATTTAATAAATACTAAAGATAAACACAATGACTATTTGTATCAATTTTTTTTTAAATTAATAAAAATAATATCTTTAAAATTTATAATTATAAAAATAATATATTATATATATATATATATTTTAATATATTATATTATTTTAAATATTATGAAATTAAAATTAGTTTAATGTTATTGAAATGTTTTTTTATTAATTTTTAATTATTATATTCGATGAATCAATTAATTATTATTATTTAATCCTGAATTTTTTTGTAAACTTCGAATAAATATGGAGGAGCATTCCTTTCTTGTCAACTTCCAATATTGCTAGTTTTCCTCTTTTTCCTTGGCAACTTTAGATGCTATGCTTTATGCTTGACTTTAAAAATTGAGTAATGCTGGGTATCATTAATCATATCTTAAATGAATATTGAAATGTATTCCTATTTATTTTGTAAAGTTATAATTTATAAAAATATACAATATATAATAAATTTTAATAATTATTTATTATATAAATTATGATAAGATCGTTATATTAAATACTAGTGCTAAATATTATTTTCCTAAGAATTCGAAACACGTAGCATTCTCATCTCCACACACGTGGGGACAAATTAGTCACGTAAAATAGAAATGATCCCGCTCCCGTTTTACCAGCTTCACCCTTTATCCCACGTTTGGTTGGAGGGAATGGAATGAAATCAGAATTGATTCCTTTCATTTTGTGTGTTTGGTTGGGCGGAATAGAGGGTGGAATGGAATCTGATTACTAAAAGATAAGGAATCACAATTCTTTCTCACACCTTTGGTAATCATTATTCCATTCCCATCTAAACTTTTTTTTTCCAATTTTATCTTCACCTAAAATATAACCTTAAATTCAAATCTCAAATTCTCAAACCCAAAATTTCTAAACCATAAACCCAAAATTTCAAAACCCTAAATCCAAAATTCTCAAACCCAAAATTCCAAAACCCTAAACCCTAAACCCAAAATTTCAAAACCCTAAATCCAAAATTTCAAAACCCTAAATCCAAATCTTAAAATCCTAAAACCTTAAACACTAAACCTCAAATCCCTAAACCCTAAACCCTAAAACCCTAAACCTTAAAACATAAATCCCAAAACAATAAAACATAAATTCCAAATCCCTAAACCCTAAATCCCTAAACCATAAACCCCAAATCCCAAATCCCAAAACCCTAAACCCTAAACCCCCAATTCCAAATCCTAAAACCCTAAACCCCAAATCCCTAAACCCTAAACCCCAAATTCCAAATCCTAAAACCCTAAATCCCAAATCTCCAAATCTCTAAACCCTAAACCCCCAATTCCAAATCCTAAAACCCTAAACCCCAAATCCCTAAACCCTAAACCCCAAATTCTAAATCCTAAAACCCTAAATCCCAAATCTCCAAATCTCTAAACCCTAAACCCTAAACCTTAAAACATAAATCCCAAAACCCAAAACCCAAAACCCTAAAACATAAATCCCAAAACCTTAAACCCCAAATTCCAAATCCTAAAACCATAAACCCTAAACCTTAAACCTTAAAACCCTAAATCCAAAATTCTAAAACCCTAAACTATTTTTATAAAAATAATAATTTTAACCCTAAACCTTAACCTACAAATATAACCCAAATCCTAAATCCCTAAACCCTAAATCACACATCTCAAACCTTAAAACCCTAAACCCTATTTAGAAAAATAATAATCTTAATAATATATTTCTTTTTAATTAAGTAATACTTATTTAGAAAAATAATGATTTCAATAATATATTTTGTTTTACGAAAAAATAGTAATTAAATGACATTATTTGAACTTTACAGCATGTAGGGGTATTAAGGCCATTTACAGCAGTGTCAAACCAAACACTATAATCCTGATTCTGAGCTTGATTTAAGTGGTCAAACCAAATAAAATTGTTTCCTTTCCATTCCATTCCATTACGATTCCGATTCCATTCCATTCCACGAACCAAACGCCACCTTAAGGATTTCATTTTAATAGGGGATAATTTAAAACTGTATTTATGTGTTAAAATTTAACTATTATTTTAAGAAAATAACCTTAATTAATAATATTTACAGTAAAATAATTATTATAATATTAAAATTATGATTAATTGAAATTAAATATATATTATTATTATTATTATTATATATATAATTAAATGAAAAAATATAATTTTAATAATAAAATACATAATATTTTCTATAATTAAATTAAATTTTATTTGTATTTACTTTATATTTTTTATTTTACTTAAAAATATTTGTTAAATAATTAAAAAATAAAAATTAATATTAATATTTTAAATAATATAATTAAATTAAATTAAATATATTTTTAAATAATTATTAAAAATAAAAAACACTTATAATAAATAATTATTAATTAAACATAATTAAAAATAATACAAAATAATTATAATTATTAATAACCATTACTAGCAGGGAACATCCATAACCCTCCTGATCTCACAAGCCATACCAGAAAATGAAAACAAATTATCCCACTCTGTGATTTATATTAATTACCCTAGTATCAACAGCCAATCATTTATTAATCGGTATTTTATCCCCTTTTTAAATGAAGGCATAAATTAAGGTAAAGTATTAATGAGATTTATAATATGATTTATTAATTTTTAAAATTTATTTTATTTTATTTTATATAATATTTAATCAGATAAGATATTAATAAAATAATATTATTTAGATGTTTCATTTATTTTTAATGGATTTAAATAAAACAAGTAAGAATATAAAAAATATAAAAAATATGATACATAATTATTTATAATATAAGTTTAATAAAAAAAATGATACAATATATGTTTAAAATAGAATTCTAATTTAAATAAAATAAAATGAGATGAGTTGATATTTAAATAAAATATGATAATATTGTACTATAAATTTATTAAAAATATTAAATAAAATATAAGATGAGATTATTAATACATTATTTATGTTTATATTTATATTACGAAGTTAGCTCATATTTGATTTACAATAGTGAGAATAGTATTAAGAAGTAATTAAGTTACTTTTATGTTTAATTTAATTATTAATTTGAAACGCAATGCAAAAAGTTTCATTGGTGGCATGGGTAAACTAATTCTTCAGGCCCTCTGAAAAAAAAATTCTGTTCTTTTTTTACATCTCGGTATTATTATTTATGACCATTTAAAAATAAAAAAATAAATTTTTTCTAATTTTACTCTATTGATAATTTTATTTTCAATTTTATTCTTATTTTAATTATGCCCAAATTAATTATTCTTTTTAGAGCATTTGTATATCATATATTTATAACAAATACTATGAAAATATTTATTGACATATTGGATATGATTTTGTGAGTCAGCTATAACACATTATTTAAAATTATTACAATTTTTTGATATTTTGAAGTTTTAATAGCAAATTATTTTCTTGAAATACAGGGAAAAGAGGCAAAATAATAATAATAAAAGTTACTTAGAAGGATTTGATTTAGTAAGTGAAGATAAGAGGAGAAGTGAGGAGAGAATTAAGAAAGGGTGTGATATCGTACGCTTTTTATAATATTAAGAAGATTAATTCAATCCTTTTATTATTTTTATAATTTTTTAATTTTAAAAAAGTGATAACATAATAACAAATGATTATTTTTTTTTCTCATATTTTTTTAATTGTTATATATTATTTTTAATAATAAATAATTATTATTACAAAATTGTTATAAAAATTAAATATTTATCACCTTTTTATAATAAAAAATTAAACTGTTAAAAAATAATAAATAAGATAAGCTACCCTAATTGAAAGAACTAAATCACTGGGTTAACTTCTCTTCAAGAAAAGGCAGAGTAAAAAAAAAATGGAAGATCTTAGTGGGATACTTGCCTAGCAGAGAGGACAGGCATTTGTTTTGTGGCGTCCACTCTACGTACCTTTCTTTAATGGCAAACGCCAAAGTATAGAATTCACATCACATGCTTTGATCAAGTCAAACTATTGAATCAGGCGTAAATCTTGCTGGATTCAAATGTTTGTTTGTTTTTCTTTTATTTTTTTTAAATAACAAAATAATTAAAAAGTATATATATATATATATATTGTTAAAGATAAACATAAGAAAAAAACTCATATAAACATATTTGGTGTCTTAGTAATGAAAGTTTCTATTCAAATCTAACAATCTAATCTCAAATACTATAAGTATATGTGAAATAAAACAATGAGCATTATCTTTAACAAGATTAATAAACATAAGACTGATAAATACAAAAATGACATTTCATCATCTAAAAGTATAAATTGTATTGACACTGAATTTGTCATTTATTAACACGATTCATAGTTTCACTAGGGAAAAGTTGTGCATGGCTTTTTCCAAGATTTTAAAATTTTTCATGCAACACATTAACCCACGTAAGAGTCCTTTCTGCTATACAGTGTCAAATCGTCCGGCTAATATAACTAAATTAACTAAGTTGAAAATCAGTACAAATATTTTGAACATAATTACACAAACAACATACAATTTAATTTAGGGAGTAAAGGTGAAAGACATACACTTCTCATATACTTTCATACCCGTCTTGTACTTCGAAGTGAATGTGTGAAACTATCAAACACTTCCATTACAAAGAATATGCGAGGGACCACTAACAATCTTTTTGTGGAACAAGTTGATCTACACAGTTAAAATGTAATTATTGGCTCTCCATTAATACTTAAATATCGTTGTTATTTAACTAGTCAATGAGTACTCTTAACAAAAAAAAACATCAATTATGACATCTATTCCAAATCAAGTTACCAATATGATATGGCCCATGAAAAAAACTGCTCAAAATAACCTTACCATCCAAAGAGAATAAATTCTCCCTAATAAACACGTACACCAAGGTGTTAACCCAAACATCTTTAATTAAATGACTTGAAAAGGATTAGAATAAGGGATCCAACTATCCTAATAAATTTTGATACTCTTTCCATTATCAACTCTCCACTTTATACCTTTCACACATAAATCTCTTATCTAAATAATATTGTTACATATAAGAAAAACAATTAAGTAAGTTAGAGTTAGGGAAATACTTGCATTTCAAAATTCTTGCTACCAAAGAATCACAATTCTAGGTAAGTTTTTATTTGTGCTTAGAGATTAAGGCTTGGTTGAAAGAAAATAAATTCCTAAAACCAATATATTATAAAGTTTTGGGTTTATAGAGCTTGTCCCAAAACATTCGCCATTTATATCTAAGTTCCTACTAATTTTTTTCATTATAGGCCCAAGGGTAATTTAAAATAATCTATTAAATAACTAAAAATTTGTTAATGGTTGATTTGAGTAAAATCTCCTTACCAACTTTTATAATGACTTATTTTTTTAACTTTTGATTTTTTTTCTTCTAAATAAGATCCTTTAAATGATCAAACAATCTTCTCTTATTTCTTTCTATAATCGTAAACATACCTAAATATCTCTCGTGATAATTAACAAAAAGAATGCAAAACACATTTTGTATCAACAGTTTCAATGAATGATCAATATTGAGCTTAAATGACATGATTAATTTAACTAAATTAAATCTGACTTACCTTTTAACCAGTGTAGGGCAAGTGGTGGCAATAACAATCTAGACACCTACCAATTTAGAGTGCACCCATTCCTATGGAAAGAAAGTATTCTCCCGGGCCTAAGTATTCTCATTGGAGAAAGACTCTCCCACGACAAGGTTTTACACTAAGAGTCAGCTACTTTTTTAAGAAAACCTTATATTGTTTGAGAATAAATTTTAGATTGTTATATCCCAACTTGTTAAGTTCCAAAAAGATAAAAATGTCATCTGAGAAGAACAAATGTCATCTGAGTGTCAAACTTATCATATATATATATATATATATATTTCATTAATATTGAAATAATATTATAATGATAAATAAAATATTACATTTCTACGACAACCAGAACAAACACATTTCCTAACACAAACTTAGTTTTACACACCAAAATACCATTATTTAATGACGTGAAGAAATAAAGTTAAGCACGACATCCCTAAGGTGAAACCCACATGTCTACGTGATCCAAAAGGATTCTAATCAAGACATCAAAGATAACCAAGAAAATAAAAACACTGCCATTTAAATAACCCAATACAATATAGAAATAAAATTAAAAAAAAAATTACAAATAAAAATATATATAAAAAAAGAAGATACTAAACTCGCTCAAAAGTTGACCATAATTAAGTCAGGATCATCACTCAATTGGCCTTTATCGCTATAAACTTATCAAAGAAAAAAACCAAATAAAACAAAATTAACAAACATTCAATAGATAACTTTAAGAATAAAGGCACCTTTAAAGAAAAAGAGTCTTACAGAAAATTTAAAAAAGTGGTTAAGGATGAGGACTGGTTAGGAGAAAGGATTATTGGGAAGAAGCCGGCTGAGGGAGAGGGGTAACTGGAAATATATATATATACACACACACGAGATATGTAGAGTAAGGGTATAAAGAGTAATTTGTTATGTCCTTTTCACTTGTATAAGATTGGGGGTCTTTTATTAGAAATCTTCAACTTGTTTCTTGTGTTTTTAATGATTGTATGGGGTTTTTTGTAGCTTTCTAAGTAAATGTGGCACCAAAAAATTGATTTTAAAATTAGAGGACTTGTTATTTTGTAGATAGAAAATTACTTTTTCTTAAATAAAATCGGCATACACAAAAATAGAATTATATAATATTTTTTAGTTATTTGCTACACAAATGCACATATGTTTTATTTTTTTCAATATAATTGAAAATTTGTTTTAAAAAAAATTAGAGATTTCTTTTAAACCAGGAACCTTTTTTTCTTAATTTTTTTCTTCATAATTTGGAGTAAGATCTATTTTAAATGAATACTTATTTATATTACAAATTATTGTATAATCATAATTTACGTTATAAATAATTATAAAATAAAATAATATATCTTAAATTTTTTTAAAACTTATAATTAATTGACACATCAATTGTATTAATATTAAATAATTTCTCATTCATCATTTAAATCCACATCAACTTAATGCATCACTCATTGTTATTAAAGTATGGACAATTTTTTAAAAAATGGTAATAGGTGTGATTTGTGTAGGAAGAATATTTACTATGAGACTACTGGGTGAAACAATCACTCTCAAACAAAGAAGACATCCTACCGATATGGAAATATATAACTTAAAAACTGTCTACACGGGCAGCCGAGTTTCTTGATTCAACAGCAGAAAATACTGCAGTGGCATCGTCAGCTATCAGAAGGAAATAGCAGCTGCCTCATCTTCCTTAGTCGTCGAATTGGACAGGGGTTCTGAAGTTTTTGATTGATAGGAAACATATTGCATTGTGCATATTGTGACAGGTCTACAAGTATCAAGTGTCATGGCCTTAAATTTCAAATAGCGATCGTGTGACACTTAACACCGTCCGTTACACTAGAGAGACTAAAAAAAGAGTTTTTAAAGAATACTTTGTATTGCTCTAGATAGAGTTTATCTTACAAGATCCTAAAAATTCTAAAGATTTCCAAGGATGAATACAAATAAAGACCAATATGTCTATTTATAGTGTGACACCAACTTTTAAGAATGTGATAATAACCTTTAAGACTATGACACATTTTTCTAGATCATTCTAGTTGTAGAATATATAAGAGTGTTCAAGTTTTATGTACAATATGTCACAAGGTTTTGAGACCTTCTAGCCAATTTTACATCCAGCATGTTCTAGAATATTCTAACATATTCTAGCACCTTTTAACGTACTTTAGAACATTTTAGGGTCTTCAAAGCTTGAGTTGAGTCCATCTAACTCTAGCTTTCTAGACATCTCTAGACAACTCTAAAACTTTCCTAGGTAGAAAAGTCTAGATCTTTTAGACAACCACTATTTATTTGGATTTCGAGGGACGATTCCAATGAGACGTGACACCCTTACCCACTCAAGTTCACGACGCCCTCGTCGCGCCTTTAAACTTGAACCTCTCTATGTCATCTTTGAATTGTCACAAAGAATCTTCAGGTTCTCAGCTTGTCTCTACCTCCGAGGCATTTTTCCATTTGACCAAGTATTCCTTATAACTTGGTACACCCCTGCGTCGAATTACACGATCCGCCAAGATTGAATCCACTTCTATATCAAAGAAGATTTCTACTGCGGTAGGCACCCTCTTGGATTCTTTAGCATGCTTATATGAAAAATAGGATATATTTTAAGCTTTGGAGTGGATATTTTTTCAAAATTATAAAACTAAAATGCGATTGAAAGCTACGACTCTAAAACATTCATTTGCTCAAAACTATGGAACTGTTAGCACATAAATTCCAATGACACGGTGATTAGAAGTGCCAGATTAAGAAAACAATGAAAGTCGAATTATAATCCACGTAAGTATATTAACAGAACCTTACTAGCACACTGCTTGCTTTTTATCAATTCAAACAAGGTTAGCAATTCAGGAGCAAAGGAATGCCAGAAAATACAGCAAGATAAAATCTATCCATTGCCTAGCCAGTTCTAAAGTATATATATGAGAAATTATTGAGAATTAGAACTCCAAGTATCAACATGGAATTGTTGAAGCAAGTTTATAAAAATAGTGTAGGAACAATATTACCGATAACTTGAAAGTAACTACTTGCGTTGAGTCGCGGACTAGGTCGCTTTCTTTAAGACGTTTCGCGGCTCTGCTCAATTTGTGCAAGCAAACACAGTCTCGTCGTCCTCAGGATAAAACAGCCCAGAATCTTAATCTCTGTCTCAGAATTTCACTGCACTGATGAAGACTGGAATGCTACACATGAAAATTTGTTGCTCGAAAAACTAAAAAGAATACTTAGAAATTGTAGAGAGAATTGTTTTTCGTAAGGAGATGAGATTGCAGATTTTTGTGTTTAAAATGAGAGCTAAAACCCTATTTTTATAGGTTTTAGAAAGCGTGTAGCAATTATGAATAAAACGGTAATGTCTGGGAATTAAGAGCGTAACGATCATTCTGAGTAATGAAGAGTAACGACAATTTTCAGATTAAAGACGAGTAACGGATATTTTTGTGAATAAATACGAACAACGACTATTTTTCTGAATAAAGAAGACAAACGGCTATTTTTCTGAATAAAGAAGACAAACGATCATTTAACGGTCATATTCTTAATAAAAGAAAATTACGGTTATTTTTCTGAAAATATATATATATATAACAACCATTTTTGTAAGTAGAAATTTTTTCCTTAAAAAGATGCCTAGGTCATCTCCCCTTACACAAAAAGTAGGTGCCCCTTGGGACACAACCCTAATAGGCAACTCTTCACTATTTATATTTCTTTAAAATAATGTAAAAAAGTAACGTGTGATAAGGCACATTTTCCAACCATTTATTTTTTAATAAATTTCATCTTTTTCCAACAGGAATATAGGGTGGAAATAGGGTAAGAAATATTTAGGCTTACACCAATTGTGGCTGTTGGCTTGAAAGCAATTCTGATCTTTATGATTTCTCCGTTTGATATTCCTCCCTACAAGCCAGCACACAGAATCTCAGCAGACCGCAAGTGCTCAAGAAAATACATCTCATTAATTCAAAGTGCATGAACCTAAACCTATTTTTTGAAAACCTAAAGAAAGTCTAGAAAAATACCTGAATCCCACCAGAGCGTTTGGTTCTTGTTCTTACTTTTCCATGATCATCAATAAAGAACTCATCGTTATGTTCACTCCCGGTTAAAAAAGTACCTGCAGGAGTTTAACAAAAGTAATGAAACAAGAGAACATCAATAATAGCTCGTCAAAATTTATCATTCTTCAATCATTCGGTCCAATTTAAGAACTTATAGAGAGAAGACGGTATCCAAAATTCAAATATGTGTTTTTTTAGTCCCGACCTGCAAACCACCTTCCAATTTCATATCCCTTTGTTGCAGGGAGTGACATGATTCCTTTAGCAAGTTCAGCTTCGAGTTTATCAAATAAAGGTGAGCCAAGACCCTGGGAAGCAAAAGAAAAGATATTCTAATATCAAGAGATCATTTATTTAATATGATGATGCTTAGTGACATGAAAAGACCTTTCAATTTCAAAGTTATCAGCACAAGCTCTTGAACATTAAAATATGACAAAGGCATGCACATGGACACATCTGGTCTGGACAAACATGAACACAAACTCTAATGAGAGATAGAGATCTTACACGTGGACAGTTCCTCACAATGCAAGTGACAACACCACCAATTGATTCTCCTTTTACACGGATTGCGTCAATAGCAGCAATCATCTTTTTTGCATAATCAGGTTCGGGCATCGCACAATATTACTTTCAATCTGATGATGCTGCACAAGTAGAATTAGGCTATAAGCATTTAAAAAAGTAAAAAACATTGCCATGCATAAAAAAAACCACTCCTAGATCCCACTTGACAACTGGCAGGACCTACTACAGAATAGATAAGTTAGTATCCACAATGGTACCTAATCAAGTGTCAGATTGTAGTGATCAATAGCCTCTTCAGGAAGCACAACCTTGTGCACTTGAGAAACATAGGCAAGGACCTGAAAATGTAACAATGATGCAGAAAATAACATGCATGAAAATAGACGTATTAACAAGCAATAGATGTTCTATCCATGCATCTTTTTATTTGATATTAAGAAAGCCACGGCATACACAACGGGAAAATGTTATGATATCAATATAGTTTAATCTACAATAAAAGACAAAATTAATAGCTCAAACTTTAAGTCCATGAAGTTAATCAGCAACATTAAGGCGGTCGGCCAGATTTACCACAAATTTCTGAATATATATTTTCACAAAAATACAAGTTTTATCCCCCCATAATTATACCCAACCAATAGTAAATTGAAAGAATGAAATCAGCAGTATTGCATAGAAGCTAAACCTACACGAGATTCAGAACACTAAAGTGCAACATTCAAGAAAGACAATGGAAAATACACACAAATGGTATAAATGCCATTCCACGAAAGATCAGGTGCATCTGTAAAACTTATTCTCGCAACATAAAGTACTGCAAGTATTAAGTTTTTTTGTTTTGCCCAAATGATGAAGGAAACAAACCTCAGTTCTTGAAAATTCTTCAAGGATTTTCGTTATGAACTGTTCAAAGTATTTGATTGTGACTGTTTTGTTCTTCTTTATCCTCATGAACCCAATATATTGGAATCTTGTGTTCACCTTTGTTGTTTCTTAAGATATGGAATATAACACTATCGTTGTTGTTCTTAAGATAAAATGTCTTTTTTATATTTTCACATTTCATATCTCATATTTTAATTCACTCTCATTTTTTAATGATCCAATTATTAATCTATTTTTTCCTGCCATTGTTCCGTTACACGCACCACTGTTTTACCAGAAAAATGTGCTTTACCTTGAATTTCTGTTAAAAAAAGACAATAAATTTATGTCAAGGAGAGTAACTTTCATAGAAGTTTAATTGATCCACAATAAAATTCATTTGTGTTTTATTTCTCCTCTTGTCAACTCCGTTGATCTCCCCGGAGTTTTATAGTTTTTTTTTGCTGATCATTGAGGATCTTTTTCCTATTTATCTTTTATGCTTATTTTCAGTTTTAATATGTTTTCTTTTGATTTTGAGAAGATAAAACAAACAAATATATGGGAAAGTGTTTGTGTTTGCTTATTTTATAATTTAATATTATTATTTTTCTTCTTTAGCCATTTAAGATTGTATTGCTTTGGCTTCTTTTAACGAAGGTTTCTTTTTCCGTAAAAATTTAAAAAAATCAATAAAAAAGGTACACAATATTGTAAAATCTATATGCTTTTTATACACAAAAGGAAAATGTATGAAATTCACGTGAATTTCCTACCAAAAATACAGTAACTATGGTTCGAATATTTGTGATGTAAATTGTGTTTGTATTTTTATTTTTTATTTTTCTTGTGTCGATTGAACAAAAATATTAAACAAATACAACAATATTATTGAAAACATGTTCATATATTGTTAAGTTTTTGAACAATGACATTAATTAGTTAAATTAATTTTGAGATGAAATCCCACATTAATGGGGAAGTTCAATAAATAAAAAACTTATTCAAGTTAAAATTAAATGCTTAAAAAAAAAATCGGAATAAGTCAATTTTAGCATAAATATGTTTTTAGGATAACTAAAATTAAAAAGCAGAAATACCAATCACTTTCCCAAATGGAAAGGAAAAAGCACTTTGCATTCAGATCACCAAAAATACATAAAGAGAGAATAAACTTTTTGAGACTTTTGAGAAAAAGTATCCGACCGTAAAAAAAATCACAACACAACCAGGTGCTGGATGGCCCTGGTAGGCATATAGCTAGTAGGCTACCAGAGGAGGATATTTTCATTTGCACATCATATTATAATTAGGATAAATTATTTAATAATGTATTATTTAAAATTAATAAAATTTAAGATAATATAATATTTAAAAAAAATTAATATAAAATAAAGATAAAATAATCTGATCATGAGTATTATAATTTAAAAATTATAAATAATATCAGTAATCTTAACTATTTTTTAATTAAAAAAGATTAAATATATTAAAAATTAAAAGTATTGGATATTATAATAGATTAAATATATTAAAATTGAAGAGTAATGGATATTAAATAATGCATGATAAAAATAGCACGTAAATCTCTTTAATACAGTGCAATTCCATATTAATCTAAAATGTGTTTTTAAGTTTTTGGACATAATAAACATAATATTGAAAAACAAACAAATAAATTGTGAATTTTCACAAGATTTCCTGTTACTCAACCTAATTAATAAATTATTACACATTTAAACTCTGAGTGCGAAGTAAGAACTCAATAATTTTGAAAATGACAAACATTTACATGAATTAATAGCAATTAATGCTCAGTAAGTATGATGCACGGATGAAACCAAACATATCATTTAAATTCTTAAATAAGTATTTATTTTTAAAAAATAACATTAATTTTAAATTTTATTAACTAAAAATATGATATTATTAAATATTTTAAAAAATTAAATAATATAAGCGAATAAAATATCTTTATCATCTTAAAATAAAAAAAATACAAAAAGATTGAAATCTTGAATGGGTGGTCCAGAGTCCAGACAGAAGAAGAGGGATGCCTGAAGATTGTCCTTTCTGTAGATCGTATACTATATTCTATTCACAAAAGAGGAAGTGGGATAACATTATAACACTAATTTTTACAAATAATTTTTTTTTTAATATCTGTAAAATATACCGTGTAAATAGTAATATCCAAAAAACTTATTTGCATTGTTACGATGTATATTAATATTTTTTTATTATTTACTACAATTTTAGATTTAATTATAATTATACCATAATTTATTTAATATTAACTATTTAACAAAAATGGTTAGTAAATTAAAGAAACTCACTTTATTCATCACCGAATGTAAAACTTTCTAAAAGAAATAAAAAAAAAAAGACAAGCAATTCGTGGGGTGGTCCACCAAGTACACTTTTTTTCATTTCATTTCCACTTTCTTTCTAGTGTTATGAGATTCCCTCTACTAGCTTTAATGATTATCCTCCAGTGCTTTTTCTGCTTTGCTTCTCTCTTTTACTTTCCCAATAATCCATAGATTTTGATTTTAATTTTCATCGTAAATATATTATTTCTTTCTTAAAATATCAGGAAAAATAGAAACAATGTTAATTAAATCAATAAAAATAATTTTTAATTATGTTATTATTTAATTATAAAAAATAATAAGAATGACAAATAATAATCAAAATGTCTAAAACCACTATGAAATTTTCATGTTACTCAAAAATGAAAAATTATTTGTAAATGAATGAATAAAAGCAAGACTATCACTAGCTATTTCTGCACCCTCATTTTTTTTATTAAGAAAAAATATATCTAACGTTACTTTAATTTTTTTACAAATTTGAACAAATAAGTCTTTTTCTTTAAATTATTATATTTTAATTATATTTTGTTACTTTCTAGGTTAAAGTTTAATCATTTTTTCACTTTATAACTTTTTAAATTTTTTTATTTTCAAATACCTACCAACTTTTGTCATTACCGTTCTTTCAATTCAATTAAAATAAAATTTATTCACCAAAAAAATCCATTTATTTAATGTATCATAATTACAATGATGGTAATAAAAAGTACGTATTATTCCGCCTTTTATCCTGGGGAAGTTTGATCAATGTTTTTTTCTCCTACTTAGACGTGAAAATGTAAAAGAATGCACATATATTGTCTTAATTTCTATTAATTTGAAACATACACAAATAAAATATATATTTTTATATATGAATCAACTAAAGCAAATATAATTAGAAATCAACACTCCAAAATTCGTCTTCATGCCATATAAATAAATAAATAAATAAATAATAAGAATCCATTACGAGAAAATAAATACATGAGAGAAAAATCAAAGGACAAGCTTTCTCGTTGCAATGTACCTGTATAAATTGGAAAATTTATACATAAATGTAAATATTTTAACAAGTGATCAGGCATTAGGTGCAATAGTTTTTGATAAATTTAAGTAATAACTATTATTTATAAGTAGTTTGTAGTTATATTTAAAAATATTATATTAGGATAATTTTTATTCTTATATATTATTAAAAATAATATATTTTTATATAATTATATATAT
Source organism: Hippophae tibetana (assembly GCA_037013495.1). Lineage (NCBI taxonomy): Eukaryota > Viridiplantae > Streptophyta > Magnoliopsida > Rosales > Elaeagnaceae > Hippophae > Hippophae tibetana. The sequence continues at coordinate 139,523,844 of CM072801.1, read as the reverse complement.
ATAAAAATTTACATATTTAAAACATTTTATCTCCAAAAATCACATTGTTTACTCTTTTTATAAAACATTGTTAATTGTATTAGTGTATTGATATTACATTATATTTAGATGACTTATCAAACTATAGTTTCGCATATAGCATTAAGCGAGTTTCTTAAAAAGGGATCTAAATCTCAAAACTTTTAAAAGCATACCTATATATTACACACTTATCATTAAAAAAAATTATTATGATAAAAGTTATTGCTTAGGAAAAAAAACTAAATATATTTCATTAGGACACACTTATCTATGAAACCAAGGATCACAGATGAAATTTCATCAATCAAATCAACCGATTGTATGGGATTTATTCTTTTTAATAGATCGACACAACATGAAATATCAAACCATGTTTACTCTACTGCAATTATATAGCGTAATATAAATAACATTTACTAACCAAATATCGAAGAAACTGTAATGAATGTGGAAAAGACAAAGCGTGCAAACGACATGAAAGGTTTAACGGTAATAACATTTTGTTAGTCCTAACATATATGTTATCTGTAAATTTTATTATATATATTTCTTAAGTGAGAGTAATTAGAAGTCAATCTACATTATTTGATTTTCTCTAATTTCTCTTTTATAGAAAAATATATAGTGTCTTTCATGTACTATTATTCTGTTACTAAATACGCCCACAGTAAGTACGTAGTATACAAAAATTTATATTCCCCTATTAGTTTTACCTTAATTTGTGCCTCCTACATCTTTCATCTGTACTTGTTTGGTTTGTCAAGATTTTTAAAACTATAAGACTCAACATGAAAATAGAAAGAATAAATTCACATAAATTTACACATTAATACAATGTATGTTAAAAATTTCTTAAATAATAATGTTAATTTAAATATTCTTTTTTTTAAATACATGATATAATTTCTATTGTCTTAAGTACTTAATAAAATAAGTATATTACTGCCAAGATAAATTACTTAATTAATGGTCTATGAAGATAAGATATATATAAAATATCAAAATTGATAAAATATTATCTTTAATAATTAATAATTGTAATAAACCTCATAAAACAACGAATGCCAAATATTGCAATTTGCAAGAAAGTGAAAATGAAACCCTTAAATTCGCAAGAAATGGAAAGAAGTTGATGAAGTACCTTATGTTGATCCTAAAGATGATCAAGCAAACTATAGCTTCAATAAGTACGTCTGGTTCTCGTTCATAATAGTAGTTAGCTTCCTCCCTGAGAAAAATATTATATGGACAATAATACCCTTTGAACCATATATTTCGAAAGAAAAAAAAATCAAACTAATTAAAGTTTAGTGTTCAGACACTAAAAATTAACACCACGTAGTGACGTACATATAATATGCTTGGCTCCTCATACGCCATCTACGGAGGCCGTCGGTGTTCCGATAGGCTCTACAAATGGCATACAGGGAGCCAGGCACAAACTTTGTATAGTAGTATTGCTACATGATACGAACATCGATCCTACCTTAGTTTAAAAACAATAATATATGCAATCAATTTCACGGATATTAATTTTTTTATGGAAATATTATTACAAATCCGTATATGACTATATGTACTTTTGTGAGTCATATCTGTCTGGTAAACGTAAAACCATGAAATATTGGTAAGTGTGAAGCTAACCCTAGAAAATTGAAGAAGGATTAGGAAAATCAGAGAGAAACACATAGATGAAACTTTGGAGTGGGCGGACACGATTGAATTGGAATAAAACAAGAAGACCCAACCAGTGGCTATAATTTAGGATCCTGTCATAAGTTAAGACTAGCTAGAGAGAGGAGTTGATAGGAGAATCTGGGGTTGGAGTTGCACACTTGAAGCCTCTTTGCCCCTAAATATAGACAGCCAGACTAAGAGAGAGAGAGATTGGGGGTTAGAGTAACCACGCATTTTCCTAAGCTAGGCCTTATGGTATTTGAAATCTCCTTTTCTGGGTCGTAAAGCAATGTTTGCTTTTTCTATTCTGAATCTCATTTTGTCTGAGCGTGCTTGGAACACATATTGATTCCTCATCATCTCCTTTCTCTCTCCCCTCCTTTACTTCCCTTTTCTTTTTTTCTTTTTTTATGAACAAACAAATAAATAAATCTAAAGATTGATATTTCAGTTGGTTAATATATATATATATACAGGATATGAGGCCAATGTTTCAAATCTTTGTAGCCACTGAAATTCGTATGGAACTTAGTAGTAGTTACGTTATTAATACTGGATTAAGAATCTTATAATTATTAAAGATCCAAAAGTTATGATACTATATTAATAATAATATAATTAATTCCATCTTTTTACCTAATTCACCATTACATTTTGTCTTACATCGCTACTCCATACAGCCAACTTAAAAGCTGCTCTTTTTTTTTTTTTGTTTCTTCTTCCAATAAACTTGAAAGGACACACAATATATATATTTATTAAATACTCTATGTATATTTAGGAACTGTGATCAACTATATTTATTAAATACTCTATGTATATTTATGAACTGTGATCAACTAACCTACGTTAATTAAAACATTAAAAACAAAACTATATCTGTACATTGTAATAATGTCAAAATATATCAGATATGTTTGGCTCATTTTTATTTAACATGAAAACTAAGTCTGGTATTGTGTTTAAATTCCTATGATCCTAAATTGTTGATTTTTTTACAAGTGAGGAGCCGAACTAGTCCCATTTTTTGGTCATTTTTGAATTAAAATGTATTTTCCTGTCAAAAAAGTTTTAAATAAAAAAATTAACATTTCATTTAAATTTTAATAACATGTTTTTATTTTTAAATATTCATATATGTTATGAAGTAATTTTTAATTAAAAATTTACTTAAAATTTTTATTTCAAACCACTTTTTTCTAGATGAAACTTAAACAAAATATTTATTGTTTAATATCCGTAGTTATAATTATGTTCACCGTAACTTTATAATTTCATTATTAATTGATTAAATATGTTTGAGTTAACAAATGCCAATGACATGTATTACACAATTAAAAATAATATTTTTAATGAAAAAAAAATGTTTGTTTAATTTAAAAGTTGAGTATTTTTTTCCTAATTAAAAATTAATTCATGACATACAAATTAATCAATATATATGTATTTGTCACAGTACTATTCTGTTAAAAAAATTGATTAAAAATTAGGTATTTCTTTGCTTGGTATATTCTTTGCAAACATATGAGCACATTTTTAAAACTATTTTACTAAATAAAAAATGAGGTTAACACAAATGAAATTGGCGACACTTTTTCCTTTTTAATAAAAAATTAAAATTAAAAATAAGCAAAAAACTTTATGCAAGTGTTAACAAGAAAATGATATTTTATAAGTAACGTGTTTATATTGTTTTTATATTAAGTAAACTATTAGTAAGATTGACTTTTTAATTTATATGTTATAATCACATTAAATATTATTTTTTAAAATTTAAAAATAATAATAATTTTTTTTATCTTTTTAAACTCAAATTTATGTTGCTTTAAATGTAAGACATTCTCTTTATATCACTTAATTACTATCTATTATAATAATTATATCATAATATTTTTGATTGTGTTATACACATGATATTTTTATCATTTTTATTTATTTTATATTTCACTAATTAATGAACTCCATTTTGTGTAGTATATTTTAGAATCTCTTAAATTTATATGTGTATGTGTCAAAATAATAAAAACGGTATTTTTTGAATAAACGAGTTCAAATTCTTAACACTAATTTTATCAAATTTCATCATTTTGATTATTTTTTTAATTTATTTTAGCTAGATAAATTGTAAAAAAATCCTATTTTTTATGGTGAAACAAACTTTATCTACACGAGTTAGTAATTACTTTTTTGATCATACATGATAAGAAGTAATATTAATTCTTAAAATAATATTAATGTGAATTAAATTAAATTGGCATAATAACTACAATTAGTATGTATCGCGTGCTTATAATTTTATCTAAAAATGTACTATACTTTTTAGTGATAGTGATACGGTATAAGATTGAATTCTTATAAATAAATTTTGAGCTACTAAATTAAATTACTTTTAAAATACTAAAATTTTATAAAATAAAAAATAATTAATTGCAAAGGGTTTCTAAGAGTCCGATTTGAAAGTATTTAGGTCGGCCTGACTCAGAAGTAATAATAAAGCTGGGGTTGAATATCATCATTTGAACATGACCTAATGCCAAATATTTCCAATAATGTTTGTAAACTTATATGATTTCCTACGAATAGTCAATATCTATCTACACGAGAATCTTTATAAAGCTGTCAAAAATGTTAGGACACACATGGCACACCCCAGTAGAATTATAGGGCTTGGTATGAAAACACAAACGGAACATTTTTCATTACATTTTCTATTTTTTTCAACCAAAATTTCACTCATTCAATTTTTCTTTCCACGTTAAATTTAAACTTGTTTTTTATTATTATTCAACATTTACATTATCTTTTTTTTCTTTTTATAAAAATTAGGTCAAATAGGTGCATCCTAAAAAAACTTACATTATCTTCAGGGTGGGTAACTATCCCACTATTTTTTTTTCTTGTTTCCATGTCATATTTAATGTTAATTTTAAAAATTATTAAAAATATTATTTTATATTTTATATTTTTTTTATACAACTAAAAATTATTATGAGTGTCTTCGATCATTTTTAACATTAATAATAAATATACTGTGAAAATCCCACCCTATCTTAGACTAACAACCAATGACTTTTGGCTAGAAGATTAATTCGGATTTAGGGTGGTTAACCGTTAGAAGTGTAGACGTGTATAGTTGGTTATTTGTTGTTATGCTTTTACGCCATCATGGGATGAGTTTTTTATATGGTAACGTTTTATTTCTGACTTTTTTTTTAACGATTTTTACTTTCGACCCCTATTAACATATAAAATAAAGTTATTTTATATGTGCGACTTTTTATTATTATTATTATTATTATTCTCGTTATTTGATATATATATATATATATAATACTGCCTGAAATTAATCTTTTTATGAATGTTTTTATTTTGAAATCTCTAGTTATTTTTGAATATATGTTCAAAAATAACTTATTTTTATATATGTATTTAAAAACACAAAATATATTAGAATTTCAATAAATTTAACACCGGATGATCACTGTAATACGGGATTTTTTTGAACGTAGATACACCTTTTGAGCAAGTGTTCAAATGAAATTTTAACACATTTTATATAAAATTTAAATTGACTGGGACTAAAAAATAGAAAGTATTGTATAAGGGAAAAAATTGCTTTTTTATAAATAATAATTTGTACGTGATTCAAGTATCTCTTTTTCATAGATAACATTTTTTATAAGGTTGTAACAAACGTCGTATAAATATAATACAATTTAAATACTACAAATATAATATAAGTGAAATATAATATCAAATATAACTTAACATCTCTCTTAAACTCAAGGAGTAAGAGAAACAGTCAACTTTAATTTGGAAACTAAGTCTTGAAATCTACCTAGTAGATGAAATTTGGTGAAGATATCATCTGTTTGATATGTGGAATATATTGATTTGAGATAAACAGTGTCTTCAAGACACATCTTGACGAATAAAATGACAATCAATCTGGATATATTTTTTTCGTACATGAAATATATTATTGTGTACAATATGAATAGCACTCTAATTGTCATAATATAGGATAATTGTAGTTGAATGGAAAACACTCATATCACCAAGTAGCCAACAGAGCCAAAGAAGTTCTTGAGTGGTGTCAGCAAGAGCGTGATATTCAACTTCAGTGTTGTATAGTAAAGTGAGAGATTATTTCTTGCTTCGCCAAGATATGAAAGAGTTTTCAAGAAAGAAACAGTATCCAATGGTAGAGCAACGATGAGTAGGATCACCTGCCCAGTCAGTATCAGAGTAGGCCAAAGAAGAAGATTAGATTTATTGAAGAAGTAATGATCGTTAAACATGGTGCCTTTGATGTAAAGAAAAATGCGAATAACCGCAGTATAATGGGTAGACCGTGAAGTATACATGAATTAATTAATACTACTACAAAATGTGACATTTAAGTCGAGATTTAAAGTCAATTTTTGGAGAAAATAGACTTATAATGAATTTAAAGTCGGTTCTCTGAAAAACTGACACTATCCATGTAGTTTTTTTCGTCGGTTGACGTCTTGAACTGACGCTACATCATACGTGTAACGTCGATTGAACACGTTAATCGACGCTACATATTTGGATATTTTCCTTTTCTCCTCTTTCTTCCTTATCATACAAAACATTTTTTATTTGTAGTATTGTAAACAACACCTAAAAACCCAAAATTGATACTTCTCCTCCACTATTTCTCATTTTTCGGTCACCTACGACCACTAATTCTAGCATTGTTTAGTGGGTTTTCTTCCTCTCCAAATTATCTTCCAACTCCTCTATTTTTTTGAGCGAAATATTCAAAAAACATTATACTCATTTTCTCACATATAAAACACTTTTTTTCTTCATTTATTCTTGTAAGTATTTCTATTAATCTTACGCATTTATTATTAACTTTGCATTATTTTTTTGTATATTATGTGTATAAATTTTTGTATTATGTATGTTTTGTATTATGTATATTTTTATTATGTAGGTTTTGTATAAGTATTTCGTAATTATATTTATGTGTATATATTTGTTATGTTTGGTTTTTATGTAAATACAATCAATTATTTGATGAATGCAAACTTTGTTAAAAAGATTTTGGTTTTTTTCTCCTATATGTGATCAAATATAGGTTCTAATGATTAAAATATATATAAAAAAATAATCATAGTCGGTTTTTTAACCGACTTTAAAGCCCGATTTTGTAGTAGTGTAACCAGATGAATAACAAAGGTGATGTCAAGACGAGTGAATATGAGATAAACAAGACTCCCAACTAGTTATTTGCGTAATGTGGCATCTAAGACAATAATATCGTCTAATGGAGTAAGTTTGACATTGGCTTCTAGAGGTGTTGATGCAGTCTTGCAATCAGTAAGGCCAGCTTAATTAAGAATATCATAAGAGTATTTTGCTTGAGAGAGTTAATATCCTTGAGAATCAGATGATATTTCCATCCCCAAGAAGTAGTGAAGATGACCAAAGTCTTTCATTTAAAATTGATTGCTTAGAAAATGCTTGAGATCAATAATGCTAGTAGAGCCATTCCCTATTATGGTCATATATTCTATATAAAGGAGTATAAGTGTAACATACTATTACAAAAATGGGTATTTAAGTCGATATGTAAAGTCAGTTTTTGGAAAAAACAAACTTATAATGAATTTAAAGTCGGTTTGGTGTAGAACCGATGTTATCCACGTAGGATGTAGCATCTGATGATGTGTCGAACCGACGCTATGTGTGAACATAGCGTCGGTTCCAGGTGTCAACCGACGCTATCCACGTAGATGTTATCAGAAGTATAAACATATCCTAATTTACCAGAAGATGTTAATGGACGAAGAGGTCATATAAATATATGTCCTAGACGAGCATGTCGTAGATTGATAGGAGTAGTAGAAGCAACAACAAAAGAAAGAGGAGAATTGGGTAGATGAAGGTTGACAAGTTCAAAGAGTCATCCAAACTTACGACCTATCCCAAGGATTTGTCCTGTCTGTAGACCCTACATATGACAACTAGAAGAGGAATAGGTAATAGTAAGACCAACTTCACATAATTGATCAACAATGATAAGATTTAGAGTAAGGTTGAGAATGTGAAAAATGTCAAAAAGTGATATAGAAGATGTAGAAACTTGACCTATAACATTAACATGCATATGTGAACCATTAGCAGTTTGAATTAAAGGTTTGGAGATGGAAGATTGTGTGGGAGAGAAGATGTGAGTATTATAAGTCATATGGTTACAACAAGTAGAATCAAAATATCATAAAGATTTACCTGATATGAGAGACAAGGTAGTAGGATGAGGATTACTACATTTCTAGAGGACATGTTTAAGAAGACCTTCAAGTTTTTGAGTGGAGAAGGTAAATTTTTCATGATTATCCTCAGAAACAATAACAGTAATAGATGAGTTACTAGTTTTACCTGAAACATGTTGAGAGGGATTCTGAGAGGAATGCCAAAGGATTCCGAAAGCAACTTGTTTGAAGGTGTCCTGGACCTTTGCTCTGACAATATATACACACCGAAATGGGACATATAAGAAGCTCGTGGTTCGGGTTGTGGTAGTAGGTGCAGCCTTGTTGTTTGAAGCCCCCTTGAGAACCTCTTTTAGGGCGATAAGAAGGAGTTACAAGAACATAATCTGTAGGATGAACTTTGAAAACCCTCATCCGAGTTTCTTCAAAGCGAAACTTTGTTATAGTAGTATCTAAAGACGGAAAAAGACTACGAGAAAGTAAGGAAGTCCGAACAGGTTCAAACCTATCATGGAGAACCATGAGAAAAATAACAAGACAATGGTGATTACGGTAAGTTGCAAACATCCCAACATCAATTTTCTTTGTCCAAGTTGGTTCTAAAAGAGCAAGTTGATCCCAAATAGCATGTATTTCTGAGAGAAATTGGTTAATCATTTCATCAGTCCTTTGATGTTTGGTATGAAGATCTGTCAGAAGTTTATATTGATTAACCAAATTTGTGGTAATGGAACAAGCGTTAAGAAATTCCCAAACTTTCTTGGCAGTGTCAAAACTCCCAAATTCAACATGGATGGAGGCTAAAGTGGTGTTGCGAAACCAAGTAATAATTTAATAATATTTACTCTCTCAATCTTCAAGACGATCAGCAAATAAGGAGTCGATTTCAATGGTTTCTTTTATGAGTATAGAGATATCACCAGTTATGAAACGTCATATCATACGTTGTTTCGAGAAACTCCTCATTGCTTGTACCCAAGCTAAGTAGTTAGTATCATCTAGGGTGATAGAGATTGGTTTGTGGACATCATTACAGTCCATTATAAAGGAATAATAGAGAAAATATAATGTAACAATATGAAGTAGTTTATATAGGTCAAAAATAACCTTAAAATGGAAAGAGGTGTCGTAAAAATCTGATGAACCGAGTTAGTTAAACACAGGTTGGTTAAATCGGGTGGGATGAATCGGGTCTAGTGAAAAGGGTTGGATGAACCGGGTCAGAGTTTGGCTGAAGTATGAGTCAGATGCAACTGACTCAAGCATGGGTTGGGGTGTGGTGCGTATTCAGAACGGTTATGCCTGAGAGTGGGTTGACGCATGGGTTTTGGGAACAAATTATTTAGGTGATGCCTGAGTATAAAAAGATAAAAAAAAATTAATGTTTTATTGGTATCTCTTAGAATATATATAGATAACTCTATTTATATGTTTGTAACAAATATAATACAAGTAGTATAGATATAGTATAAATAAAGTATAAATGCAATATAAGTGAAGTATAATATCATACATAACTTAACAATATTGAAAAAAATTAAAAGTTTGAATGCATATTATAATTTTTGTATAGCTGCATTTTTAGTTGATTATATACTATGCATATTATTTTATGAGGTAAAAAAATATATTTAATGAATATTTAAAAATGTGATTCATATATATTTTTTAATAATGTTAAAAAATATATATTTTGTTTATTAAATAGTATATTAAAATATATTTTTTATTAAATAAATAAAATACTATAAGATGATATTTGAATTTAAATTTATAAGGATACAATGAAAATTCATATCATAAATCAATCCTATAAATAATCTTGATATCTACTACTTGATACCGTAAGGAAAAATAGACCATTTATAAGAATTAATTAAATTTAAAATTAATATAACATATCGTGCAATGTTAGATTTTTAAATTAATTAAAGTTACAATAATATTAATTTAATATAATTAAATTTAAAATTAGTAATTAAAGTTAGAAAGAAGAATCAATCTTTGTACAAACATGTCGAGCATAAAAGTTAAAACAAAATGGACAAAAGTGAATGATCGAGTACAACATGGCATAGGGAAGCATAAAGTAATATAAGCATAGCTAGAAAAGCATGCTGGAAAATATTATTCAAAGTGACATAATATCAAGAAACCAAACCAGAGTAGGAAAATATATGAACTGGTAAAAAAATAGCAAATTGGAAAATTAATATTCAAATAACCGATCCGTTGTAGTTGGCCATTTGCCACTTAGAATGCACCAAAAGTTCTAAATACCATTACTGGCTAGAGAGAGAAAAGATAGAGATTGTATGGTAGTCAAACAAGTAGAACTACTGTACTATGGTTTAGATAAAGATCAATTCATACAAGGGAAAAAGATGATTATATTATGAGAAACATCTTAATATCATGAGCACATTTTATAATAAAAAAGAAAATATCTAAGGAAAATTACCCATGAAGGGTGTGTTCATTTGACACACTTAAATTTAAAAGCACTTTTTTTTATATGTAATGAAAGTGCTGTAGACAAATAGGGTATAAGGAAAGATGATTCCAAGTCCACCCTGCTTTTTTTGTATATAATAATTATGTTGACACATATTGTAATGAATTAATTTTTACTTTTTATTTTTATAAAAATGTTAAATATATAGATTATATTAATAATTATAATTAATAGAGTGGTACAATATATTAAATTTAAAATTTTCTTATCCATTTATTAATGATATTAAAATTAAATTTCCCCCACAAATTTTTCCTTGAACAAATTTACATCGCTAAGTTTAAGTTTAGCTAGAAAAAGCTGCAAAAATTTGACTCTTAATTTCCCTTCCCTTGTAGGCAGAAAATCGTAATCGATCAAATACCAACCAAAAAAAAAAAAAAAGTATAGCCAACCCATTTCTTCAAAACGTAAAGAAATCCTTAATATTAAATTTTAGATAAATCTTAATAGATATGAATATTGGTAAATAAGGTTGAGTTTATATATTTATATAATTATATTAAATAAAAAATTAACGTATTAATTATATTTATAATATATAATAATTATCAAAAAATTATTTATTGTGAAAGGAGACCCATATGGGGATGGGAATTATTTTGTCATATGCATTCATATATATTCGATCAATATTTTACTTGAATGATTTTATTCATCACGATTAGAACTTTTTGACCATGGAGGTTGTGATTTAACACAAGAACGTTACTTTTACGTTTACTCTTACCGATTTGGTATTCAAAAATAATGATTATAAGAGGACGAAATATTTGATTTTTCTTTCATTTTCGTTTACTTCTTTTTTATAAATAAATAAATAATTTAATTAATTTAATAATTCTAATATAATGTTTCAATGATGATAAAATTGAATTTATAAATTTTATAATAAGATAGAATTTAAATTAAAAATTATATAATTTATTTTGATTAGAATTAAGATTAACATATTTTATAATCTGTTTTATACTATTATTGTTAAATTATAAATAAATATATATTATTTTATAATATCTTATATTTAAATATTATGCATACCATAATTATATTAGATTATTATTTTCACTTAAAAATAAATATAAGTATTTATAATAATTCAATAATTGTATAGAGATATGTTTTATTCTTTTGATTTTTTTAGTTGTGATTATATATAATAATATTTATTATAAAAATATCAATTTAAAATTTAAATTTAAATGTTTTATTTTATATGTGATAATAATCTATAAATAAACTTTAATAACAATATAATCTTATGAGATCTAAAAAATTTTGATTTATTCATATTCAAATTGATTCAAATTAATTATATTATCAGATCATATTCGTATTTAAAATCTTCAAATATGTTTAGATCGGATCGGGTCAGATCAGATCTGAATTGACTAAAAACAAAAGTTTTGATTCACAACTCACCCTTATTTTCAAATACAAGACAAAATCTATCCTACAAAATGTCAAAATGCTCCTCTTTTTTCACTCAAAAAAAAGATTTATATCTTTATATAATTAAAGTCTAAATGTTTGGTTGTTATCAACGTTCTTTTTTATTATTATTTTTACACTAATAAATATCAAAATATCTATGTAATAAAAATATTTTTATATTTTTGTTTGTTTTTTTAGACAAATAAATAACAAATGTTCATATATAAATACATTTATATTTATATATATATATATAGTTATTTTGTATAATGTAATTGTTTTTATTATATTAATGGTTACGATTCATATAGTTAATGATTATCTATTTAATACGTATTCAATCAATTAACTTATGAATATATAATATATATTTTTTAATGTTCATATAATAAATATATTTTTATATAGTATTTTTTATTTTTTGTTATTTTTTATGCTAATAAATGCCAAAATATCTATATAAAGAATAAAAATTTATGTTTTTTATACCAATAAATACAAAATATTAATATAATAAATACATTTTTATATATAGTTATTTTATATAATGAAATTATTTTTATTACATTAAAAGTGACAATTTATACAATTAATAATTATTTATTTGATAAGTATTCAATAAATTTACTTGTAAGTATATCATTTTTTTATTGCATGTTCATCTAATAAATATATTTTTATATATAATTATTTTATATAATGTAATAGTTTTGATTACATTAAAGATAATAATTCATATAATTAATGATATAACTTTATATAATAAAAAATACCTCTAATTTGATTGTCATCCCACAGTTGCTTTTCTTCTTCTTATATATATCTTTATATCAAAATAATCTTAATAAATAATAATTGTATAGTTTATATTTGATAATTTTATTTGTATTAACTTTACATTATAAACATTGAATGATTGTTTTATGAATAATAATTATGTAGAATTAATAATTTTTATATGAATATTTTGTTATATCAAATATTAATTAAAAAAATAATCAACTAACCTATATTACTTTTAAGTCAAAAAATATTTATAAAAAACTTATTAAGTTCGATCAAAATTTATCGATCGTGTCAAGTTCATATGTCTTGTTCTATTATATTTGATTTATTTTTTAAATAAAATATTATTCATATTTATAAACACAATAACAATTACTTATAATTATTCTGTAGATATTTTTCATTAGAATAATAAATAAATTACAAATAAATAATAATTATTATATATTTACTAATAACTAAAGTAAAAAATTAATTAAATATTTATTTTAAGATTATTTTTTTCAAATCTTTATATATAAAAAAATCAATTGTTTATCTTGTAATAGTAAAAGCAACTTAAAGAAAAATTACATTGAAAGACTTTTTTATAAATAAAGAATTTTTAAAAAATAATAATTATTAATAATTAATTAATATTACTACAAACTTATAGTTTTTAAATTACAAACTCTCGCAAATGAACGGGTAGAAAACTAATACGAAAATAATTACACTTAGAAAGAGTATAGATGACAAATCAATATAAACAAATATTTTGGTAAAGTCAATGGCAAAAGGCTTCTCAAAGCAACAACACCATAAACAACAATTATAAAGAATAAACTTTAACAATATCTTTCAAATGAAAAAAAGTCAATAGAATAATTTAAGAAATGTTTGCAATTACATTAGTAAAGGCTCTTCCATTTTGTGCAGTCGAAATATTCCAAGAAAGCACACTACTACAAAACTGGGTATATAAGTCGATACGTAAAGTCGGTTTTTTTCCAAAACCCGACTTTAAATTAGTTTAAAATCGGTTTAATAAAGAACCGACGCTATCCACGTAGGACGTAGCGTCGGTTGACGTGGCGAACCGACGCTACACCTGGACGTAGCGTCGGTTGACGTGGTGAACCGACGCTATCCACGTAGCGTAGCATCGGTTGACACCTAGAACCGACGCTATCCACGTAACATAGCGTCGGTTCGACACGTCAACTGACGCTACACACGTGGATAAATATTTTCTCTTTTTTCTTCCCAGACAGAAACTATTTTCAGCGTTCCAAAACTCTAAAAAATCGAAAACCTCCTCCTCCATTTCTCCTCCACTCTTTCTCATTTTTCGGCCACCTACGACTACCATTTCCAATATCGGTTAGTGAGTTTTCTTCCTCTCTAACTAATCTTTTAGACCCCCTATTATTCATATTTTTTTCTGTTATTATGTGTTATTATTTATATGTATAGATTATTGTATTATATATGTAGGTTTCTATTATAACATAAGGAGAAGAATATGACGATCTTGAATAAAATAGAACAAAGCCATGGTAATTTTTCTGTTATTAATTAATATTTTATTTTTCAAATATTTGTATTATTTGAAATATTTGCTAAACTGATATTGGTTTTTTTTTCTGCTCGAATACAGGTTGAATATGAATAAATTTAAAAAACAAAAAACAAAAAAAGTTAAAGTCGGTTCACCGCGTGAACCGACTTTACACTTTAAGTCATTTAATTTAAAGTCGGTTAAAACCCGACTTTAATGCTCCTTTTTGTAGTAGTGGCATGATCCATAATAGTAGCCCAAAATTTCCATGAGAAACACACAAAAAAAAAAAACTTAGATTGATGTTAAGCTCGAGGGAGAACAATCTCTACGAAACTAATCGAAAATAAGCTTTAAAGGAGAAGAAAATAATACTTCCTAAGCCAGGGGCACTCAAAAATAAAGTGATTAATAGTCACTACACTTTAAGTAACAAATATGACAAGGAGTAGTAGTAATTAACATATCTATGTTATGCATATTGGAATTAACGATAAGAGTATCATTTAAACATATATAACCAAAAGAAAAACTTCCATATGCTTGGTAGTTTGAGGTGACAGATTTTGGTTGAAATATGTTGAAAATTAGTGTTGAAAAACGCTAAGGCCTAAAGACCTTTCTAAATAAAACAAGATCTTTTAAAGTTTTATTATTTTTTTCATATTTTTATTACAATTCTATAGTTATATATAAGGAGATTTATTTTTTAAATTACTCTTTCAATTAAACATTATTTGTTTTACTCCTTAAATTACTCATTAAATTAAGGATAACAACTCTTTTATTTACTTCTTCAATTAAGATTCTTGATTTACTCTTTAAATTAAGGAGTTGGTACTTAATTTTATCTCTAATACTCCCCATCAAGTTGGATCTATAAGGTTTATGGATCTAAGCTTGCACAAAAGTCGTTGAAACTAATGAAAAGCCAAAACATCAAAGGTAAAACTAACAAAAATACTGATTACGAAAGCAAAAAAAAAATGTTGTCGTCGATGTGGGATCTTTCTTTTTACTACAATACTTTCCCTCAACATCAAATAGGTAGAAGCTGCATGAGAGATTTAATTCATCATCGCCAAGAGCTTGGTTTCAATGTCAGATCTTTCCTTTTACCACAATACGTTCCCTTCACATTGGGCAAATAGGAGCTATAAGAGAGATTTAATTCATAATCACTAAGAGCTTGGTTTCAATGTGCGACCTTTCCTTTTACCAAAATACTTCTCCTCCACATTAGGTAGGTAGAAGTTGCTAGAGAAATTTAATTCATCATCGTCAAAAGCTTGGTTTAAATGTGGGACCTTTCCTTTTACCACAATACTCTTCCTCCACATCAGGTAGGTAGAAGTTGGAGGAGAGATTTAATCTATCATCACAAAGAAATTTGGTTTGGGGAAAAAAATTGAACAAGAAATCGCTCTGATAGAGTGTTAAATGCACTTTAAGACATCACATACTCTATTGTTAAAAGCAGAGATAAAAATACAAGAGCTACAAGTATATGCTATTTCGCGAGAGGAATAACAATTTTTTTCACGAAGATCGACTTATTCTGATATCATGTTTAAAATTGGAGTTGAAAACGCCAAGGTCTTTCCAAATAAAACAAGCTATCTTAAAGTTATATTTTTTTTCATATTTTCATTACAATTTTATAGTTATATATAATGAGATTTACTCATTAAATTACTCTTTAAATTAAAAATTCTTTGATTTATTCATTAAATTAAAGATTTCTTGTTTTACTCCTTAAATTAAAGATGACAACTCATTGATTTACTCATTAATTATTTCTTGAATTAAATTTTTTGATTTACTCCTAAAATTAATGAGTTGATACTCCATAATTTATTCATTAATTTACTTTTTAAATTAATTTTTAATTTTATCTCAAATAAAAGAGGAGGTAATAATGAATTAGAGTAACGTTAAATAGAATCATTAGTAAGCCTAGTAAGTGGTAAGCGATGACGTAAATCGACTTCACTAAATACTTTCCATTATTAGCAAAATGACATATTAGCCAATCCTTTCAAAGGCGTGTTAAAGATCTCATCTATATATATGGGCCAAAAACATTGCTTAACAAGATTTATATTTCAACAGGTAGCATGTGTCATGCAAAACAATTAGCTTCTTAACCAAGAAAAAATAACTGTTAGAGGTATTAATTTCTCATAAGCTTAGATCCAATTTCCCATCTTGCCATACTTTGAAGAATACATATATCTTCTAAGATGCCTTTCCAATCCTATGAAAGATTATAACCCTACTTTACCTTCCTAAAATTTCTATCTTTGAAATAATTATTACGAAAAAGTGTGGATAATAAAGAAACAGGTGAGATTAGTTATAATTTTCCAACCTTGTTTAGCTAAGAAAGCAAGGTCATTGGATCCAAGATCTTTGAAACCAAAACCACATTCTAGCATACTTTTCTTCGTATGCTCTTAATTAATCTAACGAATCTTAAAACTCTTATAAGTAGAGTCCCACCAAAATTTTATCGTAATATATTTAATACTCTTATAAAGACCATAAGAAAGCTTGAAGCATTACATATAAAGTAAGGTGTCACATAAGGTTATTAGATTCGATCATCTGTAAATAATATTTTAAATATTTATGTTTTAATCATATTTAATCATATGATCGAATAATAATAATATTTTAATAAAAAATTATTAAAATAATAATAATTATTATTAGTTAAATTTTTTATTAAAATAATATTAATTATTATTAGTTAAATTTTTTATTAAAATAATATTAATTATTATTAGTTAAATTTTTCGTAAAGTTAACGATTTAAATAATATATTTGATAATCTAATAAATTAAATGGTATAAATTATTTAATATAAAAGATTTGTGATATTTTTTTAATTATTAAAGAACTTTGTTTTAATCATATTTAATTATTTAATAAAATAATAATAATAATTTAAGAAAAAATATTAAAATAATATAATTTATAATTAATTAATTTTTTTATAAAATTAAGAATTTAAATAATATTATTATTAATATGAAAAATTAAATAATATAAATAATTTAATTTAAAAAAATTATGTGATATTTCTTTCTATTTCATAAAATATTTTGATATGTATACCCACTGGGAATGATCATGTCGCATTGTCCCTAGTTCCCTACATACGTAGGTATATTTTTTAAGTTTCCCTGCTTCTACAGGCCTCGAACTACACGCAAACTCAATTGGGTATTTACTTTTTAGTGTAAGAGATGATGAGTTTTTGCAGATGCTCATGTGCTGTACGTTTCTGCTCGGCAAGGTTCGTATAAAGATAAAGATAATGTTGTGTGATTATTTTTATTAATACAAAATTATTTATTTTATTTATAATTAATTATATTTCAATATTATATTATTGTTGTATAAATCGACAATCTTTACAAAAAAGTATTTAATAAAATATTGCTAGATATTATTAAAATTTTAATATGTTGAATGGTGTAGCGTTATATATAGATTATTAAAGAAGATTTTATAAATTGAAAAATATATATACACATAGTTCATAATTCATTAGTGTTTTTGTGTTTAAATTTCTCGAACTTAATCCCAAGAGACAACGCATGATTTAGTTGTAAGAATAAAGTTTTAAACAGTGCATCCATCTCATATAGGCTGGTAGCTAGGTCTACTGCCCACGTTTTAAGGGTTCATGGTTTATTTTTCTTTTCTTTTACAATTTAAAAAGAGTTCATATTTTTAAAATAATAAATATCATGGTTATTAAATAATTTATTTTTAAAAATAAATATTTTATTGTGATAATAATAATTATCATTTTAAAAATAGGGCGAATTTTTTATAAAATCTAAAAAATTAATTTTTTTTTATGAAACTCAAATTTACACAAGTATTAATCAAAAGAGTGATAATTCAATTAGTTGTTACATGCGATTTACATTGATGTTTTTTGGATCGTATGATAGGTATTCGAATTTTGACCCCTCTAATCTTATATCATTGAGTATAGTAAATAGTTGCATAACCATTTATAAAGTTACATCGGATGGGAATAAAGTAAATATTTTATCTAAAATAATTATTTTTCTTTATTTTTAATAAATTTTAAATATAGTTTATTAAAAAAATTATTGAAGTCACTTTAATTTTCAAAAATTAAATATATTAGTAACTTTATTTATGGATAATTTAATCATTTTAGATAATTTTTAATGATTTTATTCTATTTTATTTTACACTTTATTTTATTTTTTAAAGATATTTTCATCTTTAAACATCATTTATCATGGTCACTACTAATTAGATTTATTTTAATTAAACTTAAATTTTTTCAACGAAAAATATACAAAAAATAAAATAAAATTTGTAAGAAATAACTAAAACTTACAAACCAATAGCCTTTTAGCCTAATGGCATATGTCACTATGGTATAAGCAAAAAAATCTACTGTTCAAGACTTGAAAATATGGATGTTAAAAATCCAATAGTAAAATAATAATAATTAAAGCGTTAAAATGTAATAGTTATATGACCAAAATGTATTAATTTTTTTGAAAATATGACTAATATATTTAATTTATGAAAATAAAATCACCAAAATATTATATTATTTATTCATTACGTAAAAAATAAATAAAACTTATTTTTTTGTAATGTTTAAAGATCATGAAGTGACTATTTCTATTTTATAATAAAGCTAATTTTTTAGTGTAAAAAATTTGATTCATTTTTATTTTATTATTTAATTATTTTTATATCTTCATTTACATTTACATGAATGAAATATAATTTTTTAAAATATACTCATAAATAAGTCTTACATTCTAAAACTTGAGTTGTGGAAATGAACTAACTCTATTGAATTATAATTCGTTTTTTTCTAATTTATGGATTAAATATTTTATATATTAAAATATGCACTATCAAGTCCCTTCTAATTTTTTTTGGTTACGTCACTGTTAGTCATACTGCTAGCCCTCCACATCATAATTGTTTATGATTCAGGAGCTATGATGTTATTTTTAATCCTTATGGCATTCTTTTGTTGAACAAAAAAAATTACCCAGCTATTGGATTATAATCTCAAAATTTTTGAGGTTAAAGTGAATTATTAATTATCAAATTTTAATTAATTTTACATATGGTTTCAAAAAAATTAAAATGTATAATTTGGTAAACTTTTAAAATGTTACACGTAAGTTCTTAATTTTTTAAATCAAATGATTTAGTTCATAAATTTTTAAAACTTCACAAATAAACCTTAAATTTTAGTAAAAAATTTAAACATCTATGTACTAAATTTTGGATTTAAAAGTTTATGAATATATGTATAAAGTTTTAAAAGTTTGAAGACTAAATCTTATATTTTAAAATTTTAAAATCTTTGTAAATTTAGTTAAAATTTGAGAACTAATGAAACAATTTAGCTAAATTTTAAATTATCAAATGTGCTTCATAATTATAGGTATGAGTGAGCAACGGATTGTAACTGCTTGTTTTTTGGCCAATCAAAATTCGAATAAATTTGAAGATTTTCAATTCAAATTCAATTCGATGATATAATCAATGTGAATCAATTTGAATTTGAACGGATTTAATAGTGACATATTGATATTGAAATTTATTTATGAATTATTTTCATATATAAAACATAACATATACAAATTTAAATTTTAAATTTATATTTTTGTAACAACTATTATTATTTATAGTCATAATTAAAAAAATCAAAAGAATAAGAAATATGTATGTACGATAATTAAATTATTATAAGTATTTTTATTTATTTTTAAGTTAAAATAATAATTTAATATAATTCTGTTATGTATAATATTTAAATATATCATAATATAAAATAAAAATATATATATTCGTTTATAATTTAATAGTAATTTGGTTTAGATCGGGTACACCATATTATAAAATTTATTAATTTGAATCCGAATAGATTATGTAATTTTTAATTCAAATTTGATCCAGTTATGAAATTTATCAATTTAATTTGATTTTAAATAAGATTATATTTTTTAGTTTAAATGTATTGATCGAATTATTTACTCATCCTTAATTTTGAATATGTAAATAGAATAATTATTTAAAAATATATAGTTTTAGAACTCCAACATTATTATTATGATTAAGATGAATTATTCATATATCATGAACCAATGGTTTATGTTAATAGCATGGTAAAGACAGAATAATAACACTTAAAAAAATTGTTTCATTATTTCTTTCTTTTATATATTTGATTTTTTTTAAATTATCATTGTTATAAACAAATGTATTAACATTTACTTAATACGTACCTACATATAATTTTTCTTAGAGCAATACATATTGTTTTTTTTTCTTGAAAAAAATAACACATACCAAAAATAACACAATTGGTGAACCTTAGTTTGAAGGAAATCTTTTCGACGTGGTGAAGTTTCCTTTTCTCATATGAATTTTTAAAAATATAAAAGATGATGTGCATTTCATATCTTTTGTGAAAAATAAAGCATACTTCATACATTTATAACTAATAAAGTCCATTTATGCAATAATGGTTAACCTTTTAAAAAAAAATGTTATGCGGATTCGAACTATGAAATTTCTTAAGAATACAAAGTATTTATCAATTTTACTAAAATGCATCTGGTGCATTCCTTAATGTTTTAAATAATAGAAACAAATGAAAGGTTTTTACTTATGTAATTTATATTAATTTAATTACTTTGTTATTATTATATCAAATTAATCATTTTATTATGAAAAATTAATAATATAAAAATAAACGATTAAATGATCAAATTTTAAATATATTTTTTATTTTTTTATTAATTTTACAGTCATTATTATTTATTGTTAAAAATAAAAATAATTTATTTAAAAAGTCTGCATATTATATACGAGAAAAATAAAAAATTAATAATTTATTATCATGTTATTATTTTTTAAAATAAAATTATTAAAATATTAAAAAATTAAGGTGTTATTATCAACCAAATTAAAAGATTTGTAGTATCGTAATGTCAACCATAGTAAATAATATTGCTTAATACGTTTCAAATGTGTAACTTTAAACTAGCTAGTTAGCTAGCTAGAATGTCATAGGTCAAATATGAATTATGACCGAATAAAGTAAACTAATTTAGAAAAACTTACGTGCAAATCATTCACTTGGGTCAAATTAATAATGGAGGGAGGTGGTGTGTACAAAGGAAAGATAGGACAGATGCCATAACTAAATTAATGTTCAATTTTGGAAGAGTTAGGGTTTTTGAATGACAATTAATATTGAAGCTTTTGTTCCTGGTCCTACATTGTTGGTACCAGAAGCAACAATTAGTCAAAAGAGGAAAAACAAAATTAAAGGAAAGCACTCAATTATGAGGATTGAAGCTTTTTCATGCAAAAGGTGGAAAAATAAACTTTTTGATGAGTTGACAATTGAAAAGAGATGCTGGCACAAGTGTTGATCATCATGTCTCCCGCAAAATGGGTCTAACCTACAACTATCTACTTATTCTTCTCAATTTATTTGTATTTATTTTTATATAATAACTATACATTTTATATTTATTAATTTAAAATTATTAATAAAAAACAATACTTTAACCATTAATTTAATAATATATAAATAAAAATATAACAAACAGATAATAAAATTAACCAAAATTACGATAAACTGCCTGGTGAACCAAGCTTTCAATTTGACTAATTGTAGTCGTATGTGTAGCAAAGTAGAACCAAAATCAATAAAAAATATTAATTATTATTTAATTACATTCTTTAATTTTTAAATTATGATAATATAGTTGTTTCTAACTTATTATTTTTATTTTTAATACTTTATCTAATTGATATATATTTTCTTTTGATTTAAACATGATATTTATTTATTTATTTAGTAGTTTATAGGAAATAAAAGATACACAAAAAAAAAAAGATATCTATATTTGTCTACGTAAATGTTGTACTTATTTCATTTACAAAATAAATAGAATATGGTATTATTATTTTTCTATTTTATTTGATAAAAATGATAACATTTTGAGTATAATGAAAATATAGTGTAAATTAACTCTATGTTTTGGAACTAATTAATTATTAGTTTTATATATCAGTGATTATTAGTTAAATAGATATATATAATTTTATTTAATTATAATTATGAATATTATTTAAATGATGATATTATTATTATAAACAGTAGATATTAAAAATGTAATATATTTCACTGGTATATTTTATAAATATTACAATTATAAAATTTATTTTATTTTTATCTTTTTAATGGTTGTTACAAATCCCAATATATTAACCAAAAGTAGTCTTTAAAATTTGTTTACACATGTTTTATGTGATGAGACGGTTATTAACAATCCGAAAAATTAAGTTTATAATCTTATTTAATTTTTTTTTAAAATAGTTATTAACTGTTTGAAAAAGTAAATTTATAATCATCACAAGTCTTTTATTTACCTTTAGAGATTGTTATTATTTTATTTTTTAAGTATTAATAATTATTCCAAAAATCATACCTATAAAAATGTCTATATAGAGAAAGTTTGTGACTAAAAAAACAAATATCTTGATAAAAAGTAAATTTATAATCGTCTTGCAAGTCTTCTGTTTACCTTTAGAGATTGTTTTTTTTTTTTTTTGAGATTATTAATAACTATTCTAAATATCACACTAAGAATGTCTACGTAGAGAACGTTTGCGACTGAAAAAACAAATATCTTGATAAAAAGTGTCATAAAAATCAATTTTTGTAGCTATGATAGTTTGAAAAAACCATTGTTATTTAAATTTAATAATTATGATTGTTTTTCACATATTACATTATTTACGTATAATTTTATTATTTATATATAATATTTAATTTAATTATTTACTAATTTTTTCATTTTTTTATTCATAATATATCGTTATTTATATTTTATAAAAAAATAAATTTTTAAATAAGAAAGTATATTATATTATATAAAAAAAAATATTATAAGGAAATTTTAGTAAAGTTATTATTTACCTTCTATTCATTGTGTTAACTTTTGACGTAATAGTAATTTGTTTCATATTTATTTCGATTTCATAAAAGAATTAATAAATAACATCAAATATAATTATATTACATGTTTTGATTTATTTTAATTTTGATTTATCCATATTTCAATTTCTTTCAATTTTTATTCTAAATTATATAAACGTACTCTTAGTTATTAAAATATGACTTTGGTTTTCTCTCACATGCGTTTAAAATAGGTGAATACCTAAAATCTAACCCTAGTTTTGGGGATCAAAATTTTATCTAACCCCGTATAAATTGGCTAACAAAGGATAAAACAATTTTTTTTTGAAAAAAAAATACTATAAAATTTATAATAATAAAAATAACACATTAATAATATAAAATGAGTTCATATAGTATATTGTTACGTACTTAACGGGTTGAAGTAACTGTAGTTCAATTTAAATCATATCAAATTAGATAATATTTAAAATAAAATAATAAACTGTTACACGTTTTTTTAATAATGAAAATATACAAGTTTAATATAAATGTGTTATTTTAGTAGTTACAAGTTTTAAAGTTTATATTTTTGTTATTTTTCTTTTTTTAAGGCATTAAATTTCCATTTTTATTAAATAAATAAAACATAATAAAATTTTAAAAAATAAAATAATAAACTTAGGATTTTTTGTGCCTACCTAGGAATCATTAGTTCAAAATATGATTTTTTTTAAATTATTTATTTATTTATTTTTCTAAATCACAAGAGCAATTAATCCGATTGCACTTGACTCATAATTAGTAATCACTATCAAATGCAAACATCAATTCCATCCGAAACATTATATTCCATAAATTTAACTCAATAAATAGTGAGTTTTATGATACAAACAAGCTCTGCATTAATGCCATGCTCAACCAATATTTTATACACCCACATTCTTTCTCAAAATGCAAGAATCGTGGCACCAATGTGTAGCTTACATTTTTATGGGCTAACCCATTAATTGAATCAACATTTTTGTGATTGTGTTAGCTTATTGTGCTTGTACATTTTACAAATTTTCAAATGATATTAAAACTTTAGTCTGGTCAAAAAGCTATGGGTCTTCCAAAAAATATAAATATGGGTTCGGGACTTACATAAGTGTTGAGAATAATTAAAATTCTAACGTTTAGTTTAATAACGACTAGTTTCTTCATTTTAATGTATAAATATAACATTGAACATTAAGCCAAAATCAATTCAATAACTCTTTCTTAAAAATTCAGAGAAAATCAACATGGTATCAAAGCAGATTTGATCTTGCTCCAAATCAATCTCACAAACAAGAATTGTATCATTTCAAAAAATCTAGAAAATGTCACAACATATAGAGAGATTTACATGTGTGCTGTTAAATAGTAAAAATTACCATCTTTGGGCACGTCAAGTGAATTTTGGTCTAATCGGTAGAGACAAATTTGAGCATGTCATTGGTGAGAAATCAAAACCAAAAGTCGAAGATCCAACACACCCAACAATTGAAGAAAAAAAGGAAATTTCAGAATGGAGAAAGAGTGACAATCTAGTCATGAGTTGGTTATTGACAACCATGCAACCCCACATCTATGATCTCATGACATATCTAGATACAACTCGAGATATGTGGGTTAAAACCGAGACGATGTTCGGAAAAAAGAAAAAAATACTCCTTTATTTATCAACTTCAGCAAGAACTTCAACAGTTACAATAACAAAATCAATCTGTCACCGAACTATTTAGCCAAATCCAAAAAAAGAAGGATGAGATTAGAGTGTATCGACCTCTCACAGCCGATCTTGATGAAATCAAAAGAAGAGAGGATCAGAATGGAATTTTCACCTTCCTCGCCAAGCTCGATTCAAGCTATGAGGGGGTACGCTCATAAATTCTTCTCATGAGTGAGCTATCATCTGTTGATGATGTTGTAGGGATGGTTGAAAGAGAAGAGACAAGAAGAATAGTGATGGGTACTCAACTACCTAACAACCCTGAAGCCAAGGCTTTCGTCACCAGATCTAACCCTAGCCCAGAATGTCAGGGGGACCAAACACTCACTCGCTGCGATTACTATAAGAAGGAAGGACACAAGTGCGAGGAATGCTAGTGTCTCATCCCTCATCTCCGGCAAAAAGGAAGGCGAGGTAGAGGCTTCGTTAGAGGGGGAGATCGGCGACAAAATCGGGTAGAAAATATAGATAAAATGGGTTACTCTACACAAAAGAAAAATGGGGATATTAGTACAAATGAGGCTGAAAAAGAAATAAAAAGTGAGGTGGATATGGATCAAATAAGGCAGCAGTATACACAATTATCCACGATGTTTCAAGGAAAATCTGAAAAAACCTCTGGTATGATTACAAACTTTACTCAAAATTCTTTAAATTCCAAATGGATTCTTGATTCAGGTTCAACTAATCACATAACTGGAAATAAAAACTTACTTAATAATTAAAAAAAATGAGACTAAACAATTTGTAATCGTTGCAAATGGTGAAAAATGGAAATTTTAGGAAATGGTTCAATTAGTCTCCTTTCAAGAAAAATTTCAAATGTTTTGCATGTGAATAATTGTACATCTAACTTGTTATCCATTAGTAAAATCACACGAGACTTAAATTGTGAAATTATATTTACATCTAAAAATGTGATTTTTCAGGAATTGATAACGAAGAATATCATTGGTAAAGGTTTTCTAGAAAATGGGTTTTATATTCTGAGTGAAGAAAAATGCAACTTCAATATTAAAAAAAGAAGAAGAATTAGGCACTCTTTGGCATAAGAGAATTTGACATCCTTTCGATAAGATTTTGAAATATATTTTTGATTACAAACAACTAGATTGTAGTATTTATGAAATTTACAAATTAGAAAAGCACACAAGGTTACCATTTAGTTTATCCAATTGTAAAAGCAAAAAACCTTTTGCGTAATACATTCTGTTGTTTGTGGCCATGCTCTAATTGAGTCATTTAATGGTTATAAATACTTTATTATATTTATAGATGATTTTTCAAAAACCACATGGTTACACTTGTTAAAAAATAAAAGTGATGTATTTTCTCAATTTCAAGAATTTTATAATTTTGTAGAAAATCAATATGACGCAAAAATTAAAAAATTTAGAAGTGATAATGGAACAGAATTTGTAAATCAAAATTTTACAAAAAATTTCAAGTAAAAATGAATTTTACATCAAACAACTTGTATTTACACACCCCAACAAAATGGTGTGTTGGAAATAAAAAAATTGACATTTACTTGAAGTAAAAAAGAATACTTTTGTTTCAAAATAATGTTCCAATAATTTTTTGGTCGGATGGTGTTCTCACCGTAACATATTTAATTAATAGACTGTGAAGTGCCAATTTGAATTTCAAAAACCAACTAGAAATCCTCTACAAAAAAAAACTCAATATCTATCATTTAGAGTATTTGGATGTACATATTATGTGCACAAAAATAAACAATACAAGTTAGATTATTCATCAATCAAAGCTATGATCCGGTTAACAAAAAACATTACATTTCAAGAGATGTGACATTTCAAGAAAATGAGACATATTACAAAACACTAGAAAATGAGACTAATAACCAAGAGAAATTAAATGAATTTACATTTCCATTTTTTTATTCTGGAGAAAGAAATATAGTAGTAGAAAATGAAAATAAAATAATCAATGAGAATGAAGAGGAAGAAACTTCTCAAAGTGAGGGGGAAGATGGTACTATCGAAATAATACCATTGAGAAGGTCTAATCGAACTCAACAACCTACAACTAGATTACAGGATTTTGTAACATATGAGGTAAAATATCCTATCCAAAATTATTTATCTTATGAAAATGTTACACCACAATATAGGACTTATTTGACCTCAATTTCCAAAGAAAATGAGCCAAATAACTGTGAGGAAGCAATAGGCCAACTGGTATGGGACAAAGCAATGGAAGAAGAGCTTAGAGCACTTGAAAAAAAATGAAACATGGGTAGTCGTACCACTACCCGAAGGAAAGAAACCTGTAAGATGCAAATGGGTCTATAAGATTAAGTTTAATAGTGATGGTACTATTGAAAGGTACAAAGCAAGATTAGTGACAAAAGGTTACACTCAAATTTATGGTGTAGATTATCGAGAAACATTTGCACCCGTGGGCAAAATAAATACCGTTAAGATTTTACTTTTCATAGCGGTAAACCAAAATTGGACCTTACATCAAATGGATGTCAAGAATGCTTTTCTCCAACGAACACTTGAAGAAGAGGTATATATGACGCTTCCACATGGTCATAAAAAAGAAAAAAATTATAGTCTAGTGTGTAGGTTAAAAAAATCTATTTATTGACTAAAACAATCTCCACGGGCATGGTATGGAAAACTAAACTCTTATTTAATTTATTGTGATTTTAAAATTAGTAATGCTGATTACTCATTATTTTCCAAAAATTATGGTACCTTCACAACCATAATTATAGTATATGTAGATGATATAATAATTACCGAAAATAATTTGAAAGAAATTAAAAAAATAAAAATGAAATTAAAGGAGAATTTTGATATCAAATACTTAGGTTTACTAAAATATTTTCTAAGAATAAAAATAGCACATTCATCCAAGGGACTC
Source organism: Hippophae tibetana (assembly GCA_037013495.1). Lineage (NCBI taxonomy): Eukaryota > Viridiplantae > Streptophyta > Magnoliopsida > Rosales > Elaeagnaceae > Hippophae > Hippophae tibetana. The sequence goes on along the minus strand of CM072801.1, from coordinate 139,495,970 downwards.
TTTATTTCACAAAGAAAATATACATTTGACCTATTGAAAGAAATTAGTAAATTAAGGAGTAAACTAACATCTACACCAATAGATAGTAAATGCAAATTAAATATTGAGGATGTCGAACCCTTAGAAGACATAAGCTAATTTCAAAGACTTGTAGGAAAATTAATTTATTTAACGGTAACCCGACCAAACATTTCTTTTTCAGTAAGCCAAATCAGTAAATTTATGCATACACCTAGAACACGAATTTAGAGGCTATACATAGAATTTTAAAATAATTAAAAGGGACACTTATTAAAGGAATTTTCATGAAACGTAATAATTCTAATGAAGTGTGTGGCTACTCCGATGCAGATTGGGCTGGTAGCTTTGATAGAAAATCAACCACTGGTTTTTGCACATTTATAGGCAGAAATTTAGTCATATGGAAAAGCAAGAAACAAAATATTGTGGCACGATCAAGCGCCGATGCAGAATATCGAGCCATGGCATCAACCTCAAGCGAGCTAACTTGGATCAAACAACTTCTTTTGGATATCAGAATTAAAATTCAAGAACCAATGAAGATGTTTTGTGATAACCAAGCGACACGACATATAGCATTAAATCCAGTGTTTCACGAGAGAACAAAACACATCGAAGTGGATTTCTACTTCATTCGAGAAAAAATTCAAGCAAAGGAAATTGAAACTCCATTTGTGAGAAGTGAAAAACAATTGGCCGATATCTTCACCAAAGGTTTAGATCTGAAATCATTTGTAGAAAATTTAAGCAAGTTAGGGTTGACCGATATCTACACACCTAACTTAAGGGGGAATGTTGAGAATAATTAGAATTCTAACAGCTAGTTAGTAACGACTAGTTTAATAATGACTAGTTAGTAACGACTAGTTTAATAATGGCTAGTTAGTAACGGTTAGTTTAATAACGACTAGTTTAATAACAACTAGTTTAGTAACGACTAGTTTAATAATGGCTAGTTAGTAACGGCTAGTTTAATGACGACTAGTTTAATAATGGCTAGTTAGTAACGGCTAATTTAATAACAGCTAGTTTAACAGCTAGGTTAATAATGGTTAGTTTAACGGCTAGTTTAATAACGGTTAGTTTAACGTCTAATTTAGTAACGGTTAGTTTAATAATGTCTAGTTTAGTAACGACTAGTTTCTTCCTTTTAATGTATAAATATAACATTAAACATTAAGTTAAAATCAATTCAATAACTCTCACTTAAAAATTCAGAGAAAATCAACAAGAAAAATACAAGTTAACTTTGTAAGAAGAAAAAAATGAAGTGTTAGTCCCTACGATACATAATTAATTACCTTTGATGATTTTAAACATTGTGTACTTGAAGATTTTTTGAAAAATATTCAAGTTTTCCCTAAAAGATTTTTATCCATCCTCGATGAGAATGACACTAATCTAGAAATTATTTGTACTATTAGCTTCTAAAGTTATGTTTCTTGTAATTTCATCATAATTTATATTTAATAAATATATTATATTATTTTAATCAATAGCATAAAAAATTACTCTTGAATGAAAACTTGTGAAACCGCACAGTCCACTGGGCTGGTTCGTCTTGGAGTGAGCCTCACTGCTCTATCCAATAACTATTGAGGTTCTGCTTACTTTGAGTAAAATACTTGGTCTAAGAAGATACGCTTTGTTGTAGTTTGAAGTCCATGTCTTAGACGCTATAACAGAGCCCTACGGAATGCGAATGATTTGAGAAATGTGTGGGATGTACAGAGAATCTTCTATATAAAACATGAATAACAAATTTTGAAAAATGCTATTTATCCAATATTCAATTTTATTAGATTTTTTTATAAATCAATAAATATTAAAATATACTTATAATAAATATATTTTTTATAAATAATTATTTTAATATTTTGTTTGTGTATTGAATATTGATTATACTCTTTATCCTTACCATTTTGATTATTTTATTCTCATTAAAGATAACTATTATATATTTATATATATTTAATTATCAAGTCCATTTCAATCAATTTATTTATGAATGTATTATGTTTGTATCGAGATCATGTCATATTTCATATTTATTAAAAAATATTTAATTAATATAAATTATTTTAAATAAAAATATTTATTAAATTCAATCAAATTTTATCTACGTTACATACTTTTTATATAATAATAAAAATTAATTAAATAATTTTATATACGTTATAATTGATTTATATATTAAATAAAGTTATATAAATATTATTAATATCATATCAAATCATTTATGTTTGTATCATGTTTGGATTCTATTACTTATAAAATAATAATTATTATATATCTATTTTTTATTAAAATAACAAATTAATTAATTATTTTTTATAAGATTATTTTTGTAAACTATTTTATAAATTTTCTTAACACTTATTTTTTACCTTATTATAATGACAAGAACTTAAAAATTTATATTTAAAGAATAATTTATTGTATTTAATAAATAAAAAAATTAAAAAATAATAATAATTATTATTCAATAATTAATATTACTATATATATAAATAATATGTTATGCGATGCCATCAATTACTTATTCTTCTATTACTTAGAGTTTATAATTTAAATTTTAGGATTAATAATTTAAAATTTAAATTTATAAAAGAATATATATATATATATTAAATTCGAATTACTTTGCGCTGATATTAAAAAAAACTAGTACCCAAGAAAAATGGGAAAAATTAAAGAACATGCTATTTGAACAAATCGCTATTTTTACTAATTTTTATTGAAAACTTAAAAGAAAATCTTAAAATGAAAAAAAAAAAATCAATGTCAAACATAAACATAATCATAAATGTAATAGTTTCTAATGTTATTTAAAAAACAAATTACCTGACCATGGGCTTACACGATCAGGTCTTAGTGTTCCAATAGTAAAAGGTAACCCGTTATTACGTTTTTAATTACTTTTATTAACCTATTAGTCACCTATATATATATATACTTACTCAATAACAGAGCTACAAGGGAGTTCCAATATTTCGATAAAGGTTTGTTTATTATATTTATAAATATACCTTTATATTTTAAAAAAAACTATATAATAATATCCACACTCAAACTTATTATTTAAATATTATTATTTTTATTATATTACGAATTTATTTATATTATTTATATATATTTTACTTTTACTCTATTATTATATATTTTTTTACTAACTATATTATAGTAGAATAATAAATACTTAACATATTTTCATAAATTAAGAAAATTACATTAAATCATATCTAACACTTATATATAATAACAAAAATAACATAACAATAATATTAAACGAGTTCAATTAAACAGAGTTCAAATAAAATAAATAAAATGATCGTATTTCAACTTGAACGATGTCCAATTAAATAATATTTAATGTCAAATAATAGGTCACACTTTTTAATAATAAAAATATATGAACTTGATATAAATAGTGTAGAAAATAATACATAGATAAATAAGTTAAGAATAAAATTATTTTATTATATATATATATATATATATATATTAAAAATACAAAATTTAAATAACATAAAATTTAAATAGAGTAAATAATAGAAGCTTGTGTATCATATACAATATTCTTAAAATAATTTTTACGCTCATTATTAGTGTTAGAGAATAACGAAAATTTATCTCTCAAGATAAAATAATTAAATAATAATAAATTTATATCACAATTAATTATTCTATAAACTTTACAAGTGTCTGAACTCTATTGGAGTAACTTAATCTAGATATTTTTTTTTTCCTTTTTTCTTTCTTCTTCTAAGCTCTACTATATTTTTCTTCTTCCTCCTATTTCTTTGTTTATGTTATTTATATAGGAAAATAGTAATAAAACTGAAGAAAAAAAATAGAAACAAAAATTAAATACAAAAATTGAAACCAAAAAGAATAAATAGAAACGAAAATTGAAGAGAACAAGTAGAAACATAAATTAAATACATAAATTGAAAATGAAGAAGATGCCAAAAAACTCAAGACAGATAGAAATGGAAATTATTTCAAATAAATTCAAACATAAATATTTTTAATTTTAAAGAAATTTTAATTCAAAAAATTTGAACAATCTCACACATGAATAATAATTGACATAGATTTTAAATCAAATTTTGACACGAAAATAAAGTTCAACAGATTGAAATCTTCATATGATAAGTAGGTGTTACCCTTTGAATTTTTTTTGTGAAAATATATTTACCTTATTAACTGACCAATAGAGGCGATACCCTTAAATTATTCTGATGTTTATGTAAGCAATGACATACTTCACACAAGAGTCTTACCTAAGACAATTTAGTTCTCATAATTATGTTCGTTTTGGCCATGAACATATGGCTGGTTCGGTACGAGTCTCTAAAAAATTGAACCCTATACAATTCACTTTCAATTCAGCCTCATTCCTTCCTCATATAGATGATCTCTTATCTTTAAAAGTAACACGGAAAGAGTAACCCGCATAATTCGCTTAGTATTCTCTTCATAAGAATCATTAAAAACTTTAATTTACCTTGTATCTTACAGGTATCACTATTTTCATCATAGGAATGGACTTGGGGTAAACCTCTCACAATGATCTCACTAAGTTTTTACAATTAGGTTGTCCCGTTGAAACTAGATCTTGGGATCTTCTTTTAAATAGGTTGGGTTATATTTGCAAGTCCTTATTCATTCATGGGCTTCAATCCCATTCCCCTCGATGACTTATGAACTAACTCTTGATTTAACCATTTGGTAAAGGGATCTGTTATATTATCCTTTGACTTTACATAGTCAATAGAGATAACCCTAGTTGTGATAGTTGTCTAATGGTATTATGTTTACGATGCATATGTCGAGACTTACTATTATACATATTGCTCTATGTCCATCTGCACCACCTAGTATGAATACATATCCACTAGTAGACTTTGAGTCTTTCATGTCAGATATCCAATTTGCATTGTCGTATCCTTCTAATACAGTTGGATATCTTGTGTAATGTCCATAGTTATGTGTATATATTAAGTATCTAAGTAGTCTTGTAATATTTTTTCACTGATCAAATCCTGAATTACTATTATATCTACTTAGTTTGCTTACAACGTAAACTTTTTTTGGTCTGGTATAACTCATCAAATATATAAGACTTCCTATCACTCTAGAATATTCAAGTTGAGACACACATTCACTTTTATTCTTATATATGTGTAGATTTACATATATTGATTTCTCACAATTCCAGGATCACCCTTGTTCAATTTCTCAAGTATTTTGTCAATATAATGACATTGACTTAGAATGAGATCGCTTGATATCCTTAATATCTTAATTCTCAAAATTACATCAGCAAGCCTCATGTCTTTCATATCAAACCTTAAATTTAACATAGTCTTAGTAGATTTGATCATTTGATCATTTGATCATTACTACACATAATTAACATGTTATCAATATAAAGACACATGATAACATAACTATGTTTTTTGTCCTTGACATACACATTTGGTGTTTGATTCAAACCATATAAAGACTTCACCAATTTATAGACCTTTCCTTCTTGCCTTAGGGATGAAAAACCATTGGGTTGGTCTATATAAATTTCTTCATCTAATTCTCTATTTAGAAAGGTTGTCTTTACATCCATTTAATGTATTTCAAGATTTCATAGAGTGACGATAGCAAGTATCATCCTTATGAATGTTATTCTCGTCATAAGAGAATAATTATCAAAGTAATCAAGGTCATATCGTTATTTGTATCCCTTAATTAAAAGCCTAGCCTTGTACTTTTCAATTTATTTATCTAATTTACATTTTCTCATGAAAATCCATTTAGACCCTAGTATTTTACTACTTAGAGGTAAATCAACTAGTTTTCATATATGATTTTGCATAATAGACTCAATTTCACTATTAATGTTTATTGTCATTAAGGACCTTTAAAATAATTCACAGTCTCTTCATAGGTTTGAGGTTCACTTTCTAGCAAGTAGGTCAAAAAATATGGACTATATGACGTTTCTGTCCTAATCCTTTTGCTACGTCTCGGTTCAACCTCAACTTTATCCTCAACCTCTTATTCAGGTTATTCGATTTGACTATCTTCATTCATAGTCTCATACGTTTGTTTAGATGAACTTGATTCTATTTAAGATTTACCTGAAAATACATATTCAAAGAATGATGCATTCATTGATTCAATTATCATGTTTTTGTGTATGTCTAGGATCTGTGACTTATGCATAAGAAACCATTAAACACTACTATTATGTACATATCCAGTGAATATGCAATCTATCATTTTTAAACATATCTTAACCTTCATAGGTATAGGTAAGGTTACTTTAACAAGAAACCCTTGCACTCGTAAATATTTATAGGAGTATACATTTTCTTTAAATAATTCATATGTCGTCTTAGTGTCTTTTCCACGATATATCTTATTTGAAAGGTAGTTAGCTGACAAAATAGCTTCCCCTCATAAGTTTTGTGGCAACCCAAAACTTTATATCATCGCATTCATCATTTATTTCAAGGTATAATTTTTACGTTTAACAACTCCATTTTACTTAGGTGAATAAGGAGCTATGGTTTCATGGATAACTCTGTGTTGTGCATAGAATTCACCAAATGGTTCTTCATATTCACCACCACAATCACTGTGTAGTACCTTTTTCTTCTTGTTGAGTTGATTCTCAACTTCTATTTTATAAAGAATAAATTTCTTTATAGATTCATCTTTGCTTTTTAGTAAATACACATAGAAATATTCCGTGTTATCATCAACAAAAGAAATAAAATACTTATTGTTACCCCTTGTTTGAAGAAATTTTAAATCACATAGATCACTGTGGATTAAGTCAAGGGGTTCAACGTTCTTTTCAATCGAATGAAATGTTAACCTATTCATTTTTCCTTAACACAAGCCTCACACTTATGCTTTGAATCTATTTGGAATGCAGGTATATGTTTCATGTTAATTAGCCTACGTAATATATCGTAATTAACATGACCTAGTCTACCATGCCATAAGTTGAAAAACTCAAGAAAATAAACAGAATAATTAATTTTATTAATATTCTTAGCTTTTATAGTCATTACATTAAGCTTAAATAACCCATTAGATACATACTTATTTCCTATAAACATCCCATTTTTGGTCATGCATTGTTGCACTAGTATCAATCCACCATTCTTTGGGTTTGATCCCACCAAGTTCACCTTAGAAACGATTGTACATAAGTCAATATTAGAGACATCATGAGTTATGTCATCAACTATGTATGCCTTACGGTTCATGTTTTCTTTTGGAAACTTATAGTCTGGGGCTTTATGCCTTATCCTTTGAAAATTAAAGTAAATCCCTCTGAAGTTTGACCTCTTAAAAGTTGTTTCTCTAAGTCTCAACTTAGATCCTTTACCCAGCTTTCCCTTGCCCTTATTCTTATTATGCTTTGAACTTTGACCATGTTCCATCACATTAGCCTTGGGTGCTAATGGTATATATCCCCTTTTATAAGAAGTCTTATTGTCTTCTTCTACTTTGAATCTTATTAGTAAGTCTTTCAAAAACACTTCCCTTCGCTTGTGCTTAAGGTAGGCCAGCTTGAACCCTATCCATAAAGGGGATAACTTTTCAATAATAGCATTAACTTGGAAGGTTTCACTAAGTATCATCCCTTCATCATACATCTCTATTAAGATATCTTGGATTTTATGTACTTGACTACATATAGATAAAGTCTATCATCTTATAATCAAATAAGCGACCAACCAAAAATTTCTTGGCATCGGTATTTTTCAGTTTCATACTTTTGGTCCAATAATTCCTATAAGTTTTTTGTCGTCTTCTCCTTATTGTACTCATTGTATGAGGAATCAGTTGGACTATTGAGAACATAGTCCCGACATAGATATTCAAAATGCTTCCATGCTTCAATAGCACTAACAGACTGAAAATCTTGTTAACTCTCAGGTTGATTGGAAGCTTCTTCAGTCAAGAACCTTTCTAAATTTAAGGTGATGAGATAGAACATCATCTTACTTCTCCATCTCTTGAAGTTCAAACCATTAAACCTCTATAGTTTCTCTGCCACAACATGGTTCATATGAATAACAATCAGTAATATTGAGGTTACCTTATGAGCCACAAAAGTTTTCATCATTTTGTTCATAGTAGAATCATTCATAGTAGAGTCAACAACATTCACAATTGGGTTTTCAGTCAAGAACTTTTCAGTTTTAGAATTTTTTACTTTTTTTTGTTAAATACACAAATAGCAACTCAAATTTTAAAAATCACAAAATAAAGTTTTAGATTATCGAAAAGTATATTCTATAAATAAATGATAGAAATATGTTAATTTATATTCATATTTGTAATTTTATTAATTGTAGTGATTAAATGTGTATAAAGCAATAAATGTATAATAAAAGTAAAATATAAATATAAAGTAAAAAAAATTAAGAAATGATAAATAACAGTGAAAATAATGATAGAGATGTAGGAATTAAAATTAATATGATAGATAAACAAAGAAACAGTGATAAAGATGAAGTGATAAATTATGAAGAAGAGATAAAAGTAATATTAATAAATGATGAAGAGAATTAATAAATAGATGTAAAAACTTAACGATAATGGTAGTAAAATATGTATAAGAATAAAATTATTTTATTAAAATTATATATATATATATATATATATATATATATATATATATATATATATATATATATATATATATATATATATAACATAAAATTTAAATAGAGTAAACAATTGAGACCCGTGTATCATACACTGTCATTAATATAATTTTTTCGCTCACCATGGTGTTATAGTACGACGAAAACTTATCTTTCAAGATATAACGATTATATAATAATAAACTTATACCACAATTTATTATTTTATGAACTTTCAAGTGTTTTAACTCTATTGGAGTAACTTAACTCTAAATAGAAAAAAATAATATATTTTTCTTTCATCTTCTCTTTTCTTCTCACCTTTTCTCTCGTTTTTTTTTCATTTTGTTTTCTTATTTTTTCTATTTATTTGTTTATGGCCTTTATATAGGAAAATAATACTGAAATTGAAAAGAATAGATAGAAACAAAAATTAGATACAAAAATTGAAATTTAAGATAACAGATAAAAACAAAACTTAAAGAGAACATATAGAAACATAAATTAAATACAGAAATTGAAAATGAAGAGAAGATAGAAAAATGAAAGATAGATAGAAATGGAAATTAATTCAAATGAATTAAGACATAAATGTTTTTGATTTTAAAGCAATTTTAATTAAAAAAAATTCAATAAATAGTGTTATTTTTGTGATTATAAATTTTAAATGTGTAATTCTATTATTTTTCTTAAATTTTACTAGTTTAAATTTTAATATTTTGTTAAAAAATAATATATTTTAATTGAATAAAAATACATATTTAATATATAACACTTATAGTATAATATTCAAAAATATTAAAAATTGTTAATTTTTGGAACATCAACCTTGATCTTTTTACATATTATTTTATAATAATTTGATTGAAATATTTATAAATTTTACTATAATCATTCAAATAAAAACAAAATTATTTATTTTTATTATTAAATTTACGGTGTTACTCTTTTTGAATATTAATCCTAATTATGCGACACACGTGAAAAATGAAAATAGTATAATTTGACTCATCAGCCAACACTTAGTTCGAAAATTAAAAAAAAAAATGATTCCAACAAAATTTATGAGGCCAATTTTAGATATAGCAAAATATCCTAAAAGACAATCAAATCAATTATGATAAGTATTCTGGATATGACTTCTAAATTTTTCAGGGTGTCTCTAGAATTGGCCATTTATTAATTTAATACTCTGCTAGTTGAGCTTTTTATATACATGTACATAGTCAATACCAAGCTTTTAATTTAACTCATATGTTTTTAATCCAATGTGCAAAATGGTTCCACTTCATCAATGAAGTTTACCAGGATCCATTAGTTAAATGAAATAACTCTACCCATTGGATTAAAAATAAACACCTTAGATTCAACTATCCCTGTTCAGCATACACTACTCCCAAACTACCAACTACCGAAATGAAGATTAGTAGATGCACAAGTTTTGTTCTAAAAATCAATAGTCTTTTACAAGAGGAAGTAATTTGTTTTACAAGAAAAGGAAAAAAAGACTTGTACCGCACAAATGTTAATCTAGTTTCCTTCACTTTGTGAAATGGAGAGAAAAAAGGATAAGTATCAACAACATAATGAAATGTACAACATGCTTGCGCCATATAGGTACATTAAACAGTTTAAAGGGTGAGAGACACGAGATGCCCCATTGCTAAATTTTGAAACTTTGTTCTAGTGTGATTGAACTGTGAATCCATTTTTGACAGTCTGATCCAACAGGCTTACAATCTCAGACATACTTGGACGTTCAATGGGATTTTCTCTCAGACATAGCTCTGCTATATCAGCAAGTTTAAGCAGTGGTTCTACATTTCTTGGTAGAGTTACATTTCGATCTACAATGGCAGCTGCCTTTCCATTTCTTATCAATTGAGAAGCCCACTCCACTATTTCTGGTGGTGTACACTCAATATCGTAAGCTTTCCTACCACTTAAAATCTCTAGCAGAACAATCCCAAAATTGTAAACATCACTTTTTATATCCTCATTCAAGTCCCTTTCACTTGCACTCAGTAGTCCAAAGTCAGCAACTCTTGCCACCCAATCAGTGTCTAGAAATATGTTTGAAGTCTTCACATCCCTATGAGCAATTGGTGGCTTTATTTCTTTATGAATGTATTCAAGCCCTCTTGCAGCTTGCAATGAGATTTTCAGTCGTAAGCTCCAATCCAAAGATGAGAGCTCTCCATGGAGATGATCGTAGAGTGTGCCACGAGGCATGAACTCATAAACCAACAACCTCTCGCCCATTTCAGCACAATAACCAAGCAAGTTGACGATATTGTTATGTCGAGCATTGCATAGAATTTCAAGTTCTGCTTCAAATGCTCTGGTATTGGTATGGATAATAGTGGCAGCATTTGCTCTCTTAATTGCTACTTGAATTCCATCAGAAAGAACTGCTTTATAGACAAACCCAAAACTTCCTCTTCCTACTTCATTATATTCCTTGAATCCATTTGTGGCATCTTTAAGTTCTGAAAGCCTAAACACTTGTGTTGCTCCAATACAATTATTTATAGATACAGCTGGTTCTAAACTGAGTTCAGGATCAGCATCCACCTTTTCTTCGCCATTAGTTTTGATCAATCGAGGTGTAAGACACAAAGCAATTAAGATTATTAAAGTACCTGAAACTGATGATCCAATGATGATTATTAGCTTTTTGACAGTCTTTTCACGATCCTGCTTTTGAATCCCACAAGCTTGCCAACAAGAGCTGTTCTGACAGAGGGAACAAGCTGTGCACACTCTGTCAGCACTTTCAATGCAGGGACTAGATAGAAAATAGCCTTTAGAACAATTTATTCCACAAGGCAAGCAGAGTTTCAAATCCTTTCTACCGCATAAACTGGTCAACCCTGCCTCATTCAAGACACTTGCGTTGAATGTAAATTTCCCCGCATGACATGATTCGGGCAAACAAACACCGGGGCTGCATAACTGTAAAGGTGGACTATAATCTGGTGGTGACTGCCCATGAAAACCCCAACAATCAAGAACTAAGTCAGCTTCTCTAACACCACAAGTAGTATAATCTGATGAAGCAATTGCTGTAAACCCAGAACCCTTTGGAACTGATGAAACATCAATGCTTCCCCAGCATTCGATGCTATGATCATCCTCGCGGATTCCACAATAGTGTTGTGCACCAGAAGATAAACTCACAAAACTAGCTTTAGTAAGAGTAGAATCGAATTCATCAGCATTATTACCCCAACATTCTACTTCTTTTGTCACTCTGGCAATTCCACAAACAGAATGTCTACCTGAAGCCAAGGTCTTGAAATTGAAATTTCTAGAAAATGTGGGCATACTCAAATTAGCAGATTTGGGTCCCCAACAAATCACACTACCATCTTTAACAATGCCACAACTAAATCCCTCACCTGAAACAATCATTCTAAAGGCAATGCCACCAATAGAAGGATCTTGAAACAAAGAGTTATAAACAATATCCACATTATTATAACTCTTCTTTTCCATGGGTTGACTATATTGCCAACAATCAACATTCCCAAGATCCATTTTTGAATAATATTCTCCTCTTATAGCACACACATGGTCTTTTCCAGCTGCTATTTGTGAATAACTAGTTTGCTGGAATATCTGAGGGACAAGATTTGTACCTGGATTGGCCAAGTTCCAACAATAAGCCTTTGAAGCATTGGATGTGATCCCACACATAAAGCCCTCACCACCAGATAGAGAAGCCATTGAAGGGAATGAACTGAAATATGTTGATGAAGATGGTGAAGAAGTTGTTGACTTGTTGTATTTATCCCAACATACAAGTACTTGATTTCCACTGGCATCAATGGCACAAAAGAACCCATTTTCGCCAAATGAAGCGGCAATTGGACCCAGTGAACCATACCCAAAAGCTGTTAAAGGCAGTAATTGAAGCAGAGGAAGAAGGTGGAGAAGAAAAATGGATAAATCAGAGAGACATCTTTGGATTGACATGCCTTCTGGATTTGGGCTAAAAGTTTTAGCTTTTACATAAAAATGTGTTCTTTATTGGATGAGAGGATTTTGCTGTGAAAAATGTGAAGGCCTCTCAAGCCATTTTTATTTCAGGGTCTCCATATGACACATGGAGAGTCAGACAGTTATGGAGTCAAAATGAAGTGTCCTATTTGGGAAGTAGTTAATTTAAAGTTAACTGTAATTTAAAATCACAAGGCCAATTGGCTCACCCGTTTGGATCCTCAGATACTTGTCAAACAAAAATCATGTGGCAATGGTGCGTATATTATACTGATCTTGTTCACTCTTTTTATTTTTCTTGCATATCTCTTTTTTTTTCAGAATAAAATATTAGTTTTGTGGCATTTTAATAACCAGATTTACCAGATTTAGATCGTATTTCAGATAAAGAGCCACTTGTATTTTTATATTACATCAATTTAAATGCTGATTCATTTCCTAGTCTCCAAACTTGACTTTGCTTCATGAAAAATTGAACATCTGGTTTGTTCCAATGTTCAAGCATGTGAGTATCTGACAATACATTGATTCATATTCTACGATTATAAGTTATAACTTATACCTTTCCTCAAATGTCTATCCTGCGTTTTGATATGAAATAAGATTGCAAAAAGTGATTTGATTATCAATAAATTTTTAATATAAAACTATACACTCACACATAAATACTTGTCATTGCCATAAATTTGCTTGGATAGGCTCGGCACAAAATTCCAACATTTATAATTTTTAAAGATCAAATAATATCTTACTTGAATCAAACATATAATTTAAATATAAAATTAAATTTTATTATCAGGACACTTGATAAACCAGAAAATATTTATCATCTTCATAGTTTAAGGGCCTAAAACAAATAAATGTTGTTACTCTACAATGTAACTAACACATGTTAATGGTTTTGATAAAGGCTTGTCTTTTGTTTTTTTTATTACTGGGAAAACTACTTTTATATTAGTGAGGCCACATGCATTACTAAGTACAAAGGAAGTTACATATGTTTGATGTCCTTCTAAAAATAAAATTTCAGTAAGGATTATGCTTTAAAATTTTGACTTGTAATTTCTATAAGTTTCAAAATTGATGTAAAAAATTGGACTTTTATTAAATTAGGATATTAAATATTCAAACTCATTTAGTAAGAAAAAAAAAACCTTTGAAACAACATTTGATTATTTTGAAAAATGACCGTTTGATCTAGTTTTGCCCATAACTTCAGTAGCTTGGTGTTACAGGATGTGTTTCATATACTCATATCGATTATTAAAAAAATGAAAACTAAACTTCTTCAGATTAATAGACACCACCCTAAATACCCAGCAACCCATATTTTTTTCCTTTGTTTTTTTCAACAAGATCCAAACAACCCATTTGCAATGTGGAGATTGTGTACCTCGGAAAAGTTACAGTAGGCTTTAGTTCTTTAGGCTTGTTCCATCAATGAAAATATACCAACAAATTATGTTTTAATTGACTATGGCCTACAAGTTTTGGTGTAAACTAGGCGGATCCTGTAGCCCAGCTAAAATTCAAAAATAAAAAATATATATATATATAACAGGTCAGGTCACTTAATTTATTTTGATTTTAAGATTAAAAAAATTATTTTGATTTTAATATATAAATTATATTTAATTTTATCACTTTTAATTTTTTTGTCCATTAATTTTTTATATTTATTAATTTCAATTCAAATTAAAGATAATAGACTAAATTTAAAAAATTTAAAAATTTAAAAATTTAGAAAGTATTTTTTTACATGTTAATTCTAATTGATATACTGTAATTTAGTTTAATTTTTAAATTTATATTGAAATTGTTAAATATAAAAGATTAGTAGACTAAAAGTTATAAATTTTTTGTTAAAGGAGTAAAATTTTAAAACCAGTGAACGAAAAGTATAGTTCACTTATAAACAATTTAATTAGCTTTTTATGCTATTTATTTACTTTTTCAACTATTTCTATCCCCACTTGTATATACATATTATTGATGAAATATGTATATAATATATCAAACTGAAACATACAAATTAAACTCAAAATTAATTACATATGCATATATTTTTTCTCAGTTTTTAAGTTTTTTTTGTTTATTCAGTTTTATTATTTACCAAGATATATTTTTTAATTACAATATCACTTTAATTAATAACTAAATGATATAATTATTTAAATTTTAACATATTCCTTTTAGCTTTAGTTTTAATATAAATAAACCTTAATACGTTTGGTTACGCTTGATAATTTCTTTTTTAATAATAATGAAAAACTTTAAGTTTTGAGTTGTAATATTAATGAAAAATTTAGATACCGTCTTGAAAAAAAAAATATTTTTTTAATAATAATGAAAAACTTTAAGTTTTGAGTTGTGATATTAATGAAAAATTTAGATACTGTATTCCAAAAATAACAAAAATTAATATATTTATATATTCTTAATATTATATATATATATATATATATTTCATATTCAATAGTTTAAATTTTAATAAGATCGTTTAAAATTTATATCCATTTAATACTGAATTATATATATATATAATATAACACATATATATATTAAATCAATTTAATATTTAATTCAGTCTAATAACGAATTTATCCGATATTAATTATATTTTTATTATTATAAATTTTGAAAATTTTATCTAATTTTCCGAATACTGAATAAATTTTATATTTTATTTCTTTTTATTCTGTTTTATTTGAAGTGGAGGGTAAATCAGTAAAATCACTTGCCTGCTTCTGTGTATTTATTCAAATTATTAATCATTTATTTGTTGTTGAATTATGAAGGTGTAGACCCCCAAATAGTAATGCCACGAGCAAGCAGAACAGGCTGTATGCAAAGGAGATAACAGCGGCTACTGGAAATCTGCTCCTTGTCTTTGTTCTACCAAACAGAACTTAAGCCTAAAACAGATACTCTGAATCATTAAGTTCTACTTTATTATTTTTTAAGATATGCCTTCCTAATGATTATTATTATTATTTAAAAAAAATTGTGTTGTAGTGTGATAGTTTGTATTGTGTCTTGTATTTTCTGAAGATTATTGTTAAATTATTATTAAACTGATGCGTTCAAGAAATTTTGCGCTTTTTAAAGGTGAGGTTTACTTTAATTAATAGGAAAATTTCATGAAAAATAAGCCTAACATATTTCTTCTTTAAAAACAAAAAAAAACCTAACATATATGATGTATCTAGTCTTTATGATCATAAGCAATCAATAAATCATTATTTATCATCTTTTGGAGATATTCATATCCAACAAATTGATTCTTCATTTATTTTTTTAACACACGAATAATTTCTTATTAATTTTCTTATAATTTCATTTTTTTACTTTTTTTTAGTTATTATACTTATATTTTCTTACTTTTTCCATTATATATTTTTATTTTTTTATTTCACTTTAAACTTCTCTCTTTTTATACTTGAAATTTAATTTTAACTTGGTCATAAATTTAAATTAAATATGTAAAAATATTAAAATAAATTAATCAATTTATAAAAATTAAAAATAATGAAATTAAAATGTGAAAATAATAAGAAGAAGAAGATCAAATGGTAAAAAATATATGGAGCATTTGTAGAATTTAACTTAATTTAGATGTAGATCATGTTAATCAATTTCACTTAGTGTTATACTAATAATAAAGGTAACTTACCAGAATATCAGTAAATTTTATACAGTGTATAAATAATACAAATTATTTAATTTTAAAAAATTAATCTTAAAAATGAATGTAAGTTACGTAATATTTATAAATATTATATTAATATATTTTTTAATACATTCTTTTATACACTAATATCTCTTTTAAAATGTGGGTAGTTTTTATATTTTAAGCCATTTTTTTATTACATTTTAATTTTATTTAGAGTATTTATCTTTATTTTTTTTAATAATATTTATGTTTTTTTAGAGATCTTTTAAAAAAATATATTTAAAAATTGGTCCTAGATTTTAACACTTATTTATGTGATAAAATATGATAAAAATACAATTAATATAAAGGATAATTATTAATTAAAATAATATAATATAATTTTTAATATATAAATTATAACAATATTATAATTTATAATAAATAGGTTTTTGTCTATACAAATACTTTCAGTACTTCCGTACTCTTGTTACCTAAATTGTGTAAAATATTTCAGTCAATGGAGACAAGAGGCACACTCTTTGGGTTAACATAAAAATAAATAACTGGCAAATTGACTATTCTTAAATTAATTACTCAACCACTCCAAGTTGTGTCTTGACTGACACCCACAGGTGAGTTGTTTATCCACTAATTTTAGTTAATAATATATTTTAATATATCTTAAAATTTCATCACCTTTTAAATATAATATATCATCAATCTTTTTATTAACTTTTTAGTTAGTTTTCTATTGAAATAAACATCAATAATATGTGAAGGAAGAGATGGGGTGTAGAACATGTATACTATCAATACATGTTTTAGTAAGTAATAATCTACATTTTATTTATATAATGTAGATTTTAGAAATTTTATGTTTACTTAAATGTTGAAGGAGGGATTCAAGATGGGGGTGTAGGAATTTTATTGGATTGGATGGATACCATACAAGATGACAATACATGCAAGGGAGTGCTCTTACTAGCTATTGGGAATTGGAGTAGATACAAATGATGGAATCTATGCTATATCGTATGTCTTTGTAGAAGGTGAGACTAAGTTAGCATTGATTTTTGAGGTTGTTAATGAAATATTTAAATACATAGATAATGAGTGATGAGATGATTGAATTTCATAAGGTGGTGAAAAAATTCTTACCAAACTCATAACATAATTTGATGTTACACACATGCTCCAAAGCTTTAGGAAGCACTATACAAGAAGCCTTCCTATGAACTTTCTTATAAGCATAATTTTTTTTATATTGTGTATTAGGGTGTTTAAATTACTTTGAATATATCCCACTAAATTCAATTCTTATTATTTATGTTTGTAATGCATTAGTCCTATCATTCATCATGTTCCGAGCTGGGAGTCTTGGGAAAGTTTAAGCATGACTATCACTATTTTAACACCTCCAATTATGAAAAATCCACTTGGGGTAGGCCTAAGAACCAAAGGCATAAAATTTTAAATAAGAAAATTGCACCTACTAACATTGTTGAAGGTACGTTCTAGTGGGATTCCTTCACGGATGAGAAAAAAAGGAATGACCATTTCTTGTTATTGCAAACAAAAAGGCCACAACAAGAAATGATGTAAGAAAAAAAAAACATGCAAACGTAACATTCGAGCAAGAGCCTTCAATACCAACACAACAATAGGTACTTGTTTTCTATTGATTTCAGCCAAAAAAAAAAATTTAAAAATAGGACACTGTAAATCCATATGAAACAAAAGGATATTGAAACTCAAGCTTGTGTTAATTTTGATAGAGAAGATATATATATTTTTCTATATATATGCATGTTGTTTGACATATAAATTAACTATTTGTAAATGTCTAAATTGTCTTGCATAAGTTAATGGTTATTCGTAACTTTTTTAAAATTTCTCAAATACAAAACTTATTAACAATTATATGATTATTTTTTTTTGGCTAGAAAGATTTAATTTTTCGAGAAAAAACAGTTGATATTGTTTTAAATCTATTTTTCATTTTATATTGTGTGAAATAATTTTTAAAAATAAAGAAAAAAGGAAAATATATTGTCTTTGAAAGTAATTTGAAAACAAAGAAAAGGTTATGCACATTTTATTTTTGAATAAATAATAATTAGAAATAATGAAATATAAAAATAATTAGAAAAAAGAAAAATCTAATATAAAAATAAAAAATATATATTAGATTTTATTTTATTTTATTTGAGATTTTCGTTTCTAACATATAGAGGACGAATTTATGGTGTTCTATATAAGTTAAATATTTTCTTTTAATAGTAAAATTTGAAAAAGACCATGATGACCCCTCATATAAATGAGCATGTGTTTAAATTGTTAAAAGTTAACGGAAGTATAAAGGATGTATTTATGATGTTCTAAGTTTGAAACCTAATAAACTTTCAAGGTACCATTTAAAAGGTAATAAATAAGAATATGCCATTAGTTTAATCTAGTGGATTTTAGGGGTATTTTTCCCTTGTTTATTTATTTACACTCTCTTTTAACTAAAAACTAATTAAATAAAAAATTATTTTAAAATATCAGTAGCCATGTTAATGCGAATAGCACTTGATACTTTCATTTTATCATATAGAATATTATGGATGAGTTGATTATTATAAAAAAATAATTTATAATTTTTTTATCAAAATTCTTTCAACTTTCATTTTCTCTAATTCTTGATACTTCGTATTTTTCTCATCCTCTTTTTTTCATACAAATTTAAAGCCCAAACTATATTTATCTTCTATAATATTATGTATTTCTTTTTATTTCACATTTGGTTAGATGGTTATATTTGGTTTCAGTAGAAAATTTTGGCTTTATTTTGTTGTTTGATCGTCCAGTGTAAAACTTTGGGTTCATTTTATCGTGTAATTTTAATTAAATGATATATTAGTTTTATAATTATTAAAATTTATTTATATAATCTAATAAATATTGAAGTATCTTCATTTAATCACGTAATTTTATATTTGAGTAAAATGAATTCAATTATTTTAAAAATGATATTTTTTTTTAGATAAAATCATTTTTTTAACAAAAAAAATTATCTCTATTCATTTAATTCTTCTCTCTAACTTTATATTTCATTAAATAAGTATTCTTATTTATCGATCTCTCTTATCATATTTTTAATAAAATAATCAAATTAATATTATAAATTATCATATCAGATAAAGTCATTAATATAATATTATTAAATTGAAAGTTTATTTCAAGATAATACAAACTATAAAATCTTTTTAGAGAAATTTAGAGAGTCTAATGTTCATCTATAAAAGAAAAGTAATTCCAGAGGGAGAAGGAGAAGAAGTGTAACTCACTCTTCTTTGATAGCAAATAAGCTCAGGAGAAGTAGTTTTAAAAAAAATTAAAAAACTCTAATTTTATTCGTATAAAAATATCATTTAAAAAAAATTAATATCTTAAATATGAAATTATAAGATTAAATGAAATTATTTTAATAATTATAAAATTAATATATTAATTGAGTATAATTTTAACATCAAAATGACATAAAATACTCAAGTATATTTTAAAAAATAATCATTAAAGTTATCTCTTTTATTAAATTAATGAAATATTATATAACGTGATTAGTAATTGAGTCTATAATAATAATACGGTGAATCATACTAAATTAGCCGCAATCCAATCGCTAACTCTCGATTACATGTTAAAAAAACCTACAATTTTTTGATTAATGTGCCATTATGATTTCTTTTTTATTTTAGTGAACATTTTTTCAAAACACAAATTCCAATTTTTTTAAAAGAAGTAGTAATAAATGATAGTAATATGTATTAATTTAAATTTAAATTAATAACATTTCAATAAATATATTTATAGTATACTTGATTGTAAATATATTGGTAGGGTACAGTTAAAAATATATTAATAAAGTTAAATCATTTAAATTTTACCTTTTATAAAATAGTTATATTAATTAATAAAGTTAAGATTCATTGGGTTAAGGGAACGACGCTATACGTCATTTTTAACCTTTTTTTTTGTTCAAAATATTTGAAATATCGAAAATATCTTTCATTTATTGGACATTTAGAAATAAAAAAATTAAAAATTATATTTTTGATCAATTTTTTTTAACATAAAACCAATTAAATTTAATTCAAAAAATTATAGAACTAAAATGTATTAAACTAAAATTTACAATACCCGTAAAACTGCTAACTCTCTTAGAATAATCATTTTATCAACAAAAAAACGAAATTATTGTTATTAACAGAATTTTATATATTTTTCACTTAAATTAGCCTATTGTAAATTAAGACTATCAATATGGGATTGTTACATAACAAATACAATAACTTTTAAAAAAAAGTGCAATTTAATATATTAACTTTTTTGTCAGGCATATAAAGATAATAATTTAATAAAAGTTATAAATAAGTCTAAAATAGCTCAAAATTTTATAAATTAATCCTATGTTGGCACATAATTATTTTAACAAGGCATTATTAGAATATTAAAAAAAATCATTTTTTTCTTCAAAAAGCCACCAACAAATTCTCACTTTTTCCCATCAAACCACCGTTAAAACCCAATGCCCAATTTATCACTCTTTAAAATCACACATAATAAATCAATATTTATTACAGTAGTTTGTTTTATTTTAATCATTATTTTTATATTTATTTAAATATTTTTTCTATTTTTAAGATAATTTTATCATTTTATAAGTGTATAAATATTTGAGAATTTTTTTATGAATTTATAAAATTTGATGGCTGCACTTAGAACTATATGTAGTTATATCTAGAAGAATACGGCTCAAAATCATTTAAAACAACTTTATGTGGATGTGAATAGTAAGTGTATGGATGGACTTAGCCAAGCAAATCCAACTATTAGAATGAAATTTCTAACACAAATTTTGCATTCGGATTAAGTATGTGAAATTTAAACATTAGGAACTGAATGAAATAAAAGTCAAAACATTGCATCGTGAAGAAAATATAGATGTTGATAAACCTATTAATTTAATATATATTAAATATTGTTAATTTTTAAATTTAATATATTTTTAAAAATATTAATAAATAAAATTAGAGATGAAATAATAGAAATATGAAATTTGATTGGTAACTTATTGCTTGAAATATATATATATATATATATATATAATTTAATTTAAAATAATTATTTATAAAAATCAAAATATCATTAATATATGACATTTAACATATATTTACTGATACCCTGATTATTTAAAACATTAATTTTTCATCAAATAATATATCTTTTTATGATCCTTATAACAAATTGAAGTTAGATATTTTACAAATCTACTTAGTCACTTCTTATAAATTATTATTTAAAATAAACATTTAATTTTTTTATTAAAACATTGTTTTAATTTTGTATTTTTCTTATATTTATTTTCATACAAACTTGTGGTTAGTTTCTTTGTTTTCATTTTTTTATTTATTAATTTTATAAATGTTATAAAAAATATTTAATTATTCAAGATTTTTAATTGATTTAGAATTATAATTATCATACCTAAATTTAATAGGTCCATCATAATCTTTCTTTTCGTTGTTTGTCTTTTTTTGTTACACCTAATAAAGCTAAACTTGCTCAAACCTTAATTATTCTTGATAATGATGAAGCATTTGTATTCCTATATAGTATGATGTCCAAATTAAACTTATTAAACAATTAAAAAAGAGTGATAACACTTCATTTTATTCATAATATTAATAATTATTATAATTCTTAAAGTAAACTAAGAATCTTTAAAAAATCCTTAGCCATTCATAGTTTCTAGATGCATAATTGCTAAGCGAATAATTTATAGAGTAGAGAGATTATTATTTCTAAAGATGTAGGAAATTACTATTTTACTCATCCTTTAATAATTCACCTAACTTTATATTTTTGGTTTTTGAATCTAAGCTTTTCATTTTCTTGGTATGACCTACCGACTAAAGATGTATGTTCTACATCTTTATCCTTGTTGTTTTTCGTCGATAATCCTTTTGATGACGTAGACGTTGATACATCTTCATCTTCTCGATCTCTAATGCAATAAATGCATTTGTAATCCTTAGTGATTTTCTTGGTGTAAAAATAAAACATCTTTCTTATTTTTTGATAAATTTTTAAGTTATTACTTTTAAAATTCACCTCAAACTTAATGATTTTATTATCATCTTTTTCAATGAAGCCATATTGTTATAGGAAGTGATTATGACTTTACTAATCGAATAATTTATTTTGATTTCAAATGAATTATAATTTTTTTCTGAATTCATGATAAATTTGACCTAATATCCATCGTCTTAGTATATATAATTCATCTCTATTGAATTCATTTTATAGAAGACCCTTAGTTTTGGAACTTATCTATTAGTGTTAGAATTCCCTAATTTGATAAAATAATAATGACTAACACAACATTTTTTATTGTAGTGAATTAATTTTTTTCCTAAAATTCTTGGTAACCTTCTTGATTTTTTTTGGAAAATAACTTGATTAACTTAAATTAATTCCTATATATAAGTTCTCGATTAAACCTGCATGAAAAACTTTATAAACAAAAATTGAATTAGCTTCTTCAAGAATATTAAATTTACTAGCTACATGGAATTCTTTTTTTGAGGTGTACAATTTTATATATTTGATATGTTCATGGTTGATTTTTGGTTAAATTATAGAGATTAAACTATTGTTGTTTACTTAAATTCATGTATTGATCTTTTTCATCTTTAATGACCAATGTATTTGATATAGGGGATATTTTTGTCAAGAATATTGGTTGTAGTATTATTTGTACTATCTATACGGGAGGCATTTCCCTAAATAATACTGGTTATCATACAAACTTTCCTAAGGCCTTCAACCTGCTTAGTGACGATGATTGTTGTTGTAATGCTGTAAAGTAATTTTTACCTATATCTTCTAAAATTATTAATTTTGATACTTTGTTGGCATAATTGCCCTCAATTTCTATTCTATAAATGAAAGCTCTGTAAGTCATTCCACTAAGTTCGATAATAATTTTACTTGCTTTAGGCCAATTGTTGTAAATTCATGGTTATGGATCATTATACACCACATGAGTCTTTTTATAATCTTTTTTTTCTGCTTTTTTATCCCAATTGAGCATTTTGTTTTTCTTTTCAGAGATTTTACTGTTCTTCCTTCTTATTTTGAATTCATTCTTAAAAAATTTTACCTTCCTCAGAATGAATCTTTGATGTGAATTCTTTTTTAGAGTTTTTGGACTCTCAAGGTCATTTTGAACTGTTGTTCTTCCTATTTAATTTTTGCATCCAAAAGAAACTTCTCGATATATAGAACCTCGAGTTGTTCTTAAAGTATTATTATCTCATTTTCTTTTATCTTGGTCTTGATATCAAGATGTTGTATTCATGCGAGAACAAAAATAAATAGAGGTATTAATTCTCTTGTAAGGGCATATGTTAAACTGTTATTATTTATTGGAATATGTTTGACATCAAAATTGTAATGGTTAAACAACTATTATCATCTGACTAAACTTTCTTGTTTATAACTTGTAATACTAGATTTTAAAAAATAATCAAATTCTTATTATTGGTTTTAACAATGAATTTGGAACTTATTACATATATTGTAAATTTCTTAATAGTTTTTTTGACAACAAAATATTACTTTTTATTACTATGTTAACTTAATTTGAAACCATTGAAAGATTCTAACGTATATCTATAAAGATATTCATCTTTGCCATCTATTTTTAGTTTTAAAATAGCTCCTCAATATTCATGTGAAACATCTATTTCAATTATTATTTTATCATTTGGAGTTAGATGGTGTAAAGTTGGTAAATCTTTAACCTGTGGTTTTACCTTATCTATGTATAAAGTATTTTGTTTTGTCTATTTTCAAATATGATCTTTTTTCAATTTTGTTTGCAAGGTTTTCACATTTATTTAAGTTCCTTGATGTATGCTTCAACATACGTTAAACATCTTAATAATATTTATAATTGACTTTTGCCTTTTAATTCAGTAGAAAATTCTTAAATGTTATTTAGTATATGAGACTGAAGATTATGTTTTTTCATCTTTAATTTTTAACCCTAAATACTTTATTTTTTGCTGAACAATTATTGCTTTCAGATCATAAAGTATAATACATTCTTTCATGAATTCTTGTAGAATGTCATTAATATCCAACTAATGTTTATTTAATTTATTACTGAAAACCAAAATATCATTTACATAAACATTATAAATATTTTGTAATTTCTTAAAGATGTTGTTCATATATTTTTGAAAGATACCTAGAGCTTGTTTTAATTCGAATGATACAATAGTCCATTAAAATTGTCCTTAACGGTGACTAAACGCCATTAGTTTTTAAGATTTCTCATCTAGTCTTATTTGTTAAAATCTACTTTTACAATCAAAACTTAAGAAATATTTTTTCCCTTTTATTAAGGATAATAATTATTCTTTACTTAGAATAAAATATCCATCATCAATGGTTTTTTATTTAATGCTTTAAAATTTATCACTGTTCTTTTCCCCCCCTCTTATTTTTAGCTTCTTTTTCGACTAAAAAAACTAGGTAAAAATATAGTAAATTAATTACTTGGTATTATGACTTTTAGCTCCAAAAGTTTTTGATTTTTTTTCAAACCCAATCATGTTTTCTGAAGTATAAATTAGAGGTTTTACTCTAATGACTTTATCCGAGTCTCTTACTTTTATATCAACAATCTCTTTAAACTTTTTTATTTTTAGATCTAAAGGATTCTTTAAACTTCCTATTTTTAATAATTTTTTTATACTTGTTAAGGATCTTCTTGAATTTCATTAAAAAATAGTTTTGTTTCTCTTTTACATGATATAATGAAATGTTTTTTAAATAAGGTTTTTATTGCTACTTTGTGTCTATTTTACTACGTTTTCACTTTCTATATTGTGGCATAAAAGTTAGGCTTGATACAGTTAAAAAATTCTTATTTTTGACACATAAATGGTTTAATCATCTAGTGTTATTAGACTTTTTTCTAAATATTGTGTAAAATGTTGATATAAGTTTACAAAATTATTTTCTATTTATAAATCAACTCATGCTTCTTATTGATACATGATGAGAATATGAAATTTCTCTATTTCTATCCTTATATCTATATCTTTTAAGATTTTATTAAAGTTTATTTTAATATTGTTAGCAATTATTATAATTAATTCTTTTGGTGCTTGTTTCTAGAGTTCTTCTAATAATACATATTTAATAGTCATACACATACTATCTCATGTATCTACATATGATGGTAAATAATTATTTGTGTTACATTTGAATTTTAATCCTATCCTAATATAAGTGTTGTTTGGATTTGTACTATTATACATATTATACAAATCATTAATCTTATGATAAAAATTATTTATATTCTAAACATTTATATTTTGAATTAGTTATTTCCTCATTAATTTGTTCTAATAGATAAATATTATAAGTATTATCTACGTTCATTTCCTCTATTTGTTCTAATTCAATCTTAAAATAATCTTCTAATATTTTTGATTTCAATGAAAATTCATTTTCAAATTGTTTTTTTATTTAGGATATTCATTAGCATAATGATATTCTTCATTGTAGATTTAACATTTATATTTCTCTTTTCCTATTGGGTAATAAATTATTTTGATAGCTTATATTTGTTTTCTTATAATATATTTTCTACATGGGTTTTTGTTAAACCTTCTCTTATATTTTTGAAAGTCTTTTTTTATGAATTTATATTTTTTGAATGTTTTGTATTTTTTTATATTTTTACATGTAAGATTAAATCCATATTTTCTTAGTATTATAAAATTTCTTGTATCACAACAAATTTTATAATTTTCTCATATTTGTTTATATTCCTATATTTCTTGACATCTAATAATTATCCAATTTTTTAGACTTTTTATTTTTCCCCATAAGGTATCTTGTATATTTTCTCTATTTCTTTTATTCTATCATTTTGTTACGATTTTATGTAATATTTTAGGTAATTTTTGAAAAACAAAATTTCTTGTAAGTTTCTTGCATTAATGGTGGTAACTTATGTTAATACATTTTATATTCACAAATAAATAAATCTATATAACACATGTTACATATTTTTATATTTGTGAAATACGATTTCACTTCCTCGATTTCATTTCCACTAAATTCAGTGATATGTTTTTTTTTATCTTTTTCAATACACTACATCAAAAATGACTTTAATAACCGACTTTAAATATGATAACTTAAAAATATAAAGTCGATTCAACGTATGAATCGAATTTTAATTTTTTACAAAATTTATTTATTTTCTATTATACTCAAATTAAACACATGTATTCGATCACTACATATAGTAGAAAAAATCAAAATCTGTTTAACAAATAGTTTAAATAATACAAAAAATTAAATATTAATTAATAGCAAAAAAAGTACTATGGTGTTTTCTTATGATATTCAAGATTCTTATATTTTTCTACAAATGTTATAATACAAAACCTACGTATATAATACACAAATTTATACACATAATATACAAAAACAAATATGAATAATAAGTGCATATGATTAATAAAAATACTTACAAGAGTAAATGAAGTGACAAAATGAAAGAAATGAAGAAAAAATGGTGTTTTGTAAGTGAGAAATGAGTATACAAAATTTAAGTATTTTTCTAAAAAAAATTAGAGAATATGGAAGATAAGTTAGAGAGGAATAAAACCCACTAACTGGCGCTAAAATTGGTGGTCGTAGGTGACCGAAAAATGAGAAAGAGTGGAAGAGGTTTTGGGGTTTTGAGAGTTATGCAGAGTATAAAATAGTTTCTGTTTGGTAAAGAAAAGAAAAGAAAATATCCACATGTGTAACATCGGTTCTACGTGTCAACCGACACTATCCATATAGTTCATAGTGTCGATTGACGTATTAAATCAATGCCACACGTCGGTTGACACATAGAATCGACACTGCATCCTACATATAACGTTGATTTAACATGTCAACCGATGCTATAAATTACGTGGATATCATCAATTTTTCAACGAACTGAATTTCAATTCATTATAAGTCATTTTTCACCAAAAATCGACTTTAAATCTCGACTTAAATGACCACTTTTGTAGTAGTGATAAATTTCTTGTATATTTTATTTAATACAGTATCTATATTTTCTATACATGTGGGAGCATTTCATACATTTGTAGATGATATTTTGTTAAATTTGTAAACTAAATTTTAACATTTATTGTCATTTTGTGAGCTTCTAAAACTCTATAAGTTGAAGGATTTGATATTTTGATTGGAGAAGTTTATATGATTACATTCGTACCACCAGACCATTCATTTAAAGTTTTTTTCCTATCTCTCATATTATCTAAATCTAAAATATTATATCTATAATTTTTATGAAATTTGAATTATAGTGAGATACTATATCTAGTTTCCCAATATAATCATTCTTCCATTTTGAGTGGTTATTTATTTCTATAAGGAATTTTAGGTTCTTTTAACCTTTACTTTTTATTTTTTCTCCATATAGGTTAGATGTTCCTTCTTAATAAAGATCTTATAATGAAATTGGTTTCATATGATTTTTTGGGATCATATTTTTTAGTTCAAAATCATTTTCACTAATTTTTGTCATATCATATTCATCTTTGTTTATATAAAGTTTTTCATCGTAATGTCTTACTAATTCTTCATTTGTTAGGGTTAACAAACTGACTAACTTTTCTCTTTCCTTATTTTCAAGATCCATAAAATGTTTTTCTAATTCTTTTCCATATTACCTTAATTTGGGATTGTTGCTTTTCTTTATGTTTGTGTTTTTTCATTCTTTATTTTTTTATTCTTAGGTATCAATGCATCTGATCTCCTAAATAGATTTTCTTATCCTACAAATGGATCAAATTTGTAACATATGATTTCATTGTTTTTGTATATGTTATTTACATCATTTCTTACTTTTGTAAATTTCTTACGTATGTCTAGTAGTAATTTCTCAATATAACCATATTATTTTATTTCTTTTAAGAGTTTTTTTGTGTTTCATTTATGTCTTGTAAGATCTTAATGTTTGATTCTTGTATTATATACAGTTCTTCTACTAAAATAATTAAAGTTTTCATTATTATTATTTAGTTTTTTTATATGCCTATTAGGCTTCCATCAAAATTTAATTATATTTTGTAGTTTATTTTTAAACATTATTGAGATAATAATAATAACATTTTTTTCTTAATATTACGTCATGGATTAATATTTTAATTATTTTAAAATTTTGTTTTAGATATGTAACATCTTTTTCTTTGTTAAAGGTTTTTCATTGAGAATATATAAATGTAAACCTTGATATATTACAATTTCTTACTACATTACTTTTTCTTCATGGTATCGTAGGTTTTTTAACATCTAATTTCTATTTTTTTGTATTTTAAAGTCAATTAATATTCTTGATTTTATTATTTGTAAAAAAAATTGGAATTTTTTTTTATTTCTATGAATTCATTTTGTAAATATATTGAACTACTATGTCTATTTGATAATTTCTTGATTTTGTTCTGACGTTGGAACTAAGGTATAATCCTATCCTCCATCGATTTCTTTGAATGTGTTTTTTAGGTTCAACTTTGAGACCTACTGATGAATTATAGAAGTCTTAGGATTGCTGAATTGGTCAGTAAAAAGTTGGGAGAGTTTATAGAACATAGAGATAATAACCGAGACAAGAATCCTACCCATAATCGTTTATGCAAATATTGATAAACTATGGAACAGAGAAATAAAGTTGTATGTATTTTCTATATTTTGTACAAAGGTTACAACACCATTATATATAATAATACTTAAGTCTATATATGACAAACCTACCTAATCAAAGAATACAAATAAGTAATATACAATATGAATCACAAAATACTATGAGAGATTTTCTTTCTTAATTATAACAAGATCTTTTAATATACAATATGAATCCTAAAGTAATATTAAGAGATATTTTCTTCCTTAATTGTCTGCAAGATCTTCTCTGTTTGACATCCTCCTTCAAATTGATGGTAGTTGTTAACAAGCATCAATTTTTCTCACAAGATACTTATGGGAGGAGACATGAACAAGGCATAGAACTTTATTTTGAACCAATTCACGAATGTAATGGAAATCAACTTCAATGTATTTGGTTCGCTCATGTGAACTAGATTGGTTACAATGCTAATAACGCTGTTATCACCAAATAGAGGAATAAATGTATGATCACCAGTAACACCAAAGTCAAGGAGAAGTCACCGAAGTCAGACAAGTTCAAAACTCATAAAAGACATAAACCGATACTCAGCCTCAATAGAAGATTGGATACCCATTATTGCTTCTTACACTTCCATAAAATGGGTGAAGCACCTAGAAAAACACACCAACTTGTTGTGGAACGTCGAGTGTCAACACATTGTGCATAGTTAGCATCGAAATATTCTTTAAAAGTAAGAAGTGCGTTGGAAGGAAAGATAAGACCAACGACACAAGTGCTCTTAAGATAGCGAATGATGCGATGAAATGCTAAAATATGAGGACGTTGAGGATGAGAAACAAATTGACTGACAACCTTAACAACAAAAGAGATATTAGGGCGTTTGATGGCGAGACAAATAAGGTTACCCACCAAGCGTTGGTACAAAGTAGGATAAAAAAGAAGTGCACCATCACCAGGTTTTAATTTCAAATTTTTTTTCCATCGAAGTTGAATAAACTTTATTATTAGTCAAGTTGGATAATTTAAGGAGATCCTCAATGTACTAGTGTTGTGTAAGAAAGATGCCGTTAAAGAAGGATGACACCTCCAATCCCAGAAAATAAGTGAAAGTCCCAAGATCCTTTATATGAAAGGAATCATGATGAAACTTTTTAAACTCAATAATTTCTTGTTGATCACTACTCGTGATGACTATATCATCCACATAAAGAAGCAAAATAACAATGTCATAAGAAGAACGACAGGTGAATAGAGATGGATCATTAGAACTTTGCTGAAAACTAACTGAACAAATGGTAGAGTGAAACTTTTCAAATCATGCTCGAGGTTCCTATTTGAGACCATAAAGTAGTTAAGTTTGCAAATCACAAAGAGAATAACTAGAGGCACACTCCGAATAAATAGAATCCTTAAAATGACCATAAATGAAAGCAATTTTGACATCTAATTAATACAATGACCAATGTTGATAAGATGCAATTGCAAGAAGAGTTCTGACGGTAGTCATTTTTGCAATTGGAGCAAACATTTCTTTGTAATCAATCCCATATTCCATCTTGTAGTCTTGAGTTACCAATCGGTCTTTATAGCGGTTTAGAGTACCATCAAGCTTAGCTTTAATAGTATAGAACCATTGTATCCCTATGATAGAAGTATTAGATGGACGTAGGACTAAATCTCAAGTATGATTCTCTATCAATGCCTCAAGTTTCTCATCCATAACCTTTTTTTTAACATGCTTGCTCAATTGCCTGTTTATAAGTAGAAGGAATCCAGACAGAATTAAGGTTAGTAAAAATAGTTAAACTATTAGGTGGTTTACCAAAATTGACATGAATGGATCATTTTAAAAGAGGCAAAGTCGATGGTGGTGCAATACTTGGGATAGTAGTGGAAAGACTTTCAAGCTTGTGATCAGGAAGAGGCACATCGGGTGTGCTTGAACCAACACTTGATGAACCAGAAAATGAAGGATCCAAAAAATTGTACAACATGGAAATGGTAGAATTTGGAAGCAATTCACTTAAAGGCGAGGGATAAAAATACAAGTTCTAAAAAAATGACACTATGATATACATGTAGGCGATGATGCTGAGGATCATAACAAATGTAACCTTTTTGTTTATCACTATACCTAATAAAAAACATTTAATAGCCTTAACAGAAAATTTATTTCGTTCATGGGGTGGAAGTAAAATAAAATAAACATAACTAAAAACACTCCAAATGCATGTAATTTGGTAATTTATGAAAACGAGAAACGAATGGAGTTTGAGTACCAAGTATAGGAGTAATCTGTCTGTTTATAAGATGAACAATGATATGTATAACTTCTACCCAAAAATTGAGATGGAACACAAGACTTTAGTAAAAGAGTTCTAGCAATTTCCACAACATAACGATTTTTATGCTTTACTACCCCATTTTGTTCGGAAGTCCCAAGACAAAAAATTTGAGCTAAAATACCTTTTTTAATGAAGAATTGAACAAATTCAAACGCACAAAACTCTCCACCAAGATCAGATCGATTTTTTTTATTGTCTTGTTCAATTGTGTTTCTATCATAGTGACAAATGTTTTGGCAACATTGGCTAATTCAAATTTAGCACGCAAAAAATACACACAAGTGTAATGTGTAAAATGATTAATAAATAGAATAAAAATTTATAACCAAGTCTAGATAAAATAAGTAAAAGTCCTCATAAATCACAATGAAAAAGATCAAAGGGTGCATCAACTTTAGTAACACTAGAAACAAAAGGTAATTTAACAAATTTGCTAAAAACACAAGTTTGACAACGTCTAAAAATATGATTCTTATCATTCAACCTATTTGAGAGAATTTGAGATGTGAACATATATTATAATCTACTTGTATGTGGGTGACCCAAATGACGATGTCATAAATCTCAAGTCTTTTTCTCAAGTGAAGTATATGAGGTGATGGTAAGACAAAATGAAGAACTCTTTTTCGAATCAAGATCAAGGTGAAACAAACTCCCATGTTTATGCCCCTTGATTGAACAATTATGATCGGTCAATTGTCCAATATAAATCAAATTAACTATCAATCAAGAAACATAAAAGGTATTAGGAAGACAAATGAATTTTAAAGAATTAGTTGACAAGCAAGTAGTTTCAATTCCTTAAATTGGTAATTTTCTACTATTTGAAGTAGTGATGAATTAATTTAAGGAACAAGATTTTATGTCAATAAACACTTGTTTTTTATTAGACATGTGATTAAAGGTGGCTGAATCAAGAAACCAAGAATTCGATTTATTTCGTGTACTTGATATCCTATCAACATAAAAAATTGAGAAAGAACACCTGAAAGTGTTGACTTCATGGAGTCTTGAACCATCTTCTTTACGACTTGTGGTGTGAAAGACAATGCATTTATATTTTTTGTTGTTGTATTTACTATCATTTGATCACAAATCATAGTAACATAGGTCAGTTGGCTTTGCTTATTCTTTAAAATTCTACACTTCAAAATGGTATGGCCTAATTTCTTAAAATAGTTACGTATATTTTGCTTTCGACAATGAGATTGCACATACCCAAGTTCTTTGCAATAGTTACACCGAATATCTTCTTTGTTTTCATTCCTTTGTTTTGATTGATATCTACCATGTGAAGCAAGAAATACAAAATCAACAGTATTATTTTTCGTGTCTAGTTGAGCTTGAGTTTTCAAGTATGTTTCATCATGAATAAGTTCACCCAAAACAGATTCCATATTTAGATCACCTCGATTGATCAATGTACCTCTTATTGTCTCAAATTTAGGTCAAAGCTTCGTGAGAAATTGCATCATTCTTATACGATCTCATTCTTTCGTTACTTCAGCGTATGTAGTAAGTGAGATTATTGAAGAAAAGATCATGTTTTGTTATGTCCACAACTTTAGCATTGCAATATAGAAAATAAAAATATCTCTATCCTATTGGCTAATATTTGTTATTTTGTATTTAAGTTCAAATTATCTTGAATGATTCACCTAAGAATAAATCTCATTAAGATGATATCATATAGTAGCAATGGTTTTGAAAGATTAGAGACTTAGAGAGCAAGGTAAGGTTCAAACAAGTTGAGTATCCAAATGATAATATGTGCATTCCTTCTTTCTAATTACTCTTCACTTTTTCTTTTTTAGAACCATCAAGAATTTTAGATAAATTTTTTCTTTCAACAAAAATTCGAAAATAAAACTTTTGAAATGTAAAATTTTTAACATTGAATTTGAAAGATATCATTTCGAATTTATTTGTATCCATGATAAGCGATCACAATAATTCAAGTTATATCAAATCTTTTAAAGATAATCATAAAGAATAAAGAAACAAAAATTCTTAAAAGAATGTAAACTAATATGTAAATCTTTTAAGCAAATTTCTGATACCATGATAAATTATGAAACAAATAAATAAAATCTATTTTATGTATTTGTACAAATGTTATAACACCACTCTATACAACGGTATTTAAGTCTACATATATCAAAACTAATTAATCAATAAATACTAATAAGTAATATACACAAAATATTAGGAGAATTTTTTTTTCTTAATTGTCAAGATATTCTAATACACAATATGAATACCAAAATAATAGAAGAGAGTTTATGAATATGTATCCGTATCAGCATCTCTATACCTTTGTTAAGGAGAGCTTTTGTTAATCCAGGAGGTACCGACAAGATTTGGATCAATTTCAAATATGAGCACTTACCTTTATTTTGCCATCTCTGTGGTATCATAGGACACGATTCAAGGAGATGTGTAGAAATATTTTAGAAAACCTCTCTCATTGTTAGGGGGTTACCGTATAGGGCATGGTTGCGAGCCAGGATGCCTGGTTCCTTCTTTCAGTCGTATCAGACGGAGGTGGCAACGATAATAATGGGTCTGCTGGTGGTACCTCACATGGTGGACATGCAGTGGTTCCTAGTGGTCGAAAAAGGAAATGTCCGACGATCGCTGATGGCATTAATTACTTACCTGTTTATCAGGATTCTCTGGGTAACAAAAATAATTTAGATGCTGGTCTTGAAAGTGACTTGAGGAGGATTACGCTGTCAGAATGTCCGGAAAAACTGGTTCACTTGTGCGTGATTTAAGGGTGGAAGTAGAGGAGTTGTTGGAGCATGGTCAAGAGACCGAGTTTGAATTTAAGGAGGTGACAAGTGCCATGAAGCTTGCTAAAAAGGATTTGGCCAATTACTCTCGGGCTTTAAATGGGCCATTATTTTTTATTGAGAATACACAAACCCAAATTCCAAATCCATCTCTCATTAATAAACATTTGCAAGAAGAGAAATTTGTTTTGGGCCCTTCTTACTCTAATTCCTTATAGAAAATTTTTGGTGGTAAAATTTCTCTTCAATCTATTAAACAGGCTGCTAGAAGTCCGATTAGTATTGCTTCACAAAAAATATCCGATGGGCCAATTACTAGTGCACTTACAGAGGACAACTTCACGTTGTTAGTTGATTATAAAGAAAAAAATTGTACACAACATTGGTGTTACCCCAAGTGGAGAAAAGGGTGTTATTCTATTTGCTCTAATCGGGTGGAGGCAGTGACCAAATAGCTCACACACTTTTACGAATGAAAAAAAATAAATACAAATTCGATTATTTGTAGTATCGATTTGATTTTTATTCAATAAATTTTAAATAAAAATACAATTTTGGGTATTAATTGAACATGAATTAAATAGTACAGTTTGAGTATAGTTATATTGATAAGCGTACTCACTCGTACATAAAATTAATTATATTTATTTAATTAATTTATATATTTATTAAATAAAAATATATAGTTGTTAAATTAATATGTTTAAAATCAAGTAGGGTTTAAATTAATATATTTAGAAAAAACATTTTTTTGAGATATTTTTTAATATCTTCACAAACCATTACCTACGGGTAAAAACTATCCCCAAATTATAACGATTTTCGAGTATAAATTTTATAATTCAATTTAAGGATAATTATATCAAAAATTGTCATCGTTTGTGCCCATATCTGTGCTCATTACTACACCCTTCAATATGATACTCTTTTGGAATCGTCAAGATGTGGGGAAACTTGCGACAATTCGAAAACTTTAGTAATTTGTGAAATTTTATTCCCTAAAAATTGTTTTACTATTAAAGATGAAAAATCAATCGAACACGATGATTCCTTTGAAACATGTGGTAAGACTTTCAAATTTATTTCTAGTTATTCCTGTTGAAACCTTGGTGGGTTAGCTTTTTTTTGGAGTAATGATATTAATTTAATTATTCATTTTGGTAGAGATTTTTTATTGAGATTGAAGTGTTAGATTCTCTTGGTAGTTAGGTGTGTTTCAATGTGCATGTTAGTTATGATGATGATGTATGTAGAGAGCAATGGACGATTTTAAAATATAGGCTTTCTTTGTGTAATCAACTTGTCTAATTGGTGACTTTAATAATATCACTTTGATGGCTTAGAATCTTGGTAGGAGTTATTGGTCTGACACATCCATGGAAGATTTTTAATGTTTTTTAAATGAAGTAAATTTGATAGACTTGGGGTTTATTGGATCCCCTTTTACTTGGAGCAACAAAGAATATGGGATTTTAAGGTAATTAAGGAATGCCTTGACAATGGCTTGGCTACTCATCCTTGATTATCGACGAGTTACCATTAAGAATTTGGAGATTATAAGGGCGAATCACCTTGCTTTGTTACTTTAGTTGGATTATATAGCTCCTAAAACTAGGCGAATTCTCCTTTGCACAATTGGGCTAATCTCTATGAATATATGGATGGTGGAAAGAGCCTAGAACAAAGAGGTAAATGGTTCAACATGGTTTTATATTAAGCAAAAAATCAATGTCGTTGGACTTTATTCAGTGAAAAAGGGTAAACAACATTAACTCATCTAGATACTTCTGAGATCTGAAAGAACAATTATTGGCTTTAAAAAGACAAAATCATTATAATTCAGACGACATCATCGCTTATCCTTGAAAAATTGACAAGTTTGTATCCAAGAAGAGAAGTATTATAAGGACAAAGATGGTATTAGGTGGCTTTGGAAGGGGATTGTAATACAACTTTCTTCCATGGGGTAATTCAGAAGCATAAAAGAACGAACATTCATGGGCTACATGAAAAATATGATAAATAAGTAACGTAAAAACACATTTTAGAAATGGTAGCTTGTTCTTACTTTGGGTCCCTATCCATGTTCCTTAGCCAGTGAGGATGTGTTATCTTATATGGAGACTCAAGTGATGGAAGAAATAAATTAGAACCTAACCAAGCTGTTATAGTTGCAAAAAATAAGAAAACTACCTTCTAGATCCACCATGCTAAAGCTCCAGGTCCGAATGGTATGTCATCTCATTTCTTCTAGAAATATTCGGATATTGTTAAACATGACTTTGTACAAGTAATTATATACAAGTAATTATAAGTTTCTTTCATCGTGGTAATATTTCAACAACTATTAATTTTACTTATATTATTCCATCCCCTAAAATGAAAAGTTTGAGGGATATGATGTAGTTACAACAAATCATTCTTTGTAATATTATTTACAAGGTTATTTCAAATATTCTTACTAATAGTTAAGCCCAATAATGTCCTTGATCATAAGCTAAAACCAAAGTACTTTTCATTTCTCAATGGCTAATTATAGATAATATCTTGATCGTCTATGAAGTTCTATACTATTTGAAGACCAGAAGGATAAGCAAGAATCACTTTTTGGCATTGGAGGTGGATATGAGCAAGGCCTATATGATAGGGTCCAATTGAGCTTCCTTAAGACTATGATGACTAGGTTGGGTTTTATGGATGGGTGGATTATGTGTTATATCTCAACGATTTCATACTCTTATGTGATAAATGGAGAGCTAGTTGGTTATTTTAATCTTCTGTCAATGAGACCTACTCTCTTTGTATCTTGTCCTATTGTGTTTTGAAGGGCTTTCTAGATTGTTGTATAGGGAGGAACGCTTTCATTGCATTTCAAGGGTTCATGTTTGTAGGGATACACATGTTATCTCTCGCCTATTCTTTGTTAATGATTCCTTAATTTTTTATAAAGATTCCTTGCATGAGATTTGTAGAATCAAGGCAGTCCTCCGCATCTATGATAGGGCTTTTGTATAAGTGGTGAACTTTCTCAAATATAGTGTTTTCTTCTGTGATAATATAGACATTGAGGTAAAAAAAAAACTATCTAGTAGGAGTGTGATTTTGCTATGATTCGTGGTGTTCAAGATATATTGAGTTTCTTGCCTTATTCGGGAGACATAAATGGAGCCAATTGAACTATATCTTGATAGGTTTTATGTCAAGTTACCATCGGTTAGGTCAGTTTCTTTCTCCCTTTGGGAAAAAAGTTCTTCTTAAGAATGTGACTTATGCTATGTATAATTATGCAATGCACTATTTCCTTTTACCAAAATGATTATACTAGGATATTGAGAGAGCGATACAACAATTTTGGTGGGATAATATCGAGAATTCTAAGAAGATCCATTAGTTATCTTTTTAAATCTAGTTACATGCATTACCTAATTAAACATCATTCCTCCCAAAAAAATTATACTATTAAGTCTCACATAGCTCTTAGTTTGAGTGATATGTTTTTAGGATAATCTAAGCACATCCTACTCAACATCCTTGAAAGCACTTATGAAAACTTAAACTCTAACCTAAGATTAGATATTTTTTTGGTATTATATGCATATATGAGATATCTTAAATTGGAGATATTGCATGATTCTTAATTTTAATGTAGATTTTTTTGTTTTAAACTTGCATAGTATTATTAATTAATTGAGGGAGAAAATTTACTTCTTGTTGTTGCGAACGATCTCGAAAAGCTTGCAATGCTTTAATGTTTAATCACGTAACTTTTAATTATATAGTTGTTTCTTAATTATACAATTGCGACATGTTGCGTTACTAATGGCTTGAATTACAACCAGGTTGCTAGGCAAAATTACAATGCACAAATTCAAATACCATTCAAAGCTCACGTGAACTCGAACCCATCTGATCACTACACTTGAATGGCTCACCTTCTTCTAACTTAACTCATTCACACTTTACAGCATCGCCTTGCTAATTCCTTGCCACCCATTTTCGTTCTCTCCCCTTCTCCTTGCATTTTCCCCTTACAGTTACTGCCATTATCCAAGTTACAAACGAACTAAAAATGATGATTAGTATATTCAAATTATCTTGAAAAATTATACAATAAGTAGCTTATCAGAGTTTCTCACTGTCTGTTAGCTGATGTCAATCTTAATGCCAGCGTTGCCGTTGTCATCTGCGGGAAGGTCAATATCGGTTCTGTACTCCACACGAGACTCCAAAACGACGACGTTGAAGAGAGAGCCGAACAAAGGACAGGTATTTGGGGATTTTGGGCCTTTGGGTTGGGTGGTTCGCAAAGACGTGGAGTTTCTGAAGACGGGAATTGGAAAAGGAATTCGATGGGCAAATGAAACTTTGAGAATTCCCCAAGTGACCAAAACCCTTGACGATGTTCTGTGGCTACGAGTTCTCGAAGACCCTCGTGCTCCTCCCGAACCGCTTCCTTCTTGGCCTCAACCTTTCTATCAAGGTCAAGCTTGCTATGCTTAATCTTGGATGTTCTGAATTTTTCAATTTTGAATGTTTGTTAGGTATATCATAATGGGTAGTTGGTGTTCATTCTTCTTTAAGGGAAAAAAGTTCAGTTTAGTACTAAAATCATTACAAAGTAGTTTCTTTAGTTATATAATTATTGGGTTATGCCAATTAGTTACTGTAATTTGACAAAAATAGTCAAATTAGTCATATGTAACATAACATTAAATTAATATAATGTCATTAAATGATTTTGTTTTTGGAAAAAAATCCATATTTAACAAAAAAATTGGAATCTCTTTTTCTCACGGTACACAGAGAAAACTTCAATTTAAAAATAACATAATTTAAAGATATTATAGCTTCATTTGTCACAAAAATGGTTAAAATCAATCCAAACCCATGAAGAAGAAGAACATTATGCATCTTTCAAAGTTATTCTTTTGTTTTATTTAAACAAAAAATCACTATTTGAATTTATTTGGTTATTTCTTTAAAAAATTGGGGACAATTGGACCCAACTCTAACATAACGAGACTAAACTGCTCATTTTCAAAAATAATGGGACTAATTCGGCTCCTCACACCCAAAAACCATTTCGGTAATTATTGCATTTTGTGTTCTTGCAAGATCTGAATGCTAAAATGATTCATTTGATTAAAATAAAATGTAGGTTTAATCACACTTCTTTTGTTTTGTGTGCAAAATTTGTCCTGTGTATATGGGATCATTTTGTTTATGTTTTGCCTAGTATGGATGTTGAAAGTAGTTTTCTTACAGAACTCTCCGGGGTGGATTTGTTCATTGCTGATCTCAAAGCCTTGGAGGCATATGCTGCATACTTCTACTGTCTGCCAAAAATTTGGTCTAAGCCTCTTCCTGAAGTCTATGATGCCCAAAGTGTGGTGGATTATTTCAATTGCCGGCCTCATGTAGTGGCTCTTCGACTTGTAGAGGTAGTTTTCTGCATTTTGTCTTGCTAGTTTCCCTTCAACTAACTCATCAGAAACGAAGGTTTTGATTTTTTTATAGATTCAGGTCACATATAGTGATCCTATTGGCTGGTTATGTAATTTCAAAGGAATGTTATGTCTAAGGATATTTTTGTGCTGGATGTGTAAGACTTGAGTTATTTATATCTCTATTTCTCTTAAACTGGACTCCCTTATTTTTGGCAATTTTATGATAGTCTGAGTAACATGATAATAGTTCTCTTTAATAAAAGTTGTGAAAAATCCCTCTGCCAATTTCTTCTTCACAATTGTGAATGTTGTAAGTACTCTATTTCCTATGCTGTACAACCTGAGATTATGTTGTGCCTACTGGAAGGTTTTTGCCTCTTTTGCCACTGCCACAGTTAGAATTCGGACCTCGGGGATCAGAAAGTTATTAAGACCAAATGCAGATAAGGATAGTGATGGAAACTTGTCAAAATACATCTATGGAATTGTTTTGAAAGAAACAATGCTAAACTTAGGCCCAACTTTTATAAAAGGTATGTCCATTCTGTTAACTGAAAATTTGAACTTCAGAGTTCAGACATGAATTTTAATATATTTAATTAAAAAAAAAATTTATTCTGAACCTTTTATTTCTCATATTGCTC
Organism: Hippophae tibetana; assembly: GCA_037013495.1. Classification (NCBI taxonomy): domain Eukaryota; kingdom Viridiplantae; phylum Streptophyta; class Magnoliopsida; order Rosales; family Elaeagnaceae; genus Hippophae; species Hippophae tibetana. Next base: position 139,455,629 of record CM072801.1, on the reverse strand, counting down.
TTCAAATTCTTTGTGGAACTTTCACATTTAGAACCTCTAAAGTCTCATGGTTACTGATGTGCTACTCACATGCCTTTGCTTTTTGCTGCAGTTGGTCAGTCCCTTTCTACAAGACCAGACATTATCGGTACTGAAATGACCAAGGTTAAATATAGATCATTCTCTAGCTTTAATTCATTGATGTATTTTTTTTCTAGCATGTTGACGGGGAGATTGATGCTTGAACTACATTAATTTCTGACAATTAAAGTAATTGTGCTTCTTTTTCTTTGGTGATACTAAATATTTGGCTACTTCTATTTCTGAAAATTTACTGCCAAGTTATTCTGCATGTTATAGTATTGAGTGATAGCAGTAGTTTATTTCTAAATGTCATTCAATTTTAATGGTACAGAAGAATGTCAAGTCTTGGAAAAAAATTGTAATCCTGCTGTGTTAGAATGTTTGATCCAAATACTGTGATTTTTGTTGTATCTTTTTTCTGTTTTAAATTTTAATAAAACTGCAGTTTTTTATCACCAAAAAAATGGAATGCTAATGTGTTTGTATTTTTAGAAGTAACTCAGTTAGATTATTGAAAAGAGCTTTATCTAGGTTTATGAAAATATCCTATATGCAAAATCCTGTTCTATGTCTTATGCCTTTGGTACAAAAAAAAAAAAAAAAAAAAAGAAAGAAAGAAAGAAAGAAAGTGTAGATGGCTTCTTGTGAAGATTAAATTTCCAAGTTATTGTTGTGTTTGTCTGTGACTTTTCCCCCCAATTATGCTTCATTTTGTTTCCAAATTATGTTTGCAGGCATTGTCTGAACTGCATGATCAAATCCCTCCTTTTCCTAGGAGCATGGCTATGAAAATCATTGAGAAAGAATTAGGTTCTCCTGTGGATTCATTTTTCAGCTACATTTCTGAGGAACCTGTAGCTGCTGCATCTTTCGGTCAGGTGGTGCTTAGCAATTAGCATAGCTATTTCTTAATGGTTTCAAAAACAACTCTTGCAGTACCTTTATATTCACAGAACTATATATCAACTCTGTGGTCCACAATTTATTTTTGACATTTTCTAGGTATACCATGCAACAACGACTGATGGATTGAATGTTGCTGTGAAAGTTCAGCGTCCTAACATGCTTCATGTAGTTGTGCGCGATATATATATTCTTCGCCTTGGGGTTTGTGTTTGCTTCCATTAGTTTCATGTTACTATTTTTTTTAAATCAACTTCTTATGTAACAGTCCATGACTGTCAGCTTGGGCTAGTGCAAAAAATAGCAAAGAGAAGGAGTGATCCGCGCTTGTATGCTGACGAGCTTGGGAAAGGTTTAGTTGGAGAATTGGATTATACCCTAGAAGCAGCAAATGCTTTGGAGTTTTTGGTATCAGTTTATTTTTATTCTTTTTCTTAGGCTTTTGTAGTATGTGAAAGATATAAACAACTGTAAAATCATTAAAATATACAATCTGCTTTCTAATGACTGTTTATTGCAGGAAGCTCATTCTTCCTTTCCATTCATGTATACCCCAAAAGTTTTTCAGCATTTAAGTCATAAGAGAGTTCTTACAATGGAGTGGATTGCTGGTGAAAGTCCAACAGATTTACTTTCCTTGTCTAGTGAAAGTTCTGTTGATTCCCTCTCCACACGTTCACAGAGGCAAAAAAATGATGCAAAGAGGAAACTTCTTGATTTGGTATACTGACACTAACTAGCATAGTTCTGAAGGATATGCATGTTTAAGGATTTACATGGGTAGAAGTCAAGGGAAATGATGGAATCTGATTTATGAATTGCTTAAGAAAAAAAAAATGCAAGCTCTCAAATAGAACTTTATTTTATTGGCAGGAAAAGAGTTTTGATCCTGTCTTCAGTTCTACATTTTAATATGGTTCCTTGAAATGTATTCAATTATCCATTTAGCTGATTACTGATGAACTGTTTATAGTCCTCTTGTGCATTTTCAGGTTGTAGCAAAATTCTTTATCACCATATTTGTTGATGCTTTGTACATTATTCTAGGTTAACAAAGGAGTGGAGGCATCCTTGATTCAGCTGCTTGAAACAGGCTTATTGCATGCCGATCCACACCCTGGAAATTTGCGTTACACATCCTCAGGGCAAATTGGGTACCCTTTTTCGTGTCATCATTATTTTTAATTTGTTTCCTATAAAATAAAATCTTAGACGTCTTTTGGAGTTTCTCTATCATCGCATCTTTCAATAAACATTGTGGATGTTAATAATCTCCCCATGATTTCTGTGCCAGTTTTCTGGATTTTGGTTTGCTTTGTCGGATGGAAAGGAAACATCAGTTTGCAATGCTTGAGTCCATAGTGCACATAGTATATGGGGACTGGGGGTCTCTTGTGTGTGCTCTGGTTGACATGGATGTGGTGAAGCCAGGGACTAATTTGCGACGTCTCACGCTGGTAGGATATCTGATTCCTTAGTGCCAGTTTCTAGCATGATGGTTATCCTACCTGAGAGATTTTGTTTACTTGTGTACAAAAGCGATGTTATTAGCCATTTTCTCACAGGATGCAACCAATTAATCTCCAGTGTTACCAATAACCGATTGAGTTCTTACTATATTTCAGGAGTTGGAACATGCTTTGGGTAAAGTAGAATTCAGAGATGGAATTCCCAATGTGAAGTTTAGCAGGGTGACGATCATATCCCGAATATACTTGTTTTTCTTGTTAAGTCCTGTCAGATGATCATGAAACCAGCTTTGTCTTTTGGATTATTATAATTAGTAAACTAGAACTTTGACCAATTTATTCTGGTGGGTAAGAAGATTTACTCTTTTACATTAAAGAGGAAGCTGCACAACTTGAATGCCTTACTGTTGATGACGATCCAGTTCTGAAGGCCTACATCAAAGATCTTGAAACAACATTAATTACATAATATGATGAGTTGACCACCTTACTAAACATTATTAGATATTATGATTTACAGTTTTAATAGTAGACTTGATCATTTAATTCAATTTAAATGATTTTTTTTTATAATTCCTTGGTTGATGCTGCTATCATGGCAATTTCGTGCAACATGGCTGGACCATATCATAAGATGCAATTAAATTGTTTTTTCAAGTTCAATATGTCACTGTCAAGATGCATGATCTTTTGATGATTTATGTTTATTAGGTGCTGACTTTTCATATTTATTATTCTTTTCTTCCTGCAGGTTCTGGGAAAAGTCTTGTCTGTAGCCTTCAAGAATCATTTTCGCATGCCACCATACTTTACACTTGTATTTCGTTCTCTTGCTTCTTTGGAAGGTATATGTTGCTCACCTTGAGTGTCCATTCATACAGTCTGATAGTATGTGAAGCATATGGGAAACCTGATAAACAGCAAATGTTTGTTTCTATTAGCATTTTGCAAATCAGTTATTCCTCTTACAGACTTTCTCTGACTTCGCCATAAGAAATGACGCCGTAAAGGCACAAAATAAGTACCACATTTTCTAATATTATAATTATTTTCTCTCTTTTTTTCTTTTTTGATCTCCCCCCCTATAATTTGGTTAATTTTATGGATCCTGCATATGATTTTGGTTTGGCTATTTTTTTCTAGGCCAATTTGTTTTCATATTTACTCGGTAAACATCTTGGCTCTGTGATGCATCAGAGATAAGAACTGTCCTTGATCGTAGTATCACCCATTTAATTAATAGCCACAATTCTATATCATCTTCTTTCAGGCCTGGCAGTAGCAGCAGACAAAAGTTTCAAGACATTTGCGGCTGCATACCCTTATGTGGTGCAGAAACTTCTTACTGAAAATTCAGCAGAAACAAGGAAAATATTGCATTCGGTACCTGCTGCTTAAAAACCTAAAGATTATTTCACAAACTTGGCGGCTGTAGCATTTTCTTATAATCGTCTTCTATTCATGTATCACACATTGCACTGGCAATTTGATTCTTATGTTGCATGGTTATTTGATTCAAGAATTGCAAATCATATAGCCTGAGCACTGGCATTTTCAGTTTAAGTTCTGGAGTATGTTGGTAGCCGAACTGGAAGTTTTCCTTTTCCCTCTAGATATTTGTCATTGTTCTCATCTATAAGATGTTCGTCATTGTTCCCTCTAGATGTTTGTCATGGAACAAGTCACTGTGAGAATGCAGGAAACTGGTACATTATCTATACTGCTGATATAGATGATTTTTTATCCCAACTTTCAACCAGTTTTTGACTCTAAACTGACAAATTGTTGCAAGTGTTCCCCAAGCCTCTTAGGGTGTTTAGCGAGATTCCAGAATAATGTTCTAATGCACTCTTCTTTGTCTACTTCATTTTTTGACTCTCTTTGTTCATGGTCAGGTGGTTCTAAACAAAAAGAAAGAGTTCAGGTGGCAGAGGCTGGCTCTATTCCTTAGAGTAGGTGTTTCTAGGTATGTTCACTTATATTCACCAAATTCGATCTCCTATGGACTACAGAGTTTTTTCCCAATGTTTCTTTGAACTTTGGCATTTCTAACGCTTATCTGGCATAAAGTTCCTTTTTTCTTTTTTTGTCACTGAATCTCCTACTTCTTGAGCGAGCTTTTTCATATGAAAGAAATTTGTAAATTGATGAGGATTAAGATCTAAAAGAGAAGACACTGGTGAAGAATGATCCTTTTTAATTATTTGCGTTCTTCCTCTACTTGTAATCTTATATCAGCAGTAGCAATTAACAGCTATAAACCTGCCCTAACAGTGGAATAAATTTTGCCCATGTCAAAGTTCAAGGAGTAATTCTCAATTCTCTTTTATGGTCAACACACACTGTATTTATGGGATACCTGGTGTTATATTCTGTAAATGATCAATGCTGTTAATTGTCTAATAACTTGATGACTTCTGATATATTATTCATTTTTTAATTTTTTGGGTGTTAATAATGACAAATATGTTTTGCTGGATTATAATATTTGTGTCCAGGAAAGGTTTGCATCGGGTGATAGCACCAAATGTCGATTCTACCTCCGGTTATGTCCCAAATGGTGTCTTTGATGTTGCCAATTTGGTTCTGAGGCTTTTACCATCTAAAGATGGTCTTGTACTGAGAAGACTTTTGATGACTGCAGTAAGTGCTTTTTAGCTTATTACCCCCAAAAAAGTGCTGTTCAGCTTATTTTTCTTCCCTTCCCTTCCCTTGTATATATTAGGGATATTATATTTGCTGCATCCTCCATATTTTTGTTTCCACAAGGAACTGCACCCTCAAAATTTCTGTTTCCACAAGTGTCACGAATTCGTACTTGTTCCCTCTCAATATGGACTTGCACAGGTTCTTCATTTATTGAAGTTTTTATCTTCCGCAAAGGTTTTGTAATTTGGTGGCTTTATTTATCTATCACAAGGTCTTGATGTATCGTTTAGGAACATGGAGGGTTAATATCCATGAAATTTTACGACCCATTATCTATGAGTATTTGTATCTTAATTTGAGATTGAAAATCATTTTTCATTTTTTTTTGTTTTTGAATAGGATGGAGCATCATTGATCCGAGCGTCATTGTCAAAGGAGGCAAAAGTCTTCAGGCAACAATTTTGCAGGGTGATTGCTGACATATTATGGCAATGGATTTTTGATGTATTTGGAGAAAGGATTAGAATCACTCAGTACAGTTCACGTGTAACTGACAACAGAGAACTAGGGTCATCATCCCAATTACCTACATCCGCCGTCAGTAGTTATTATTCCATCATTAGAGATAAACGGCTCAGGGTGATCTTCTCAAGTATACTGAAGTCAACAAATAAAGATCCAATTTTGCTGCTGAGATTCTGCTGTGCTTCATTTGTAATGTTTGTCACTGCATCAGCTTTAGCTTGTCACCGTGTCCTTGTATCACTTTCCGAAGCATACTTAGGGCCAATTTCCTTTTCTTCCAAACAGTATGCCGTCAGTGCATGATACTCATACCGGCTTTGTCTTTGTAGCAGTGAAGTTGTTTGTAAAATCTGGAGCAGACAGACAGGAAAAGTGTTGCGTTAATTTCTTGAGGGGTGGTCTTCTGATGCCACAGCTGCATTAGGATCCAAGGCCACATCTTCACCAGTCATTCATCGTGTTAACCTAATGAAGCAAGTTTTGAACACAGCTTTAGGTTTCAGTTGAGGCAGATCAATAACAGTATTGTAGGGTCCTCAACAATATGGACGCCATCAAATTTAATGTATACAATCCCCCATTGAACAGGATTAGCTTTTTGCACACTCAGATGTAATTATGTCCTGAACAAAAAACATGAATGTGTGTGTTTATCCTTACCTTGTCATAGTAATTAACGTTGTTCCAAGTTAATTTTGGAGCAAATAATAATCGGTATGGGAATATAAACAGAATTTTTCCATCAGAAATATTAGTCTTTTATCAGTTTTGTCTCAGGCTGGTGACTCTTAGTCGAGTCAATGGCATCATTGTGATTGCTTGGGTTATAGATGTCCACAGAGAGGACCATCTTTGTGTGAAATAAAAATGATTCACAACTTCAAATGAAAATGATTTTCCTTATATAATTTCTTTACTCTGAACCAACCATGTTACAAAAGAAAATTGATATATTGAGCCTTTTGGGAAAGGTACTGTACTGGTGGCCAGTTCTTATTGGTACCCTAAATATCTTGTATTATTAATTTGATACCCATATTCAACAAATGGTCCCTTATTATAGTTTACTTGGTGGTTTTTTATCAATTGACCAACTATGAAAGGCTAAATGTGTGTCCCAAATTTTTCGAATAAAACTTGGGGAAAGAATACAAGTTGTTAAGAACCCAATAAGAGAAGTAAAATCTCACCAAATCAATAATATAAAAACTAAGTAAACCGAAACTATTTTTTTTTTGGGCAATTAATTGTTAAAAAGACAACCAATACCCTTCAATGGCATGCCTTTTATGTGCAAAAATCTACAAATTAAATAGGATTACAATTCTTTCTTGACAAGTACTTTATTTTTTGGGTTAAATATGAGTAGTAAATCGCACTAAATTAGATATTTGAAATACCAGTAGAAAACTAGCCACGAACGTTAGTGGATGAATCAATGAATAAAATCTAGGAACAAAATGCTCCTTTTTGTTCTCTTTTATCCATGGAAAATTATTGGATCATGCTTTAGAATGTGATAACGTGAGAATGTGGAGACTTGAATTATTTATTATTACTTTTAGAATAGATTGAGTTAGTAATATAAATTAATTAAATTGTTAGGTTATTGAAAAAAGTAATAGAAAAGTTAGATTTTTAGAAGAAAAAATTACATGTTTCTTGCCTTTTATTAATCAGAATATCATATCAACAATATACTAATAGTAATAAATAATTCTAATAATGTGCTAATTATAGATACAAATTAGTTTCCAATGTACTTCTTATTAATTATTTGATTAAGATAAAAATGTTAAGGTTACCTATTTTTTTATTAAAATAAAAATAAGGTATTCAATTTATATTTTATTCATATAATTAATCATATATGTTATTCATTAATAACAACATTTAACATTGTTGTTATATAAGAATATCATGAAAAATAATTATAATTTAAATCAGATTGTGTCAATGGCTCAATATTAAGCCATTTAATTATTTTATTTTTGTTAATTTGTTACGGAAGTAATTGTAAAATTGTAATAAAGGTACTGAAAATTACTTTGCAACTCCGGCTATGGCTACTCTTACGGGGTCGGTCACCGCAACGTACCTTGCGCCTTAAAAACGTTGCTGAGTTGCTCTCTCTCAAGCCGTTACTTACCTTCTTGCTCTCATTCCGGCCAGGTATTTTGGTGTTACAATCCCTTTTTTATTTTTATTTTTATAACTCATGGTTAAAAAATGTAGATTCTCGATGTTAATGTTTGTGTTTAATCTCTTCAAACTGAAATAGTAATATCATTTTGGGTGTTTCTAGTTTTGCTGTGTAAATCTATGAATTTTGATAAGCTGTTTATTTTGGGGAGGGGGTTATTGATCTCGTGTATATTTAGAGATTTTTTCGGGTGTCTGATGCACTATGTTTACAATCCGGAAGTGGAAGCTGACACTTGTGGGTTTGATTAATTTGTCGGCCACACTATTTTCCCATTGATGAGACTAGTGTTTGCACTTTTACAGTAAGTTAAAGGAAGACATTTGTATGATCTGTGTTGGCTAGTTGTGGATTATGTGGAACTCCCATTGGTTAGAATTGGAAGGGCCAGCACGGTGACCAATTTTGGCATTGTGATCTGCAAGCTAAAGCAGTTTATGCGGTGTGGGGGAAGCAGTGAAGTTTACACAGGTTTTTTCATGGATGATTAATACACAGTGCAGCCGACCCTATTAATGATGGGAGGCCAAAAAGAACGGTCTAGGTTTCGATATGGACTTAATTTTATCTGTTCAGGTGGTTGGGAATTCCATTGACTTAGTTGAATCAGAAAACGTAATATGTAACATGTAAATGTCCACTTGAGTAGATTATGCAGGTTTATTTTCACTTAGATCCAGCACTTATAGATATTTTAGATGAGTTCCCAGTGGTTCTTGATCGTCTTTGCCAAGCTTCAGTAGAGCTCATTGCTCGTCCAAATTTCTTGATGTCCATGATTTCATTTATGCATTGTGTTTTTAAGGAAGGATGAAATAGTGCTTCATTATCCTTCATCTGAAAATTTTAAATATTACTGGTCTCTTGTGCTTTGTTAGTCCTTTTTATTAGTTTTGTTTGCATTCTCTCCAAGTCTATTTTTATAAGGTATTGTATGGTTAGCTGTCCCAACAAATCTGACTATAAAATGAAGAAAGATTGTGATTGTAACACCCATATCATTTTTGACTTTAAGATGATAATCCCTTTAGGTTTGTTAGGACTTAGCTTCGGTCTGCCTTTGCTTATTATGATTTTGCAGAGATATTGTGCTTGAAGGTATTAGATAAACACATTTTATCATAATGGAGACATGTCTGCATGTTCTTACTGATAAGTTTATTTCAATTTTTTACCAAATATACTTAAAGAATTACATCTAAATTGTTACTTTATATGCACAGAATCTTTTCTCATCTAACTGGTATTTTATAGGACAATTCCTTTTACCTGGAACCTCATCACTGCTGGCTATTTTGAACAATCAATCTATGGGGTAAGAGTTTTGGTCCTTTGGCACTGCTTCTGTGCTTCATAGTATGAATTTTTTTTTCTTAAGTTATATTACCTCAATTGTGTGTCTTCTGACTCTATCAGAGTAGTACTGAGATTTTACCTGTTAAATAGGTGATTGTAAGCACTATCGGTCTTCTAATCCTTGGGAAGCTGCTTGAACCCATATGGGGTTCCAAGGAGTTCTTGAAGTTCATCTTTGTTGTTAACCTTCTAACTTACGTGTTCATTTTCATTACTGCTATTGTATTGTACTATATTACAGGGCTAGAAACTTACCTGTGAGTATTACTAACTGCTAATGCTGTTCCATTTAAATTTTAGTTTATTGATTTTGCTTCTTTTTAATTACTGTCCCGTTCAATTTGTCAATTTAATCTTAGAATATAATGACTTCTTTTTTTCCTTTGCTTTAGTTGTCCATTCTACTAGAGTGTATTGATTTTTTTATTCAATATTTAATTTGGCAGGATTGAAATAGGGTGCACAAATAGTCTTCTATTTGTACAGATTAAGTTTTTGCATCATTATTTCGGCTCCTGCTCTGTCTTCATTTACTTCGCTTTTCACGTCTATTTTCTATATCTGATTTTGCTAAATTACTTCTGCAGTTCTTCAGCCTACCTTTTTCCTTCTCGCCATCTTCCATCTTCTTTCCATGCTTCATCTCAAAGTTTTTCTTGGTCATCGATGTTGTTGCTCAAGTGAGAGGAAAACCTCCTGAGAGAAAAAAAGAGTGAGGAAAACCCACTTGATATTCACTTTGATGATTCTTCTGGTATTCTTGATTTATGGCATCCAAATTTACTGTATGTTACTTCGGATGCACTACTTGCAAAGTCGTTTTAATATCATAAGTTTAGTTAGAAGTTTTTTTTTTTTTGCTGTCTCTCTAGAAGTGCATTCGCTGCTTGTAATTACCCATACACTATTAATGAGAAATTGATAAAATTAATATAGGACTGATTTTTAATTTTTCGAAAATGAAAATAATAACAAGGCTAAGTAGCTTCTAAGGTCCTCAAACTTTGGAATACTTCATACAAGGGTCTCCAAATTAATGGTCCCAAAACTTATATTTTAACAGATAAATGGTGCATATTTGTCAACTCAAACTTTTAGTTGTATTGACATTTTTTTTTTCTGCTATATATGATGTGATGCCAAACTGGTCACCTACTACCTATATGTTCTCATGTTGAAATAATTTGCAATGATTATAGTATGCATAGTTCGTTTGTTCATATGATCTGTCAATTACAATATCAACTTCATTAATCCTAGAATCGATCCTCTCTTTCTCTGCTAGTTATATTCCTCTTTCTGGATTTCATGGGGTTCTTTTGGGATTCTTGGTTGGCATAAAGCAAATTGTACCTGATCAGGAGTTGCCTTTACTGAAAATCAAAGCAAAGGTATTAAGCATTGAGTTTCATCCTAAAAATCTTTTATGGTGAATGAATTGTGTAGGTCCTCTTTGTAATGTTTCAATCTATATGCAGCGGTTTCCATCTAGATCGGTGTTACTGTCCATTGCTATAAGCTTCTTGACAAATGAAGCAGCAACCTATCTTCCAACCCTAATATTTGGCACATATATAGGCTGGATTTATCTAAGATTCTGGCAGAAGAAACCAGAAACAAAACATAAGGGTGACCCCAGTGATGATTTTTCATTTTCAACATTCTTCCCTGAATTTCTAAGGTGATTGTCTGCTCTAAAATTTAGCATTTGTCAAGATCTTGCATGCATCCATCTCTCTCTCTGTGACAATGTTTCATGCTGATCAGACCAGTAATTGACTCCATAGCATCTATATTACATCGACTGCTTCCTAGAAGAGGTCAAGCTTCTAATGACGGTCAAGGTTACACTGTTGGAGGTGCTCCATTTTCCGGTTCTGACCCAATTGAAGCAACTAGAAGAAGGTATTTTCTAAGCTCTTGCTTCTTCCAGGTCACCCATATGTATCGTGTTGCAATGGATATGTATTAGGCCCTAAATTTTCACTTGAGTCATAAGAGGAGCAGCAACGATAGTATTGGTAACATGGTCATGTTCTATCCAAACTGCTCTTTGTAGGGAAAGGGGGGCTCGTGCTTTGGGAGAAAGATTAGCAGCTGAGAGGTTGGCTGCAGCACGGAGTACTGAAGAGTCAGTGTTTGATTGCTTCACAGCACAAAATCAAGCATACAAATGACAAATACTTGTGTATCTTTTTGTAACAATTTCAGAGGTTCTACTGTATCTAGAAAGAGATATTTTTTCCCTGGATTTGGAGGATGGATTTATTTTAACGTTTTTTATTTGTACCAATTGAAACTCTGAAGTTTTCTTATGCTTTCGGGCACAATCATACTTAAATACTGTTGCCCTAGATATACAATAGGACTTCCATTTTTGTTTAATATGGATTTGGATTATTTTTTTAATTTTCTCTCCCTGGCTGCTGCGTAGGAATGGCACGGGGACGGGCGGGGACGGTTTTTGATATAACCGTCCCCGAACCGAATTATAAAACCTATAATCGAAACCACCCAAAAACCGTTACGGTTTGGGGACGGTTTTTTACCCGCGGGTAACGGTTCAGGATGGTTATGAAAATCCCCCGAAAAAGACCCGAAATATATATAATTAATTTTTTATTTATAATTTAATATATAATTTAATTAATTAAATATAATTAATTTCGGTTACGGGCGGGTACGGTTTTTAGTATAACCGTAACCGTTGTTTCATATTCGGTTTTTACCTGAAATTATCCCCGTCTTTGAAATTTACTGGTTAAAAACCAAATCGTTGGTTCGGATAACCGCGGATAACCGAACCTGTGGTTTTTTTGTACATCCCTACTATTGGGAAGTATTTATTTTGTTAAAAATCTATTTATATTATTTAATTTTAGAACCATTTTTGCTTACAAGGACAAAAATTATTATGATTTATAGTGGGTGGTTTTTTGAACAAAGTTTTAGGTAAAATTATAATTATTGTTGTTCCAATTGAAAACTAAAATAATAAAAAAAGTTGGTGACGGATCAAATCACCAATAATATTGACTTATTGAGCAGTTTATACTTGGTCCAATCTTCATTTTACTGAAAAAAATTTGTGGCACGTGGATTGAAAATTTCTTAGTTGGATGTTTATTTTGAAAAAGAGAAATGTATAATGCATATAAATATGCTCTCTTACGTCACATGTTTATAAAATTAGAAAGTTTTAATTTTTTTATTCCCACTTAACAAGTTTACTTAAAATTTTGTAATATTAGCAAAAGTAATTCTTCCAATATATCGTATAAATAGAGAGCACACATAGACGTGCACGCGCTGTATTGGAATATTTTTTTTTAAATAATACTAAATAACAACTTATTATCGATAACAAGCAAGGTGAAAAATGGACTTCTTGAATGAACTTTATTGTTGTATCTAATCACATAAATTACTACCATGTAACAAATTGTGATATAAGTACTTTTGCTTTTATAAAACTTTATTTTTCTGAAATTTTGTTTAATACGGCAAGAAGAGTATAAATAATAAGACAGCTCTCCACTCCTTTTGGCACGTAATCAGAGTCTCAAACTTGTTTCCTTTTTAAGCCACTTGTGAATTGTGATTCTCTCTTTTTCTCCCGCAATTCTTCTTTGCCGTCGGAATATTTGACGTGTCGGTAGTCAACTTTTGATCCTTCTTCTTTTGGTAAGTTCTCCGGCGAAATATTTACGGTTTTCCAATTCATTCATCGGTGGATCAACCTATGCATATCATAATACTATCAGCCTATTCGTTTCTTGTTACATTAGGACTAATTTTGTTAGGCGTCAAATTGATACTTTCATATTTTCTTTAGATTTAGAAGTTATTTTTTAACCAATTGGTTTTTGATCGTTTTCTGGATAAAGGTCACCGATTTCTGGTTGATCAGCGTCCGATGTTTATATATGAACTTACAAAATGAACATTCTGTTTTTGTGACCTAAAACCTTATTACCTGTGAGATCATGTTCAAAATAACTCGAAATATAAATATCAATCATATTTACTTTATATTCTAAGATTTATGTCCTTTACTTGATTCAAATTTTGGGAGTGATGATGAAAGAACTTTAGCAGAATCAGATGCCATAGTGAAGAGATGAAGCGGGGGTTAAATGCTTAAACTCATGCGAGACGTCATTTTTAAGTGCGTTCTACCCTATTTATATGTCTGCTAAATCTGGCCCTGTTGGAATTGGCGGTCTGCGCAGATTTTGATGACTCTTTGGTAGTGGAACCTCTAGCATTCTATTGAGGGCATAGAATTACCAAAAAAAAAATAAAAAAATTAGAAGGTTGCTGGGATTAGGAAAGAAGGGATTGCTGCAAATTTTATGTTAGGTCTTCCTTAAGCCTTCAATTACTCCAACGCATGAGGGGTTTGTTTCTTTGACTTTTGGCTGCTATTATCGTCAAGACACTTGTTATGTATTTGATTATTTTCCCTTTTTCTTCTCTCATTTATACCAAAATTCCTATTTTCTCACTCTTCTAATTTTGTAGCCAAAGATGTATCTGAGGAGGAGCTTTTCTAGTTTTGGTATTTGTAGCTTTTTCTTATAATGATTATAGAAGTTCTGTTTTTTAGTAAGATATGTAATGTTTTGATCTTTTATTTTCTGCTGATATAATTATTAACTTCCATTCTCATCAATGTGAAAAAACTAATGATTCTACACTTCTACTGAAAATTATTAAGTTAAAGTAATAAAGACCTGTCTGCAGGATTAGAATGTGAAAATAACTACATTGCTTGAAGTTGTAAAAATATGCAGATAAGAAGGAAAGTAAATGAACAACTATGTACATTGATAAAGAAGAGAGCGAGAGGTCCCTTCAGGAAGGAATTGGGCAGAAAAGAATCAAGGAGAGTATTATGTATGCATTTTATCACACACAAACTAAAACATTTAATTGTTGGGGGTCATCCCACTGTCTAGTGTTTCAGTCGTCAGTGTCCTCAATTAGGCCTTGTATTGTAAAAGCTTGTGGAGTCTTCCTTACGGTTCAAACCAAAAAAAAATAAAAATTCAATTACTGTTTGTAGTCATGTTTATTTACAGAAGAATGGTTTAGATGCATGACTGACTTGTATAAACAACAAACAGATTTTCCATCTATGGCATCCTTTGGCCAGAAGGAGAAAGGGGTGTTTTGTTTGCCTGTGTGAATTAGAACCACAATTATTTGAAAATCACCCTTTGGGCCCAATTTTGGAGAAATTCACAAAGGAGTTTGGGATAGCTTTATTTTACAATATGTTTTGGTACTGTTCATGTTTCCCAATGTTCACTTCCAAACAACTAGCATATACCTGTGTGGAAGTTTCTCACACGTTTGTAACGATTATTTGTGTGTTGATGTTTTACACAAGTATGTGACATTTGTGTGGAATTCAAGATTGAGGGGAAAAAATTGTGAACAATAAGATGAATAGTGACTGAAGATATATTGTGAAATAAGGATAACCTAAGCTGGATTGTAAATATTGATATAACTTTGCTCTATATTGTGAGCTTATTCTTATATTTTTCTCTCTCAATTGCTTATCTTGGCACGTGCAGATGATTTTAAGAATATTGACCAAAATACCATGTCACACAAATGTGAACATGCCACTAATTTTCCTTCAAGAACTGTAAGAGATACATATGACCTAGTGTTATTGATTGCTAGAAATCCTTGGTTTGTGGAGAGTAAAGACTTCTCAGTGGGACAGTCTAAAGTTTTAGGGTAAATGTTTTATTTCCTACCATAAATTTTAACTTACTTTTGATTTACTACCTTTTGTTTTTTCCTTATCGATTTTGTACTTTATGTTGTCAATCTATATCAATCATGTACTTTTAGTTGATATTGTCATTAAATCTTGATGGGATAAATCACTTCTAGCGAATGAAGTGGGGAGGGAAGGATTAGTTTTACATGACAATCTTGTAACTTATTTTGTTCAAATTTAACGTAATATGAACTAAAATACCTAATTAATATAGATTTAAATACATAAAATATCACATTGATTGGGGAAAAAAATAAAGTAGTAAATTAAAAGTAAATCAAAACTTTTAGTATGAAATAAAATGTTTATCCAAGTTATTAATATGATCACTAATAATTTAAGCAGTAACAGTGACATTGTTTATCTTAATAGCATGGAAATACAATTCAAATTTGAGTTTAAGACAACTGGTTAACCCCATCTGTACCTCTCTCAATCATTTAACCTTTGAACCTTCAAATATGGGAAAATGAACGATGTAAAAAAACAAAGCAGGGAATATGACCTCATTTTTGGTTAAGAGGTAATCATCATTTTTCTTTTGTTCTTTGTTTTTCCTGCTGTCGATAGTGACTTTAAAATTCTTTCTCAATGACTTACTAAGTAGAAGCAGCTGCTGCACGGAACTTGTCAACATTCTGGAGTGAAATCTTTGAATTGTGTAGTTTTTTTTTGTCTGATCGAGCCCCTTACATGAAGCAGTTCTTTCGCTATCAATTTTTTTTTCTTTTTGCTAATAAGTGTTTCAGTTGTGAAGAACTTATTGTTTTATGGTCTGCTAGTGTGCCTGTATATACGCATGTTGTTTTGCAATTCTAAAGATCCAGCCCTATCTTTCTCTAAACCCACACATATGTCCAGGAGGATCAGCATAACACACGCACATATAGCTGTTCTTCTAAACTTTTACAGTTCCTGTGGCCCAGATGAATTGATGCAAGTAGTTACATCAAAAAGCTACATTATTTTTTACACTCTCCATAGTTGGGCTAGATATTGGAGAATATTGCCCCACCCATCGAAGTTCCAGCGACCCACAAGATTTTCGCAAATTTCGTTGGTGACTTGTCAGATTTAACCTATTACATTCACTTGTATCTTTATATTTAACATTTTACATCTACCTGAATCTTTATAATCTGTTACATCCATATGTATGTTTACATATAACATGTTCCATTAACCTCTACAAGTTGATCGATTTAACTTCACTCTGTAATTTATAAATCCAATTCTATATTTGTATGTAATATATTACATCTACCTCTATATTTGTATGTAATATATTACATCTACCTCTATTTTTGGATGTAATATGTTACATCTTTTTCTAGCAGAATCACTAGAGCTCTAGTGAAGATGTAACATGTTATATCCAACTCTATCTAGAGCTCTAGTGAAGATGTAACATGTTATATCCAACTCTATCTTTGTATGTAACATGTTACATCTACTTCGAAAGATGTCACCGGAGCTCTAAGGAGGTCGACGGTAGGGCTGCCAGAGCTTTGGTGTGGTCGTCGATGGGGTGACCGGAGCTCCAATGAGGTTGCCAGAGATGTAGTAGGGTCTTATAATGATCCCATTTTATTAAAATTATAAACTAAGGGTATTTTGGTCTATTTGTTGAGTAATTTGATATAAAACTGAGTTTTGAGAGGAGTTGTTGCTAGTTAAGGAAAATTGATCAATTTATCAAAAGTAGTGTCATTTAGGCCAAAAACTACAAGATGATGAACCCTCCTCCGTTTAGGTTTAAGTTTTAAAGGAGCTATACAGCGCTTAAAACTGTAAAATCTTCAACAGCCATAAGTCCTTCCGTAAAGGAGATAAAACACCAAAGTTATTTATTGAATTTAATTTGCTTTCAAATGTTCTGATGCCTTTGATATATGGGTTCATAGTGGTCTGAATATCAGGATTTTACTATTTACATCCCTCATATCTAGAAGTGCATGAATATATATATATATATATATATATATATATATATATTTAAATAGGTTAATTGTTACAGAGGTCTGATATGTTTATAAACAAGTACAATTATTAATGTATGTAGATGTCAAAAATTTCTCCATAACGAATCTCGGTGTTGAAGGTGAAAGTCAACTTGGAGAATATTGTGAAAGCCATTTGAAGTTGTACCTTGATATGAAGAGCAGTCAGCCAGTAACATAAGCCAATGCTTTACTATATTAAAGGAATTCAGTTCAACTGTTCAATTAATGAGCTTTTATGGAGTAGTAGATCAAGTGAAAAAGTACTTGTTCAATTCAGTCATCTGGTCACAGTGGTTAATATTGTTGAATTTGAATAAGTAAACCCTTTGAGAAATAAATCAGCCACTTGAATGTATTCAATGATTTGCAAAGCTTTACCTTCTGTTCTTCAGCATCCATCTTTCAATCTTGCTTTGTTGGTTCTTTTTGAGTGCTTTTACTGGTCAAATGAATCTCTGATCAGATGGAGTAGATTTTATCTAGTGAGTTATCTTGAATAGACGTTTCCATTCTTCCATCCACAAAATATAAATGGAAGTTTTTCTGGTATTCGATCTAGGTCATCATCACCAGTCTACTTACCCATCTATATTGTGCTTTTTGAAAAAGAAAATAACAAGCAGAATAGTTTATGTAGTTACTTTTGTTGCAGGGATTTCTTATGGCTTGTTGTGAAATGATCTCTTGAAGTCAATTAGTCCATCCTTTTAATGGCTTTGTGAAGACATGGCTGGGATTAATCACAAAATTTACCATTGTGAATTTCTCACTCAGATGTAGTCTTACATGACTTCCATAGAGTTCAAGCAAATGAAATTTTGTTTTGCAATCATTAGACTGTAAGATGTTGACATTCCTTGGTGATTGGTATTTCATTTAAGAGAATAATATTATTAAATGGATCCCTCTCTATCTTTCCCTACCCTTCCTTGCTTCATACTCTACAAAGCTTACATATGTAATAGTACAGTTTCAATGTCCTGCATGGACAATTACTTTCTATTTCTGTTATGATTATTTGGTCGCTTCTATATTCTGTATTCACTTCTCTGGAATATTTTTATGCTGGCAGAATTCATATTGAGATCAGTCTTGGGCTCTTGGCTTTTCTTATCTATACCATCCTCAGTCTTCTGGTTCAATTCATCTGAAGATGTTCTGGATAGAATGTATAAGCCACAGGCTTTCTAAGATTTTGTAAGAATAAACAAATTTGTATAAAGCCACTGAAGTATTGCTTTAAACTTCAAATAGTTTCAAGGGTTTTAAGCAAAACAGTATAGTTTATTCAATCTAGATGTCCTATCCTCTGATCAAGTTTCATTATATAACTTCAGCTGCAACTTTATGCCATAATGTAGCTTTCTATGGAAAGCAGGCTGCCACCTCCATTAGATCCATGCTACTTAATATACAGGAGAGCCTTAGAATTTTTGTCTTGCTTGAGACACCGTTGTAACAATCATGTCACTCAACTTTTCGAATTCATCAACATTGCATTTATCTTGTGAATTGAACTAGTATAGTGTATCCCTCGAATTAGTAGTTTCCTGTATAAAGAATGCACTTGAGACTTGCAGAGCTCTGGTGGCAGTAGAATAAGTTCTTGAGAGATCTGGTCAGTAGTTCCTTTGCCAATGTTGCTCGAATTTTTTTATTTTTTTTCCCATTCTGATTGAGTTATTTTACATGGTTCCTGATATGACCAAATATGGAATTGTCAGTATTTTATGTTGTAATTATCACTTTTAGCTGCTTAGATGTGAATGTTAATACACGAAAATAAATGCTTCCTTTATTCAATTCTTCAATGAATACCCTGCAACTGTCCTTTTCCCTCTGATTTTGATGCTTTTTGTTGACTGAACTTTGATAGCTGCTTTTTATTTCCACTTACATTGGTTCTCTTCCTTTCCACTTACCAAAAGTTTTTTAAATTTTCTTATGGGACATAGGCACTTGTTGAATACATCGTTGCAACTGTTTGAGATGGACCATAATCATTATCAAAGTGGTGGAGCTGCTGGGCAGTCTCATGTTCATATAGGTAAAAGAAATAGAATTTGGGAAAAACAACAAAAATAGCATCCTTATGACTTGTAACTATAAAAATAGCACTCATTATGACCATCTTATAATTTTTACTATTAAAAAAAAGTTGAGTACATTTCATTTTGAACGCCTTTTAAATTGAATTATAGCCATTTAGATCCATTAAATGTTGAACACCATTTAATTGGATCCTGTGTAACGCTATGGGGTGTTATTTTTTTTTATTCTATGTTTTAAGGGTGTTATATTTTGTAATTTTCCTAAAATTTTTTAGATATCTTAACATGATTTTAAAGCAAGTAACTAGTACAATGAAATGGCATAGAACATAATTTTTTCCTTTTCATTTAATTTTTTCAAATTATGATCCTCAGTTCAGCTTGACCTGTGGTTAATAAACTCTTCTATATGGAAGATCCATTATTTATCTTCTCAATTCTATGTTTTTCAAAAGAGAAAAATATCACACCATTTTTTTAAAACTTGATAGATCCAAGCTTTTGCTATGTCTCTGTATACTTTTAGATTTTGATTATTCCATAAATTGTATTACAGGAAGGACCATTGCTTCGGGAAGTGGCTCAGTATCTTATCATATGGAGAATACGGTTATCACAGGAGCATACTCTGCTACTCAAAGGAACCTGGAATTCAGGCCAGTTGAACATTCTAGATTGGGAACTCGATTGGAAGGCCCTCATTTTCAGGCACCCATAATGGGGTCATCTTATGATTCCCCTCAACACTTCCAAGTTGTGGGAAATTCTTATCTGGCCACAGGATCTAACAGCGGCTCTGGGTATACAAGCCACTACAACGAGCACTGTATTCATGATGTTGGTAGTGTGTCAACAATTCGTGCGTCTGACCCTGATAGAGTGCATAAAAGAAAAGTTCCCAGAAGTTTGGTTACTGGTGACACTGGCACCACTAGCACATCTTATACTGCTGGAAGTTCCTCCAGTTTACCTGAATCTCTTCTGGAGAAACCTACACCAGCCTACCAAAATTATCGAAATACTGTGAGCTTGCCTCACCATCACAGTAATGGCCTCACAATTTGTGACGAAAGTTCTCAAAGAAATGTCAGAAGCCGATCAAGACTTGCTTTGGAAGCTGCACCAAGAAGAAATTATCAACCAATCATTTCATCATATCAGTATCATCCAACAACTTCTTTCACAAATAATTCTGGTGGCATTTCTAATTTTGGCAATGAAAGAACTGCTCGCAGTCATGAGCAGAACTATATTCCATTATCTGCTACACCTGGAAGGTTCTCAAGTTCAGGTATTTCTAAATAGATTGTTCTTTGTACATTCCTTTTTCCACTATGCTAAGGAAGGATTTGATTGAAAATTGCAGAAAGCAACCGCATGAGCCATGAGATGAATCAGCTTCTTATTGGTGGAGGTCCCACAGAGAGTGGTGACAGCTGCCATAATCCCACATGGACCAGAAGTTTTGCTTTACCTCAGCAGTACCATCATAGATTCCAAACTCATAGAAGGAGGGAAGACCACAATAACCATCCTTATTCCCGAAGGTCTATTCCTCCACGTCGGGCTGGTCTAAGTTTACCCCATATCAGTCGTGAGACAATTTCCTCACAAAATAGTCTGCACTATCATCCTGAAAGGCATCTTTCCAGATATGCAAGGCCGTCATCTGCTGGAGGTGGGCATCATAACTTCCGGGATGGAAGGTCAAGGCTATCTACTGAGGGATACGAGGTGCGTGACAAAACAATGTTTCTAAATGTGATACCGTGGTTTCTGTATAAGCATAAGCCACAAAATTGTGGAATCTTTTAATAAAACACATGAATTCTAGCTTGATGGGTTTCTAACTTTGTGATAGTTTTTCCATATATTGTGTGCATTAGAAGTACATCGTTTGTGAGGATTGAGGAAGCCATCTAACCTGACTTTTAAATTGAGTAGTACTATATAAATCTACAGTAAACGTGGTGGAATTTTGTTGTATAGAACTATGTTAACCAAATGTAATATCCAATCATAATTTGCCAGATGATTTGAGTTGTATCCAACATTATGCTAATGCTTGTCGATGTGCTTTTGGAGAGTGCAGACTAATAATTGGTTTTACAGTGAATGGAAAAGAATACTAAAGAAGAATGTTGGAATATCCTTCGGAGGCTAACTTTTAATAGATTCATTATTGCATTTCTGGCATTCTTTCACTCTTTAGGGTCTTTTTGATTGGTGCAACAAGTCCTTCGGGTGAACTGCATCTGAGCTAAATGCCCATCTAACTGAACATTTGCATGTCTGAGTCTTAATGTAAGCTGACAAATAGCTTCCATACCATTTTCTTACCTAATTTGTTTATATGATGTGTCATGTTTCTTTAGGCTTTCACGATGGTTGGGCAATCATCCTTTTATGGTTCTATAGATTTGTTTGATCAGTATAGAGATATGCGGCTTGATGTGGACGACATGACATATGAGGTTATTGCAATTTAGTTGATCTTCATTTCCTTTTCTGCCATTTCCCCATGCGTTTACTGAAAAAAAAATGGCTGTGGACAGGAACTACTTGCCTTAGGAGAAAGGATAGGGAAGGTCAACACAGGATTATCTGTTGATATGATTTCAAAGTGTTTGACGGAGAAAACATGCTTCTTATCAGATGATAACTTAGATCAAGAAATCTGTGCTATATGTCTTGTAAGTAAACATTGCCTCTGCCTTGCTCTGATTAAAAGGTGCTTTCTTGCTTATGATATGCAAGTCTTGATTTTGGTTCATAACTATAATACGTGAGATAAGTGATCAGATGGCATCTAAGACAATCAATTTAATAGCCTGTCTCAGTTAAATTCTTGAAAAGATTGAAGAAACTGAAAATGTTTAAACTGTTCACCTCTTTTAATGAAAAGGACAACTACATAGATGCCTCAGCACCTTCTAAAATCAGTTAGCAAAATTTTATGTTAAACAAACGAAGATGTTTCACCTCCTTGTCCCGCACATTGAGATTTTAGCATTTAAGACCTAACCTCTCCGCTACCATCCGATTCTTAAGGTGGAAACAAAAGTCTCAATCTACATGTTATACTAATTGTACACACGTGAGACACAATCCTTGTTCTATTGCCCTGACTGTTTTACACTTTGGGATTGAAATTTACAGGAAGAGTACAAGAGCCAGGTGCAAGTTGGGACATTGAAAAGCTGTGGCCATGATTACCACGTGGGCTGCATCACGGATTGGCTGCTGACGAAGAATGCCTGCCCTATATGTAAGGCACCTGCCCAATTGGATAGCTTACAAGGACAATGAAATACTCGCACACCTTTTATAAAATGTATATAATTAATAATTCCCGTAAATATATATATTTGTGATACTTATCTCGGTGGAACAAACCTTGTCTGACCTCAATCAACTTAAAATGATTTATTGCCTTAGCAAAGCTTTTGAATAAGTCTTAACCTCTACACTTTGGGATAGGTAACCAACGTATGTGAAACAGCTAATGTTTGCTTATTCCTTGCAACTCTAATGTAACTAAATTAGTTACTTTTCTTAAAATTAATACACTTTAATTATTTATTGTTGTATTTTTAGACACACTAGTTATCTCTCTTACTCTCTGAGTACCGTTTCACTTTTCCAACTCACATATCAGGTCAAATAAAAAGAGAGAATTCTGAGTCCATTTGATAAGAAAGCGAGTCGCGTTAGTTATTTGAAATCTCTTAAAATATTTGTCACAATATTAATGCATTGACAAAGAAAATAGGTCGGTTTCCTCGAGTTCAAATGGTGGTTGAATAAGAAACTATACTTGAAAACTGCAAACTTTTATCCCTTTAAGACTATACACATCAATTGACATCAAACAAGCACTTTCCTTCCTCGCTTGTAAACTTAGAATTTTACAAATCAGCTCTCGATTACTTCTCCAGCATAGTATTGTTTGTGGACCATCTTTCTGTAATCTGAGAGGAGAAATGAAAGCAAAGCATTGACACACTTGTAATCAATCATAAATTCTTCAAACATTATAACGAATGCCAAAAATCTGTGTAACGGTTAGATGGTAAATTAAAACACCAATGGCTGGCAGATAGTATGAGACCTTCTTTGTTATTCAACAGTGCTGCAGCGTAACTGTTGAGAGGACTATCTGGATTGGGCTCTGAATTTGAATTATAAAATATAAGATAAAGCATGAATAGAATTAAAATGATAACCCAAGTAGGAAAGAACGAACACACCTCCAAGAAGGCTTTGAATGGATAGAAGAATAGTTCTACAATCATACGCAGAAGACCATTTGTCCTGCAGAAATAGGCAAAACATAACCTCAGCTTATGAAAACTATTAACATGACAAATGAACAATTTGTTACGTCCAACACAGAAATATCTCTTCTTTTGTCGGTATGCTCTTGGTATCAAAACTGCCACTTCAGCAACAACTAAGCAATGAACGGCTACCTGAAGTTTCAACTAGTATAAAATCTTCTTCTTCAATGTTTATGCAAACTCTCCACCTCATTAAATTTTGGAACTTTTTTCAGATTTAAATACATTGAGGTTAGAACAAGCATCCTGGCCTATGCAGTCGGATGCCTATCTATCCAATTTCATGCTTAGCTTAGCATCAAAAAGTTTGTGTAACTTACCTGCAAGATATCAAGACAGATGTTGCCAAATTGGTCAACATTTGGATGAAAGCACACTGTCTCAAACTTGACTTGTGGTGGCTTGAACGGATAATCCAGGGGAAATTTCGCGCAGAGAAATCTTGTAAGACAAACCCTCATACATAGTTCCTTTTCCTCCCTCGATCGTGCCAATCCATGTAAAGATGTTCTCACCTTCAGGAAATGCCGATACCCCCAGATCTCCTCCACTTATCTATAGAAGCATAGTCATATTGAATTAAATTCAATATCAGTTATATAAAATTAATACAAAAGAAGGTCGACATGATGTCTTGGTTATTTATCTGTGAAGTTCCTATGGCGTTCTATTTCTCACTAAGGTTGATCAGTATGACTTCTTACTATTGTTCTGTTATCATATTCATGTCTCTCTGTAATCTTAAGGGCCCACCTTTACTCCCATTCAAAGTAAATGAACATCAAATATGAAATTTGTCACATGAGTACATCTACCCCCAATTCCATTATAGCTCGAAAGCTGTTGCACACCAAATGACCAAAATTAACTCTAGACATGATTAATATAGCATTATCAAGAAAACCCACCGCGTAACAACCCCAAAGAGCAACCTAATTGTTCTTTCTGATCTTGTAAATGAACCCATTGATACACTGCACATTCTACCCTATGGTGATAACAAACTGGAAAACCTTCTTAGAAGTCCCATGGCAACAACAGGCAAGGAGCAAATAAAATCAGTTCTCAGGTCTAATTGTCTATTCGATAGTGATACAAACTCATTTTTTATCTTTTATTAAAACAACAAAAAATAAAATTGATATATTTATGGTTCGTAGAGGAAATCATAGCCTCCTAAGTTTTTAATCTTTGTGGGACTAAAGCCTCCCAATCAATATTTCAAAAATATGTTTCATTCTCATTATTTTTATGGATAATCAACATTGTTTAAATGTTAACCTCTTCTAAATATTATCTTAAATAATTATTTAATAAATAATTAAATAATATAAAAAATAATAATTATAATTATGGGATATTTTTTAGGTGAAATTTAAATATAAAATAATAATTTGATATGCTAATATATAAAAATATAAAATAATAATTTGATATGCTACCCATAGAAATGCGACTATATTCCAAATTAGCATCTAATTATCAAGAACTAACATTTATATTTATTTTTTAAGTTAAAATAATAATATAATATAAATAATATTTAAATATAACATAATATAAAATAAAATATGTATTTATTTATAATTTAATAGTAAATCATTTCAAATCGTATACAACCGATTATAAAATCTGTTAATTCGAATCCGATCCGAATCTGAACAGATTATAAAATTTATCAATCTAATTCAATTTGAATCCGATAGATCAGATCGAATTTAACAGTATAAATAAATTGATTAGATTATTTACTTATCCTTAATACATAATAACAAATTAAAAAAAAGTGGAATTAAATATCTTAATTAATTAATATTTAGGTATGGATAATGATAACTTATTATAAATAGAATTTATATTTATTACAAGACATAAATATACACAAATATATATATACTATTTTAAATATAATATAAATTACTTAAACAAATATTTTTATCAAATGTTATCAAAATTTGAATAAATATAATGTAATGAGATATATATTTTTAATTATAATTAAATATTTTTTTATTTAAAGATAATTTATTCATTTATAATTTGTAACTTAGTTATTTAGGATTGATATTGTTAATATCTTTTTTAAAGTGTTGGGTGTTATATTTTGACTCTAGATTTTTCTTTATCATTGTTAAGGTTTGTCTTTTCTCAATTTTTAGTAATTAAATCACTAAATTCTAATTCTAATTCATATGGACATTTTCCCATTTCTCCTTTTCTCCCTTTCTCTCTCCTTTTTCTTCAATATCCACATTATATAGTTTAAAGAAAATTAAAATGTAGATAAATAATAATAGTGTTTGATGATGCCCAATAACGACTGAAACAACAGTATTGCCCTCTGATAGAAAGCTTGCTCCTAAAGTATTCTTCAAGCATGTGAATGTACTCCAAAAAAGAAAGCTAGCTAGCAATAATATTGCCTACACAGCAATATTCCAAGTTCCAAATCCAATTAATTTACTTGTCAAAAGAAAAGACAGATGGGCCCATCTCAATTTCATGTTGGGTACTACGAATTGCAGTTTGTGACATTGAGTTTGGTTCTTGGAATGACCTTACTTGTTGGTTGATATTACTGTCATGTCTATGAATCTCACTGGCCCCATCATTTTGTGGATACATTATAGACAACCCTTTGGCTTCAAAGTGATCATTTTCAAAATTGGATGATCTTGGAGATGTGTAGAAGCTATTAACTCTGCTGTTGTAGTTTTGCAAGAGATGAACTGGTGACATGCCATGCGTTGGAGTTGCAGGCCTGCTTGAGAATGGTGTATCTGTTTCTGACTCTGTGTTGTGCTTTCTCTTCTTCTTTGCTGATCTTTGCCAATTTTTTAGTGCATTAGCCACTCTATCGTCGAAAATAGTAGCTCTCATGGTCGATCCCATCTGTGAGATTAAACCAAAAACCATAAGAAATTGATAGCATATTAAGGGTCTGTGCTTATGTTAAAATTGGTTTTATTAAAAGTGATATTAGGAGAAAGTGTTTTCGAGAAGAACATAATATTATGTTTATGGTAAAAATATGAAATGCTAGCGATTTTTTTCATTATTGGTTCAAATGTGATTTCTTGTAAGGTATAATAGAAATGCTTTTATATGATTTCAATTCTTGATGAGCCTACCCTAATTATGGCATGAAATAGTCAAAATTAATAGTTTTCTATTATTATGTATTTTATGATTTCACTTAACTTATTACATTCAAATATAATTTAAAAAGAAGCATAAGTAAAATAAGAGAAGTATCTGTATTTTCTGACCTGTGTGACTAGGGCATAGAGCGGAAAAGTCACATAACTGCATAAAAATTGAATGATAATCCTGAAGAAATTTTCAATTTAAATTTTTGTTTGCATCAGTTAAGTCTTGAATTTATTTGATATATAAATAAAGTTCATGTAAAGATGATAAATATGGATATAATATATGAATAAGTCTCTTCAATCTTACCCCATTGAAAGTCTGATGATAATATCTATATTACTCTTGTGAAAGCAAGATTTAAAGTTAAACTCATACTGGAATTCAGAAAAAATCAAAAGAAAAATAATTAGAACTCAATACTAGGCATATGTAATATGTAATTAGTTATGAAGATTAAGCTTTTAAACCAATACAGTTTAACGTATTGAAGTAAAAATACTTACGGTACTCCAAGCAAAAAAAACTAATTGAAATGCATTCTGTAGAATAGAAAGAAAAAGTGGTAGCAGTTAACACGAGTATAAAACTGTGACAAAGTGAGAACACTATGAACTTTAATGAATTAAAATATTAAAAAAACAGTTTTTTTATATGTATAGAAACACCTGAAAGAGAATAAACTGAATGAGATAGAGCATGAAACGTGGGCGTCCAAACCAGAAGTGATCATCTCCTGGTTGAACCAATGGTGCACCTTTCACCACATCTCCTCTCTCTTGAATCCTTAGTCCCATCTTTGTTATAATTACTTGTAGTTTAGCTCCTACTAAAAGTACTATCTACAAAATGTTTATAATTAGTCTATTTTAAAAAAAAAAAATGAATATCAAAAATAACATCTAAATCTTTGAAATGTTATATTCTTTTATAGTGCTTACAATTAAAGGGATAAATGGCATCCATAAATAAGAGTGAACTCCTGAAATAAAAGTTAGTTAGTGATCTAATCTTGATTAGTTAACTCATGGCAAGTTGGAAATGAAAAGTTCAATTAATAATACTCTTGCACAAGTAATCAATGTCTAACTTACCGTTTGAATTTAATAGCAGAAACAAGACTGCAAAGAACCATATGATTGGACTGTAATGTATCAAGAAAGAAAGCGTCAAAACTGTAAAAGAATATCAGTCATAAAAACTAACGAATTTAGTTGATTATTATTATGATCACCAACCTAATCCCAACTACAACTTTGAAGTCTTCTTCAAGTGATCTTTTAATGTATTTTTGAAAATTAAATCTTGTTTCACTTTCTGCTGGCAAATGTGCCTGAAATAATAAAAATCAAGTTTAAATTCCAAATGTGAAAATGCATAGTTCAAATTGATTTTTTCTGTTATTATTCTACACACACACCATGATAAATCCACGTCTTAGCACCAGGTAATCAACCTTCGTGATTGAGCCAAAGAATTGTCTGAAAAAACACACCTAATAAGAAAGAGAATGTAAGTTTATAAGGCAAGAGACCCTTCAAATTTTGTTAACATGAAATGCAAGCCCTAACAGGTAGACTCTTCAAGTATTTTAATCATGTCCCAGACATGAAACATTTGTTGTATTTACAGTGTTACTGTCTATGCACTTCGCTTATCCACAAATACAAACAAAAGTTCTAAAATGACTGATTGAATGAAAAATCAAAATAATAAATTAATGTGAAGAAAGGCTAACAAACATAGTTTGAATGTAAGATATTCCATGTTGCCACGTACAATCCAAAGTGAAATTGAAGACTTGCTCCAAAAGTTCAAATGTCTCTGACCAAATGACGTATCTCTTGTAAACCTAAACCTTTCTGGATCTGCAACACAGATAAACTTAATGTAATCTATAAATACCTTTATATTGAAAATGAATTTCAATAAAAAATAAATTGCGAGAATAATGTCAAATTTTACTCATTTACAATTTTGTCTCACATTGCTAATTTATGTCTCTTATGAGATGTTTAACTAGAGAAGAATTTACAATTAGGATTGGGCTTCAAGAGACACCCATTTTTATGGAATGGAGGACGATCTTGGTTATTGTGATTCCCCACACACACGCATGTCGTCACTCCTTCGTCCGACCAGTTGTGTTGAACCTGAGTGCGTGTGTATGAGAAGTGAGGTGATACTTTACTTTTTGAAAAAAAAATTATTATTAAAATTATTCTTTCCAACAAACATGATCGTTATTTATCCACTAAAATATGTCCATTATTTATCCACCCAACAAACATGACTGTTATTTTATAACATTTATGTATCCACTCAAAAATGTGACAATTATTTTACCACCCAACAGACGTGACTATTATGTATCCACTCAAAAATGTAACTGTTATTTTCATAATTGTGTGAATTTTGAACATCTTTTTTCAACTATAAATAGACGATAATAACTCTAATTTTTTGTGACACAATTTAACAATTCACTACAATTCTTAATAGCAAAACCAAAGATTATGAGTTGTTTTATCCTGGGAATGACGAGACTGTATTTACTTATATAAATTTGGTCAGATCCACGAAACGTCTTAAAGAGAACAACTTAATCCACGACTCAATCCAAACATTATATTTCAATATATCGATAACATTATTTTCACATACTTGTTATAACAATTTTAACACGTTTTATATTTGTAATGTCTACTAAAATGTTAACTGCTAAAAGCTAAGTAAAGATTTATCAAAACATTTAGTTGAAATGAGTATTCTTCAACACACACCCCACGAATAAACGAAACATTTAGATATGGGAAAACACTCCTCCCGAGAACGAAGAATCTAAAATATCAACTACAACCAACATCATCGCTTTCTGAGTAGCGCAACCGCAAGATGTTTCTTTTCCAATACCTCGTGTAATTGAGTAAATTCAAAGGTGCGCAAATTTTGTAAACAAAGACTAAATTTCTTTACTATGTCTTCTATGTTGAAGCCGACATCCAATTTCTTCTTCAGAAACAGAAGCATTCTCTTTGGAGTCTGTACGTGGAGAACTTTACCACAAACTGAAAATCATGTTTCTTCTCTCAGGTATGTTAATTTTGTAGCCCCAGAGAAACCAGACATCATTATTTAGGTTTTCAAGGACAAAAAAGTGGAGGAGGATCAAAATGATGGCACCCAAACATACAACGATGCACAAATATCTGATGATGAGGATGCCTAAACCTTTTTGTAACATAGATAAACTTAATGTAATTCATAAATACTTTCATATCTATAATTTTCTTGCATAGCAAGCTATTAAAAGTCTAAATCAAGAGAATTATGTCACAATACTCCATGTTACAATTTCTAGTAAAAAAATTTGTTTGTGTTGGTTACCAATTCTTTCAAAATTTAAGCTAAAAGAATACTTGTCAACATATCTTATATAATCTAACTCAATTACTCGTAAACAAATTTTCATTGCGGGAAACTTGCATAAATGCTTTTAGTCTGAAAATCAACCTTTGGAGTATAAAATAATCTTTGTTAACATAGAAAAGAGAATAGTGAGTCAGACTAGGCATGATTGCTTGCTACATATTATTAGTCAAAGAAAAACTGTTATAATGTGGAAATTTTTTATCATGTAGATTTTTCCAGTCAACTCTTAAGTAGTGAAGTACGTACCATTTTGGTACATATAGTCAATTGTCTCTGTCTCCTTCTCCCAAGACTTCCATTTTCTCATCTTCAATCCAAAACAAAATGAAGGTAAGATAGAGAAAGAGAAAGCAGAGAAAAAAGAGTTGTGGGTTATGCATATGCCGCTAGGTAATTACTTTAGTTCTTCCTAAAGCCAAGGTGGTGGTACAATAGAGCACATGAAAAACAGCTAGTAGAAAGATGAATATGTGAAGCTGGTGAATCCCATATGCTGACACAAAGGCAACTTTTCCCTACAATATATTCAAACAAAC
The DNA here is from genome assembly GCA_037013495.1 of Hippophae tibetana. Lineage (NCBI taxonomy): Eukaryota > Viridiplantae > Streptophyta > Magnoliopsida > Rosales > Elaeagnaceae > Hippophae > Hippophae tibetana. Next base: position 139,425,149 of record CM072801.1, on the reverse strand, counting down.
CAATCCACTCAGTTAAGTGTTCTCAAACCCAATAGATATATTTTTCTATTTTGCTCAAAAAGCAAAGAATTTAAAGATTTTCTACTTATAAACACAACCATTAGAAATGAAAAGGTTAGAAGTTCAATCTTTTTTTCCTTGCCTTCTCTGTGCATTTGTCATATCCTTTTGTGGCCAAACTCCTTCGAGGAGTAAAATCTGAAAACTCAAGAAGCATACGACCATTAACTTCTTCAAAATCTTTCTCTGAAACACTTTTTGGTTTCTTATCACAGGGCTGCCAAGTGGCTGCAATTCTCTTTGGTATACAAATATCAGAAATATATTCTTGTACCACTGTCAGAAGAAGGGATATAAATCCCAACAGCATAAGCTCTTCAAAGATAAACCAAAAAAAATATATGAGATAATGGTTAGAGTTTTTACAGAATAGCTAATCAAAAAGAAAATATCATTAGACATCAGCTGAGAGATATGAGATTACCTGCTTTAATCTTTTCAAGTGCTTCATAAAGAGCGCTCTTTTGTTTATTTGTTAACCACTGATCGAAAAGGAGAGTATCAATTATTCTCAGGTGAAACTCATAAAATAAATGTGTTTATTAAGCTGGAAAGTATATAGATACATGCAGCTTTAAGGGAGGAACCTCCTGTATGTATATGTTGGTGATGATCCCTTGAAACTAATTTTGCTTGAACTTGTTAAACCAGGAAAATCATAATTCCAACTATTAAATCTGGTTATTTGAGAACTGCGGTATGTTTGCTTATGCTTTCGAGACCGAGTAAAAGGTCTTTTGAACCACGCGAAATTTTATTTGTCGGAACGGAACTGCTTTAAAGGCTTAGAAAGGAAAATTCAACTTTTGTGTTTCTTGTAGGAAGCACATAATATCTATATAATCGGTAAGAAATAGATACAATTATAATTAAAAATAAATACAATTATGGAGAGACATGTTTTTGGAGAGCCTATCCTTCCCCACCAAGCTGTTGGTGGCTGCTTCCAGCTGGTGTGTTTGTTGTCACCAGCTGGTCTCATGTTTTTTAACATTCCCCCTCAAGTTAGAATATATGTTAATTATTATTAACTTGTTAAGTAAGCTTGAGAACTGTGGAAAATTCAAGGATTTGGTAAATATATCTGCTGGTTGCTCTAATGTAGAGATATGATAAATTTTGATCATTCCAGCTTGAATCTTTTCACTTACTAGATGGCAATCGATCTCTATGTGTTTGGTTCGCTTATGAAACACTGGATTTGATACAATGTGAAGAGCTGCTTGATTGTCACAATATAACTTGGTTGGTTGGGAGTGTTTGATACCCAAATCATCCAAAATATATCGTAAGCAAGTTACTTCGCAACATGCTGCTGCCATAGAGCGGTATTCTGCTTCTGCACTTGATCATGAGACTGTATTTTGTTTCTTAGTCTTCTAAGAAATTAGTGAGTTTCCAAGAAACATACAATATCCTGTGGTTGATCGTCGTGTATCTGTGCATTTTGCCCAATCTGCATCACAAAAAGCATTTAGTTGTAATGAACTAGTTGCTGAGAAAAAGAGACCTTGCCCTGGTGTGTTCTTGACATATCGTAGCACTCATTGAGCTGCTTCCAAATATGGTTGTCGTGGTTTACCCATATATTGACTGAGAATGTGCACGACATACACTAAGTCGGGCCTTGTGATGGTCAAGTATATTAATCTCCTAACAAGTCTTCGATAGGATGTGGGATTACTGATGAATTCCCCTTCAACCTTGCTGAGGGATAAATTTTGTTCCATAGGTGAATTGGAAGATTTGACACCAAGATAACCCATGTCCTCCAATATTTCAAGTGCGTACTTGCGTTGTGACAGAACAATTCCCTTCCTGGAACGTGAAACTTCTATGCCCAAAAAATACTTTAATTCACCGAGATCTTTATGCTTGAATTGTCTCATGAGATGATTCTTAGTTTCTTCAATGTCTTGTATATTGTTTCCTGTTATGATTATATCATCTACACAGACAAGAAGAGCAGAGAAGGAATTACCACGGGTTCGGACGAACAATGAGTGATCATACTTGGATTAGTTAAAACCAGCTAGCTTAAGTGTTGTTGATAGCTTGATGAACCATTGTCGTGAGGTTTTTTTGAGTCCATACAAAGATTTATGTAGCTTACATACTCGTGTTTCCCCCTTTCGTCTGAATCCAAGTGGAAGGGACATGTAGACATCTTCATGAAGATCACCATAGAGAAAAGCATTGTTGACATCGAGTTGTCGAAGATGCCAATTTTGAATAGCTACAATGGCAAGGAGAAGCCTAAAAGTGACAAGTTTGGCTACTGGTGCAAAAGTTTCTTGGTAGTCAAAACCTTCAATCTGACTGTATCCTTTGGCCACTAACCGAGCCTTGTATCGTTCCACAGAGCCATCAGGATTATACTTGATTTTGTAGACCCATTTACAACCAACTGGTTTCTTGTTTGGAGGAAGCTGTTGAAGCGTCCAAGTGCCATTAGTTTCAAGAGCATCCAGTTCTTGTTTCATGGCAAGCCGCCATTTTGGATCATTGAAAGCTTCAACAAAGGTGGTTGGTTCCCTGAGAATGGAAATAAAAGTAGCAAAAGCACGATGTGCAGGTGATAATTGGTCATAGGTAAGTACATGAGATAAAGAATGAGAAATACCTTTGTCTTTGGACGATGCTGAGTGAGACGAATGGAAGGACCGAGAAGGCAAGGAAGCTTCTACATGATATTTTTGAAGGTAGCTAGGAACATTGGTGGATCGATGAAGCCTATGTGTGACTGGTGTTGGAGGAGTTATGTGTGGTGGAGAAGTTAACGATGATGTTTTTGGAGATGAATTTTGAAGATGAAGAGTGTCTGAGTTAATTGTTGGAAGGACATATGGTGTATGATCAAGTGATATATTTGGATTGGTTGATTGACGAATGTTGGGTATGTCATCATAAATAGTATCTTATGATGGAGGAAATAGAGTTGGAGTGTTGACAGCGGAAGTGAAATAAGAAAATACATGTTCATGAAAGATAACATCACGAGACACTAAAGTCTTGTTTGTTTCCAGATTGTAGACACGATAACCTTTGATCCCAGATGGATAACCAATGAATATGCATTTATGTGACCTAGCATCAAACTTGGTGAGTCGATCATGATGTGTAGACACAAAACAAAGGGAACCAAAAACACGAAGATGTTCATACCTAGGAGTTTTGTGAAAAAGGACTTCAAATGATGTTTTACCCTTGAGAACAAGTGTTGGAGTACGATTTATGAGGTATGTGGCTGTAAGAATGGAATCTCCCCAGAATTGTTTAGGAAGATTGGCTTGGAAGAGCAATGAGCGAGCGACATTGAGAAGATGACGGTGTTTGCTTTCAGCAACACCATTTTGTTGAGGGGTAGAGACACAACTAGTTTGATGAAGGATTCCCTTGGTAGAAAACAACTGGGTCATAGAGAATTCTGGTCCATTGTCACTACGAATGATTTTAACTTTGGATGAAAATTGTGTTTCAACAAGATTGATGAAGGTGGTAAGAAATGTGTGTGTATCAAATTTAGTATGTAAGAGATAAACCCATGTGCATCTTAAGTAGTCATCAATAATAGTGAGAAAATAACGTGCTCCATTAAGTGCTGGAATGTGATAACCACCCTCAATATCAACATGAATCATTTCAAAAGGTGCTTTTGTATTGATAGAACTTAAAGGAAATGGATTACGTGTTTGCTTAGCTAATGGACAAATAGAATAATCACTAATGGAACAAAAAGGTGTGTTGATGGAAAGAGAAATTACACGCAAACTGTTATTAGATAAATGACCAAGTCATTGATGCCATAGATGAGAGTTGGTGGAAACAATGTTTGAAACGGAGAAACATCCAACCTTTTCAGAAATAGTCAGGTAGTAGAGTCCTGCTTTCTCAGTTCCCATCCCAATCATCTTCTCTGAGTATTTGTCCTGAACAAAGCACATACTATTAGTGAAGGTGACATGAAAAAATAAGGTTTGAGTTAGTTTGGCTACTGAAACTAAGTTTAATTTGAAGGAGGGAACATACAAGACATTATGGAGTATGAAATTATTTGAGAAATGTACAGTGCCAATATGTGTGACACGGGCAAGAGAATGATCAGGTAAATGCACATGCCGATTAGTGACTGGAATGCTGGAGCTCATAAGGTTTTAGGAACAGACCATGTGATCAGTTGTCCCTATATCAAAAATCCAACGAGTTTTTGAATGGAAAACAGTTGCACATAATGTGTTACCTGAAGAAGTAGTCACTTGACTTGCCATGCTACCTGATTTGGATTGATTGAGAAGTGTAAGGAGCTCTTGATATTGGGCAGATGTAAGATTGTGGGATGGTGTCTTTGTGTCGGAATAGCTTTCCTGAAAGTCAGTATGATGAGCTTTGAAAGGGAAGCCATAACTTGTGTTTCTCTTATCTTGAATTGCTCTTTTCTTCCGACACATGTTGATGTCATGTCCATTCAAACCATAGAAATTACATTTGAGATGCTTTCGGTAGTTTTCAAAATTGTGTCCATTGAGACCACAAAAATTACATTTGAGGTGACTTCGACAATTCTCAGAATTATGGCCTATATTGTTGCATCTATTGCACTTAAGATGTGGGTTCCTTGGTAGGTAATTTTTGTAAGGATATTGTGGATGACTATCTCTGGCAACAAGTGCGGCAGCTTCTAGCATCCTTCTTATGCTTTGAGTGGAGACAAATCTTTGCTTTTTATCTTGAACAATAAGTGAATATACCTTATTTACTGTAGGTAATGGTTCCATGAGCAAGATTTGTCTGCGTGCTGATGTGTAAATCGTGTTAAGGCCCATGAGAAACTTTATGGTTAGCTGCTTTTGTTGATATTCTTGTAATTCCCTTATGGAATTTCCTCCACAATGTGGAAAAGGACATAGTGCATCACGACTATCCTATAAACTTTTCAATTTGGTATAGTATTCTCCAATGCTTACACCTTCTTGCATGAAATCATGGATCTCTTGCTCAATGTGGAATAGGTGCACGCTGTTGGTTAGGTGCACGCTGTTGGTGTGCGAAAAACGTTCCTTTAATTCTTCCCATAGCTCATATGCAATATCACTATACATGACACTTTCTGCAATTTTGGGTGATATGGTGGAGGATCCATCCTTTGAAAAGAATGTTGCAGCGAGCCCATTGTTTGATTTCTGCTTCAAGGTTTGTTAATGGCCTTTTGATTGTGCCGTCAATGAATCTTTCTTTGTTTTTGGTTATTAGAGCCATGAGCATTGCATGACTACAAATGTGATAATTTTCTTGGTTTAAGGATTGAGCTACGAGAACCATGCCTGGTTGGTCTGAGTGGTGTAGATATAATGAATGACTAGGGTCATCATACCATTTTGGTAAAGTAGGGTTGGTATTGATAGTTATAGACATTTTTTGTTGAATAAATTTGAAAGAACGGGATAGGTTTAAGTGTGTTTTAGACAATAATGACTATTTATGAAATAAATAATGGACTGAAATATGCTTTATCTTATAGAAAATGAGTTAAGGATTACAGAACCAGAAATTTCAACTGCAGAACCGGTCGGAAAGTGGGTGAACCGGCGTCTGGAGTGGCTGTAACGGCGAATGCAACGGTGAAGCACTGAACCGGATGAAGACTGAACCGGACCGGACCGGATCGAGGACCAAACCGGGTGAACGATGCATCATTTGTTTTAGCAGGCGAGCGAACGACGTGTCGTTGGAGTCGTCTTCCTCAACAGCTGGCTCGTGTGAGCGCGTGGAGAGGTATTTTGGCTTGATTTTAATTGCAGATTACTCGGATTCTTCTAAATAATATGATGGGATGAAATTAAAATTATTTTGTGAATCGAAATTGGTTTTAAAAAAAAAACAGATTGAGGAAAAATGGGAAACAAATTCCTATGAGCTGATTTTTCTGGAAATTGTTTCCTAAGCTTTGATACCATGTAAGAAATTGATTTATTGATGATGAATAAACGAATGTTTACAACCTATTTATACAAAAGAAAAACAAAATTATAATAATTAAAAATAAACACAATTATGGAGAGACATGTTTTTAGACAGTTTATCTTTCCCTACCAAGCTGTTGGTGTCTAGTTCCAACTGGTGTGTTGGTTGTCACCAGCTGGATCTCATGTTCTTTAACATAATCTAACAGGAATTTTTTAATCGCTTTTACGAGAAACACAAGTAAAAACACAAGTAAAAACACAATCATTTTGACATTGTGTAATGTGTACTACTGGACCAACATGAAATTAAGCAGTAACTTTTAAGCAGATGGGCCTTACTTTTCCAATAAGATGAATGACACGTTCAATGAGGATTGATATAAAAACCAACACAAAGCAGACTACAGCAACAGCCCATGTTGACGTTTCTTCTAAGGAACGCTCTTTACTAGCTTCAGCCATCAGAGTTTCTCTTCTATATTGTTTATTGAATCAAAGAATCTTCAAAAATAGTTGCAGAACCTCTAGCTCGCTCAGGATTTTATAGTTTCTTACTATAACTAGGCATGTGTTTATATAGTAGTTTGCATTATAAACAGCCAAAATTATGTATTACTACTTATGGGAGGAAAGTTCTGTGATGTGTGTGGCCAAGGTAAGACGACGGTTAAAGACCGATATTTACAATAACTAATATCTATATACTTAGAGGAAAAAGATCAGTTTTTTTTTTTTTTAAGTTCAAACGATAATGGATATAGTTGGAATTTGCGACTTAAAACGTGATATTACCTCAAGAACATTAGTTAAAAAAAAAGTTTAATTATTTAAAAAAAGGTAAATAAAATAAAAAGGTTCTCATGTAGCTGAGAATGCAAGTCTTCTTATTAAAAATAGATTTTTGTAGTGTAATGATAACAAAATGTGAAGGAAAAATAAATATTATTCGTGTAAATTAACAATATTTTTCAGCAAGGCTAGCCATGTAGATTTTTAAAGGTAGATGCGTCAAGGAATTAAAGATGACTTTAATGCTATGTATTTAAATCATTTAACACTAATGTTAAAAAAGGCTACAAGTACTGATTCATAATCAATTCCGTGTCAAATTGGAAAAATCTACTCGTGGCAAAAACGCAGATTTTATATTATAAAATCGTCTTATGTGTTGAACTCTTCTAAATCATGTTTGAGTCTATTCCATACATCTTTGATGGCAATATGATCGTTTGTGGCTCCAATTTTTTAGTTATCTTGAATAATAATAATAATAATAATAGTTATATAAAGATGATGTGACACAAAAGTTGAAATAAATTGTAAGACAAGTACATTATTGTCAGGTTCCTAACTTTTGACTCAGTTTAAATCATCACCTTATTCAACGAATAAAAAGAATGTGCAATTGGATACTGACGTTGATATTCTGGGTACAATTCCTCAGTACCACTAGATCAGGTTAAAGGTAGATGCGTCAAGGAATTAAAGGTAGATGCGTCAAGGAATTAAAGATGACTTGGACGACTCATCAGTCCCATCCAGTCCATTAAATTAAAACCTAACTAGTTATGATATGAGCCACTCCATTGGCTCGTCAAAGACTATAAGAACATAAGAAAGAGGAGGCTGCATTTATCAAATTGTGTACATTATCAGCAAAAATGTTTCACCGTATGAGTCATTAATAATAACGTGTATTTCACCCATTTTAATCCATATAAGACTTTAGTCACCTCATTTATGTAAGCTCACGAACGATACAAATATTATCCGTCCAAGTTAAGTTGATAAGTAAAAACAAAACAAGAAGCTATTATTACGCATTTGCTACCACTTTCTTTTATCTTCCTCCTGATCAGAAATCAGATAAATTAATTTACGACATAATTTCATCACAGATCTACAATACCAAAAAAGAAAACAGATGTGCCAATGCAAGAGAAGAAAAAAGGTAATAAGGAATGACATACTTGATTTTAGACTAAACTTGTTAGAGGAAATTGTATGATATCAACTCTTATGATTGATGAATGCTTAAAAGTGTAGTAGGTTATTTTGCTAATAGTTTAATTTTTTTTTTGTTGGTAAAATTGATTTTCTAACGTACTTATATTACAATATGAGAGATGTTATATTTTTAAGATCAATAATCTTAATTATTCAATTAAAAGTATTTAGCTTTATTGATACATAGAACTAATACTCGAGTTATAAGTATATTAAAATATAGTTAGCTCCCCTCTTAGTAAGTTAATTTTTTTGGAGAATTGTTTCTAATATTTTTCTAATAATTATTAGTATTCATATTAAGTTGATCACACTATTACAAAAATGGGTTTTAAAGTCGATTTTTAATCGACTTTAAATTGAGTGACTTTACACGTAAAGTCAGTTGACCGCGTGAACCGACTTTACGTGTAATGATTTTTTTTATTCTCATTTTTCACTCCATCCTGTATTCAATATTAGCATTTTATTAATCATTTGTCTATAAATATGAAATCAAGTGTAACTCTGATTTGTTACTTGGTTTGTATGAGTTTTGGTATCCTTAAACGTATAGAATAATTTTGTAATACGTTCATGGGTACCAAAACTCTTACAAGCCAAGTAACAAAATATGAGTTACAATTGACTTCATATTAGAGCTCATTATAGTATTAAAAATACTAGCAGAGATTCCATATAACTTCATATTTATAAACAAATGATTAATAAAGTGCTACCATGATGTTGTCATAATGAAAGGAGCCAAGAGAGATGAGATGAAGTTTGGGCAAAAAACATGTCCATAAAACAATGTATTTCCCTAAATACATGAGCACATAACCATCCATCAAACAAAACATCCATCAAATAAGGGACTTCAGACATAAGAATAGAGAAATTAAATCATTAAAAAAATTATTGTTATGTTGTCATATATTATTCAAGATCATCATAATCTTCTCCTTATTCTTCTTGTGATGATATAATTTGAACCATGTGTTCTGCCCATTTCTCTCGTAAATCATCAAAAATTTGATGGTCGTAGCCCGTCTTATTCCAACCAAATAACTACATGTATTTAAAATCAAAATAAGAATGTAATTTCATGTATTTACAAAAAATAACTCAAATATGCTAAAAACTTTTCTGTATATGGGTAAAAGATATTACCACATCATCAATTGGAATTTTGATATTTGTGATGATTTTGCTCATAAACTTCATGACATAATAACCACATATGACTCCATTATTTTGATGTGGAACCTACAAAAAACAAGTGTACATGATTTTTCATATTCGAACATCTTTATTATTCAATTGTAAAATTAATAAAATTATTAATATTCGCTTGTACATACCATAACTTTTGTCCATATAAACTTATGAGATTTTTTAAGGGCAATGCCCCTAAATTTGTTCCATAACTTTCATGCCCTATCAAGGTTTAAAATGGTTAGTTTTTTATTAAATATTACAAAAAATAATAGAAGAAACCAATAGCTAGCTATAATTCTTACATTTCAACAATTATTTTTGTATCTTTACTCAGTTCTATGGAAGCTGAGTCACAATACCAAGCATGATTATTGAACATATCAAGGATTACCAACATCCAATGATCTTGGCCTTGTTCAAACCTTAGTGGTCAAAAGATTATCAACTTTTGATTTCTGTTAAGCGTTAATGCCCTATCATATAATTGTTTAGCTCTGATGCTAACATCCTTCTCTTGATATTGATTGACATATGAAGAATCATAGAACATTACTAAATGTGATGAGTGATTATGTTGAAGTCGATAATAACACACCCTATATAATATATATATATATATATATATATAAGTAATTAGATAATATAAATATAATTATATATGTTCTACATAAATGAAAGAAAATTAAATAGATTGAGGACTCACCTTGTCCATACTTGAATTATACTTAAATCGATAATTTGATATTCAAATAGTTGCAATATGTACTCAATTGATATATAAGTTTGGCTGAGGTCTACACCAGAAATTTTTATAGGAAGTGGTATAGTCCATTCATCATTTATGCTAGATTCCCTCCTAACAATAGTCATCAAAGCGTCAAGATTTCTGTTGAAGTTTAAAGCATAATCATAACTATACTTTTTCTAAGGCTTCTTCTTGAATGATTTTATGCATAATGATTAGCCACTAGACATAGATTTAACATGAGATACTTGCTTCGTATCTCTTAAATGTGCCGCATTTAAGAGTTCTGTTATAATAGACTAAAAAAGTATTATGTCTGTTAGTAACAATAAAAGATATAATAAAATAATAGTAGTAACATGTGTTATCTTTTAAGTTAAAAAATAGTACCACATCAAAATTTAGAACAACTTGAATCGATGGCCAAGCCACACACTGTCCAACCGCCTCTTGGACTGTGGTAGCATCGGAAGGCACAAGTAGTGGAAAATTATGAAACAATGATTGATCAATTATTATTTTCCAATGATTAGGAAAATATTGATTATGAATTATTCGATCATTGCTCAATTGTTGTATTGCTCCAATAACAACAAAGTCCGTTGACGAAGGATGTTTTAACAAACATTTCATATTTTGTAAAAAAATTAAGTGTTATATATATAAAATAAAGCATATAATAAGAAATTAAAATAATAGATTATATACACCAGAAATTAAAATCTTACCATATATGATTCATCAAATAGAGGACTCCCATGTGGGGTAGCTATTGGATGTACATTCTCACCAAAACGTTCATCGTGGTTTGATTAATGGTAAGAATGCGCAGATTACATTGGAGAAAATGAACCACTGCTTGATTCCATATGCATTCATGGCACATAGGAAGGACCAATAGGATGACTATATCCCATATTGGATATAGTTTGAGCGCAATGAGATTGCATGTGTAGCATGCCTAGCATTGATGGTTACATGCTTGGCCAATATGGCATGCCCTGGTTGTAGAATGATGGCATGCCTGACATGTGTTGTGATTGATATTCTTTTATAGTGGCAATCTCACTTAACATTGAGGCGTTAAAGGAGTTGAGTTCTTCTTCAATTTTAGTGTACTTCTCCTTACTGACCGTTTGAGGCTTTTGTTTTGGAATGTTAAAATACTCCATATAACCATCATATTGGCCACCTCCCCTAACATGACCAGGATGGTCATGTCTGAATGCATGATATAGAGCATCTCTTCCAAGCTTTTCGATTATTTCACCCTTGGATATTTGTTCTTGAAAAACTCTCTACAAATAATAAATCACACAAACATATCATGCATTATTACATCAATTATTAAAAATCATTAAGACTTTGTATCAACCGAAATTAATAACCAACTTATTTAGTTGTTCTTATCCTCGCTTAGTCATTGGTCTTGACTTCTTTGTTTTGGGAGTTTCTGTTTCTATGTACAATTCATTTCGGGTAACTGGTCTACCCAATTCAGCTTCCTACATAAATTATGAAAAAATTATTAACCATGACATGAAATTAAATTGAGGAAAATAAATATAAAAATATTTATAAATTAACACAAGTTAATAATACCATTCTATATCTAACTTCGGGATTTGAAGATCTTATAGTACGGTTAGGAAGAATTTTATGTATTTGTATATTCTGATGTTCTTCCCTATTTGAAATTCATCTGTACGTCTATAATCCAGGAAGTCTTTCCAAACTTGAGGTGTAATCCGGGGGTATTCTTCAGGGATTTTGTAGAGCTCTACCTCATCAAGTGGTTCCAAATATAAAAACACATAATTTCTTGTCAATCTGGAAGTCTTGTATTCCTTCCACGCCTTATTTGCAATCTTATAACATTTGCTCTTCCAATTGTCATAGACTTTATAATGATTATGTAAAAACACACTACAAAAGATTAGATATAATACAAAAAATATAATATATATAATTGATTATAAAATATAAGAGATTTACACAAATGATTATCCATATTTTGAACTTTTTTGCATCATCAACCTGAGACCAATCATTTATATTGATTGGTATACTGGACTTCACAAGTCTACTAATAAAAGATTTCAATTGTTGATCATGTTCTCCTATTGGATTACCAGTAGTATCAAATAGTACATGTACTCTATCATTTGGGTTAAGTGGAGCATCAGGTATATTCGCCCAACCCCTTCTTTTCAAATGCCTCAATGGATCATTTGGATCTACAAACTCTGTTACCCGAGGATCCATGAAATATCTGCAAACAATGAAGAAATATAAATTAATTAACAATTTTAGGAACATACATATATATATATATAGAAGTTATTACAACAATATAGAACATACAATATGTTTAATTAGGTTGTTAATCATATACATATATTCCTTCACAATCACTTCGAACCCATGACGAAGAATCATCATCATCAACTAGATCATCACATACATTAGGCAATTTTTTTGAGAAATTACTAATATTGGTTAATGATCAAGCATAGGGTCGTCATCTTCTAAAACATCACAATGGTAAAACTCTTTTTATGGAGGCGTTAACACAACAGACCATTTTGTGTCAATTTGATCACTCACGTAAAATACTTGTTTTGCATGAAGTGCTAACATGAAAGGATCATCAGTGTGACTTATCTTGGATAAATTTACAAGGGTACATCCAAAATCATCTATTTTATATCCAACATTGATAACATCTTCAACCCAATCACACAAGAAAACTATTTCATGGAAGACCTTATAATCCAATTCCCAAATCTCTTGTATTATACCATAATATGTTCTATCAAAAAGTACAGAATTACCATCTTTTGAACTAGCAAATTGCATAGTTTGTGCAACCATCTTCACACCACTATTATGGTTTACTCGGACTTTGTCCCTAGCTTGAGTCGTAAACCTCGATTCATTGTGAAACTAGAAAATGATTTGACATCGAATTTTGGCCCATGTGCAAACCATTGTAAACTTTATGTTATTTTATGATTAGATTTCTTGAGTTCATCTCGAATCTATGTATACAAAAACATGAAATGTGTTTAGAGAAAAGTTTTAAAACATTGCATATATCTAAGAACATACATGAATTTTTGTTTGTGATACTTACATGGTTATGAAACCAATTAATAAGTTCTCGCTTATGTTCATCATACAACCATTTTTCTCCTCCTTTTTTTTATAACGAGGATCGATCTTTAATAAGTTTAAATGCATCATGTAATGTTATTAAAGATATATGAAGTATATATCATCATTAATAGTTAAATAAAAAATGATTTTTGCATAAATGGAAAGGTTACACATCATTTACTCTATATACGCTTGTATCTCATTATTATTTACCAAAATGATTCGGTGTGCTTTTTCCCATCGAGTGCGATCAATAAAAAATTTCTTACTTCCACCAAGCATAGGGTTACCTACTTGGTTCATGTGACATTCTAAGAATAACTTGTGCGTAAGATTCCCAATTTCAGTGCAACCACTAAAGTATTTAGAACAAAACTCAATGACCTCTTCAACAATGTAGCGTTTCACCATGCATCCTTTAGGTCGATTTCTATTATTTACATATCCTTTAAGGACTTGCATATATCTCTCAAAAGGATACATCCACCTTAAGTAACTAGGACCACACAATTGAACCTTTCGAACTAAATGAACACACAAGTGAATTATTATATCAAAGAAAGAAGGAGGAAAATATTTTTCAATTAGACACAAAGTCTCTACAACATCTTTCTATAAAGAGTTTAATTCGCCAATTGATATAGATTTCTTACATATTGCATTGAATAATGAACAAAGATGAATTATTAATAATCGAACATGTTTTGGAAGAATTGATCTAATAGCAACTAGTAATAAATGTTGCATTAAGATATGACAGTCATGTGATTTTAATCCATAAAGTTTCTTATCGGTGATAGACACAAATTTTTTTAAGTTGGATGAGTAACCATCAAGAACTTTCACACCCTCCAAACATTTACAAAACACATCATTCTCTTTTGTTGACATTGTATATGATACTAGTGGCAAGGATGTTCGATTCTTATCATTTTCCACCCTTGGTGCCAATTTAGGTCGTATGCCTAGTTTCTTTAAATCTAGTTTTGCTTTAATTCCATCCTTTGTTTTTCCAGGTATATTAAGTAAAATACCAATCAATCTCTCACATACATTTTTCTCAATGTGCATGACATCTAAGATGTGACGAATGTGTAGGTCTTTCCAATAAGGTAATTCCTAAAGTATTGATTTTTTATTCCAACAACCATAGTAAGTCGGTTCAAACTCTTTTTCTTTTTCACTCATTTAATTAGTTGACCTCTTTCGTTTCCCTACCTTAGTGAGTTTTTTTCATCTTTTCATATCATTTGAATGTCATACCATTCAATTTCCTTAATATCTCAACACCTCGCAAACGTCGGATTGCATGATCATGATCTTCTTCACCATCAAATGGTTTCTTTTGGTATCTAAACTTATGTTCAGATGGCAAAAATCTTCTATAAGACATCTTTCGTCCATGAACAAGATAAGTTACAGAAGTTCCATCACTACATATAGGGCATCCCGTGTAACCCTTTGTTGCATGTCCTGATAAGTTTCCATATGTAGGAAAATCATTAATTGTCCATAAAAGGATCCCTCTCAAATTAAAATGTTCTTTTTTATGTGCATCGTAAACATTTACACTATCATTCCATAACGTTTTTAAATCATCTATCAAAGGCTGCAAATATACATCAATATCAACACTAGGTTGTTTCAGTCCTGAGATCAATAATGTTAACATCATGAATTTTCTTTTCATACACAACCAGGGAGGAAGGTTGTATGTTACCATAATTACTGGCCAACAACTATATCTACTACTGAGGGAACTATGTGGATTAATTCCATCAGCAGCAATGGCAAGACGCAGATTGCGCGGATCAGATGAAAATTGAGGAGATAAATTATCTACTACTTTCCAATTTGGAGAATCACAAGGATGACGTAGCACCCCATCATCAGATCGATTATCTGAATGCCAAGTCAACATCTTTGATGTATATTTACTATTGAACAACCTTTGAAAGCGAGAAATTAGAGGAAAGTACCAAAGAACCTTTGTACGCATGCCTTTCTTATGTATTGTCTCATTTGTACCATGCTTCCATCTCGATTCTTTACACATTGGACAATCATCTAATGTCTCATATTCTTTTCTATAAAGAATGCAATCATTTGGACAAGCATGAATTTTATGATATTTCATGCTAAATCAACTAAGATTCATTTCATACATTGAAGATGGAAATTCAATACCCTCAGGAAACATATCAACTAGTAGATTTAGTAATTCTATGAATCCCTTGTCAAAAAAACCATGTTTTGCCTTCACATTGTACAAATGAACCAATGCCGACATTTTAGTGTATTTTTTGCATTTTAGATACAACAGTTTTTTGGCATCTTCTAGAAGTTTTTTAAAGGTTTCGAGATCATCCTCACGTAGTTCATCTTCAACACCATGAAACATATTTTCTGTCTGTATATTATGATAAGATGTATGTAATCCACTCACATTCTTATTTATCTTTTCCCCATGAGTATTATCAATATTTTCTCCATGATAATACCAACATTTATAACTCAAAAGAATACCACTACGGATAAGGTGATATTTAATCTCGTCAAATTCATGAAATCACTCATTTTTATATTTAACACATGAGCATCGAATCATATTAGTTCCAGTACTACTATTTTTACAAGCAAATTCCATGAAACATTCAACTTCAGAAAGGTAGTTATGCTCAATTCTACACTTTGACATCCAAGATTTATCCATTTATTATTAATGACATTAATTAAGCATATTAATTAATTATGTATCTAATGAATATATTTCAAGTATTATTATATATAAATTAATTCTCTAATTATTAGAATTTATATCAAAACATACATAATACAAAACATTTATCATTTTAATCATTTTACAATTGTATTACTTTTACTTAATAAAATATAATTATTTATATGTAAATAAATTTATCCACGTACGGTAAATATTATAGTCCCTCAAACCCACAACATGCAAATATTATTTCCATAAAAAATAAATCAAATATATAATAACAAGCATAATGCAAAATTTGTGAAGTTGTGCTCAAGACATAATAAACATACAGATCAATATATCATGACTCAAAATTATATAACACACAATGAATCCAAATCTATATAAACAAGTAACATCCTTTCGTTAAAAAAGAAAGAGTAACATGCCCTACAAAGCGAGACATCAAATAATTAAAGCATGCAATCATTTGGAAAGAAAAATAAATATTTTTTTAAATTATATAACATAACATCTAAAAATTTCTAAAAAAAATAACATAATATTGAAGCTATTTTTTAACTTGAATTAATCAAATATTCAATATAAAAATAATAAAAATATTTAATTTAAACAAAAATAATATTATTTTTATATTATAAATTTTAAAAATATTATATTTTTTTGTGCTACTTTTGAGTTTAAATGTGTGATCTATTGAAAAAAAATAACAATCTCTTGACAATTAAAATACATATACATCTACCACATTAAATCCACCATGAAGACAAAACAAGCATAGGTCAAACCTTAAAAATATAGAAAATTTTATAAAATAACATCTAAAATTATATAATAATATATAAAAATAATAGTTAATAATATTTAAAGGATTAAATTAAATAAATATCAATATTAAATGTGATTAAATTAAATAGATATCAACATTAAAAGTGTTTAAATTGCATAGATCAAAATTTATACAAAAAATAAAGCAAACTAAATAATAAGTAAAAAAATTAATAGAAATACTTACAAGAGTAAATGAAGCAACTAAATGAGTGTTTTGTAAGTAAAAATAAGTGAGAAAATTGGTATAAATTTTTTGAGTATTTTGCTTAAAAAAAATAAAAAATCTGAAAGATAATGAGAAGAAGAATATAACCCACAAAACAACGTTGAAAATGGTGGTCGAAGGTGACCAAAAATTGAGAAAGAGTGGAGGATGAGCTCGGTTTTGGGTGAAAGGGGAAGAAAAATAGGTGTTTTGGAATTCTACTAGTGAAGAAGAGATAGGAAACGGTAATAAACGTGTGGATAGTGTTGGTTGACGTGGCAAACCGACGTTATCCATGCAATTTAAAATTGATTTTTTTGTCACTTATTATTTTATTTGAACTTATATATATATACATATGTAGTATAAAAAAAGAAAAAATAATTTTAAAATAATATCCAAACAAATACACAAAATTATATAATTTTAAAAACCAATTGTCTCAAAAAATACACGTAGAATGTAGCATCGGTTCGACACATCAACTGACGCTATGTTCTACGTGGATAGCGTCGGTTCTATACCGAACCGAATTTAAATTCATTATAAATCATTTTTTTTTCTAAAAATTGACTTTATATATCGACTTAAATACTTATTTTTATAATAGTGTTCAAAATTTTGAAAAACTACACAATTATTCCCTTTTCGCCAAGACTAATATCCTTTCCATGAATAATACCTTTTATTTATTTATTTTTTTTCTCTCTCTCTTCAAACCATTTCTTCGTTCTAAAACTAACGTCATGTTTACTTTGAAAAATGAAATTTTAATGAGAATGAGAACGATAATATGAATGAAATTTAATAGAAGCAATATATTATTATTATATTTGTTTAGATAATGAATTAAAATAATTATAAATATTAAAATAAAATTTATAAAATTATAAATAAAATAAAATTAAAAAATAGGAGTTTTTTTTATTTTTAAATAAGATAAATAATAAAATAATAATAAATAATTATACAAATATGTAAAAAAAAAATATTTCACCATATTCTTAAAAAGTGTGGGAAGAATGAACATTTATACTGCTATTTGAAAGCTTTATATTCAATTTTAGATTTATAGTTAAATTAAACACATAGATATCCTAAATCATTATCATTATCTTTTATATTATTGTAAAATAAACATGATCAAAACATTTCATATTATTGTCAACAAATATGATTAAAGTCATGTTTGATTAGAAGAACGAAAACATAATATGAATAAGAATAATATAATAATAAAATTTAATGAAAATAATATTATTATTAATATGTTTATTTAAGTTATGTATAAAATAAAATTTATAATATTATAAATGAAATAAAATTTAAAAATAAGAATTTTTTTTGTTTATAAATGAAATAAAATAAGAAAATAATAAATAATTTTATAAATATGTAAGAAAAAATATAACATTCCAACGTGTTACTAAAGAATATGGAAGGAATGAAAATTTCTGATACTGTTGAAATAACTTATATTATATTTTAAAATCTTATTAAACTTTGCATCATTCTTATTATTATTTTTATTATTATAAACAAAAAATTATTCCCATTATTATCCCTATTTTTTATTTCTGAAAATCAAACATTACGGTCCGGAATAGAATCTCTAATTACCAGCCAAAAACTAAACTAATGAAATCTGGACTATATGATCAAGGTAAATCTAGGCATTCAAACTCTCTTTTATATAGGTAACTGCCTTTATTATGAAATAGTCACTGAAAAATGATGCAGGAGCTCAATTTATTAGATAATATAATCATATTACATAAACAATCAATCCCTAAGGGATGTGTTTGATTTAGAGCAGCCTAGCTCAAACTTATTTTTTCTCTCTCTCTCATTTCTTCCCAAAAATATTGCCCAGTAATCATAGTCCCAGCCCCTTCATCAGTCATAATTTCGAGCAACAGGGAGTGTGGTACTCGGCCATCAATGATACTAGCAGTTCTAACACCTTGTGAAAGCGATCTTACACAACAATTCACTTTTGGAATCATCCCCCCTCTTCCCCTCCTGCATCATCTTCTTCACTCCCTTTATATCGATCTCCTTTACCTATTTGGATCCTCACGGTCCTCCAAAATTCCGGCCACATCTGTCAACAAAATCAACTTCTCGGCACTTAATGCTGCAGCCAACTCGCCAGCCACTGTATCCGCATTGATATTGTATTGCTTCCCTGACTCACCTGCTGCAACAGACGCAATCACTGGAATGTGCCCATCATTCACAATTGACCACAGAATCACAGGGTTAACCCGAGCCACCTCACCAACAAATCCCAATTTAGCAGCATTAAGTGCTAGCCGAGCAGTCAATAGACAGTCGTCCGAGCCACATAATCCCACAGCCCTGACCCCCCTGTTTGGTCTAACAAAGACACCAAATTCTTATTCACTCTCCCAGCCAATACCATGGAAACTATCTCCATTGTTTTGGTGTCGGTGACTCAGAGACCATCATGGAATCTAACCTCGATGTTGAGCCGCTTGAGCCAAGTGTTGATCTCAGGCCCTCCACCGTGGACCAAGAAAGGCCTGCGGCCCACACAGGATGAAGGGAAGCGATTCGGAGAGGACATCAACTCGGAACTGACATGGGGTGGGTGTGTCATGTTGGGCTAAGTTAGTAATTGACAAAGAAGTGGGAGATGATCTCTGCTTGAGAAATTTATGTAGCGAGAAGGTGAAGCTAATAGATTTGGAGAGTTTTGTGTCGTGGATAGAAACTCTCACACTCATCGAAGTATTTTCTCTTTTTTATATTTTTTTTTATTTTTGATTTTTATTTTTATTGATACCTTCTTCATATTTATAAACGAAACAAAACTTTTTCACTCTTGTATAATAAATGAGGATAAAAATAAATGTCACTTATTAAAAAAAATTAGGCTAAAATTTAGTCCACAAATTAGACAAAGAAAATTAAGTCAAAATTTAAGTCACAAATTGAAAATTAGGTGTCTAATATAATTGACTTAAGAGTCAATTATATAACAATATTCATCTTGGCAAAAGTGTTCATAGCGTTGCCTCCAAATGCATCATAGGTGCTCTAAGCTCGAGATATGTTAATCGAATTCAAACATTGTTGAAACTTGATCCATGTAACCACCTTTATAAGCATATCTGCAGGGTTATCTACAGTCCCAACTTTCTGGAGTATAACATTCCTTTCATCGGCGATTTTCCAAATAAAATGAAATTGAATATAAATGTGTTTGGTGCGACCATGATGAACTTGGTTCTTTGCCAAACAAATGACACTCTAACTGTAGTAGAAAACCTCCATGTTCTTCTGAACAATACCTAAATCCTTGGTCAACTCGAGAAGTCATATAGCTTCTTTGAATGCTTATGTTACATTCATATACTCTGCCTCTGTAGTAGACAAAGCTACAGTTGACAACAATATTGATCTCTAACAAACTGGTCATCTTGCCATTGTGAACACATAACCCATTGTAGATCAATGCTTATCCAAATCTCCAACATAGTCAGAATCCAAATATATGACTAGGTGTTTACCTTTAGTCTTGTCTTTCTCAAGCTTCAAACCAATATCCACAGTACCATAGATGTATCGTAGAATCCACTTCACTGCTTGCGAGTGTCCTTTATCAGGATTGTGCATGTAGCGACTCACCATACTAATAGCATGGGAAATATCAAGTCTGGTGCATACCATTGCATACATCAAGGCACCAATGACATTTTCATATGGAACACACTCTATTTGCTTCTTCTCATCGACGGTGCTAGGTGACATCAATGCGCTCAACTGAAAATGAGAAGCAAGCGGTGTAGTTATTGGTTTGCTTTTCTCATCAATGTCAAATCTTTGAAGTACTTTATTCAGATATTGAGTCTATGTCAGACAGAATGTTCTTGGAACTCTATCTCTTGTGATCTCAATCCCAAGAATTTTCTTAGCTTCTCCAAGATATTTCATTTCAAATTCTGAACTCAATAGAGCCTTCAGTTTGTCATTCTCTACCTTGCTCTTAGATACAATCAACATATCATCAACATATAAGAGCAAATAAATGAAAGTACCATCTTAGAGTTTCTGAAAGTATACATAGTGATCAAATTGGCTACGTATGTACTTTTGTTCTCTAATGAAGCTATCAAAGTGATTATACCACTATCACGATGATTGCTTCAAACCATAAAGTGACTTGTTCAGTTTGCAAGCCTAATTCTCACGTCCAAGAACTTTGAAGCCATCTGGTTGAGACATGTAGATATCTTCGTTCAAAGTACCATGGAGAAAAGCTGTTTTGACATTGAGTTGAGCTAAGTTGAGAATTGTGCTACCAAAGCCAATAGTATCCGAATAGATGGATGCTTAACAACAACTGAGAATACCTTATTGTAGTTTATTCCTTCTTTCTGAGCATAGCCTTTTGCTACCAATCTGGTTTTGTATCTAATGTTGTCTTTATCAAGAACACCTTCCTTCTTGGCATAGACCCATTTGCAGCCAATAGTTTTCTTTCCTTTGGGAAGTTGAACCAACTCCTAAGTCTGATTATGGTGTAGAGACTTAATCTCTTCATCTATTGTCATCTTCTACTTCATACTATCAACTCTCTACATGACTTCTCTGTAAGTGCATACGACATCATCATTAATTACTTGAAGTGTGAATGATACCATCTCTGTGTAACTGGTAGGCTTTCTAATCTCTCTTCTCGGTCGAGTAGTGGTAATAGATTCTGGCTGCTGATTGATCGATGTTGATGGTGAAAGAACTTCCACCTCAACTGAGATCTCTTCTTGATCATCAATTTTATCTTCACCAAATTAGCAGTTGATGCAATCTTTTCTGGATCTTTTGGAGTCTCAAGCACCACCTTAGAAAGAGTATTTTGATTTTCATTCTCTTTCTCTGAATTTGTCTATATCAGCATAATAGACTCGTCGAATGTGACATCTCGGCTTAAGACGATCTTCTTCGTTTCACCATACCAAAGTCAAAATCCTTTAACTCTTTCATTAAAGCCCAAGAAAATAGCTTTCTTTGAACTCTAGTATCTAGTTTGGATTCACTAACATGAAAATATGCATGACATCCAAATATTCGTAATGAATCATAATCAAAAGCAGGTGGTCCAGACCATAATTTCTTGCTCAATTTGGATTAATATAGCATACATCGAACTTTCTTAACCAAAGTATGATTCATTCGTTCTATAACTTTATTCAGTTGTAGTGTACGAGGAACTGAAAAATGTCTGATTATCTCTTATCCTAACAAATTTTGAAGAAGAGATCTGATTTGTACTCATTACCATTATCATATCTGAGCCTTTTAATTTTCATATCTGTCTGAGTCTCGATCATTTTCTTCAATTTAAGAAAGATATCCAGAACTTCATCTTTGTGACTCATGGTGTATATTCATACATATCTAGAGAAATCATCAATAAATGTCACAAACCAGCATTTACCTTCAAGCAAAGCATTCTTGGAAGGTCCTCAAATTTCTATGTGAATACAATCTAGAGTTCCCTTAGTACGGTGAATCAAAAGACCTTGCTTCATTAAGCCTTGCAAAGCCTTTTCACTGTGCCACAGGTGTGAAGAATCATATGTCTTTTTTTCAGAACTACTTAAGACAATTGCTCTTTCTATAAATGTATTCCCATCTAGGAAATATAGGTTCGCCTTCTGAGTACCCTTCATCGCTACAAATGCACCTCGTACAACTTTCAAGACTCTATTTTCTAATGTTACCTAAAGAAATAAGGTTTTTTTAGATCGGGAATATACCTCACATTTGTAAGTCATCTAATTGTACCATCATACATTTTTAGTCGTATTGTTCCAATCCTTTTTGTCTAACAGGCATTTTCGTTGCCCAGAAGAATAACTTCTCTATCGAGCTCCTCAAAACTCAAAAACCAATGTCTGTTTGGACACATATGATAAGAAAATTCAGAATCAAGGATCCATTTGTCTAAGTAGGTATTTGATGATGAAACTGTAAAGGCTAGTTCTTCATCTTCATTGGCCTTCTGTGCAATGTTTGCATTTGACTTGTCCTTGTTTGGACAATCTTTCTTCCAATGCCATTTCTGGTGACAATAGGCACACTCATCCTTTGTAGGACGTCTTCTGGATGACTCTTCTTTGGGCTTTGATCTGGATCACCCCTTATTATTTGATCTGCTTGATTTATTTTTTGTTCGTTTTGCCTATGGTTGCAATCAATGCTTCTGATGTTGAGTCTTTGTGATCCTATTGATCCTTCTTTCTGTACTCATTATTTACCAAAACATTTGAAACAATTATGAATTTAACCTCATCTTTTTCATATAACAAAGTTGTGGTTAAATGCCCATAGCTCTCAAGTAATGAATTTATCAACAACAAAACTTTATCTTCATTAATAATTTCAACATCTAAATTTTGTTGAAATTATCTAATTTCTCAATCATAGGGTACCTTTTTTGTACTAGAAACAGAAAAGTTTCTTCTTAGTTAGAGTCGGTTCTCTATGATTTTCATCATGTACTTATCCTCGAGCTTCTTCTAGAGAACTGTGACTACATTTTCTTTCATGACAAAGTACGTATGATCTTTTCCCAAGCACAGTTGAATTGTGCCACGAGCTTATCGGTTGGCATAATTTCAATCTTCATTGGAATAATCTACTAGCCTGGTTTCCAAAGCAATATTAGATCCTTCTCGGAATAATAGATCTAATACTTCACATTAACACATGTCAAAGTTATTGGTGTCATCGGATTTTTCCACCTCAAACTTTGTGTTGGATAACATGGTTCTTCGAGTAGAATAACTTGGTTTTCCAAAAATTCTAAGGTCAACTTGTGCATCTTCCTCGATCTTTCTTGTATGAGCCATAAGTACGAATGGATAACATAAATTCTGCACTTATAATTTAAAACAATATTTTCTTTCAAACTCTATACCTTATTTGGAAAAATAGAGTCCACGATTGAATTTGAAATGGTCCAATTAGTTAAGTAAAGGTCAAACTCAGTTGAAAATGAGTGAAAAATGGACCAATTCTGTCCAAAAATTCATTAATGATTGAGTTGACTCATTAGTCAACAATCAATGACTCGGTCAATGGTCAACGGAATGCTCAGTCAACCCACTAGGCATCTCGAGTTGATAGCTTGGTCAACGGATCAATGGTTCAATCAAATGGCTCGACCAATGGCTTGGTAGCTTAGTCAAATGGCTTAGACGGCTCAACTCAATAAGTTGAATTGGTCTAACTCAATTGCTGGCAGTAGCACTCCGACGGTTCTTAGTGGTGCGTCTGACCTCCGATTTAAGCGATTCTTTTGTCTTTACGTTCGTCTCATCGAGAGCTTCGATTTGGTATATACTCTTGCTATATTTGGCTATGATACCAATTTTTTGTACATAGAAATAATAAATAACGGTATATGAATATATCAAATCAGTAAAAAAAAATACACAAAAATTACGTAGTTTTGCAATTTACTTAGGTTTATGGGAGACATAAGATATTATTGAACTGATTAGAAAATATACAAAATACAGATACATTTTTCTTCATTAATATATCTCTCAAGTATTTTCCCAAATTCATAGAAAACTCTCACATTCACGAAATATTTTCTCTTTTTGAGTTTGACTATGCTTTCTCCGATTTATTTTTTCTTCTGATTTTTGTTAATGCCCTCAATGCATGAACTCCTCCATAATTATAAATGAAACAAGATTCATTATTCCTCTTCTACAATGAATGAGGGCAAGAATCGAGAAAAAATAGGATAAAAATTAGGTCACAAATTAGGCACATAATTGAGGGAAATTAGGTGTTTAATATAATTGATTTTAGAGCCAATTAATCAACATTTTGAAGGGAAAGAGAGAGGTAAGGAATGGTTTGGTAGCACTTTCGAAACCAGCATTGTCTCCAGCAAAATTTAAGTGATATGGAAGAAGACGACCAATTAGAAACACAATATCTGTTGAGCCTGCATATGTCTAATTCTCAGCTTTGGTAGAAATCACAATACACGAGTCATCTGTAAATATCATGGAAAAAAAATCGTCATATATATGCAGATCTTGAGCATGAACAACTCTGCTCAATTCAAATTACAACTTAAATGGAAACATCTCCTTTTAGTACTAAAAACTATAGCCCAGATATGGCACAACTAAACAGCAGGAACAGCACCACATGTCTTAACAATGGCACAACTACAGGATATTTGCCTGAAAGAGACAGTTGGATTGTACAACATTGAAAAAAGGTCAATGTATGCTTTCTAAAAAAGGTCCACTAGCCGATTTCACCTTAACAAGCTTGCACACGAAATTATCAAGTCAAAGTCAAGATGAGTCATAATTACTGATTGTAACATGTAGCCAGTTAAGCAACCTTAATTTAAGTATTAGTACGGCGCGAGGGGTTGCTTACGAGTTAATAGTGTGTGAAGGCGCGAGGCCTGATTAATTGCTAATTTAGTATTAACCCTTTTTTTTAACTAGAGTATTAACTGTTATTAAAAATTCATTAAAAATAAGCTTATTTAATCTAAACAGAAAAAAAATACTACAATATAAAATAATAAAAAGTACCGATCCCATTATGATGATGAAAATATTATAATAAAGTTATAAATAAGAATTATATCATTAGTAATTAATTTTGAATTAATCATGACTATTAATTACTTCTTTACCTTTGCATGCCATGTTTTTGTCTATTAATTTTTTGTGAAAGGAAAATTAGTGTGAGAAATAGCAAGTTTTCAAAAATTCAATTGAAATGTTCCGAGAAATCAAGATATATAATTTTAAAATTAAAATTTCATATAAATCAAGTAAAGTATTCAATACGATCTTAATTAACATCAAAATATATGATTGTATAAAAATTATACATCTTTAATATTATGTAACAAATATGTTCTTAAAATTTAAAAATGTTTAAAATAGTTTCAAATTTTGCTTTTTTAAGAGAATTTTAAAGATAAATAAAACTAGAGTACTTGTACGTATTACAATTATAATTAAACATAGTAATTTTTTATTTAATATAATTATGTGAATTTGATTGCATTTATCAGTAATATTGACCACTTTATTTTTAATTAATTACAAACTTATGATAAATAGATTTTTCGTTAAAATTATGTAACTATTTAGAGTTGTTATATGGCCAATTTTGATTTTTTTTCTAATACAGTTTTGATCTATTTAACAACTGTTACTGCAAAAGCAAGAATAAATTAGTTAAAATTTATTTCTCGAAGGCGTTGATATCTTTGTTAAAATTTATACTAAATATGTAAATATTTTAAAAATTTGGAACTAAGTTGTGTGAATAAATTAAAGGGAACAAAGTACATCAATGAGTAGTTAAAAAAAAAGGATGAGAATTAATCTATTTAGTTTAGGTTATTTTCTTTTACAAAAGTTGAGAATGATATTCTTGTTATCTAAAACAGTGAAACAAAAGAAAATAATAATAATAATAATTAAAGATGTGGTAACTGGTAACCAAAAGATAAGTGTGTGTATATACAAATTTTATAATATTTATTGATGATAAATATCACATCTAAATTTGATGATTATATCCACCGGAAAAAATTAAAGAAAGCACGAAGAAGAACATTTCTTTCTCTCTCTTTCTCTTCCATTTATTTAGGGTAACATATTCCTCAAATTTATTATATCTATAACTTATATAATAAATGATAACGTATTAAAAAAAATGAGACAGAATACCTTCATTAATTAATATACAGAAATAAACAATAATAAGTTACTTTAAATAGAAATGTTATTTATTATAAGAAATAAATATATACACAAATATATATATATATATATATATGTATAATTTAGATAAATATTTTTATTAAATAATTTCGTTTTTTGAATAAATATAATCTAATAATATATATATATATATATATATATATGTTTAATTGTAATTAAATATTTTTTTATTTTAAAAATAAGTTAATGATTTATAATTTGTAATTTAATTATTTAGGATTGTTATGGTTACTATCTTTTTTTTAAGTGTTAGTTGTTATATTTTGACTCTAAAGATTTTTCTTTATCACTGTTAAGCTTTTTCTTTTCTCAATTATCACTAATTAAATCACTAAATTATAATCCTAATTCATTTGGAAATTTCCCCATTTCTCCCTTTCTCTCTCCTATATTCTTAACAATCCACATTATATAGTTTAAAGAAAATTAAAATGTAGATAAATAATAATAGTATTTGATGATGCCCAATAACGAATGAAAGAATAGTATTGCCCTCTGATACAAAGCTTGCTGCTAAAGTATTCTTCAAGCATGTGAATGTACTCCAAAAAAAGAAAGCTAGCTAGCAATAATATGGCCTACACGGCAATATTCCAAGTTCCAAATCCAATTAATTTACTTGTCAAAAGAAAAGACAGATGGGCCCATCTCAATTTCATGTTGGGTACTACGAATTGCAGTTTGTGACATTGAGTTTGGTTCTTGGAATGACCGTACTTGTTGGTTGATATTACTGTCATGTCTATGAATCTCACTGGCCCCATCATTTTGTGGATACATTATAGGCAACCCTTTGGCTTCAAAATGATCGTTTTCAAAACTAGATGATCTTGGAGAGGTGTAGAAGCTATTAACTCTGCTGTTATGGTTTTGCAAGAGATGAACTGGTGACATGCCATGCGTTGGAGTTGCAGGCCTGCTTGAGAATGGTGTATCTGTTTCTGACTTTGTGTTGTGCTTTCTCTTCTTCTTTGCTGATCTTTGCCAATCTTTTAGTGCATTAGCCACTCCATCGCCTAAAATAGTAGCTCTCATGATCGATCCCATCTGTGAGATGAAACCAAAAACCATAAGAAATTGATAGCATATGAAGGGTCTGTCTGTGCTTATGTTAAAAGTGGTTTTATTAAAGTGATATTAGGAGAGAGTATTTTCAGGAAGAACATAATACTATGTTTATGGTAGAAAGTATGAAATGTTAGCGATTTTTTTCATTTTCTATTCAAATGTGATTTCTTGTAAGGTATAATAGAAGTGCTTTTACATAATTTCAATTCTTGACGTGACTACCTTATTTATTAATTATTTTTTGTTATTATTTATGTGTTTGTTTAAATATAGTCTAAATAGAAGCAAAAGCAAAACAGGAAGAATATGTATTTTCTGACCTGTGTGATTAGAACATAGAGTGACAAAGTCACGTAACTGCATAAAAATTGAATGACAACCTTGAAAATATTTTCAATTTAACTATTTGTTTGAATCAATTAAGTCTTGAATTTAATAGATATATAAATAAAGTTCATGTAAAGATGATAAATATGAGTATAATATATGAATAAATCTCTTTGAAAGTCTGATGATAATATATATATTGTGCTTGTGGAAGCAAGATTTAAAGCTAAATTCATATTAGAATTGGGAAAAAAAATCAAAAGATAAATAATTAGAACTCAACACTAGGCATATGTAATACGTAGTCAGTTATGAAAATTAAGTTTTCAAACCAAGACAGTTTAACAGATTGAAGTAGAAATACTTACGGTACTCCAAATGAAAAAGGCCAATTGAAATGCATTGTGCAGAATAGAGAGAATAAGTGAAAAAGGCACTTAACACAAGTACAAAACTGTGACAAAGTGAAAACATTGTCAATTTTAATGAATTAAAATATCAAAAAAAATTAGAAACACCTTAATGAGAAAGAGCATGAAAAAAGGAGGTCCAAACCAGAAAAGATCATCTTCCGGTTGAACCAATGGTGCACCTTTCACCACATCTCCTCTCTCTTGAATCCTTAGTCTCATCTTTGTTGTGATTACTTGTAGTTTAGCTCCTACCAAAAGGACTATCTATCAAATGTTTATAATTAGTCTGTTTGAAAAACATTTTAATATAAAAAAAAACATATAAATCTTTGAAATGTTATATTCTTTTATAGTGCTTACAATTAAAAGGATAAAGGGCATCCATAAATAAAAGTGAACTCATAGAATAAAAATTAGTTAGTGATCTAATCTTGATTGGTTAACTCATGGCAAGTTGGAAATGAAAAGTTCAATTAATAATACTCTTGCACAAGTAATCAATGTCTAACTTACCGTTTATGTTTAATGACAAAAACAAGACTATTGGACTACAATGTATCAAGATGCTCTCGTACCGGTTGTTAAAAAATTACTATTTATGTGAATAATAACTTTGTAAAAAATTAACATAAATCACGACAAAATACTCTGATATATAGTTGTGGGGAAATTATGTAAATTTTTGTTAAGTCAAATTTATGAGAAAACAAAAATAAACAAAATAACACAAATTTGATAATAAAGTTCAATCAATTTTATTTACGTCTCTAAACTTACTGCATATTTTTTTACTACAAAAAAGATAAATTATACAAAGTATTTACAACATTCACAACTCAAGTCAATTATACCTAACAAAATTGCTCTTAACTTTCTCTCACTAAAGTTTTTTTTCTTTAAGCTTTTCTCATAATCCAATAATTCAAAATACTTATTGGGTTACTCTTTTTGTAGACGTAGGAGTCTCTTGTAAATATTTTACTAACTAATTCTTAATTATTTTTTTTTATTTTTCAACAAAAATATGTACTATTTATTCAATTTTTTTGAATTATTGACTCGACAATTGTTCTTTTATTTTATTGTCATTTATTGTATTTTTTGATATATATAATTTTGACCAACAAATTAAAGGAAATAAAATATATTAATGAGTAATTTAGAAAAAATGGTAATTAATCTTTTTTAGTTTAGCTTATTTTGTTGGACAAAGTCGAGGATGATATTCTTGCTATCTAAAAGAGTAAAACAAAGAAAATAATAATAAAAGATGTGGTAACAGGTAACCAAAAGACAACGTCTGTATACAATTTTTTTTTTTTTTTGTGTCTTATTGAGGACTCAAAGTGTTTAATTTAAATATTACAAAAAACAAATATTAGTTTATGTGTAGTTTTGGTAATCCTCATATTTTATGGAAATGCCTGATGCTAGTGGAAAAGAAACTTCTCTGGCACTTTTGTTCTTTTCTAGTAGACTTCAAACGTTTTTTAATTCATTCAAAGAATTTCTGATTTCTGATGTTGATTATTGTGGTGATGAGGTGCACATTACTTCATTAAAAATATAAAAAAAATTGTAAAATTTTATAATTTTTTTTTTATGAAATTTGTATTATATTTAACACCTAATATCCTCACATATTTTATTTTTAAGTTTATATTATAAGTGTAAAATATTTAAAGTTTAAATTTCATAAGTAAATTTTATTATTTTTTAAATAAAATTATTAAAAATTTATAATTTGATAATTCCTTCATACAAAATTTAATTATCAATTTTTAACCTTAATATTTAATTTATTTATTTTTTGGCACTTTTTCATAAAAACTTTATAATATTTATTATCGATTAATATTACATCTGAATTTAACGACTATATTTAAAAAAATTAAAGAAAACACAAAGAATAATATTTTTCTCTCTTTCTCTTTTTCATTTATATAGGGTAACATATCCTTCAAATTTATTATATTGAAACCGTATGTTTTTGGTAGATTTAAATAAATTTGAAGATTTTTAATCCAAATCTAATTCGATAATATAATCAATCTGAATTAATCCGAACATATTAGATTTTGTTGGATCAGGGGCATATTGATATTGAAGTTTATTTAAAAATTATTGTCATATATAAAATACAATATGTACAAATTTAAATTTTAAATTTATATTTTTATAAAAAATATTGTTAATTATAGTTACAAGTAAAATAAATAAATAAAATATGTTTGTATAATTATTAAATTAATATAAACATTTATGTTTATTTTTTAAGTTAAAATAATAATATCATATAATTATAGTATGTATAATATTTAAATATAACATAATATAAAATAAAAAATGTATTTATTTATAGTTTAATAGTAATTTATTTCTGATCGGATACAACGGATTATAAAATCTATTAATTCGAATCTGATTCAAATCTGAACGGATTGTAAAATTTATCAATCTAATTCAATTTGAATTCGATCTATTGAATTTATCAATTAAAAAAAACTACTATTAAATACCTTAATTAATTAATATATAGATATGGATAATAATAACTTATTATAAATATAATTGATGTTTATTATAAGACATAATTACACACAAATATATATATATATATATATATATATATATATATATATATTGTTCTAAATATAATATAAATGTCTTAAACAAATATTTTTATAAAATAATCTTGAAATTTGAATAAATATAATCTAATGGTTTATATATTTTTAATTACAATTAAGTATTTTTTTAAGGATAAGTTATTCATTTATAATTTGTAATTTAGTTATTTAGGATTGATATTTTTAATATCTTTTTAAAAGTGTTAGGTGTTATATTTTGACTCTAAAGACTTTTCTTTATCATTGTTAGGATAAGTTATTCATTTATAATTTGTAATTTAGTTATTTAGGATTGATATTTTTAATATCTTTTTAAAAGTGTTAGGTGTTATATTTTGACTCTAAAGATTTTTCTTTATCATTGTTAAGCTTTGTCTTTTCTCAATTTTTTCTAATTCTAATTCTAATTCTAATTCAGATGGAAATTTCCCCGTTGCTCCCTTTCTCCCTCCTATATTCTTCAATATCCACTTTATATAGTTTAAAGAAAATTAAAATGTAGATAAATAATAATAGTATTTGATGATGCCCAATAACGACTGAAACAACAGTATTGCCCTCTGATAGAAAGCTTGCTCCTAAAGTATTCTTCAAGCATGTGAATGTACTCCAAAAAAGAAAGCTAGCTAGCAATAATATTGCCTACACAGCAATATTCCAAGTTCCAAATCCAATTAATTTACTTGTCAAAAGAAAAGACAGATGGGCCCATCTCAATTTCATGTTGGGTACTACGAATTGCAGTTTGTGACATTGAGTTTGGTTCTTGGAATGACCTTACTTGTTGGTTGATATTACTGTCATGTCTATGAATCTCACTGGCCCCATCATTTTGTGGATACATTATAGGCAACCCTTTGGCTTCAAAATGATCGTTTTCAAAATTAGATGATCTTGGAGAGGTGTAGAAGCTATTAACTCTGCTGTTATGGTTTTGCAAGAGATGAACTGGTGACATGCCATGCGTTGGAGTTGCAGGCCTGCTTGAGAATGGTGCATCTGTTTCTGACTTTGTGTTGTGCTTTCTCTTCTTCTTTGCTGATCTTTGCCAATTTTTTAGTGCATTAGCCACTCCATCGCCGAAAATAGTAGCTCTCATGGTCGATCCCATCTGTGAGATGAAACCAAAAACCATAAGAAATTTATAGCATATGAAGGGTCTGTCTGTGCTTATGTTAAAAGTGGTTTTACAGGAAGAACATAATATTATGTTTATGGTAGAAAGTATGAAATGTTAGCGATTTTTTTTCATTTTCGATTCAAATGTGATTTCTTGTAAGGTATAATAGAAACGTTTTTACATGATTTCAATTCTTGATGAGCCTACCCTATTTATGGCCTGAAATAATCAAAATTAATTATTTTCTTTTACTATTTATGTGTTTTATGATTTCACTTAACTAGTTGCATTCAAATGTAATCTAAAAAGAAACATAAGTAAAACACGAAAAGAATATGTATTTTTTAACCTGTGTGACTAGAGCATAGAGGGGAAAAGTCACATAACTGCAAAAAAATTGAACGATGATCCTGAAAATATTTTCCAATTTAAATATTTGTTTAGATCAGTTAAGTCTTGAATTTATTGGATATATAAATAAAATTCATGTAAAGATGATAAATATGAGTATAATATATGAATGAGTAAGTCTCTTCAATCTTACCCCATTGAAAGTCTGATGATAATATCTATATTGCGCTTATGAAAACAAGATTTAAAGCCAAACTCATACTGGAATTGGGAAAAAATCAAAAGATAAATAATTAAACTCAATACTAAGCATATGTAATATATAATTATATATGAAGATTAAGCTTTCAAACCAATACAGTTTAACATATTGAAGTAGAAATACTTACGGTACTCCAAGCAAAAAAGGCTAATTGAAATGAATTCTGCATAATAGAAAGAAAAAAAAGTGACATAAGTAGTTAAAACGAGTACAAAACTATGAGAAAGTGAGAACACTGTCAACTTTAATGAATTGAAATATTAAAAAAACAGTTTTTTATATGTATAAAAACACCTGAAAGAGAATAAATTGAATGAGAAAGAGCATGAAACGAGGACGTCCAAACCAGAAGAGATCATCGCCTGGTTGAACCAATGGTACACCTTTTACCACACCTCCTCTCTCTTGAATCCTTAGTCCCATCTTTGTTATGATTACTTGTAGTTTAGCTCCTACCGAAAGGATTATCTACAAAATGTTTATAATTAGTCTCCTTTTGAAAAACATTTGAATATCAAAATTAACATCTAAATCTTTGAAATGTTATATTCTTTTATAATGCTTACAATTAAAGGGATAAAGGGAATCCATAAATAAGAGTGAATTCCTGAAATAAAAATTAGTTAGTGATCTAATCTTGATTAGTTAACTCATGGCAAGTTGGAAATGAAAAGGTCAATTAACAGTGCTCTTGCACAAGTAATCAATATCTAACTTACCGTTTATATTTAATAGCAAAAACAAGACTGCAAAGAACCATATGATTGGACTGTAATGTATCAAGAAAGAAAGCGTCAAAACTATAAAAGAATATTAGTCATAGAAACTAACGAATTTAGTTGATTATTATTATGATCACCAACCTAATCCCAACTACAACTTTGAAGTCTTCTTCAAGTGATCTTTTAATGTATTTCTGAAAATTAAATCTTGTTTCACTTTCTGGTGGCAAATGTGCCTGAAATAATAAAAATCAGGTTTAAATTCCAAATCTGAAAATCCATAGATCAAATTGATTTTTCTGTTATTATTTTACACACACACCATGATAAATCCACGCCTTAGCACCAGGTAATCAACCTTCGTGATTGAGCCAAAGAATTGTCTGAAAAAGCACACCTAATAAGAAAGAGAAGGTAAGTTTATAAGGCAAGAGACCCTTCAAATTTTGATAGCATGAAATGCAAGCCCTAGTAGGTAGACTGTTCAAGTATTTTAATCATGTCCCAGACATGAAACATTTGTTGTATTTACAGTGTTATTGTCTATGCACTCCGCTTATCCACATATACAAACAAAAGTTCTACAATGATTGATTGATGCTTAATATATAAAGTGAATGAAAAATCAAAATAATAACTTAATGTGAAGAAAGGCTAACAAACATAGTTTGAATGTAAGATATTCCATGTTGCTACGTACAATCCAAAGTGAAATTGATGACTTGCTCCAAAAGTTCAAATGTCTCTGACCAAATGACGTATCTCTTAAAAACCTAAACCTTTTTGGATCTGCAACACAGATAAACTTAATGTAATCTATAAATACCTTCATATTGAAAATGAATTTTAATAAAAAATAAATGATGAGAATAAATATCATATTTTATTCTCTTAAAATTCAGTCTCACATTACTAATTTATATCTCTTATGAGATGTTTAACCACATAAGAATTTACAATTGGGATTAAACCCCAAAAAACACTCATTTTTATGGAAAGGGGAGAGGATCTTAAAAATTATGATTCCACACACATACCATCACTAATGTGTGTGTATGAGATGTGAGATAACATTTTTTTTTTTTTTAAATTCCATTATTAAAACTATTTTTTTCAACACACATAAAAATTATTTATCCATCCAACAAACATGATCATTATTTTATGAACATTATGTATCTATCCAAAAATGTGACAATTATTTTTTCACCTATAGACGTGACGTATCTAATTAGAAATGTGACAATTATTTTTATAATTGTGTGAAATTTAAATTATAAATAGATTTATCCTCAATACGATGAGTTTATGTTTGCTTTAAGACATTTTCAATATATTTCAATATACTGGTAACATTATTAGTACTTTTTTCACATAATTGTTACAATAATTACTAAAATGTTAACTATTTAACTAAGTAAAGATTTCTCATAACCTTTACCTTTAGGTGAAATGAGTAATCTTCAACACCCACCACCGTGAATAAACGAAACATTCAGATATGGGAAAACGATGCTCCCGAGAATAAAGAATCTAAAGTATCAGCTACAACCAACATTATCACTTTCTGAGTAGCGCCGCTACAGGGTGTTTCTTTTCCAATACTTCGTGTAACTGAGTAAATTCAAAGGTGCACAAATTTTGTAAACAAAGACTAAATTTCTTTATTGTGTCTTCTATGTTGAAGCCGGCATCCAATTTCTTCCTCAGAAGCAGAAGCATTCTCTTTGGAGTCTGTACGTGGAGAACTTTACCACAAATTGAAAATCATGTTTCTTCTCTCAGGTATGTTAATTTTGTAGCTCCAGAGAAACCAGACAGCATTATTCAGGTTTTCAAGGACGAAAAAGTAGAGGAGGATCAAAATGATGGCATCCAAACATACAATGATGCACAAATATCTGATGACGAGGATGAAAGCGAAGAAGATTGAGAAGATAATGGAAATGAAGACGACGGTGAAGAAGAACCCAAAACCCTCGATAAGAAGTCTGATCAATTTGATTCTCGAGACAAATCAGGATCTGACATTGAAACCAATTTCGATCGGACACACCCATCTCTAGCTGTTTTGACTTGAAAAGCTCTACTCCATTCGTTTTCTCACAAGCCGATGAGTCTAAGTCACCGCGTTACAACTTTGAACTCTGGAAGTTTTTTCGCGCCACCTCAAGTCGTTTAACCTGAGTTTTAAAGACCTCGTGTTCCACCATTGATGGTGGGGTGATGAACAATCCAACTGGCGCTACTGTAACATACGTGTCGTTCTTCTCCTTTCACAGTCTACTATCGAGTTGACTCGGCCTTCTTCTGTATCAGATGTGATACTCGAATCCACGTGTCCAATCAGCTCGCTTTATGCCATGAGTGTGTGTGGTTCTGCGAGTCCTACGAGTCCTGTGAGAAAGCTCCATCGACTTTCATTAGCAAAGCCGATTTGGCACCACCGAGTTCCAGTGGAACCTATACCGGACTGCCTATATGGCCCTCAGACGACTGACCCAATAAGAAAGAAATGAACAACAGACGATTGATGAGGAAGAGGTTGATTCGTGGTTGTTGACAAATCCAGTAAAGAACGAGAATAATTAGATTAATGGG
This sequence comes from Hippophae tibetana, assembly GCA_037013495.1. Taxonomy (NCBI): domain Eukaryota; kingdom Viridiplantae; phylum Streptophyta; class Magnoliopsida; order Rosales; family Elaeagnaceae; genus Hippophae; species Hippophae tibetana. The sequence goes on along the minus strand of CM072801.1, from coordinate 139,388,948 downwards.
TTTTTGTTTGGTGGAGAACAAGATGATGAGTATTTGGATCTTATGGATCAGTACGACTCTAATTTTCAAGAGGATAATCAATTTAGTGATCTGTCTGATCAGGAACAATACAGTGTGTCCCAAAAGAGCTATCGAGGGGATAGTGTTGTCCACGTTCAAAGTGTACAAGGGCAAATTTAACAGTAATTAATGTTTCAATTGGGTTTGGAATTTGACTCTCCTAAAGCTGCGTATAGCTACAATGGTTCTACGAGCTACAATCTAAATAAATTTGGGATATACTTCAAAATAAATATGAAAATGAAAAAGTTGAAACAATGAAGTATCAAATAAATGAGTATATTTGAAAACTAAATCACATGAACTACACATGAAATAACTATTGAAAGTATAATTTTAGAAAATAATTCTAAGTTGTTATTGTTGATAAATTATCTCATATATAAAAAGATTTTGAAATGATAGAGACACTAAATATGATTTTAATATTTTCAATATTTTTTATAAAATTCATGGAATCGTACATGAAAAAACTACACCTGATTCTCCTAAAATGAATGACAAAGTTGAAAGAAAAAATAAAACTTTTACTGAATCAGTTATTACAATTTTATTAAATTCTAATGTTGTTTCCTATTGGTGGGGAGAAATTTTATTAATTGTTTTCTATGTGCTATATAGATTGTCTAAATCTACTAGTAAAATTTCACCATATCAAATTTTGAAAAATAAGAAATTTTATTAACTTATTTTAAAACTTGAGGTTGTTTAGTCTATCTTAGAATCTCTAAGAGAAATAAACTTGTTAGTAAAGCATATAAATGTGTGTTCATAGTATATGATGTGAATAATAAAGCTTATAAATTATATGACTTAAATGATTATATAGTTATAGAATCAAATCATGTTGATTTCTATGAACATGTGTTTCTTTTTAAATTGAAGAATAGTGGAGGCTCGTCTTCTAGTAGTTTACCCATAACTAGAACTAGTCAACAAAACGAGGACATAGACACGAAAATTAGGAGAAATAAACGAGCTCGTACCTCTAAGGATTTTGTGTCTGATTTTTATGTTTATACCTTAGAGGAAGATCGATAAACTCTTCAAGAAGCCTTATCTTTGTTAGGTTCCAACTTATGGGAAGAAGCCATAAATGATGAAATTGACTCTCTTGAATATAATAAAACTTGACATTTAGTTGACTTACCTACTGGTTGCAAAACCCTAGGATGTAAATGGATACTATAGAAGAAATTAAAACTCGATGGTACTATTGAAAAGTACAAAGCTCGTCTTATAGTCAAATGGTATAAACAAAGAGAAAATATAGATTTCTTTGATACTTTTTCACTAGTCACACGAATAACTTTTATACGTGTGATTTTCTCTCTTGTTGCTATCCATGATTTAGTAGTGCATCAAATGTATGTTAAAACTGTCTTCTTATAGAGTAACTTAGAGGAATAGATTTATATGAACCAACTTGAGGGATTTATTGTCTTAAGTTAAGAAAATAAAGTTTGTAAGGACATGAAAAATTTGATAATCTAGTTATCTCACATGGATTCAAAATGAATGAAAGTGAAAAATGCATTTATTATAAATCAAAAAATGAAATTTGCACTATTATATGTTTATATGTGGATGACATTCTTATTGTTGGGTCAAATATTCATATTGTGAATAATGTGCTAACTTTGACATGAAAGATCTCATAGAAGCGAGTGTAATCCTTGGTATAAACATTAATAGGTCTAAAAAGGGACTTTCTCTATATCAATCTCATTACATTGAGAAGATCTTAAAGAAATATAATTACCTTAGCTACAAACGTGCATGTACTCCTTATGATCCTAGTGTAAATTTCTTCAAGAACATTGGATATGGTGTTAGACAAACTGAGTATGTGAGCATCATTGGTAGTTTACATTAAGTTACTGACTACACTAGACCAGACATAGCTTATGTTGTGGGAATACTATGTAGGTTTACTAGTAGACCTAGTATAGAGCATTGGAATGCTATTGAAAGGGTTATGAGATACATTAAGAGAACTATGAACATTAGATTACATTATAATAAGTTTCCCATTATTCTAGAAGGATACAATGATGTTGATTGGAACACTCTATCAGAAAATTTCAAAGCAACTAGCGGTTATATATTTAGCATTATTGGTGGAGTTGTTTCTAGAAAGTCTAAGAAACATAAAATATTGGTTGAATCTATGATAGAGTCTAAAATGATAGCACTAACTATTGCTAGTGAAGAAGCAGGCTGGTTAAGAAGTATGTTAGCTAAGATCCCTTTTTGGGAAAGACCGATACCAGTTATCTTGATCCACTACGATAGTACCGCATATATTGCAAAGATTCAGAACCATTATTACAACGACAAGAGATGACAGATACGTCGTAAGCACAATACTATTAGAGAATTTCTCTCTACAGGAGTTGTAAGAATGGATCATGTACGTACTTATGAAAATTTGGTTGATCCTTTGACGAAAGGATTAACAAGAGATAAGGTTTTCAAAACCTCGAAAGGAATGGGACTGATGTCTTTAGAATAAAAAGTCACTCATGATGGTAACCCAATTTATAGACTGGAGATCCCAAGAAATAAGTTCAATGGGTAATAACAAACCATAAAGTGACATAAGATGAATCATGATTTATGAAGTCTCATTCTATATTGTTATAAGCATAAAGTCCTGAAGCGACAAAAATGATGAGTTAATTATTAACTCTTAATGAGTTATATACTCTATGTGGAGTAGAGTATATAGCTATAGGAGTACTCTTGATAGACTCACCTATGTGAATGTGAAAGTGTGCTCGTTTCCTATGAAAATTTTGGGCAAAATTTACTAGATCATTCACTATACTGGGATAAACGTGCATGACCGTAAAACACAGGTTTTTTGAACTACACCTTAGAAATGTTGTGTATGTAATGTTGTTAGAGATAAAGTTCAAAACTATGAGTTACTCTAGTATATTCTAAAGCATGAAAACAATGCAAAGGTTCTAATCGATAAACACATTTTGTTGATGTACAATCTTATACTTTTAATTGATCGGTTACTCGATGAAAAATATTTTTATATAAAATTCAAGTGGGGGATTTTTGAAAATGAATTTCAATAAAAAACAAATGATGAGAATAAATACTAAATTTTACTTTCTTAAAATTTTATCCCACATTGCTAATTTACATCTCTTAGGGATGTTTAACTAGAGAAGAATTTGCAATTAGGATTGGGTCTCAAGAGGCACCCACTTTTGTGGAAGGGGATAGAACCTATGCAATTGTGATTTCACACACATACGTGTGCCACCACCACCGTCATTCACTACTACAAAATGGGTATTTAAGTCGATACGTAAAGTCGGTTTTTGGAAAAAACCGACTTTAAATTGGTTTAAAGTCGGTTTGGTATAGAACCGACGCTATCCACGTAGGACGTAGCGTCAGTTGATGTGTCGAACAGACGCTATGTGTGGATAGCGTTGATTCGCCACGTCAACCGACGCTACGTAGCGTAGGCATAACGTCGGTTGAAACCTGAAACCGACGCTATCCACGTAACATAGCGTCGGTTCGACACGTCAACCAACGCTACACACGTGGATAAATCTTATCTCTTCTTTCTTCCCAGACAGAAACTATTTTCAGCGTTGCAGAACTCTAAAAAACCGAAAACCTCCTCATCCACTCTTTCTCATTTTCCGGCCACCTACGACTACCATTCCCAACATTGGTTAGTGAGTTTTCTTCCTCTCTAACTAATCTTTTAGATCCCTTATTATCCATATTTTTTTCTGTTATTATGTGTTATTATTTATGTGTATAGATTTTTGTATTATATATGTAGGTTTGTATTATAACATAAGGAGAAGAATATGACGATCTTGAATAAAATAGAACAAAACCATGGTAATTTTTTTGTTATTAATTAATATTTTATTTTTCAAATATTTGTATTATTTGAACTATTTGCTAAACTGATTTTGGTTTTTTTTTCTGCTCGAATACAGGTTGAAAATGAATAAATTTAAAAAAAAATTAAATTGGTTCACACCTTGAACCGACTTTAAAATTTAAGTCATTTAATTTAAAGTCGGTTTTTAACCGACTTTAATGCCTCTTTTTGTAGTAGTGATTCGTCCGACTAAATGGTCATGTCGTGCCGAGCCTAAGTGTGTATGTGTGTAAGGTGAGGTGACACTTTATTTTTTGGGAAAAAAATCATTATTAAAACTATTATTTCCAATAATCATGAGCGTTATTTATCCACCAAAATATGTTCATTATGTATCCACCCAATAGACGTGACCGTTATGTATCCACTTAGAAATGTGACCGTTATTTTCATAATTGTGTGAACTTTGCACATTTCTTTTCAATTATAAATAGAGGGAAATAGCTCTCATTTTTTGTGAGACAACTTAACAACTCACTATTGTTCTTCATATCAAAACCAAAGAAAAGAAAATTCAAAAAACAAATTTAGTTTTCCAAGTAACATAAATATTTTAGAGGTGTAGCATTTTGGATTTCATCAGTGCAATGAAGCTCCGAGACAAAAAAAAAAGATTCTGGGTTATTTTATCCTAGGGACAACGAGGTTGTGTTTGCTTGCACAAATTTGAGCAGAGTTGCAAAACGTTTTAAAGAGAACGAGCTAATCCACAACTCAAACCAAGCATTATATTTTAATATATCGGTAACATTATTCGTACATTGTTTTCACATACTTTTACAACACTTCATATCTATAATTTTCTGGCATAGTGCATAGCAGGCAATCAAAAGTCTAAATCAAGATAACTATGTTCTAGTAAAAAAAAAACAGTTTATGTTGGTTACCAATTATTTCAAAATTTAAACCTAAAGAATACGAGTCAACATATCTTATACAATCTAACTCAATTACTCGTAAACAAATTTTGATTGTGGGAAACTTGCATAAATGTTTTTAGTCTGAAAATCAACCTTTGGAGTATAAAATAATATTTGTTAAAATAGAAAAGAGAATAGTGAGTTTGCTACATATTATTATTCAAAGAAAAACTGTTATAAATTGGAAAAAATTTATCATGTCGATTTTCCCAGTCAACTCTTAAGTAGTGAAGTACATACCATTTTGGTACATATAGTCAACTGTCTCTGTCTCCTTCTCCCAAGACTTCCATTTTCTCATCTTCAATCCAAAACAAAATGAAGGTAAGATAGAGAAAGAGAAAGCAGAGAAAAAAGAGTTGTGGGTTATGCATATGCTGCTAGGTAATTACTTTAGTTCTTCCTAAAGCCAAGGTGGTGGTACAAAAGAGCACATGAAAAACAGCTAGTACAAAGATGAACACGTGAAGCTGGTGAATCCCATATGCTGACACAAAGGCAACTTTTCCCTACAATGTATTCAAACAAACCAATCCACTTAGTTAAGTGTTCTCAAACCCAATAGATATATTTTTTCTATTTTGCGCAAAAAGCAAAGAATTTAAAGATGTTCTACTTATAAACACAACCATTAGAAATGAAAAGGTTAGAAATTAAATCTTTTTTTCCTTGCCTTCTCTGTGCATGTGTCATATCCTTTTGTGGCCAAACTCCTTCGAGGAGCAAAATCTGAAAACTCAAGAAGCATACGACCATTAACTTCTTCAAAATCTTTCTCTGAAACACTTTCTAGTTTCTTATCACAGGGCTGCCAAGTGGCTGCAATTCTCTTTGGTATACAAATATCAGAAATACGTTCTTGTACCACTGTCAGAAGAAGGGATATAAATCCCAACAGCATAAGCTCTTCAAAGATAAACCAAAAAAATATATATGAGATAATGGTTAGAGTTTTTAACAGAATAGCTAATCAAAAAGAAAATCTCATTAGACATCAGCCGAGAGATATGAGATTACCTGCTTTAATCTTTTCAAGTGCTTCATAAAGAGCGCTCTTGTGTTTATTTGTTAACCACTGATCGAAAAGGAGAGCATCAATTATTCTCAGATGAAACTCATAAAATAAATGTGTTTATTAAGCTGGAAAGTATATAGATGCATGCAGCTTTAAGGGAGAAACCTCCTGTATGTATATGTTAGTGATGATCCCTTGAAACAAATTTTGCTTGAACTTATTAAACCAGGAAATTCATAATTCCAACTATTAAATCTGGTTATTTGAGAACTGTGGTATGTTTGCTTATGCTTTCGAGACCCATTAAAAGGTCCTTAATTTGAACCAAGCAGAATTTTATTTGTCGGAACTGCTTTAAAGGCCTAGAAAGGAAAAAGGCAAATTTTGTGTTTCTAGTAGGAAGCACATAATATATCTATAATCTAACAGGAATTTTGTCAACCACTTTTACCAGAAGCACAAGTAAAAACACAATCACTTTTACGCAGATGGGCCTTACTTTTCCAATAAGATGAATGACATGTTCAATAAGGATTGATATAAAAACCAACACAAAGCAGACTACAGCAACAGCCCATGTTGATGTTTCTTCTAAGGAACGCTCTTTACTAGCTTCAGCCATCAGAGTTTCTCTTCTATATTGTTTATTGAATCAAAGAATCTTCAAAAATAGTTGCAGAACATCTTGCTCAGAATTTTATAGTTTCTTACTATAACTAGGCATGTGTTTATATAGTAGTTTCCATTATAAACAGCCAAAATTATGTGTTACTGCTTATGGGAGGAAAGTTCTATGATATGTGTGGCCAAGGTAAGACGACGTATGCCTAAGGTATGACGGCGTGTGGCCAAGGTAAGACTGATTCTCAATAACTAATATATATATAAATATTATTCGTGTAAAACAATATTTTTCAGCAAGGCTAGCCATGTAGATTTTTAAAGGTAGATGAGTCAAGGAATTAAAGATGATTTTGACGACTCATCAGTCCCATCCAATCCATTCAAGTAAAAGTCACACTATAAAATTAAAAAAAAAATTAAATTAAATTAAAACTTAACTAGTTATGATATGAGCCACTCCATTGGCTCGTCAAAGACTATAAGAACATAAGAAAAAGGAGGCTGCATTTATCAAATTGTGTACATTATCAGCAAAAACGTTTCACCGTATGAGTCATTAATAATAACGTTGCATTTCACCCATTTTAATCCATATCACACTAATTTATGGGGCACAAATATTATCCGTCTAGGTTAAGTTGATAATTAAAAAATAAAACAAGTTATTATTATACATTTGTTACTCCTTTCTATTATCTTCTTTCTCATAAATTAGATAAATTAATTTGCGATATAATTTCATCACAGATCTGCAGTATATATCAAAAAAGAAAACAGATGTGCCAATGCAAGAAAAGAAAAGGATAATAAGGAATGACGTAATTGACTTTAGAATAAGCTTGATTAGAGAAAATCTGATGATTTCAGCTCTTGATAAATATATAAAATTATAGCGGGTTATTTTTTCACGGTATAAACTTTTTGGTAGAATTGATTTTGTAACATATTATTATAGATGTTTTATATTTAAGACCAATAACTTTAATTATTCAATTAAAATATTTAATTTAATTAATACATAGTATTACTATTAGTAAGAAAGTTAATTTTTCTTCTAATAATTTAAATTTTTAGTATAAATATTTCTAATATTATTTTAATAATTATTAATATTCATAATAAGTGGTTGATCATAAATTTTAAAAAGCTACGCATTCATTCCATTTGTCATAAATAATATCATTTCCATGAATAATATCATTTCTTTCTCTTTGTCTCAAACTAAGGTCACGTTTAATTCAAAAAATGAAAACATAATAACGAGAATTGAAACGATAATAGGAATGAAATTTAATAGAAGTAATATTATTATTATTATATTTATTTAGATAATGAAATTAAAATAATTATAAATATTAAAATTAGATTAAATTAAAAAAATAAGTTTTTTTATTTTTAAATAAAATAAATAATAAATAATTATACAAATGTTTAAAAAAAATATTCTAACATATTCTTAAATAGTACGGAAAGAATCAACATTCATACTGTTATTAGAACGCATTACGTTTAATTTTAAATTAAGAGTTAAATCAAATACATAAATACCCTAAATTATTACCATTATTATTTATATTAATGTAAATCAAACATAATTAAAGTCATGCCACGCGAGTAACAGGGCTCAGCTCTGTGTTCTCAACCAAACATAATTAAAGTCATGTTTGATTAGTAAAACAAAAACTTAATATAAATAAGAATAATAATAAAATTTAAATTCAATCAAAATAATATTACTATTATTATATTTATTTAAGCTCTGTATAAAATAAAATTTATAATATTATAAATAAAACAAAATTTAAAAATAAAAATTTTATTTTTAAATGAAATAAAATAATAAATAATTATATAAATATGTAAAAAAAAATATAACATTCTAACATATTTTTCAGAAAATTTCTAATACTATTGAAATAACTTACATTATATTTCAAAATAACAATTACCTTTAATCATTCTCGTTACTATTACTAATCCCGTCAACAAAAAATCATTTTCATTATTTTTCCTATTTCTAGAAATCAAGCATCACGGTCACGGTCTGGACTAGAATCTCTAATTACCCGCCAAAAACTAAACTCATGAAATCTGGACTATATGATCAAAGTAAATCTAGGCATTCAAACTCTCTTTTATATAGGTTACTGGCTTCATTATCTGAAATATTTTTATTGCATGCTGAAATAGTCACTGAAAAATGATGCAGGAGCTCAATTTATTAGATAATATAATCATATTACATAAACAACCAATCCCCAAGGGATGTGTTTAATTTAGAGCAGCCTCAAACTTGCTTCTTTTTTTCTCTCTCATTTCTCCCAAAAATATTACCCAGTAATCATAGTCCCAGCCCCTTCATCAGTCATAATTTCGAGCAATAGGGAGTGTGGTACTCGGCCATCAATGATACTAGTAGTTCTAACACCTTGTGAAAGCGATCTTACACAACAATTCACTTTTGGAATCATCCCCCCTCCTACCTTCCCCTCCTGCATCATCTTCTTCACCCCCTTTATATCGATCTCCTTTACCAAACTATTTGGATTCTCACGGTCCTCCAAAATGCCGGCCACATCTGTCAGCAAAATCAACTTCTCGGCACTTAATGCTGCAGCCAACTCGCCAGCCACTGTATCCGCATTGATATTGTATTGCTGCCCTGACTCATCTGCTGCAACAGACGCAATCACTGGAATGTGCCCATCATTCACAATTGACCACAGAATCGTAGGGTCAACCCGAGCCACCTCACCAACAAATCCCAATTTAGCAGCATTAGGTGCTGGCCGAGCCGTCAATAGACGGCCGTCCGAGCCACATAATCCCACAGCCCTGACCCCTGCTTGGTCTATCAAAGACACCAAATTCTTATTCACTTTCCCAGCCAATACCATGGAAACTATCTCCATTGTTTTGGCGTCGGTGACTCGGAGACCATCATGGAAGCTAACCTCAATGTTGAGCCGCTTGAGCCAAGTGTTGATCTCAGGCCCTCCACCGTGGACCAAGACAGGCCTGAGGCCCACACAGGAAAGCAAGACCAGGTCGTTGACAACAGAGGCCTGTAGAGACTCGGATTTCATAGCTGCACCTCCATACTTGACCACTACTGTCTTGCCCCTGAACTTTTGGATGAAGGGAAGTGATTCGGAGAGGATATCAACTCGGAGCTGACCTGGGGTGGGTGTGTCATGTTGGGCTGAGTTAGTAATTGACAGAGAAGTGGGAGATGATCTCTGCCTGAGAGATTTATGTAGCGAAAAGGTGAAGCTAGTAGATTTGGGGAGTTTTGAAGGGAAAGAGAGAGGTGAGGAATGGTTTGGTAGCACTTTCACAACCAGCATTGTCTCCAGCAAAAAATAAGTGATATGGAAGAAGGCGGCCAATTAGAAACACAAGATCTGTTGAGCCTGCATATGACTAATTCTCAGCTTTGGTAGAAATCACAATACACGAGTCATCTGTAAATATCATGGAAAAAAATCATTATTTGCAGATCTTGAGCATGAACAACTCTGCTCAATTCAAATTACAAGTAAATTAAATGGAAACATCTCATTTTAGTACTAAAAACTATAGTCCAGATATGGCACAATAAACAGCAGGAACAGCACTATGTCTTAACAATGGCACAACTACAGGGCATTTGCCTGAAAGAGACAATTGTACAAAAAGAGACAATTGGAATGTACAAGATTGAAAGAAGGTCAATGTGTGCTTTCTAAAAATGGTCCACTAGCCGATTTCACCTTAACAAGCTTGCACACGAAATTATCAAGTCAAAGTCAAGAGGAGTCATAATAACTGATTGTAACATGTAGCCTGTTAAGCAACCTTAATTTAAGTATTAGTACGGCGCGAGGGGTTGCTTAAGAGTTAATAGTGTGTGAGGCGCGAGGGGTTGCTTAAGAGTTAATAGTGTGTGAGGCGAGAGGCCTGATTAATTTCTAATTTAGTATTAACCCTTTTTTTTAACTAGAGTATTAACTGTTATTAAAAATTCGTTTAAAATAAGCTTATTTAATCTAAATACAAAAAAAAATACTACAATATAAAATAATAAAAAGTACCGATCCCATTATGATGATGAAAATACTATAATAAAGCTACTTTGTGATAAATAAGAATTATAGCATTAGTAATTAATTTTAAATTAATCATGACTATTAATTACTTCTTGACCTTTGCATGCCATGTTTTTTGGAAATTAATTTTTTGTAAAAGGAAGATTAGTGTGAGAAATAGCAAGTTTTCAAAGATTCATGAAGTATTGTTTCAAGCATTCGACAAATTCAGAAGAAGAAAAAAATTGAAATGTTTTGAGAAGTTCATAATAATAGTTTTGAATGATCGAAAGGTACCTAGAGAATCTTGTTTTTTTTTTAAATGAAGATAATATCACATCATACAAGGCCGAAAAATAAGCATAAAGAATAAAACTGAAGCCATTGAATCAAAAATTCAAGATATGACAGAGACAAGTGACACGCATAATCTATTAGTAAAAGCCAACCAAGCAGAAAACCGAAAACACTCAAGCTGATGACCGAAATGTAACTTTAATCAAAATGGAACTGAAAGAAGTTTAATTTTCTTTGTAAGAAACTAAGAATCATGAAACCTAACCAATAATAAATCAGTTCGAGCTCCACTAGCTAATAACATATATTTAATAAACAAAAACTGAGTCTACGAGAGGTAGCTTACATATTACAGAATAGGGATATGGACTGAAGGGGACCGACGAGCGCCAAGCTTAGTGAGAGGCGGCCATGGAGCTTAGCGAACGGCACTAATGGAGGATTCTTGACAGTTGGCGTTGGTGTGGGAGAGCCGTAGAGGGAGAGTGAAATTAGGGTAAGTGACTCACTGGAACCGAATAGATTGGACTTGGGCTGGGTTTTTTGGTCGGAGTACTGGGCCTCAGTCTCTATATTTTTAACCAAGGCCTGCATCTCTTTTAATGTGGTATTTTTAACTATTTATTTATTTTGGTAGGAGTGCGATCAAGTAATTTTTTGTTTATTAAAGTGTTTAATTATCATCCTCCAAAGTATTCCAATATAAATTGTACGGATAAAAAAATATAATAAAACCTCTTTAAAATTACACTACTTTTGTTTTTTAAAAAAAATAAAAATTGGTCGAAATATTTTATTAACTTTGTATTAATATTTATAAAATTATAAATAAATTACATATATAAAATAAAATTATGTTTTATTTGAATTTTATATTTTAAGTTTTTAAATCTTAATAAATCAAAAACACACAATAATTTAAATATATTTTTACTAAAACGAGATTCATATTAACATTTTTTTCAAATAATAACTAAAAAGTAATAATTATTTTTTTAATGTGATTCTTCCCTCCTTACATTTATTTAATCTAGTAATTTATTTTTTACATATATATTCATATTTGTATATTTATTCTCCCCTAATCTAGGTGAATTACTTTGAGATGCTAATAATCTCACATCAATCATCATTTATCATTGATTATTGGTAATAAGCTACTTGGTTTTAACATAAAATTTAGTTCATGTCATTATTTTTGCATGCAGCTAGAATGATCAAATGTTAATTCCCATTATTATTATTAGTAGCTATGGTATGACATCATTGTAAGTATAATGGTATATGGTCGATACTATTATTTATTTTTCCTCTTTGTTATTATCTTAAATCTTACGAATATACATTTCTAGCCAAAAACAGAATCATGGTCGAAGTTGTGAACACAGAACAATAAATTAAAATTTATAACTTTAAAATAAATCTTTAAGGCATATGGCTAAAGTGAGTCTCAAAAGCTTAATTAGGAGAAGAAAAAAGACAGTGGTGGATCCATCTTTGAATTGACAATTTAACTTCTTCTTTTTTTACAAAAACAGAGAAAAACTCTGTATAAAAAAGAAAAGAAAGCCTTGATGTGCACAATGCCACATACACTGAAAACACAACAAGAGCTGTCCCATCGTTAAAACACCCAAACACAATCAAAGACACAAAGACACAAAGACTATTGACAGATCAAAGATAAAGTATCTAGTATCTTCTTCGGCTAATAAAGTTGGTCTCTATTCCCATACCACCATCTCTCCCTGTAGCAAAAGCAAATTCTCAGCTTTGAGTCAAAAAGAAACAGACATGATCTTAGCTTGAAAAGTCTAATAAACGTTGTTATTACCCGTATAACTTATTAACGTACCAGTAATGATCCCGTCTGGGTCGGACTTTTTTCATGCGGTTTTCACCATATGGGTGATCCGTTACAGCTCTTCGAGTGTTTCTAAAAGCACAGCAACCAATTGAATAAATTGCAATAAGCAAGACAACCATTACAATGTTGAGAACAGAGAGCTTGTGCCAATCTTTTCTAATATGTTCAAGCACTCCAGCTTTGCATGAGTCACACTCGTAGCAGAGCGATTCTGGTGCATTGTTCCATCTGTAGCAATCTTGATCTTGAACCACTGTTGGTGCCATATTGTAGTCACACGCTGTTGGTGGTTTGCAACAACCAGACTGCAATTATATATTATACGAAGAAAAGTGTTAGTCAAGTAACTCGTATTAAGTTTTATATAAGTTTAAGATTTTAAAAGAGTAATTTTTTAGTTATTGATTTTCAAAAAATAACAAAATTAATAATAAATAATATTATTTTAATAATTTTTTATTAAAATATTATTTTTTTTATTAAGTTATTAAAATTTGATCATTTAACAGTATAAAATAACATTTAATATAAAAAAAATTCACAAAATATTTATTTTAATATTTGACATTATTATCACTATTTTTATTTTAATATTTTATTTAAAAAAATAATATATATTTAAATAATTTTATCTTATAATATTATTATTCTTTGATTTTTTTAAATAATTTTATATTAAATTTTATTTTTGTTATTAACTTATATTTTATCGCGTTTTAATCAATTAATAGATAAATCATCGTAATAATATTATTTATCTTTAAATTATTAATTTTCTCAAAGATGCATATTAAAAAATAATTTTTAAAATTAAATGGAATAAACGATACGGTTATAACATGAGGAAATCCTGTCACTCCCTCCTTATACTTCTATTTTTTTAAAGCAAGTTAAGGAATTAAAATTACATTGTGGGTTAAAGATAAGCTTTTCCCAATAAGAGAAAAGCAAATAAAGTATGAGTGGTATGTGGAAAAAATTCCAAGGTGACCTCTCTGACATGTAAGGACTAGTAAGTTAGCTTAGCTTTTGAGATATTATAAAATCATTTATGATAATAAAAGTGCTTATCAATCAAACATAACTTCTTCTTCTGGTGTTTTCAGACTTCAAAATACACTTTTGTGTTTTCCTAGGCAAAAATTATTCCTCCTTCCTAAAATACTTTTCCTTTGAATTTCTGCTAATACATTTTTTAAGAGTTATTTAATTCTTTTTTTATTACCTATCCAACTTAGATCTATGATGGTAGACTTATACCACTAATTAAAAGTAAAATAAATGATCTAGCTAATATATAAATACATATTTATTTGTATTTTTATTAAAAATTATTATAAACAAAAGTTATTTTAGAGAAAACTTTTTGAACAAGAAATATATTATTTGTTATTGAAAACATTAATTGTGCTTTATGACTTTGAAAGCACTTATAATAATTTTTCTTCATGTTTAGTCAAGAAGACTTTTACCGGCAAAGATAAACCGATGTAGATCATATGTGATCATAAAGCATCATACCAAGCACCTCAATGAAGAAAATAAGATGAGTAATTAATTACCTGAATAGGAGACATGTCTCTCTTCGTATAATCAAGAGGTGTCCAAAGAGCAAGCTTAGCACAAGTTTTAGACTCTGCAATACAACTACTAATAGAATTCCAATTATGAGGATGATTTATTCTCTTTCTCAACCATGTTGAATAGTTCTGAAGATGATACTCCTTATAAACCCTACCAGGCACTTCAACTCCACCACCTTTTCCCGTCACCACGAACCCAAAAAGGGTAAGAGCTGCTAGAGTAGCAATAAGGAACAACATCACTACTAAGTAGAACCAAAGTACCCAACTTACATTAAAACAAGCCCCAACAAACCCAGCTAGTGAAATAAGCAGCACAATAAAACCAACCACTAGAAGTGGTGTTTGGAGAAAATTTTCACAAATGGTACTGCTTTTTGCCATCCATAAAGCTCCTCCTATAATTGGTATTGATGCTAATAGAGTGACGAGATTCAAGAACCCTATTGCTGTGTTACTGAAACGAGACATCATGTTCTTTCTTAGTTTCTTTCACTACTCTGTTTTTTGCTCTGTTCTAGTCTCTTTGGTTGTTTCTCTTTATTATTCTTGTGCTAGTGTTTATATATATGTCTTCATCTTTCTTTCTCTTTAAATGGGCGGTATTGTTTTTTTTTCTTTCCTTCCTACTAAAATCTTTTTGTAGAATAATTCAAAATTTGTGTCCCCTTTTGCTTGCTCTACTTTGCTTTCTTATATTAGAGTATTCAATATCAACTTTATTTATCATGTCGATAAGGACTAAAAAGATAACACTCTTCTTTGTCACTAAGGAAACTTTGCTTGGACTCGCACTTTGACTAAAATACCCTCTAAACCATTGTAATCCACAAAGCAAATAGTTAAGCAAGAAGAGCCATCACCCTATCATTCCGTTGGTAAATATAGTATTTGATATCATTTTAGATGTGGATTTGAATATTACATCTAGTAGTCTGTATAATTAGTAAGTATATATTCAAAATGGATTGTACCAATTAAATTAAAAAAAAATTAAGCAAGAGTATGCATATGTATTCTTCTGTCTTGATTTTAATTAAATATAACTCTTATTAGTTTGGCCCAAACCCAAAAAACAAATTAAGCCCCAACTCATTTATTAAACCCTATCCCATTTTTCTTATATATATATATCATTTCCTTGCAGCATGTAGGAGAGTTCAGCCGAAAAAATTAAAACAGAGAGTAGATAGAATAAAAGAAAAGAAAAACTGGATATAGCAACTGCGGCAATTGGGAAGAAGAAAAAGAAAAATTTTGTTTGCTGTTTTCTTCCACAGTTTCGTGTCGTCGCTGTTGCTAATTATTTTCATCTCATTTGTACGGTAATATTTGATTTAATAGTAAGTTTGTTAATTTATCTTGCTATATATTGCCAATAAATTTGAGGGGATATTTTGTGGGTTGATATTGGATTTTGGTATAATTTGTGAAGCTCTCTGGAAATTGGTGTTTGTATCTCTATTTGATTATTAGTGGATTTTTATTCGGTGTGCCGTCGTCAGTGGAGTAGACTTTTCACATTTAAAAGTTGAACCACTTAAATCATTGTGTGACATTTATTTTCTTACTGTTGATTATTTTACTCTTACCCATTATTATTAATTTGTGCAACCAAAATTGGACTCGATCTTCGCTTTCGCAAGTGCTAATTTATAACAAATTGGTATCAGAGCTATTGGGTTATTCTGTTATTTATTGGAACTAATCAAGTTTGTTCTTTTGGATTTATTTTGAGCTTCTGGTTATCTGATTGGTTTCATATTTTCTGGGTTGTGTTTTTGTTTATTTAATATTGGGTTTTCTGTCATGGCGACAAAATATGAAATTGAGAAATTCAATGGTAGAAATGATTTCAGTCTTTGGCGTATGAAGATGCGAGTCGTATTAGTTAAAGAAGGGTTCGTTAAGACACTTGAAGGTAAGGATAAATTGCCAGGAAAATTAACTGATGAAGAAAAAGATGTCTTGATGGAAAATGCTCTCAGTTCAATTCAGTTATCCTTGTCTGATGAGGTATTACGCGAAGTTGGTGATGAGGAATCTCCTACTGGGTTATGGCTTAAATTGAAGAATTTGTATATGACCAAGTCTTTGACCAGTCGATTATATTTGAAGCAACGTTTGTGTACATTTAGAATGTTAGAAGGTACACATTTGCACGATCATCTTGATGAATTTACTAAACTTATTCGTGATCTGAAAAATGGTGGTGTTAAGATTGATGATGAGGATCAGGTCTTAGTTCTATTATGTTCTTTACCTCATTCATTTGAACATTTTGTTGATACCATGCTATATGGGCGAGACACTATTTCTTTGGAAGATGTCAAAGCAGCTTTGAATTCCAGAGAGTTGAAGAAAAAAGTGTCTACAAGTAGTAATGATAATAGCAATGGTTTATTTGTCAGAGGTAAAAATCAAGAAAAAGGCATAAGTAATAATATAGGCAAGTTTAGATCTAAATCTAGAAAAAGAAAAGATAAATGCAACTATTGACGTCAGGAAGGGCACTGGAAAGTAAATTTTCCTAAACTCAAAGGTAAAGGAAAATTTGTCGCAACGTCTTCTGGTACTAATGATGTTGCTGGTGTTGCAGATAGTTCTGGTTTCGATGGTGAAAATGTTCTATCAGTATCTATTGGTTCTCTTGGAGATGTTTGGATTCTTGATTCGGGTTGCACTTACCATATGTGCCCCAGTAGAGATTGGTTTGCTTCTTATCAGTCTATTGATAAGTGCGTTGTCTTGATGGAAAACAATATGTCCTGCAAGGTTGTTGGTATTGGTACTGTCCGAATTAAGATACATGATGGTATTTTTAGGACTTTGAAAGATGTTCGTCATGTTTTGGATTTGAAAAAAAATTGATATCTTTGGGTACTTTTGATTCATAAGGCTACAAGTATGTAGCTGAAGGTGGAGTGTTAAAAGTTAGTAAGGGTGCTCTTGTTGTTATTAAAGGGCAATTATCGCGTGGTCTTTATATGTTTCAGGGTAGCACTGTTATTGGCAGTGTATCAGTTTCATCCTCGTCAAATCAAGATTCAGACACTACTCGATTATGGCATATGTGGCTTGGGCATATGAGTGAGGCAAGGATGTCTATTTTGAGCAAACGGGATTTGCTTTGTGGTCAGAAAACTGGGAAGCTTGATTTCTGTGAGTACTGTGTCTATGGAAAGCATCGCAGGGTTAAGTTCAGTACAACCATCCATAAAACGAAAGGTACTGTTGATTATATTCATTCAGATCTTTGGGGTCCTTCTCTTGTTGTGTCTAAGGGTGGTGCCCGGTATATGTTGACTTTTATTGATGACTTCTCTCGTTATGTTTGGGTGTATTTTATGAAAAATAAGAATGATGCGTTCTCAAAATTTGTGTTTCAAAGCTTGTATAGAAAATCAAACAAGCAAGAAAATCAAGCATTTGAGAACGGATAATGGTTTGGAATTTTGTGACTGTCCGTTTAATGAGTTCTGTGAAAGAAATGTCATAGTGAGACACCGCACTGTGCGTCATACACCACAGCAAAATGGAGTAGCAGAACATATGAATAGGACTCTCCTAGAAAGAGCTCGTTGTATGCTCTTTCAAGCTGACTTGGATAAATCCTTTTGGGCTGAAGCTTGTAACCATGCCTGATATTTGGTGAATCGGTCTCCATCAACTGCAATTGAGTTGAAGACTCTGTTTGAGGTATTCTTTGGTACTCCTACTAATTATTCTGATTTGAAAGTTTTTGGTTGTCCTGCTTATGCTCATGTTAATGATGGTAAACTTGAGCCTAGGGCATTGAAATGCATATTTTTTGGGTATCCTTATAGGGTGAAGGGTTATAGATTATGGTGTGTTGAACCCTAGTCACCTAAATTTTTGATTAACAGAGATGTTAAATTTGATGAGTTTTCCATGTTGCAAAAGAAAAAATAGTCTATTGTTGCAGATAAAGACCACAGTGTTAGTAAGCAGGTGGAGTTTGAGAGTGGAGCTCATAGTCAAGTGCAAGAGGGCACTTCAGATCAGCCATTTGTGGATGAGATAAATGATTCTGCTCATGATGTAGCAGAAGAGCAACATAAGCAACCATATAATATCGCTAAGGGTAAAGGAATAAGAGAGATTCGTCGCCCTCAGAGGTACACAAATGTAGACTTAGTTCCTTTTTCATTATCTGTGGTAGAGTCTATTGAGGTGCATGAACCTTTTAGTTATCATGAAGTTGTCACTTGTGATGAGTCTGCTCAGTGGCTGGTTGCTATGAATGAAGAGATTGAATCACTTCATAAGAATCATACTTGGGAATTGGTGAAACCGCCTAAAGGCCAGAAGATTATTGGAAACAAATGGGTCTTCAAGAAAAAGGAAGGTATACCTGAGGTTAAAACAACTAGGTTCAAGGCACATGTTGTTGCAAAGGGCTATTGTTAGAAGAAAGGTATTGACTTCAATGAAGTATTTTCTTCTGTTTTGAAACATAGCTCTATTCGTGTGTTGCTTGCTATGGTTGCATTGTTTGACATGGAATTAGAACAGCTTGATGTCACGACAGCCTTCTTACATGGTGAGCTTGAGGAACAAATATGTATGCATCAACCAGAGGGGTTTTTTGTTCCAGGTAAGGAAGATCATGTTTGTTTATTGAAAAAGTCTTTATATGGGTTGAAGCAATCTCCAAGGTAGTGGTATAAGCGGTTTGATTCTTTTATGATTGATCATGGTTACTCTAGGAGTGATTATTATAGTTTTGTTTATCATAAAAGATTTCATGATGGTTCATCCATTTATTTGTTGCTTTATGTTCATGACATGCTTATTGCTTCTAGAATAAATCTGAGATTCATAAATTAAAGTCTCAACTTAGTGGTGAGTTTGAGATGAAAGATTTGGGTGCAGCGAAGAAAATTTTGGGCATGGAAATTTACAGGGATAGGGAACCGGGCAAACTTGATTTGACTCAGAAAATTTATATTGAAAAAGTTCTTGAATGCTTTGGCATGAAAGATTCTAAACCTATGAGTACATCGTTAGCTGCACATTTTAGGCTTTCTTTGGATTTGTCACCACAGTCAGAAGAAGAAGAAGAGCGGTACATGTCTCATGTTCCATATGCTAGTGTCGTTGGTAGTTTGATGTACGCTATGGTTTGTACTCGTTCAGACATTTCACATGCAGTTAGTGTTGTCAGCAGATATATGGGTAATCCTGGTAAGGGTCATTGGCAAGCAATGAAATGGATACTTCGGTATTTGAGAGGTACATCTAATTTTGGTTTGGTATATGATGGGAGTTCTAATACTGGTTGCAGTGTTATTGGTTATGTGGACTCCGATTATACTGGTGATCTGGATAGAAAAATATCTCTGATAGGTTATGTCTTCACTCTTTCTCATTGTGCCATTAGTTGGAAGGCTACTTTACAGTCTATAGTTGCTTTGTCTACGACAGAGGCAGAATATATGGCAGCAGCAGAAGCAGTGAAAGAAGCCATTTGTTTTAGAGGTTTGGTTTGTGATTTGAGTTTACATCAGGATACTTCTGTTGTATTTTGTGATAATCAGAGTGCGATACTCTTGACTAAGAATACTATGTATCATGAAAGAACCAAACACATTGATGTTAGATATCACTTCGTTCGTGACATTGTCTCTCAGGGTGCTATTGTTGTCAATAAGATAGCCACTACACAGAATCCAGCTGATATGTTAACCAAACCAGTTTCATTTAATAAGTTTAAGCATTGCTTGAACTTGATTGGTATTTGCAAAAGATTATCACCCTTCGGGGCTTTGGACGACGATTATTTGGTAATCCAAGGAATTTCATTTGAAGAATTTGTTTTCTGTTTTGAGCCAATGTGGAGATTTGTTATTAGTTTGACCCAAACCCAAAAATAAATTAAGCCCAAACCCATTTATTAAACCCTATCCTATTTTTCTTATATATATATATATATCATTTCCTTGCTGCGTGTAGGAGAGTGCAGCAGTCGAAAAAATTAAAATAGAGAGCAGAGAGAATAAAAGAAAAGAAAAACTACAGAGAAGGGAGATATAGCAACTGTAGCAATTGGGAAGAAGAAGAAGAAGAAAAACTCTGCTTGCTGTTTTCTTCCACATTTTCGTGTCGCCGCTACTGTTAATTATTTTCATCTCATTTGTACGGTAATATTTGATTTAATAGCAAGTTTGTTGATTTATCTTGCTATATATTGCCAGTAAATTTGAGGGGATATTTTGTGGGTTGATATTGGATTTTGATATAATTTGTGAAGCTCTCTGAAAATTGGTGTCTGTATCTCCATTTGATTATTAGTGTATTTTTCCTCGGTGTGCCGTCGTCAGTAGAGTAGACTTTTCACATTGAAAAGTTGAACCATTTAAATCAGTGTGTGACATTTATTTTCTTAGTGTTGATTATTTTACTGTTACCTATTATTATTAATTTGTGTAACCAAAATTAGATCCGATCTTCGCTTTTACAAGTGCTAATTTATAACAATAACTTTATGAGAAAATACTGTACAAATAACTTGTGATTTGTTATTAATTAGCAAAACATATTTTTTATATTTTGTAATTAGAATCGCTTTCCTAGGATTCCAAAATCACCAACAAACAGTCCCTAAGATTGCTGGTTATTTGGGAGCAAATATTCAACTCTACTTACTACTTAACATCACAAGCAAAGTTTTGAAGAAGATTCCAGATATATAGTTATTCCAATTTAATATAAGCTTGTTATCATTACCAAGAACGCCCCATGAAAACACAACCAAAGGGAAGGATGACTGGTTCATATATGAATTGTCCAAGGCAAGCAAATAATAAAGGGCATTATGGTAAATTGTAAAATGTGGTTTGAGTGAGTTGCTTTGAGATTATGACCCCATTTGGGTGCTTTCTGATGCATATGACTTGCTCTCTTGTCAATTTGTCTTCCCATCAACTTCTAGTTTAATGCTTGTTTTGATTCTCTTTTCAGCTCCATTAGAACACTATATTATATGGTTTCTTAATGCCAAGGATTTCCACCAGCTTTCCGAGGTTTCTGACACTTCAATTATATAGACTAATAACTTTCTACTTGTTTTTGACTTTTTTTGTAACTAATGCTCATTATTTATATTGCACTGTTTTCCTTATTTTTTTTGTTCGTGTGTGTCAATTTGTGTTTTGATTTTCAGGATAAATATAAAGGCAGTGAAACAAAAAGGATTACCCATTTATGTGGCAAAGAAGTGATTCTTTGAGAATGATGTCTTACTCATTGAAAGAGCAGAGTATATTATCTGGAATAAGAACATATACTCTCCTTGAGTAGCTTATATGACTAAATATACGATTTTTCTTAACAAAAAAAAATAGTGGACTAAACCTACCTACCTTAAAATTTACGGTACTAAATTACATAACAAACATGACAATTTTCCAAATGAAAGTGCTGCTTTACTTGATGTACATGTGTCTTTCACAAAAAGGCAACCAACTCCAGAAATTTCATAAAGAATTGATATTACAGGAAAAAAATTGTCATAAGTTTGCCAAATTCACTGAACAAAAACCTATAAAAACTGAAATTCCCATAACTCTTCTACTTTATTTATTTAAAAAATAATAATTTAATTTGCCCCAGCTTTCTCCTGGAAAAGTTGGTTTCCAGAAAGAATGGCAAACTAAAAACCATAAAAATGACGTTTTGGAGCAAGAATGAAGGAACACTCGAGAGGAGTGATTGTCTTATTTTATTATTCTTCTTTTTTTGTGTACCCCTGTACAATTGTGGCAGACTTGCAATCTTATATTTGCAGTTTAGTCATCAAGAATAGGTGAATAAGACTGAACGAGGTTCAACTTGGCATAGCCTTGTTCTCCAAAAATGATTTGAAAAGAATAAATGCATGGTGAGGGCGATGGAGGGGAACTTCATGTCCTGCTCCGGTTACTGTAACGAATGTCAGACCTTTGTACACTTGGCTCCATCCACCAACCTATGCAACAAACACAGTAAGAGATTATAAGAAGTTGCAATATTAATCAATAACATGATAAAACAGTTGAAGGCAAGGTAAAAATTATAAAATTATGAATCCAGCTTTTCAGATACAAAAGATGTCTAATTTCTGAGCACAGACCTTGCCATTGTCATACCAAGGGTACCAGTTGGTTAAAGTTGGTAGCTTCAGGGCATTAATGGAGTAACGTGTTGCAGTCACTGGAACCACTGCATCAGTGTCCCCACTGAACCAAAAATATTTGTCAAAACCAACATTTCAGATGAGAGATACAGCTATCGCGCCTACACAGTATCAGTTATCAGCATGCCACAATTGGTGATGGCCAAAACCGAAAGCATTATTGCATGATGAATAATGGAAAAGGAACATTCAAGTGTAGCCAAGAGCAAAGGTTACTGGCTCATTTTTGTGCAACAAAAAACTAATACACTAAAATATTACTAAAGGTAATTTTTTTTGGGACGATATTTTATAGGTTCTTTTTTATGCGAGTAATGCAGGCAAAATAAAACAAACTTTGTTTATTGTATCCCAACTTCTTAGATTTATGCAAAAGAAATGACCACCCACCAATAAAAGTGTGTGCTACATCTATGATTCTAGTTCATCGAGTTGATGTTTGACAAAAAGTTTCGGATTCAAGTGTAATCAAGACAATTCAAGGAGTATTTACACGGTACCAAGTTCTGAAAGGTACTCCTCTAAGCTAGTTCAGTTTTAGTGACTTGTAAGCAACTGAATCAAGAGAACATACACTACTTGCCTGTTGCCACATTAACTAAACGAAAAAAATACTCCTAAATCATCAATTTCCAAAATAATTTTGCTAAATGCCTAGTAGTAATAGAAAATTCAGAGAATGTGGGAAAATATAGAGGGGGAGGAGAAAAGGAAACCTACCTGAACACCCATATTCTGAGACCAGCAGCAACGAGTTCTTGATAAATAGGAAGCATAGAGAGCGGGGAATCAACCCAGTAGTTTCCAACCACGTCACTGAGAAGTGAAAGAAAATGTTCATAGAACTGATGCAAAAAGTTAAGAAAAATATCCCCGTTTCCAGATTCAAAACCTACCTGCATGCTTTCCATGGATAAGAAATTCCAGTTACATTAGCATGGAATGCCTTTTGAACTTCTGGACGATTGAAGTACACATCACTATACCTCTCAGTACAAGGATCGTATGCTCTAGACATCCATGGCTGAGTTTGAACATAATAAAGTTACTAAAACAAGCCTTTAAATAATTCAAGAGAAAATGAGTTCAGTTCAAACAATGCCTTTACCACTTCGGGCCTATGTTGACAAAAGGGTTGGAAGGCAACTTAATAAAGTGATTATTCGTGAAATTCAAAAATTGATTAAAAAATATGCTATACAGTTACTGAATTAAATTATGCAAATCAGAGAATCACAGAAAGGGGAAAAGGAGAGAACAAAATTGAGGTCAGGAGTAAGTAATGTAACTCAAGAAAGATACACCAAATCAAGCTACTCAGAAAAAAATATTTGAAGTTGATGCTTTAGAAAAGGTCACGACATAGCAAATTATTTATAAGCAAACAATTATTGCAAATCCAAAGAAACATATGGCACTACAGTTTTCACAAAACTCGGTTTCATTTTCAAAGAATCGTAGACTGCCAATTGAAAGAGAGACTCTCGCTTTAAAAAATATTTTGACTTGGAAGAAAAAAAAATGTTTTTCACTTTTTTAAGGATAGGCATTGAACGACTACAGTGACTACAGTATGTGTAAGTTGTCAGTCTATCAACTAATGCCTGCTGACACTCCCACTTCTTCATAATTATGATGAGTGGGAGGTCACTACTTACAACTCACAAGAGTGTACTATGAAAGACGTAAATGTGGAAGGACTTTTATAGATGTGTATTGAGACCGTGAAGAACTTCCAAGTCTACAATGCCACGGAGCACATAGACTTGCAGAACCAAGATATTTATTTGTATACAAACTACATAATTTTCAAACAATGCCTCAAATTTAATTGAAGTGCCCCTAAATCTATTTGTTTACTATTTCATGACAAGTTAAAAATTTCCAGTAACTTGATCAAAGAAAGAAATAGTAAGGGCTTACATAATGACCCCTTAAGTTGCGTCTGAGTGCTGCAGTATCATTGCAAGGACGGGTAAAAATACTGTATGGATCAATGTTGCCCATCTCCAGCTCTGCAGTCCTCAAAGCACTCATGCACACAACAGATGGATGCTGAGAGGATCCAGAATCGCAGACTTTTCGCAGCACTCTGTAGGTCAAATCAGAAATCAAACCATGGGTCCACCAATACTCAAAGGTCCCAATATAGTCATGGTAATCATCAGTCACAGCATTTCCTACCTGAAAGATGAACAAATCAACATAATAAAGTCAACCTTTTGATCAATGATTGTGTTTACTATAGCATTGGAAGATGAATTCAGCTATAGCAAACTTCCTTGAGTCCTCTCATCTGCATTATATCCTAAATTTATCTAGAGTCCTACATTCTTACCAAAAACCCCTTAAAATTGATAACTGGGTTCTGTATTCCCCTATTTCTTTGGTAAATAAGTTGAGACAATTGAGGAACATAGTGACCTGAAAAGAGAAAAATCTAAAAATTAACTCAACTGTAATTACGTCCACTGTCATAGCATTAAAGCTTACAAGCTAAAGAGAAAAACAAATATTGTCAAGACCAGAGCCAAACATTCTATATCACGCAAGGAAACTTCACCAAACAGAAAATGGAAATAGAGAAAGAGGTCGAATGCAATTATAATAGACCTGCATAACTTTCTCCGGCAAGGTAGAAATCTCTGTGCTTGTACTGTGGGAACCTCTCAAACCAATTGACAAGAAATGTATGTGCATCATCAGCTACAAATGCAGACAGCCATATCCAATAATGTCATTTATCAACCCAAATGGCATAAGCATATAAAAGATATCGTATACACAGAAAAACAAATAAAGTTTCAGATCCAAGCATTTATAAATTGAGGAAAAGTCATCAGCTTTTTGAATTTGAACCAATAACATAAATGATATACCTGTTCTCTGGTCACCTGATGTGTACAAATCCGACGTTGTATTTGTATATGAGAAACCAACACCAGCTGGAGATTCAAGAAATAACAAATTTGCCACTGCACATAATGTGTGAAATCCAACACTGTCAAGTATAGAAAAAAGACAACACTGTCACCAAGGAAAATATTATATGGCTTATCTCATCGATCTACTTACATTTGTTCCACGAATAAGGATTCAAGTAAAGGGTCTTCCCATCGGGCCTAATATGAAATGGTCCAATCTCTTCAGCTGCTCCGTAGGCAACAGAAGAGCAACCAGGACCACCATTGAGCCACAGCACCAATGGTCTTGACTCAGGACCTCGGCTCCCGGGTGACTCAATCAACCAGTAAAACAATGCTCTTCCAGCTCGCTCATTGGCTGTTACATAACCAGAGTACTGATTAAAGTCCACATTTTTTGGCTGTCCGGGCAACTCACCGATCCTATCTGTCACTTGAGTCCGAAGAGTAGCAGCGTAATTAGTTCCCAAGAGTAGGGACAAAAGGCAAATAAATGAGAGCAAATTGGCAGCCATAGATCAAAAGTTGCGGGCAACGTGCCAACGTCTAGTACAAACGAAGCCCAAATGGACAAATGGCTGTTGATTTCTGGGTTTTCAAGCAATTTAGCCACAAAGTTCTGAATAGTAGGTCTCAGAGAGAGAGAGAGAGAGAGAGAGATAAAGCAATGTAAGTACAACAAAAACAAGCGATATCCAGAAGCACAAATCCCAAAATAGTTATGGGTTTCACTTCCCGAGGAATTAATCCAAAAGGTACTAAAAGCAACAACTTGAGAGATTGGACTAACGAAACAACTGAAGCATTAATTAACTGAACCCAGATCTCAATTTTTCTGGGTTTCCAAGAAAATAATCATAAAGAAAGAGCAATAAAATTAGAGAATAGCTAGAATAAGAATGTATGCGCCGACATATATAGAGACTTGGCACTTGATTCACAATCCCAAATGATTGTGATAAGGTGTGAAGTTTTTGAAGCTATGGATTCGTTATATCATTTTCATGGTTGTTTTCACCAATCAAAGCGTTGAAAAATATTCTCTCTTTCTTGCTATTGACTCTATCAAAATTGTAGTATCATGCAATTAACCGAAGAGATAAGAGCGCACATGGGTTTAACTCCAGATTTTTTAATCTTCTCTGCGGCTTATAGAATGAAACAAAAATATATTAAAAAAAAGCCCAAAAAGTCTAACACTTTTAAACGAATCTCATTTGAGAGGAAGCCAGTGTGACGGTGACAGATTTCAGAGAATAAAACTGATAAATATAACCAATTGCTACAATAATGGAAGGAGAAGCTCATATTATACACAAATATGTGTCATTTTATAGTCGATAGCCTACTCTGTCCAGAGCAAGAGTCATGGTGTTGTGTCCCATATAATTAAATTAATGGCAGGTTGGCCCTTACGGTAAGTTCCATAAAATTCTTAAAAAAAAAAATCTATTTTGTTTCTTACTGTGAATCATTTTCTTCTAAAACTGAAATCTATTAAAAATACTTGCTTAAGAAGCGTGTATTCGTTCACAACAAGGAACACATCAACACAAAAGGAAGAAAAATGCTAACTTTACTGTGATGAGATTTTCTGTAACGGTTTGGATATTTTGGAATCAAATCTAATGGTTGACCATGAAATTAATTACATAATATAAGGGAATTGATATCTAGGGGAGAAAATATTGCTTTGATAAAAATAAAATATGATCTGGTTACCTAATATACCTACCTTTTATAATATTATTTATTTAATAATCAATTCTTAATTTTATATTTTCAAATTTGTAAAGTTAAAAATTTAATTTTGAACTCAATAAATTTTAATTAAACTTTAACTCTTTGATAATTTTGAGTATGATTGTGTATGGTTAAATTATTAATTATTAGTATAAAAAAATAGAAATTTAATTCCAAAAATGATTAGCGTAGAATTTTAAAATTTTGTCAAATTATAAAATTTAGAAAATATAAATTAGATAACGTACCGTAATTCAAAATTTTGTAAAAATTAAAAATTAAAAATTAAAATAATTATCGAACTAATTTTTAGAAAAAAGAATTATATTGTTAGAAAATTAACAAATTTATCCATATTAGATTATATAATAATATTGTATCTTTTAATATAGTATATAAATGTTATGTAACTAAATAACATAATTATAAATATATTATTATAAGTATACTATATCTCTCGTATAAAAAAATATCGACCTGGTTAATGTGAATTAAGAATTCATTCAACATATATTATACTTTTAAATTCTAACATGGGATTAAAGACTTAAATATTCTTCAAAACTGTGAGTATGATGTACAATGAATTGAACTCAGTTTGTGGGTCTACCAATTCAATCCAATTCTTGTTCTGGGTCTTCCAAAGTTTGTGGAAGAAAATATAATCCATAGCGTTCGTCTACCACCAGCTCTTGCCAAACGTGATTACCAAAGATTATACGACTTCTTCATCTCCAATTGTTTTCGTAAGTTTTCGAGAATGAAAAACATGGGTTTCGAGTTCCTACTTATAGAGAACATTGACTATGAGTATGTGGCCGACTTGCGTGCGTGGGGGGGGGGGGGGGGGGGTTATACAGGCTCAGATATATATCCTTGAACTTTGCAAGCAGGCAGCTTATATTCCTATTATATCATTACCAGACGATGAGAAGAAGGGAAAGAGATATCAAGAAACGAGGCCATTGTCACAGTCACAACTGAAAAAGGTTCTTGCCCACATCTAGAAAAATACAGATTGTTGCAAGCGAATATAGCATATTAGACTTACAACAACTAGGTGGTCAAAGAATGGTGATTCTATTGAAATTCCTGTATCAGCTACGATAAACGAACTTTCTAAGGTTGTGCTTTCCTAAATCTTGAACCTTCAAGCAAATAGTCCATGGCTACCTTGGATTCTAACGTTCCCATGGTTTTGAACCTTTCTTGGTCTTGTAGTTGACCCCTTTATTATGTTTTTAACGTTACTATGAAAGATGTTAGTGTTGTTTGTAAAATTGTTTACGAGCTCAAATAAATCAAAAATAAACTCTTTGAAATATTCTAGTTTATTTTAAGTCCAATTTATAGAAGCTTTTATAGTGATGATCTAAATTAATTAGAATACATCTTATGATTAGTGGGAATAAGAAAATAAATGAGTTAGGTAAAGAGCTAGGTGTATTGTTTAGATTATT
The DNA here is from genome assembly GCA_037013495.1 of Hippophae tibetana. Classification (NCBI taxonomy): domain Eukaryota; kingdom Viridiplantae; phylum Streptophyta; class Magnoliopsida; order Rosales; family Elaeagnaceae; genus Hippophae; species Hippophae tibetana. The sequence goes on along the minus strand of CM072801.1, from coordinate 139,360,263 downwards.
TTGATAGATTTATATTGTATGACTTAGATTTATGAGTTGTTTCTATAAATAACTCTCACTAACAATGTAATAATTAAGTTAAGAAATCAGAAACAAAAATTTGAGAGTTTCTGAGTGTTTTTGGAAAATTGTTCTTTAGTATTCTTGAGTTTTGAGAGTTTTGATCCATAATATTCTAACAAAGTGGTATCAGAGTTGTAGTTGAAAATATAAATTTACACTATTGTATATCAAATTAAAGTTATCGAAGAGACAAATCTGAAGTCGTAAGAATCATCTCGATCGGAGTTCTGACGCGCCGCCACGATCCTCCGAAAGGTTCTGCTAGAAAGTAAGTTAACTCACCGAGTCAACCGAGTGGAGCCGAGTTAACTGAGCCGTGAAACCTGTTGACCGAGCCGTCGAAACAGTTGACCAAAAAAGTTGGCTTTGATAGTTGACCAAAAAAGTTGGCTTTGACAATTGACTTTGACCATTGACAAAAAATTTAGATTTTTTCTCGGAGTTTCTTTTAAGGTTTTTTGATGTTTTGAATCTATCTGTGCGATCAGAATTTACAAATTCTCACTATATTGAGAGTTATGTCAAGTAGAGGTATGTCATCGTTTCAAGTCCTGATACTCAACAACGATAACTATGATAATTGGAGTTTCGAGTCCCAATTCTTTTGGGTGCACATGATGTGTGGGAAGTCATAGAAAAAGGCTTAAGTGAGCCAGACAATGAAGCTACTCTAACGTAAGTGCAAAAAGAATCTTTGAATGATTTGAGAAAGAGAGACAAGAAATCCTTTTTTCTTATCTATCAAGCCTTAAATGATGATGAGTTTGAGAAGATTTCAGATGCAACATCTTCCAAAGCAGCGTGGAATAAGCTTCAAATTTCTTTCAAAAGAGTCGAAAAAGTGAAGAAGGTTTGTCTCCAAACACTAAGAGGTGAGTTTGAATCTCTACATATGAAAGCTTCTGAATATATTTCTGACTATTTCTCGAGAGTCGTAGTTGTTTCTAATCAATTAAAAAGAAATGGTGAGATGTTGAGAGATGTTAGAATAATGGAAAAGATACTTCGTTCATTAGATTCCAAATTTGAACACATCATCGTGACGATTGAGGAAACAAAAGATTTAGAAGAAATGACTATTCATGAACTCAATGGATCATTACAAGCATATGAAGAAAAGCATAAGAAGAAGCAAAGGATCGCTGAGCAACTCTTCAAGATGCAATTCAAGGATAAACATGAAAGCCAAGGCAATGAAAGAAACCAATGTGGCCGAGGTAGAGGTAGAGGCCATGGACAAGGTGGAAGCCACGGTCGTGGACGAGGTTGGAATTACAACAACAATTCCAACAACTTCGAGAGAGCAAAAAGCTCAACACAAAGTCGTGGAAGAGGTAATATGAACTTAAGGTATGGAAAATCTCAAGTTCAATGCTATAATTGTCAAAAATTTGGACATTATGCTTCAGAATGTAGAACTCCCAATAATAGAGTAGATGAGAAAATCAATTACATGGAAGAGAAGACCGATGAGAAAGAAACTCTTTTTTCTAGCACGGAAGGAGGGTGATAGTAGTCAACCAAATTCCTGATATCTTGATAGCGGTGCAAGCAACCATATGTGTGGAAGGAAAGACATGTTCATGGAACTAGATGAGTCAATAAGTGGAAATGTCTCATTTGGAGATGATTCAAACGTAGCAGTGAAAAGAAGAGGTAACATTCTTATTCAATTGAAAGATGGGCAACATCAATTTATTTCCAATATTTACTATGTCCCAAATATGAAAAGTAACATCTTAAGTTTAGGACAACTGTTAGAGAAAGATTATGATATTCATATGAAAGATTGTAATCTTTCTATAAAAGATGATAAGAATAACTTCATTGCTAACGTGTCGATGTCAAAGAATAGAATGTTCTTGATCAATATACAAAATGACATTGCAAAGTGTTTGAAAACCTATTATAAAGATGCATCGTGGCTATGGCATCTTCGATTCGGGCATATCAATTTTGGAGGATTGGAGTTGTTGTCTAAGAAGGAGATGGAGAAGGGACTACCTTGCATTAACCATCCTGATAAACTTTTTGAAGGGTGCCTACTCGGAAAGCAATTCTGAAAAAGCTTTCCAAAGGAGCCAAACTCAAGAGCCAAGAAGGTACTCGAGCTAATCCATACTGATGTGTGCGGACTGATGAAGCCTAGCTCTCTCGGTAACAGTAACTATTTTCTTCTTTTTATTGATGATTTTTCAAGAAAAACTTGGGTATATTTCTTGAAATAGAAATCAGAAGTTTTTGAAGTATTCAAAAGGTTCAAAGCTACAATGGAGAGAGAAAACGGTAGAAAAATCAAAGTCATGAGATCAGACCGAGGTGGAGAATTTACATCCAAGGAGTTTCAAGATTTTTATGAAGCAAATAGAATTCATAGATCTTTAACAGTGCCAAGATCCCCCCAACAGAATGGCGTATTTGAAAGAAAGAACCGAACAATCCTCAACATGGCACGAAGCATGCTCAAAAGCAAGAAACTACCCAAAAAGTTTTGGGTAGAAGCATTAGCATATGCAATTTACTTGTCAAACCGATCTCTAACAAGGAGTGTATGGGGAAAGACACCGCAAGAGGCATGGAGTGGAAGAAAGTCTGGTATTTCCCACCTAAGAGTCTTTGGAAGTATAGCCCATGTTCATGTACAGGATGAGAGAAGAACGAAGCTTAATGATAAAAGCGAGAGTTTTATCTTCATTGGTTATGATGCTAATTCAAAGAGCTATAAGTTATACAACCCACTAATGAGCGAAAACCGGCATCGCCGATTCTCGCCAATACTTTGGTTTTAATATTTATAAAACTCTCGCAAGTGCATGAATCATTTCGAAGAAAATGATAAGTATACTCCCAAGGTCGATCTAAGGAAGGAATGTACGTGGTTTTTAATTTATTATTCAAACTTTTAAAAACGAAATTAAATCCTAAACATCCTGTCACGATATTTTGGGGTTTTGTGTTTTTAATCTACTTATATAAAAATAAACATAGATTCAATAAACATTCATGCAAATTTTATCATTTATAATGGCGGAGTATTTATGGATATAATAACTAAGTTAATTATGCTTGCTCATATTATCTAGGTTATTAAAGATATGAATTGATATTTATTGATTCTCCCTTTTTTGTATGAATACCACATTTTGTGGGGTTAGATATTCTTTGTTAACTAAACAAATCAATTAACACCTATGGACGGGGTTGATAACTAACTTGGTTAATTAAATTAATTCCTTTTTCTAAGAGATTGAAAATGAACCATTTAAATGCCACCTTTGGTGGGGTTAGACAGTTTAAACTTTATTCAAGGTGTCCAAATTAAACCTAAGAATTTAGTTATTCGAGTACTAACTTTCAAGTTTTAAAACCACTACTGAAAACATGTCGTCAATACATTTTCAAATAATAATTCTTATAAAACTTTTGAAATAGAGTTTCACTCTAACTACCGGGCGATTGTACCAATAAATAAAAAAGCACTACTCTAAATCAGACCGGATAACTAAACCTTAAAATCTAATTTTCAGGTTTAAGTTTGTAATGAAAAATAATATATTTCTCTCTAACATTCTTAATATAAAATCATGAATAAAAATAAAATCAATTCATTTTAGAGATTTTTACCTATTTAATATTTCGCAAGCATAACAACGTTATTATTACATCATGTTTATTAACAACCAGCACAGTTAAATTTAATCACAGACAAATTAAATATAACATGTAAGAATAAAGCATAAAAATAATTGTAAAGAAAATAAAATCCTTACAGAACTTCGACGCTATTCCCGTTGCTTGAAAACCTCCAAGCGGAATTTGCACTCTCATTTATTGAATCAAAAAGCTAATAAATTACATAAACATAACTAGTTCTTCCCTAAAAAGGGAAGAACTCTAAAACTAAAAAAAACTAAAGAAAAACTAAAGAAAACTAAAAATCTAAGAAAAGAGAGAAAGAAAGAAGAGAGAAGTGTGTTTTGAAAGTGTTGAAGGTGTGTTTTGAAGTGAAGGGAATGGGGTATTTATAGGTGAGGATGGAGAGAAAAAGTACAGAAAAAAATGTAAAAAAAATGTAAAAACGTGGATTAGTGATTGCTGACATCATTTGATGAAGTCAGCATGATGTAGGGCGGCTGCACGTGAAAAATGGGGCGAAACGGGCGTCGGCGCGCGCGGAAGGGCTGCTGGGCGCGCAGGGGCGCACGCGTGAACAGTAGCCGCGCGCGTTTTTCTTCTTTTTGACCCATTTTGTCCAATTTTTGCATATTTGTTGACATTTCCCCATTTATTTATTAATATATTTGTGATGTATTGCTTCAAGTATTCCTCTTTGAGTCTTTAAGTTACGTTTTTAAGCCAAAATACCTGAAAAATAATAAAAATACCCGTGATTCCGAAAAAGACAAATTTATATAAATATATGATAAAACATATAAATATATATATTTTTAATTTATTAATGTGTATAAAATCATGGTTATTTTAGTGCTTTTTGAGCACTCATCACCCACACAATAAGAAGATTGTGATTAGTCGAGATGTGATATTCGACGAAGAAAGAGAATGAGATTTTAACTCTCATGCAGATAATTTCAATTTATTTCCTCAGTTTAAAGAAGATGAGCAGACAATGAGGGAGCAACCTATAAAAATTTAACAAGAGTCAACTATTCCACCTACTTCACCAATGCCAACCACTCATGAAGACCCGTCACCTTCATCATCTTTGAGTGGAAGTGAAAGAGTCATGACACGTACACAAAATCTCCAAGATCTTTATTAGATAACAAAACGACAAGATAATCTTACCTTATTCTGTCTCTTTGCTGATTGTGAACCAGTGAGCTTTCAAGAAGTTGTTCAAGAAAAGAAGTGGAGAGATGTGATGGACGAAGAAATCAATGCAATAGAGAAGAACGACACATGGGAACCTGTTTCACTTCCCAAAGGGCATAAGGCAATAGGTGTCAAATGGGTGTACAAGACAAAGAGAAATGCTAAGGGAGAGATTGAAAGGCACAAGGCGAGACTAGTAGCAAAAGGATATAGTCAAAAGGCTAGAATTGACTATGATGAGGTATTTGCTCCTGCTGCTCGATTAGAAACTATAAGACTAATCATTTCTTTGGCAACTCAAAATAAGTGGAAGATACATCAAATGGATGTAAAATATGCTTTTCTAAACGGAGTCCTTAAAGAAAAAGTCTACATTAAGCAACCATCATGCTATGAAGCAAAAGGTCACAAAGACAAGGTGTTGAAGTTGAAGAAAGCTCTTTATGGGTTAAAGCAAGTACCAAGAGCATGGAATAACCGCATCGACGAGTACTTTCTGGAGAATAACTTCACCAAGTGTCCTTATGAACATTCACTCTACGTCAAGATTGAAGATGGCAATATTCTAATCGTTTGTCTATACGTAGATGATCTCATCTTTACCGGAAGTAATCTGAAGTTGTTTGAAGATTTAAAAAGGTGATGATTGATGAGTGCTCAAAAAGCACTAAAATTATCATGATTTTATGCACATTTATTGATTAAAAATATATACTTATATGATTTTATCATATATTTATATAAATTTGTCTTTTCAAAATCATGGGTATTCTTAATATTTTTCAGGTATTTTCGCTTAAAAATATAACTTAAAGACTCAAAAAGGAATACCGAAGGCAATACATCACAAATTTATTCATAAATAAATGAGGAAAAGTCAACAAATATGTAAAAATTGGACAAAATGGGTCAAAAATGTCAAAAAGGGGAAAATCGTGCATGTAGCCGCCTAGCCGTGCCGAGCAGCCGTCATAGCACACCCATTCCGTGCACGCCAGCGCCCAGTCCCGCGCACCCTTGCTCCCTTATGTGTGCGTCTGCACCCAACTGCGCCCCATCTACGCGCACCTGCTCCCCATCTACGCGCGCCGCTGCGCCATCTGCCCCAATATGCGTACACTGCCGCCCTACGTCAGCATAACGTCATCAATCACTACTTCACGTTTCCACCATTTTTTATCATTTTTTCACCCAATTTTTCTCCTCATTCTCTTCATAACTAAACACACCTAAAAATACATCTTTTCTTCTCTTTCTTTTTCTCATTTCTAAGTTTTTAAGTTTTTCTTAGTTTTTAGCTTTTCTTAGTTATTTTCTCTTAGTTTTAGAGTTCTTCTCTTTTTGAGAAGAACTAGTTATTTTTTGTAATTTATTTGCTTTTTGATTCAATAAATGTGAGTGCAAATTTCGTTTGGAGGTTTTGCAGCAATGAGAATAACATCGAAGTACTATAAGGATTTTATTTTCTTTACAGTTATTTTTTATGCTTTATTCTTACATGTTATATTTAATTTGTCTGTGATTAAATTTAACTTTGCTGGCTATTTGTAAACATGATATAATAATAACGTTGTTATGCTTGCGAAATATTACATAGGTAAAAATATCTAAAATAAATTGATTTTATTTTTATTCAATATTTTATATTAAGAATGTTAGAGAAAAATATATTATTTTTTATTACAAACTTAAATCTGAAAATTAGATTTTAAGGTTTAGTTATCCGGTCTGATTTAGAGTAGTGCTCTTTTATTTGTTGGTATAATCATCCGGTAGTTAGAGTGAAGCTCTATTTCAAAAGTTTTTATAAGAATTATTATGTGAAAATGTATTGACAACATGTTTTCAGTAGTGGTTTTAAAACTTGAAAGTTAGTACTCGGATAATTAAATTCTTATGTTTAATTTGGACACCTTGAATAAAGTTTAAACTATCTAACCCCACCAAATGTGTCATTTAAATGGTTCATTTTCAATCTCTTACAAAAAGGAATTAATTTAATTAACCAAATTAGTTATCAACCACACCCATAGGTGTTAATTGATTTGTTTAGTTAACAAAGAATATCTAAACCCACCAAAGATGGTATTCATATAAAAAAAGAATCAATAAATATCAATTTACATCTTTAATAACTTAGATAATATGAGCAAGCATAATTAACTTAGTTAATATATCCATAAATACTCTACTATTATAAATGATAAAATTTGCATAAATATTTATTGAATCTGTATCTATGTTTATTTTTATGTTATTAGATTAGAAATACAAAAACCAAACTATCGTGACAGAATGTTTAGGATTTAATTTCGTTTTTAAAAGTTTAAATAATAAATTAAAAAACACAAATATTACTTCTTTAGATCGACCTTGGGAGTATACTTATCACTTTTTACGAAATGATTCGTGCACTTGCGAGAGTTTTATAAATATAAAACCAAAATATTGGCAGAATTGTCGATGCCGTTTTCGCTCATCAAGTTTTTGGCACCGTTGTCGGGGAAGGAATAGTGTTTTTAAATTATTTATCAAAATTTTAAAAAACATTTTGTGTTGTAAATAAAATGATTCTTTTTATTTTGATTAAAAAAATAGTTAAAAAAAAAAACAAAACAAAACAAAAAAAATTAAAAAAATCAAATTTCAAATTTCACAAGAAATAAAAAAAATTAATTAAAATAATAATAATAATAATAATTGCGTGAATAGTAAAAAATATATATATTTTTAAAATTTGAAATTTGAAGTAAAAAAAAACTTACCGTTCATGAATAGTAAAAACAAAAAAAATTTGAAAATTTGAAAAAAAGAGAAAATTATAATAATAATAAATTTAACATTCATAAATAAATAAAAAATGAATAATTTTAAATTAAAAATAATAATAATAATAGCGTTAATAGTAAAATATTTTTTGCAATTTGAAATTTGAAGTAAAAAAAACTTAAATAAATTTTAAATAAAAATAATAATAAATAATTATTTTCTTTTCTTTTACCTTTTTCAATTTCTTTAACTTAATTATTGTGCAAATTTCACAACTCCATTTATTGTCTAAAAGAGTCCCCATGAGCTCGATATGTTAAATTAAGCTCAGTTCTCACTAGTGTTGGTTTCAAAAGTAGTAATGTCGATTTCTAACTATTTGTTTACACAAGAGCTATGGGCAAATTGGTTGTGCTGATTTATATAGATGATCTTATAATTATAGGTTATAATGTTGATGAGATTTTCAACCTCAAATAGTCTCTCAGACAAAAGTTTGCAATTAAAAACCTTGGGATATTGAAGTACTTTCTTGGTATAGAAATGACAACCTCGCATAAGGGACTCTTTCTTAACCAAAGGAAATATGTCCTAGATCTGCTCAAGGAAGCTAACATGAGTGATACCAAACCAACCATTACCCCTCTTGACAGTAAGCTCAAACCTAGCTTAAAGGGCACGCTACTCACAAATATAAGTTATTACCAGCGACTGATTGGTAAGTTGATCTACCTATCAATCACTAGACCTGACATCACATATTCTGTAAGTATTGTGAGCCAATTCATACACTCCCTGACACTTGAGCATTTGGTCCTTGTTAAAATGATCTTATGCTACTTAAAAGGATCAGTGGGTCGTGGCATCATCATAAAGAAGAATGATAACACACAAATCATGGGGTAATGTGATGTTGATTGGGCAATGAATGTAATCGATCGTAAGTCCACCACTAGCTACTATACATTTTTCGGTGAAAACTTGGTCACATGGAAGAGTAAGAAGCAAAATTTCATTGCCAAATCAAGTGCCAAAGTTGATTATCGTGCAATGGCTTCAACTGCATCTGAGTTGATATGGCTTAAAGGTCTTCTATGTGATTTAGGTGTTCCTACAACTCTTCCTATGTTCTTATTTTGTGACAATTAGGCAGCCATGCATATAGCATCAAACCCAGTGTTTCATGAGAGGACAAAACACATTGAAGTTGATTGTCATTACGTTCGTGAATAACCTCAATCACAGGTGATTCAGACATATTATACAAGAAGCTTCGACCAACTGGTTGACATCTTCACCAAGCCCTTGGTTTCTCATCAATTTCAACGACTTTTATCCAAGCTTAGATCCATAAACCTTCTGGATCCAGCTTTAGGGGGAGTATTGGATATTAGTTCTTATTCAAGGAATAAACATAAGGACTTTAATTCAAGGAATAAAACAAGGAGCTTAATTCAAGGAATAAAATAAGGAGCTTAATTCAAGGAATAAAATAAGGAGCTTAATTCAAGGAATAAAACAAGGAGCTTAATTCAAGGAATAAAACAAAGAGCTTAATTCAAGGAATAAAACAAGGAGCTTAGTTCAAGGAATAAAACAAAGAGCTTAATTCAAGGAATAAAATAAGAAATCCTTAATTCAAGAAGCAAAACAAGGAATCCTTAATTCAAGAAGCAAAACAAGGAATCCTTAATTCAAGAAGCAAAACAAGGAATCCTTAATTCAAGAAGCAAAACAAGGAATCCTTAATTCAAAGAGTAAATCAAGGAATGCTTAATTTAAAGAGTAATTAAAGGAGTAAAATTTTCTTATATATAGCTATATAATTGTAATGAAAATATGAAGAAAAAAAATACAAACTAGAAAGCTCTTTTGTGTAGAGTTATTCTTTATATAGAGTTATTTCTTATTTTTCAATATATATATATATATATATATATTATTAAACTGTTTTTTAATTATTAAATATATTATTTTTAGTTTTTATTAATAAATATAAATATCCTATTTTATTCGTCCATATAGCTATAGATTGTGGCAGATATTGTTTTGAGCCATAAACAAGCTATCATGTTCTCGCTTGGCAACGTGGTAGGTCCTATTCCTTTTTTAACTTCGGCATGCCTTTCAATGGCCTCACTCTATCACATTATATATATATATATATATATATATATATATATATATATAATATCCTAAAAGTTTATCATATCTTCACTTATATAGCTCTAATACCAATTTAGAATATCCTTAGATTTTATGGTTAATACCATTAATGTTCTCAAAACTAATAGCTTTCTTTTTCATCTATATTTTTTTAATATTCATATGGCTCTTTTAATACTAATTGTTAATTCTTATAATTTAAAATATAATTTAATTTTTATTTACTTAATTTTTGTAATTATTAAAATAGAGTGTGTAAATCCATACAACCACAACGTGAGTTGTTAATTCTTGTAGTTTTAAAGATGATTTCATTTTTATTTTCTTAATTTTCATAATTATTAAAATGAAGTGTGTAAGTCCATACAATTATATATTTTTGCACATATAATGTATCTATAATCTTCAAAAAGATAATAACCAAACATAAGGTTACTAAATTATCTTTTTTCTTCTTCGTTTTCTTCTAAGAATACATATTTTTGACTAAAATAGTATTTCAATACCTTTGATATAAAATGATCTATTATTCTTGTCATAGCTTTAATATAATATGTATATATACTTAATAAAGTGTTAAACATTCTAAAATTTTCAAGATATGTTTCATAATCCTCATCTTTAAATTATTCATTTAAGGCTAATAGTTAACATTGATCAATTTTTTTTAATAAAATTATATTTTTATCTTTCATTTTAATTTCTTTTAAACTGGTTTTTTAATGTTTATTAATTCTTGTTACTTACTTTTCTTATCATAATATCGTGATGTTTCTATCTTTATTTTCTATTTATCGATATTATCACTTGATACGAGCAAATATTTAAACATTCAATATCCTTAATTAGCTTAAATTTATAATTATTATACATGAACTTGTTACACTAGTTATGCCTCATTTTTGCTTAACCTCAACACCCTTTTGGTAATGGTGTGCCTTCTACATCCATACATAAATAGTGTCTAATTTTTAACTTACTAAGAAAGAGTAATTGAACTCCATTTTATTCTTAAAATAATAATTATTACAAACTTAAGACCAACCTAAGAACCTTGAAGGGATTCTTAGCCGCTCATAATTACTAGGTCATCATTATTGGTTTTGGATTTCTAGATATAGAGGATTTCTATTCTAGAGTTTATGTGTTTTTTTAGAGTTGTGTGTTCTGGGTTTTTTTTGTCTTAAAATAAAAATAATGGTTTCTTTTATAACACAAGAAATCCCTATTTATAAGACAAAAATTACTATTTTCTCCTTGCTTTAGTAATTCATCTATTTTTTGTTTTAAATGATAGCCACTACTTTTTTCCTTGTACATGCTATAGATTAAGATATTGGATTACATCTTTATTTTCTTTGTCATCTTCTACTGACATGTCCTCTTTTTATTCCTTTTTATCATTTTCTACCGACAGTCCTTTTGATGATGTTGATAATGATGCATCTTCGTCTTTTCGATCTTTGATGCATTAAATGCATCTGTGATCTTTGGTGGATTTTTTGGCTTAGAAGCATAATACCTTCATTATTTTTTGACCAATTTTTAAGTTTTTTCTATTAAAATTGGTTTCATATTTAGTAATTTTTCACCATCTCCTTCTATAAGAAACACGCTACTATAAAAACTAATGATGACTTTATTAGTTAAATAATTTACTTTGATCTCAATAAAATTGTCATTTTTTATGAGTTCATAGTAAATTTGGCTTAACATTTGATCTCTTAGTACACAGAGTTCTTCTGTGTTGAATTTGGAAACTTATCTTTTTGTGTTGAAAATCCCTATCTTGATGAAGTGATAATGACTTATACATCCTTCCTCATTCCAATCCATTAGTGAACTGAAAAATTTCAGTTAAATAGGTTTGTTACCTGTTTTAATCTTTTTCTTGAACCTCTTAATTTCTCTTTTATAGTTTTATGAAAAATAATTTAATTCACTTAAATTAACTCATGGATATATGTTTTTTATTAGTCCTACATGGAAAGCTTTGTAAACAAATATTGGATCAATTTCTTTCAAGATATTGAATTTACTTAATGTAGGAAATTCCTTGTTTGTAGTTATTTGTACTGTACAACTTCATATTTTCATTTATTTTTGGGTAGATTTTTTGGTCAATTGTAGAGACTCAACTATTATGATTTGCTAAGGCTTCTACATTGGTCTTTTTCATCTTTAATGATTGATAAATTTTTGGGGGATGTTTCTTTGAATAATACTAAATGTTTTACTGTATTTGATGTCCCTAAGCGAGATGCCTCTCTAAATAGTACTAGAGGTCTTGCTATTTTCTCTAGAGTTGTCAACCTACTTGGTGTTGTTGGTTGTTGGTTGTTGTTGTAATACTGTATAATAATTTCTTACTATCTCTTTTGGAGTTTTTAGTTTTGGTATTTTGTAATTAGCATAACTATCTTCAGCTTCTATTATATTAGTGAAGACTCTATGAGTTACTCCACTAAATCCTATAATAGATTTATTAGATTTTTCCTAGTTGTTATAGATTCCTAGTTTTTGGCCATTATAAACCATATCAATCATTTCCTATTCTTCTTTTTCTACTTCATCTGTCCAATTGGGCTTTTTTGTTTTAGAGATTTTACTCTTTCTTGAATTGTTAGGTTCTTCCTTTTCATTTTTAATTATTTCTTTAGAACTTTCCCCTTCTTTAGATTGAATTTTTAATGAATATTCATCTTTTAAATTTCTGGACTCTAATAGTTGTTTTGAATAATTAAGTTCTTCTTGTTTATTTCCTATTTTCATAATAGATTTCTCAAGGTATAACAACTCAAGTTATTCCTATATGATTTTTATCTCTTTTTCCTTTATCTTGAACTTGATATCAAAATGTTTCATTCTTGAAAGCATAAAAATAGTTAGAGGTGCTAATTCTCTAGTAAGTGCATCTGCTAAACTATTCTTATTTCCTAGAAGATGTTCAACACCAAATTTGTAGTGGTTGAACCATTGTTACAATCTGACTAATCTTCCTTGTTTGTAATCACCTACAATATTAGTTCTTAAGAAATAACCAAAATTCTTTTTATTTATTCTAACAATGAATCTAAAACTTATAATATATATTATAAATTTCTTAATAGCTTTATTAATTGCTAAATATTCTTTTTCATTATTGTAATAATTTAACTTTGGACCTTCAAAATATCGTGATGAATATCTACAAAGATATTCATCTTTGTCATCTATTTTTGCTTTTAGAACTACTCCTCAATATTCTTCTGAAACATTTGTTTTAATTATCATTTTATCATTTGGACATGTATGCTATAAAGTTGACAAATTTTTTACCTTTTCTTTTTACTTTATTCATATACAAAATATCTTGTTTTGCCAATTTTTAGATCTTGTTTTTTTTTAATTTTACTTGTAATGGTTTTCGTATTTCTGTAAGTTTCTTGATATATGCTTATGCATATGTCAAACATCCTAAAAATCTTTATAATTGGTTTTTGTCTTTTAATTAACTAGAAAAATCTTGAATGTTATTTAGTAAATGGGGTTGTAGATTATGTTTTTAATCTTCAATTGACAACCCTAAATACTTAAGTTTCTACTAAGCAAATATTGCTTTCTTTTTTGACAGTACAATGTCATTTTCCCTACATTCTTGTAAATATTAATAATATCCAAATAGTATTTATTTAATTCATTACTAAAAGCCAAAATATCATCTATATGGACACAACAAATATTTTGTAATTTTTTAATATATTATCCATATATCTTTGAAAGATACTTGAAGCTTGTTTTAATTAAAATGATGCAACAATCTATTATAATTGTCCTTGAGGGAAATTAAATGTCATTAATTTTTGAGATTCTTCATCCAGTCTTATTTACCAAAATTCATTTTTGTAATAAAAACTTAAGGAATATTTCTTTCCTTTTATTAATGATAATAATTTTTTTTCTTTGGAATAAAGTATATATCATCAATGATTTCTTTATTCAATGCTTTTAAGTTTCTTATTATTCTTTTTTCGCCTTCTTTTCAACTATGAATACTGGACTAGAGTGAGGTAAATTACTTGATATTATGACTTTCAATTTCAAAAGTTCTTGAATTTATTTTTCAAATTCAATCTTGTCTTCTGGAGAATAAATAATTGGTTTTACTTTTATGACCTTGTTAGGGTCTCTAAATTTTATGTTGACAATCGTCTTAGATTTATTTATTTTTGGATCCAAAGAATTTTATAAACTTACTATTTTTAATGTTTTTATGATGTCTATTAAGGCTTTATCTTTCTATATTTCATTGATTAAAGAGTTTTGTTTCTCTTCTATATCTAATGAGATATTTTCTAAACAAGGTTTTTACTATTTTATCTAACCACGTTTTCACTTTTTATGTTATTGCATAAACGTTGAATTTGATACAATCAAAACTTTTCTTATTTTTGATACATAAATGGTATTACCATCTAATGTTGTTGGACTTATTTTGTCTAAATATTGTGTGAAATATTAATATAAGTTTAAAAAATTATTTTCTATTAATAAATCAACTCATATTTCCTATTGATATAGGGTAGGAATATGAAACTTTTCTTCGTCTATCATTATATCTATATCTTTTAAAATTTTATTAATATTTATTATAATATTAATAGTAATTCCTATAATTAAATATTTTTGTTCATGTTTTCAATGTTTTTTTGGAAACACATGTTTACTTGCTACTGTATCTATATATACATGTAAATTATAACTAGCATAACCTTTAAATTTAAGTCCTACTTTAATGTATGTGTTATTTGGATTTGTAACACTCTAGAAATTATTTATCTTCTGATAAAGAGTAATCATAATATGCACATTTATATTCTAAGTCAATTATTTTTTTCTTGGTTTCATCTAATAGATAAATACTATAAGTACCATCTATATCAGATTCCTAGATTGGTTATAATTTCATCCTAAAATTTCCTCTAAATTTTTTGCTTTATGTGGAATTTTTTTTTTAAATTCTTTCCTACGTTGAAGCCTATTTGGACATTTGTTGGCATAATGTACTTCTTTATTATAGATTCAACATCTGATTTTTTCTTCCATAAGGGGTAATAATTATTATTTTCAAGAGGTTTATACCTCTTCCTTTTAAAATATATTTTTTCTGAATTTATATTTTTTAAATCTCTTGTATTTTTGTTTGTATGATTTTATGTTACATTCATATTTTTTTAGTATTCTAAAATCTCTTGTATCACAACAGATTTTATTATTTCCTCTTATTTATTCATATTCCTTTCTTTTTTGGCATTTAATAATTATACAGCTTTTAAGGCTTTTTATATTCCTTCTATGGTGTTTGGTATAGTTTTATTATTTCTCTTATTCTAATTTTCTATCAAGGTCTTATGTAATATTCGAGATGATTTTTGGAAAAATATTTTCTTATAAGTTGTTTGTATAGATGGTATTAATTTATGGTAATACATTTCATATTCACAAATAAAAGAATATATTTAACACATGTTACAAATTTTCATATTTGTTAGATGCTATTTGGCTTCATTGATTTCATTTTCACTGGATTCAGTGATAGCTCTTCATTTATTTTCTCCAATAAATTTCTTGTATATTTCATTTATTACTATATCTAAGTATTCTCTTCATATGCGAGCATTCACTTGCGTTAATAAACGTTGTTGGTCTATTAAATTTCAAAACCAAACTTTAACATTTTTTATCATGTTTGCGTTGCTTGGAAGGTTTGTATGAGTACACTCATACCGCTAGTCCATTCATCTATTTTTTTCCTATCTCTTATACAATCTAGATCTAAAAGATCATATTTATAATTATCATGGAGTTTGAATTATGGTAAGATACTACCTTTAGTCCTCCAATGTAATCCTTCTTCCATTTTTGGTGGTTGTTTTCTTCCATCTATGGTGTCAGGCTCTCCTAACATTTACGTATTTATTTCTTCCTTATGAGGGTAAGATGTTTCTTCTTGGTAAGGAATTGGTAATAAAATTAGATTTATATGACCTTTTAGGGTCATAATTTCTAATTCATAATTCGTCTCACTAATTATTATCATATCATTTTTTTTGTACAAAATTTTTCATTGTAATGTTCTTATAATTATTCATTAGTTATTTTTTAGGGTTCACGAATGGTTCTTCTAATTATTTTCTATATTTCATTAAATTGAAATTGTATATTTTTCATTGGATTTTTCTTCATTCTTTATTTTTTTATTTTTAAGAATGAAAGTATCTGATCTCCTAGGTGGTTCTATTTTTGTCATTCTAGCGAATCATATTTATGACCTACAATATAATTGTTTTGATATATGCTATATACATGTTTTCTTAGTTTTGTAAATTTTATATTTATATCTTATTAAAGTTTATTAAAAATACATTCATTTAATTCTTTTAATGTTTCTATTATACCTTGTAAATATTTTTTATTTACTTATTGGACTAAATTCATTTTATCTATTAAAAGCTTCAAAGCTTTTATCAATGTTACTTGATTTTTTGCTACACCTACTAGGCTTTCATCTATTTCTAATTGTATATTTTTTAATTTTTTTAAACATTATTATTTTCCTAATATGTTATTATGAACTAAT
This sequence comes from Hippophae tibetana, assembly GCA_037013495.1. Lineage (NCBI taxonomy): Eukaryota > Viridiplantae > Streptophyta > Magnoliopsida > Rosales > Elaeagnaceae > Hippophae > Hippophae tibetana. The sequence continues at coordinate 139,343,810 of CM072801.1, read as the reverse complement.
GTCTTCGTTACTTGGACTTCATCTTTTAGTTTTTTAACTTCTTTTCGGTTAGAGATTTCTCTTTCATGGTCTATAAAAGTAAATCTTGGTATATTATTGTTTTTAACAACATTACTTTTTCTTCCTATTATTCCTTATCTAAGTGACATTATTATGGTATTTCAAAGTCTTTTATTATTTTTCTAAATTCCTAAATTTTTTTTGTCCATATATTGAACTATTATATTTGTTTGTTATAGAATATCCTACTAAGTAGTGTATTGAAAATGAATGATTTCATTATTTCATTAAATCTCTTATTTCAAATTCATAAGCTATATTTAATACTTGATTTAAATATTTATCATGGATATTAATAACAAACTTGGAGTATGTTATAAATTTTAGATTTTGGTATCTTAAGTTAGTATGGATAATTCCTAATAAAATATTTTTCCTATTTATTATTTTGTTATATAGTAATATTATTTTTATTGATGTATCTATTTCTTTTCTGAAATAAACTTGTATTAATATTTGAATTCATTCTAAATAAATGTATCAAATTTGTTCTTTATCCTTATAGAAAATTTTGGATAGTTTATTTAATATAGTTTCCTTGTCAATTAATGATATATTATATATTATTTTTATATATGTGATATTAATGTTTATTTATTTATTACTTATTACATAATAAATTATATCTTTGCTTGAGAATAATTTTTTTAAAGATGAAAACAATAGGTCTTTAAATCTCTCTCTTTCATGAAGATTTAATTTTGTTTTTTGAATTTCTTTAAATTTCTGTTTACTTATTATCATTTATTATTAAAAGAATCTCGAGATGTCTTCTATTTCTAATTCTATTATTCTTTGATTTTTTTATTTTTTGGTTCTCTATTATTTCTTCTATTATATTTATGAAATATTATTATTCACTTTGATATGTTTTGAGATATTTTTAAATTTTTTGAAACTTTAGGGATATTTTTGAAGATATTTTAAAACTTGAAAGTATTTTTTATGTTTATCCTACAAAAATTCTATTTAAAACCAGTTTTTAATAGATATACCAATTATCTATCAACTAAAAAAAATTAATTATTTTAATTAATAAATAACTATTATATTATATCAATTATAATATTAAAATAAATTTTTGTAAATAAAAGTGATATCAACGTTGAGGTAAAAAAATATCAAAAGAACAAAATATTGGATTAAGATGATTTTGTGCTCATATCTCACATTTTATGAGTATGAGATTGATATGAATATTATTTATAATCAAAAATAAAATCGATAAAAATATAGATTAATAATTAAAAAATATATTTTAAATAAAAAAATATCAACTTATCAATAATACGTCTTTATTGATTATTAAATTATTAATCATAAATCTTAAAATCTAAACTTTAATGATAAATCTTAAATTATAACCCTAAGCTTTAAATAAATTATATTTAAAGTTATTTTACCTTTTTAATATATATATATATATATATATATATAAATATAAATATAAATATTCATTATATTAAAATGTTATAAGTATTCCACGTTTTATTCAGTTGGTTTGAAAAATGTTAAACATCAAAATATTTGATAAATAAATGGGGCTGTAAAAATTGTTAATAAAAATTAATATTATTAAGGTTTAGTTGTATGAAAAAAAAATTTATATATAAAATTTTATTTTTAATTACTTTAAATATATATATATTTTATAATATAAAATATTTATCTTTTAAAATTATAAAAAATATTTATTTTTTATTAAGAGATTAAAAATAAAATTAATTAAAAAATAAAATTATATATATACTAAATGGCATTATTAAGTGTTGTATTGATTAAGATAGTAATAAATTTAATATATACATAATCGTAAAATTAATGTATAAGTTATTTAATTTCATCAATTTAGAATATTTGTTGCCTTATTTTAAATTAAGATATATTTGTCTTTATATTATAATATTACAATTTTTTTAATTAAATTTATAGTATTTTAAATATTTTTTAATGCTAAATTATCATTAATAAAAAAAATTATTCGTAATTCTCATCTCTATGTTTAGTTTTTTTTAGATCTATAATATCTTTTATATATTAAATATTATTGTTAAGATTATGGTTTGTCATTTAAAGTCAATTGTAATAAATGTGCCAACAGTCACTTAATCACACTTTTGACCGATATAACAATATGATATAACGTAATTATAATAATATATGCTACTTAAATCACTCTTTATTTATCATATAATTTTTATATATTGTATTTATTTTATGTGTAATTCAATGAAAACAATCACAATAAATTTATTTATTTATAAAAAAATATGTTACAAAATAATAAAATTTAATTTTTATCTAATTATTCATTAAATATATTTATTTAAAGTAATTCATATATCTTAATATTAATCTTTTTTTTTCATATTCTTTAACCATAAGGAAATAAAATTTTATTAGTTTTTTTTTTCAACGATGAATATTAAAAAAATAATTTTTTCTTCTTAATTTTATAATTTAAAGTTAATTTTGATTTTAAAATTAGTAAATAAACATATTAAAATAAAATAAATTAAAGAAAACTAAACAAATGAAAGTTCAAAATTCTAAAAAAAATATAAACTATTTATGTAATTTAATATTTTAAATAAAAATATATTTTATTTTAATTAAGTAAAATAATATAATTATGCATAATAATTATATTATAAATTTCATATTTAATGATTTTAATTATAAACTTTCTATTTTACATAAAATGATGAGCATATAAACTGGAACTAAGCTTTATATATTTACTTATTAGGGATCCCTCAATATCCTCGATTTTCTAAATTTTAAACTAAAAAAAATCCTCACATCCTCTTATAAATATTAAGTGTAGGGATGGGATCTCATGTTGTCTTATTGACACAAAAAGCATGATAAAGATTCTAATTCAAGATTACACAATTAAATTTTAAATATTGATTGTTTTAAATCAAAGATTTAATAGGATATTGTAATCTCATAAGATTTTATTTTTAATCATATTTATGTAGTATATATATGTTTTTTATGATATAATAAATATATATTTTTATATATTAATGTAATATTTTATTATGTTATAAAAATATATTTTTAAGTTAAAAATATAATTATTTGAATAATTATTTATATAGGGAAAAATATAGTGAGAATATTTTATTTTGATGAAATGTAATATTTAAACTTTTAGATTATAAATTGTGTTATTTAGTTATTTTTTTATAAAAAATATATTATTCAAAGATTTTTAATATTTATTGTGAATATTTTATTATTAATTTTAATTATAAAATAATATTAAAAAATAATTAAATATATTAGGTATTTTCTTGACACTTTTTCTATGAATAAAATTATTCAAAATTACATTTTATAACTTAAAAAATTAAATAATATTTATTATTTAAATAAATAAATAAAATTAATTATTCATCCTTATTTATATAAAAAACAATGAAATCAAATTGATATATAAAACAATATGGGTAATAATATTATTTTAATTTAATAATTTTTTATTAATTGATAATTTTATTTAATAAAAATTAAATTAAAATATAATAATTATAGAGACAAAATAGAGTATTTATATATTTATATTATAAAAATATAATTACTTCAAAGATTTTATTGTATAATTTATTTTTAATTTTTCGGACAAGAGGGCATATTCAATTATGGCTTAAGAGAGGCGTTGAAATCCGATACCACTCCTCTCCCCTACCTCAAGGCTTTCTTTGTCCCATATCGACTCACGTTCTCACTTTCTCGACCCATTCAGGCGTTTTCTTATTGTCATAGTTCAGAGAGAGAGAGTGTGTGTGTGTGTGGAATTTTTTTATCTTTAATTTATTGTCAGAGAGAGAGGGGGAAGAGAAATCCCGCCAGAACAACGAAGAAGATAAGGAAGGGCAAACCATAGAACCACAAGAATTTCATGCCCTAGTGCCATTATGTTTCTCCATAGACGTGGATCTCATTCATCCCATTCGTTGCTCGGGTTCAAAAGGTGCGTTTTTTATTCGCCAACGATTTTGTTTCTGTTTCGGCTTATCTAGAAGCCCTATATTGTTTGCCGTGCGTTGTCTTTCATCTTGCTGCTTTGAAGCTCTGTTTCGTTTTGGTTTGTGGACTAGCAAGCTCTAGATGTCGAAGCTGAGTGGTGGATAGGGCTTGTTCTGGGATGGGCGGAGGGGCTAGGAAGCTCTGAGCGGCGGTGTTAGACTGTGTGGAGGCTGTGTTCAGCTCTTGTAAATTAGGGTTCTAAAAAGAGGGCTGTTGTTGCCCATGCAATTGTGTTGGTTTTCATGCCGCCAGAACCACTGCCTTGGGATAGGAAGGACTTCTTCAGGGAGAGGAAGCCCGATAGGTCGGAGTCCCTTGGGTCTCTGAACCGATGGAGGGACTCGTCCCATCACGGATCGCGTGAGTTCGGTCGGTGGGGATCTCCTGATTATCGCAGACCTCCAGGTGTGTTGTTTTTGAATCGCTCTTTGACTTTGTTATGTATCGTTTTTCTCTCTTTAAGTGACGTGGTTTCAAGATTTAGTTTTTAGCTTTGTTGTTGTGCTCTTGGTTTTTATTTTCTTTCATCATCTTTGTGTCTTCAAACTACGAACCGGGATCCGTGTTTGAGTGACTCGATTTTATCCATATTATCCACCATCTACTAAGTTGCTTTCTAATGCTTCGTGTTCTCACAAAGAACGTACTGTTTGGTTATTTGTTATTTTTTCGTTTTCTTTTAGATCTGAGTTCTTCTAATTTTTTGTAAGTCGTTGCTTTTATATTTTTTAAAAATTGTGAATTGGATGTATAACTGTAAATATCAGGTATCCTCGATTTTTTTGGGAAAAATATTCTACTCCCCCTCCCAAAGCTATAGCTTTTGTAGGTTATACACTTCGCTTGTGTTTGATTTTGTCATTTTCCCTTTTTCTTGGATTATTTTCTGAAGGTCATGGTAAGCAGGGTGGTTGGCACCTGTTCCCAGAGGAGTTTGGACATGGATACAGGTCACGTTCCAGTGAAAAGATGACTGAAGATGATAGTTTCCATTCTATTTCTCGCGTGGAAGGAAAATATGGCAGGCACAGCAGGGATGATAGAGGGTCTTACTGCCAGAGAGATTGGAAAAGCCATTCTTCGGAGAACAATAATGGGTCTACAAGCACTCTGGCAAGGGCACATGATGTAAACAATGAGCAGAGATCACGTGAAGATATTGCAACATATTCATCTCATTCAAATTCTGACTTTGGAAACATTTGTGATCAGCTTCAGTTGAAGGAGCAGCATGATAAGTTAGGTGGCTGCAATGGGTTTGAAACAGTCCAGAAATCTGAAAGAGAGAGCTCTCTGAGCTTTAATGATTGGAAGCCACTCAAATGGACCCGATCAGGAAGCTTGTCTTCACGTGGCTCAGGTTTCAGCCATTGTAGTAGTTCAAAGAGTATTGGGGCTACAGATTCTAATGAAACTAAAGTTGAGTTACTGATCCCCAAAGAAAGTCTTGTACAGTCTCCTTCAGTGGATGCTGCTGCTTGTATGACATCTGCTACACCATCAGAGGGTGTGACTTCTAGAAAGAAGCCAAGACTTGGATGGGGTGAGGGATTGGCTAAGTTTGAAAAAACGAAAGTTGAGGGCCCCGATGTGAGCTTGAACAAAGATGGGACTGTTTTTGTTTTTAGTAACCATGAACCTGTCCATTCCGTGGGTTCAACCTTGGTTGACAGAAGCCCCACACTTATGGGTCTTCCAGATTGTGTGTCTCCTGCAACTCCTTCATCTGTTGCCTGCAGCTTCTCACCAGGTAATTTATTGAGTTTTATGTTTCAATGATCAATTACCTTGAATAATTAGTAGGATTAAAAATGCGAATTTGACTTGGAACCAAATGTAGGCTTGGGGGACAAGAAAGCTTTTTGTGCGATCAAATCAATACAATGGCTGTTTTGCTCAGAAACTTAGGAGACATTTGCATGCATTAGGTTGTCATCCATCATATTGACACAATGTTTCAACCCCTATTAGGACTATTATGAAGACAGGTCATATATTATTTGTGTCATTGGTTGGTGGCATGAGAGAATTAGGGTAATATTCATTTGAAGTAAGTTTGTCCCAGGATGAGTTTCTTTTGATAGGTTGTTTAGCTTTGTTTGGGATATCACATGGTTTACATTCTTAGTGGAGTATCTGGTAATGCATATTCAGGAATAATTTATTGTTGAGATCCAATCCATGGTATATAGCCTCTTCTTATAGTGATTGCTTTAGCCCACATATATATAATTTAAATCAAGTTGAATGTGTGAATTTGGTTTGGCATATTAAAATTTTAATTTTGATCTGCTAAGACTTGACCCTTATTATTACGGCCTGGTTGGTTTTCCATTCAATCATTCATGGTATAGCCTCTATTTTAATACCTTATTTTCCTAAAAGCAAATTAGAAGCAAACTCATTTGAAGCCTGTTGTGATTGTGACGGCAAGTTTTTGAACCTACATCAAAAGTCGCATTTCAAACTTAGGCATCTAGCAGATTAGTAAAGCTCTTTTGTTAAAAATTTGCCTGTATTTTTTTTTCTATGTGGCTTTTAAAAACTTTGATGTGTGAATTTCATTTTGTTTAAGTTTTACCTTTAACTCGTATAATTTTTACTCTTTAAGGTTATTCAAAAGTTTAAAACTGAACAAAAAATAACAATGCATTATTTTATTTAATCCAGTGTATCTGTTGCCTTTTTTCTAATACTTAAATAGAACCCAAGTTGCATTTTGGAAATATTTCTTGATATTTGTGAAAAATGTCCAATATAATGTTATTGAATAAATAAATGCAAAAAATGATAGAGTTAACTATTATAGATTGTAATAAATATACTTCCAAATTCCTATAGTAACTATACAGTTATCATTATCTCTCTTTGTTTATCTTTTGCTGGAGATCTGAACTGTGTTTCTGATATCTGGCTTATGCTTAAGAGTAAGAAGATAACAATGTATCTGCATGTAGCCTATGATTCCGAAATTTAGGTCTTTTATTTTCTAAGGACACTCTTTAAGTAATCAATGTATAAAATATCCCCCTGTATGAACATTACATATTAATTTTTTATACTGTTATAAGTATATTTCTTTTTGACTAATTTTTTTAAAAAATGTTGAGTTCTGCTTCTAAGCTTTAACCTCACTTTCAGGAATGGAGGAGAAATCGCTTGGAAAAATCCTGGAAAGTGATATTAGTAATTTATGTGGTTCACCTGGTCCTTTGTCCCAGAATCATTTTCAAGGTCCACCTTTTAAATTAGAGAAGTTAGATTTTGATTTAATGGCTAACATTGGATCCTCACTGATGGAATTGCTACAATCTGACGAGCAATGTTCATTGGAGCCTGATTATGTCAGGTCTACTGCAATAAATAAATTGCTTTTATGGAAGGGTGAAATAACGAAGGCATTGGAAGTGACTGAAGCTGAAATTGATTATCTTGAGAATGAACTGAAGTCAGTGAGCTCTGAAACTGGTAGCAGCTGTCCTCTTCCAGCTACCTCCAGTTCTTTGCCTGCAGGAGACGATGGGAAACTTCGTAATAATCAGGATTTTGTTACTAATTCAGTGTCTCGTCCTGCACCGTTACAAATTGATGCTTCTGGTGAAACAATTTCAGAGAAGATTGCTGTATGTAGTGGAAACCATGGAAATATGTGTTCTAATGCTAAGGTTGAGGATATTGATAGTCCTGGAACCGTGACGTCAAAGCTTGTTGAGCCACTTTCTTTGATGAATACAGGCTCTTCTGAAGGTGTGGACCATGGTGCAGGGTATTTAGAAACAACTCAGCTGACAAAAAGGGAAGAAAAATACTTAATGCCTGTTTCTGAAGGGGAAAAAACATGTCAGTCTACCTATGATGATGGTAGTTTGAAAACAGATGGTGGAAAATGTGCTGATTTTTCTAGTGCTAGTTTATGTAAGGACCGGGAAGAGATTATTGTTGATAATATACTAGCATCAAATAAGGAATCAGCAAATGAAGCAAATGAATTATTAATTAATCTATTGCCACAGCATCAATTTAAGGCTGAATTATCTGGAGTTAGCAATGTTTCATTCTGGCAGGATGATTCATTAATTAGAGAGAAGTTTGCTAAGAGGAAGCGCCTTTTGAAGTTTAAGGAGCGAGTTATAACCTTAAAGTTCAAAACTTTTCAGCATCTCTGGAAGGAAGACATGCACTTGTTATCCATAAAGAAATACCGAGCAAAATCTCAGAAGAAGTTCGAGTTGAGCTTACGGACTGTGCAAAATGGACATCAGAAGCATAGGTCTTCCATCCGCACTCGTTCTCCTTTGCCTGGTAAGGAAGTGTTTCTTTCATCTATTTCCTTTTCCTCCGGTCTAATTTGGACCACAATACTGAAATACTTCCATTAATTGTCATTTGGCAGGGTCTGTTTTTGTAGACAAGTGTTTATTAATGCGCTTCTATTCATTTATACTTTTTAATAATATAATTTTGTTAAGATTTAAGTTCCTTTTAACTTTTCCTTCCCAATGAATCAAAGGTCATCTTAAACGCTACCCTTTCTACTCCTCAATTTGTTTTTGTTAAGTTTTAGTCAGGTCATTCCCTTCCTTAGATTTGCGGTAATATAATCTAGTGAATATATTGATACTGTGGATTAAAAGGGACACTAAAGTAATGGATCTGTTCATGTGGTAGATGGTCAACAGTCTAAACAGAAAGAAAGTCCAATTATTGCACTATGGTATAATTATAAGGGAAGTCTTCTTGGTTTTGCTTTTAGGTATGAATCTTTTCATGCATCTGATGTCTTTTAGATTTTTTTGTTATAGTTGTGTTGGTATATACGATCACAGCTGATGCTACTTATTTCAGCGTGTTGTTCAGTGAGTATGTCTATTAAAATTAAAACTAGTATTTTTAGCAATCTGTGTGTTGCCCACATTTCTGTTAAAATGCTTTAAACTCTACCTTTTTTGGGTTTGAAAATTTGGCTTGCTCTATGCATCTGTTACCTGCTTTCTTTGATAAATTTATTTGTAATGGCTGCTATCATCCGTCGGTAAGAACCTCGTTAAAAGAACAACAAAAAAGCAATAAAAATATCAGTTACCCCTATAATTTATAAAACTGGTTTTGTTCGGGTTATTTATTACATCACAGTTGGTATAATTCATTTTTCTATTTATATAGGACACAACTTCAATCCAAAATTTACTATAATTCTTACTGTATCTGAATGCTTATTTTCGCTGCAGGAAATCTTGGTATCATCCCCACTGCGGAAATCATTAATTGTACAAAGAAGTTCCTTTTGGATTATGAACCAAAGCTTTACAGGAATACATTGAGGATGCCATCTCAGATTTTGGATGAGGAGGTCTCAAGGTTTATTTCGAGTAATGGATTAATAGAAGATCCTTTTGCAGTTGAGAAGGAAAGGGCAATGATCAATCCCTGGACACAAGAAGAAAGAGATGTTTTTATGGATAAGCTTGCCACATTTGGTAAGGACTTCAGGAAAATTGCTTCTTTTCTTGATCACAAATCAACGGCTGATTGTGTTGAATTCTATTATAAAAACCACAAATCAGAGCCTTTCAAGAAAACAAAGAAGTTGAATACCAATAAGCAAGGGAAGGCCTCTAATAACATCTATTTAATGCCTTCTGGGAAAAGGTGGAATAGGGAGATGAGTGCTGCTTCCCTAGATATTCTCGGAACAGCTTCAGTTATGGTGGCTCGTGCTGGTAACAGTATAAGAAATCGACAGACATATTCTAGAAGATTGTTCTTGGGAGGGTGTAGGGAATCTAAAAAATCATGGGATGATGATGGAAATGCAGATGAGCCTTGTAATCCAAATGTTCTTGGGAATGAAAGAGAGACAGTTGCTGCTGATGTTTTGGCAGGTATATGTGGCTCCCTGTCTTCTGAGGCAATGAGTTCTTGTATCACTAGTTCTGTTGCTCCTGGGGAGGGTTGGAAGTGCCAGAAGGTTGATTCTGTAGCAAAACGACCTTTGACGCCTGAAGTTACAGACAATGTCGATGATGAGACTTGTTCTGATGAGAGTTGTGGGGAAATGGATCCTACTGATTGGACAGACGAGGAGAGGTCTGTTTTTATGCAGGCAGTGTCTTCCTATGGCCGGGATTTTGAGAGGATCTCACAATGTATTATAACGAAGTCCCGGGATCAGTGCAAGGTATTTTTTAGTAAATCACGGAAATGCCTTGGGCTTGATTCATTACAGCCTGGAACCATAAATGGAAGGGCATCTGTTGCTGGTGACACTGATGGAGGTGGAAGTGGTTCTGAAGATGGCTGTCTTTTGGAGACAGCATCATGTATTTATAACAATAAGTTAGGCTCAAAAATGGATGAGGATTTGCCATCTATTACAAAGATTAATCATGTAGAATCTTATCCAGCAGGGCCCATGAACCTGCAAACTGCTCTTAGCAGGTCTGATGAAATCCATGGAGGCAAACAAATAGACCATAAAGATGCAGGAACTCTGGAACCTCTGGCTTCGGATTCATTTCAGAGTGAGGATCAGGTTAAGATAGTTTCTGATGGTGGCAGTAACATCATAAATGATTTGGACAAACAGTTTGAATCATTGCCTGTGCAGAAGAGTGAAGTTATCGTTGCTAATGCCGATGCGGGAAGAGAGAATGCAGCAGAACAGATAATTTTTGTTGCAGAATCAGTGCCAGTCTGTGAGGGAAATGATCCTGAAGTTCCTAATCCTGAATCATTTGTAGGGATGAAACCTGTGGATGGGGTATCTACTAATTTTAGCAGATCTGATGAAATCCATGGAGCCAAACAAATAGACCATAAAGATGAACGAACTCTGGACCCTTTGGCTTCAGATGCATACCAGAGTGAGAATAAAATAGTTTCTGATCATGGCAGCAACACCATAAATGATTTAGATAAACGGTTTGAATCATTGCCCATGCAGAATAGTGAAGTTATCTTTGCTAATGCAGATGCTGGAAGAGATGATGCAGCAGAACAGAAATTTTTTGTTCCAGAATCAATGCCAGTCTGTGAGGGAAATGATCTTGAAGTACTTAATCCTGAATCATTGCTAGGGATGAAACCAGTGGATGGAGTATCTTCTAATGAATTTGAAAATAAATTGAAGCAATCAGATCATAAACAGAATGTTAATACATGTGGCCAAAGTTTGAAAGTAATGGTTCATGAATCCAATTCAACTGGGAGTCCTTCCTGCTTGGCTGCCGACATAAATTCTTGTTCAGGTTTATGTCTTGAATCTGACTACCAGCATAAGGTTTCTGTTGAGTTGAATTCATTGGGAAAACCTGGTGTCACGTTATTACCTCAGGACACATCTCTTGCTACTACAAATTGCATGTTGCAAGGTTGTGGAGTTACTCAGTGCGAGGAAGCACCTGCTGACGATAAATTGTCATCAACACTAGACTTCCAGGAGCACAGGGACAGGACATACAGCTCTGTTCAACTCCGTGGTCCTGCTTTAATAAACGAATTTTCCCAGGTTCTCAGGGGATATCCATTGCACAATCCAATTAAGAAAGTGATAAATGGGGATACCAGCTGCATAAATCTACCTGATGTTCAAAGCCTCCCAAAGACTGAGAGAAATGTCAATGGTCAATTCGTAACAAAAAATTACCATCTTCAAAAGTGTAACAGTTCTAACCCTCAGCATTCGCTTATTAGTTTTCCACTTAAGTCTCAAAAGATGGAACATGCAATTAATCCTCCAAACTCCCATTCCCAGAGTTTTTCAGATTCAGAGAAACCAAGCAGGACTGGTGATGTCAAATTGTTTGGTCAGATACTCAGCAATCCATCATCTTTGCCTATGGAAAATTCTAGCATCCATGCGAATGAGGAAAAAGAGACACATCGACACAAGACAAGTAACAAGACTTCCAACCTAAAGTTCACTATTAACAATTCGGATGGGAATTCTGGCATCTCGAAGTTTGATCATAATGATTATCTGGGTTTTGAGAACATTCCATCGAGGAATTATACCTTTTGGGATCCAAATAGGAGACAGAATGCTTATTCATCTTTGCCTGATTCTGCAATCTTGTTGGGAAAGTATCCTGCTGCTTTCAGTAATTACCCTGCATCCTCTGCCAATATTGAACATCAGCAGTTGAAAGGAACCGTCAAGAGTAATGACTGGAGTATGAATGGTGTATCAGTTTTTCCAGCTCGGGAAATTAGTGGCAGCAGTGGAGTGATCGATTACCAGGTGTGTAGGAGCCAAGATGGTTCTAAACCATTTGTGGTAGATGTGAAGAAGCACCTAGATGTACTTCCAGAAATGCAAAGACATAATAAAGGGTACGAAACTCAGTCTGGTTTACAGCAACAGGGAAGTGGGATGGTTGGAGTGAATGTTGTAGGGAGGGGAGAGATTATTGTTGGGGGTTCATGCACGGGAGTGTCAGATCCTGTAGCAGCAATCAAAATGCACTATGCAAGAAGTCAGTTTGGTGGTCAGGATAAAGGCATAATCAGAGATGATGAGTCTTGGAGGGGAGGTAAGGGAGATGTTGGCAGATAGTAGATGTGGTTAGAGGTCCTCCTGAAGGAGATCCTCTAAATAGTTTTCTTTCGTTGCCACAGCCTGTATCATAGTTTTTGTACTGTTCAATGAAAGGATAGGTGATAGATTGTCTTCTTTTGATAAAATATCTATTGTTGTATTAGTCCAGCTTTTTTGTATTTGTTTGATGAAAATACAAGAATAATGTGCGCAAATGGGGTTTGGTCCGTTTTCTGCCCTCTTGGCACTTTTGACCTTGGACATCTAACTGGTAGAGATTCGTACATTAGTTTTAGGTCTCTGAGTCTTATTGTATGGTTCAATTCTGGAGAAATGCCACATTGCTAATATTGGCGACACTTTAATATTTTTTCTTGTGGCATTAGTAAAATTTGTTCACCTTCTGCAAGTGTGTTGAAAGATGAGTAGGGTTTGGAGGTACCTTGTCAACGTTTTCTTTTTTTCGTATTTTTGGTTTCCAAAAAGACTTAGTAAAAGTTGATAATACAGAACATAAAAGGTCATAATAGAGTCAGGTTATAACAAATTGAACATAAAGGCCTTATGGAGGTACATTTCTTGCACATATTTCTGATATTGAAGACTAAGAGGTGGAGGCAAGGTGACTTTAAGTTGTGGATTTTTGTTATTTAAGGAAAAATAATCAAAAGTAAAAAAACGACTCTTACCAAACTCAGCTATTCTCATTTTATACCCCTTTTATTCCAGTAAATCTTTGAAAGGACACAATCCAGAAGAGAATGAACAACATGAAGTGGATGAACGAAACAGAGGATAATGCCCTGTTAAAACAAGATATACTTAAAAGTTGAAACAATACAATTAACATAAGACATCCTTGGATGACAAACCCACCACTGCTAGAACAATAGCATCACTACAATGACCGGTGTTTGCCTTTACCACTGTCAACTGGCTTGAGCCTCCCGCAGAAGTTTCGATGAGAGCTAATTTTCTTGCAGCAACTGCCTTCAGACGATATCTTTCTGCCCTGGAACCAATAACCTGTCCCAATATTGATGCAGCAATGGTGAATGCCATTGCTGACTTAGGCATCAAAACAGACTTCCTCAGCATTGCTATGAATGGGACTGCTGCATGGACTGCAGCAAACCAAGACACAGAGAATTTCTTGGTATGTTCTCTCCATATCCCTAAAGGAACATTGGCTGACATACCTAACATTCCAATCACGAGTATTTTTGCAGGCAAAGGTTGTGGTCGGACGTTCCTGGCAAAGGCCGTACCTGCCAGAGCTGCTCGAGCTGCTATTACTGCTTGTGGACACTTGAACTTCATGCCTGGAGGGGGTTGGAAAACCTTTGCAACAAGTGGAAGGACATTACTAACTGCCTGGTATGACTTCGCAATCGGACATTTTCCAGTTTGCAGCCACTCATTACTCAATGCCTCCTGGCCTGGCTCTCCACCCTGAAAAGAAAAGGGGGGTCAATTTCTAAATGTTTTTTGAAGAGCATATGAAAGGACATGGACTTATAGTGGATAGACCAAGATTTCAGTTACGTTTTCACCTTTATAATATTATTCATCAAGCAGAAGCACACTGACTACAATATCATAAATACTACACTCAGAAAATCACAATTTGAGGCTATACCTTTGAAGATCCTTTCTTAGATGATTTGGATTTGTTTTTCTGGTTCTTCCACTTCTCAGAGAAATAATCAAATCCAAATGGCCCTCCAAGTCCAAAAGACGAGAGACTTATAGTTGCTGCCTTTGCAGCCAATGGATTAAATTGAGTTGGGGCTGGTTCAAGCTCAACATTCTCAGCAAGAGCATATGATCTTCCAGAAAGAGGAACCACACCATCAAGACCATGGAAAAGCCTAAATGCCATTTCAAAATTAGGACCATCTTCAAAAATTGGACCTTTAGCTCCCCTCACCTAAACATGAGATAAATATTAGTAACTTATTTGATTACAAAGTGATCATATTTTGGCAGCACATGTGCACCATAAAGCCAACTGTCAACCTCATTGACAATATATATGTGATTTAAGTGAAAGAGATTATACCGGATATTAATTAAATAATTTCAGGATTCATGCCCTAAATAAGTGAATTTACACATGATTTCACCATTGGGATCCAATATAGGGTAACATTATTCTTGGTAAAAATAAGAAATAGCAAATGCTAGATATAAAATAGACGAGATGTAACAAGACAATTGAAAGAAAAATATGCAGCAATTTAGACAATAATACTCCAAAGGTAAAATGAAGAAAGACACAACTTACTGGCATTGGAAAAGGCAAGGATGATGAGAAGGAAAAATTGGTAGGTTCGTTTATGTTTCTTAGAAATGGACATTGAAGTATGTCTAGGTGAGAAGGCATGGACTCCTCATTTGGGTTTCTGAAAAAGGAATCCATGTTTATGATCAAAGTTAACCTGCATAAGGTGGACAAAGAAAACGGTATAAACAAAAATGTTTCTGTACTGCTGTGAATAAGAAAATGCAAGCTCATAAACATCAACCAGCATGTCACGAACATGTTATTAACTAGATCTAAATCCATGGTCAATGGAACAACTCATCATGAAACAAAACTTAAGAACAAATATTAAAGAGGTTCAAAGAGTAATAACATTTCAAACCAAATGATGTTAAATGAAAGATTTATATTTTGAATTTTAAAGTTCTTGGATCCAAGTATTACAATCTGACTCACAGTTGTTTGTTGTTAGAAGTTCATCATAAACAAAATAGGAAGCCTTAGGAAATAAAATAGAAACTAATAATTTGCAAATTCTAAGACGTTAAACAAAATGCAAACCCCACGTAGCACGCTTCCTAAAACTTGAAAGACACTCCCAAATTAAATAAAGCAAAATCCCAATTCCACTTCTCAAGGTGTTCGTCAAGTAAAGAAAACAAAGCGAAGCAACAATAAACTAAAACAGCCAAAATTGAAAGCGAAGATTAAAGCAACTTAAATGCTATTACATTCCATAAATGAAAGAAGATAAAAACCACCAAAATCAAGTGAATGAAATAAAAGTAATACAGGCGATATAATTTACGACTATGATACGATCTCCGACATGTAATAACATGGATCTTAATATATAAATTAATTAATTAAACACATAGCGTTGTACCTCTAAAGACGAATAAGCTAGAGCGATAATTTGGTGAGACAAGGAGGTAATTTGGTGAAATCGAAAGGGGAGGAGATGATTTTCTGTCTAAAGTAGAGAGGTGGAAACTGTAAGGTGCCTAAACGGCGTCGTGTTTAGCACACGCCTCTTTCCATTGATTTTGGAAATATAAGTTGTCCAACTTGGAATTTTTCTCTGTAATGAGAAAAAAAGAAAAGTCAGCGGAGGCTGCTTGGCCTGATTTACACGCTGTTTTCCTTCGTAATATTTGACTAATTTATATTTTTTTAGCTATATTTACCTAACAAAATTTTATTTCATAATAATATTTATTATTGATAATTTTATTTAACTAATATAATTAATTTTATAAATAAATTTAATATTTTACATGATAATAATAATAATATCATTACTTTTATGAAATATATATATATTCCGGCTCCCTCTTATAAAAGAAATCAGGTTCCATAATCAATTGACATTGTGTGTGTGATTGTGTTTTAAGCGTCATTGGAAACGTCAATATGTGGCACCTATTCAAATGGACAAATATCTCATTAGCGCGAATTCGCCTAGTGGAGAAATTATTTTTGGATTAAACAATATAATATTTCTAACTTTTCTTATAATTATTAATTATTATGTTAATAAATTATAGGAAATTATTGATAGAAAACTTTATAGCGTCCCTACACTTAATATCAATAATCTAGCATCTAATGATCTTTTATATTTTAATAAAATAACATAAAAGTTATACATCTAAGTTATTTTCGTACCCTAATAATAGTTAGAATTATTTTTCATTTATTGTTTTGAAGTAAATAACGTATATTAGATTTTACTTTACAAATATCTTACCCAATTTTCAAGAAAATTTAAACATGTAATTGGTAAGAACTGGTACGTTATCCATACACAAAATTAATGGATAATTTCTCATAAAATATTAGAAAATTATGTTTTTCAATAAAAAAATTGATTTGTCTTTGCATCTTATTAATCTAAAATAACACATCAAAAATAGTAATGATTTATCTCCCTCATATGCCTTCTTTTGGGCGTTTGTACCAAGTGAAAACTTGGGCCAAGGTGTGCTATGTCTACAACAGCTAAAGAATTTGTGGGCTAGTAACATTTTAGTCCGACCCTGAAGTGCTTGGCCCACAATGGTTCTACCCAAAGCCCAATAGGGCATTCCGGGTAGAAAGTCTAAACAGTAAACAGTGTGATACAAGTAGGGTCGTAATAATTTGACAAAGAGGTGCTTATGGAGCAAGATACTAAAATATTTACAAAATTCTTGTTAGTTGGACAAGGTACCAAAAGATAAAGATATAACTTTCGTGAGCTGTTAATGTTCTTGAATCATATAGCCAAAGATTGGTAGGATATACACAAAAAAGGAAAAGCAAAATGAATGAAAAAAAGAGCTTGTCATGCTCAACTTGAGAATGCAGAAGAAAACATTAGGTCAGTAAGTATTCTTATAAAACCAAGAATCATCAAAATTTTGTATAATTTGTGAAGACGACGTAACCTATTTTGGTGAGGGATCCTCTCCTGATCTCCTGTATTCTGGTTTCAGTTCGTATGTTCCTTGATTAGCTCCCTTGTTGTTATAGACACAAAGGTTCTTCAGTATGTCTTTCAGAAATTGCTGCAGCGGGACATATTAAAGCATATCAAGATAAACAAGGAATTAACACTTTTTTCTTCGTAACAAATAAAGAAAAATTCGCCCTTATTGATTCTACTTGGTCTGTCAGTATCTTTATGCACCACTGTCTTTCAAAACTAGCCAAAAAGCCAAAGTGATGAAGACAATGCTTCTAGTGTCTGAATGTTACTGATGTATAAGAGCTATTCTTTCTTAAAACAAGTTCCTTCATGCCTAGTTTGTAAGGTCACTCGATACACGGACCAAAGGCTAACCAATCTTGCCCAGAATACAAAAATGACATTAACTTGTTCCCATGTTTGAGGAACAACAACCATTAACATATGGGAACTAGAAGAGTGCCAGATAAACGACTAATGGAATTTCAACTATTTAGAGTTCTAGAAATTAAAAATGCAAGTTCGTCACTAATTCTGAGAAAAGCTGAAAGAAACACGATGCTTCATTTAAACAGATGGAAAAAGCACCTTGATATTTAAATTTTGAATACTTAAAGTATAACTTCACCAGAAGATAGACATACTTCAGGTTGGTCAGTCTCTTGGACCAGTTGTCTTAAAGTCCAATTTGGTTGCCTCTCAAAGAGCTTAAACATAATCTCCTCCATTTCTCCACGATCTCTCCTTGTTCTTTTCAGTTCTGATCCCTTAGTTGCAGCTTTCTTCTTATCCTATTTGAAGAAGTTCTCCTAACACTCAGTAGTGGACAATTAAGGATAGTGATGCTAAAAATAAAATGGTGACACGCATACATCGCCAGATAATGCAAGTGCCTCAGTAAGACAGCTAGGATCAATTGAAAATGTTATTAAAGAACATATTATACACAACAACTAGGTAATCCAAAAGTACACTGGTTGGAGCAACAGTAAAACCCATCATCCCTGGCATAGGCCTCATGTGAGCCCCATTATCATTTCCGATCACCTGAAAAGAGAATTTGTCAAAATTAGTAGATAAGTGATGAAAGACAAATTATTAAACTTCACAAAGAAACTGTGAAGTACTATTAGAAACCTGTATCTGTCTATTTTTAATCATATATTTTTGAGTCCGTTCCCGACAAAGTTTCCCGTAGCTCTCAATGTTCTCATTATGAGGCTTCATATCAAATTTGTTCAGAATTTTCCCTTCTACAGATAACTTTCCTGTAACGGAAAAAACTCACTTAATCATTTGAATTTCCAAAACCGACAGTCAGAAATCAGAATCAATCAAACTAAGACAACCAGCACATCTGGCTTTGTTGATGTTATACACTATATGACATGATCGAGTACTAACAATGCCCAGGCATTAGCCGGGTCTTAATAAAAATTGTGAATATAAAATTTAAATGTAGATACTCAAGTGAGCTAGAAATCAATCATCAAGACATAAATTGAAGTGTCTTTACCTTGCTGTGATTCTGAAAATACAGACATAGGAACTAAGTCTTTAGACATATCCAGAGAAAAGCATCTAGGAGTATTGCTTGATTCAGTGCCAGCCAATTCCATGGTGAACTAAATGATATTCAAACATAAATCATAAATGAATATTCCTCTCATGGAAATCATCACATAAAGGCATTGGGTTAGTAAACCCATTAAGAGGAAGTATACAATTTACTCCAAAAAAAAAACACTTTTTTTTGGTCAATGCAAAAAAACTGTGAAAAGTTAAATTTCTTACATTAAAAGCTTCGTATAGATGATGCGTGAATAACTAACACAACTACAGCTAGGAGTAACTGAACCCCTACGTTCTTATTCCTAACAAAAGGACCACCTTATTCCTAATGAGTATAACCATAAAATTTAAGCTCAAAACATTATACCATATTTAAAATATGAGTTTAATGCATCACATGTGAAATATGAAAAATACAAAATTATACATATAAAATTACATCATTAATCAGATTCTGAGAGACCCGTGAACCAACATTTTAGGAAAATCCGGAACAATGATAGTAAACGCACAGCCAAAGAACACTTGAAGATGAATCATGAATGAATGAATGTTGACGAATGAAAAACTATAAAAATCACAAAAAAAACAAAATTCAGATAAGTTTCAACAGAGGAACCAGTGAAGAAGATTAACAAAGGGGGTACGCAACCAAAAGCAGAAAAGGAGCCATTTCAAACAAATGCATGCATAGCCCTAGAAATTGAAGAAAATGTGCAACAAAATAAAGACCATCCGAAAAATAGACAATGCATGGGCCAAAAAAATAAAAAAAAATGAAACCCTAGAATCGAGACCGTAAAGATTCGAATCTGAATAAAGCATGCCATGCAATGAGATGAGAAGAACAGATGCAGTAAAAACCATTTCTTGACAAAGAATTTTGGAAAAAAAGAAAGAGTACCTGAGTAGAAGAAGAATCGTCATTGGCCAGAGGATCGATGGAGAGTACAACCTTGGCAACAAGACGAGAAGGATCAGAAGAAGACAAAGAGGAATCGAGTGAAGGTTGTTGTTGAAGGCAACGAGAGACCACAGAAGGGCATTTCATGAGCCACACTGCTCTCTCGGCTTTGCTGGTTTCCAAGTTCCATTGAGTCACTGCTTTATTGTTGGTTTGGTTGACATAGTTTTGGTTTTGCTTTTGTTTCTCTTCCATTGGCACCACTGATCAATGGAGAAAGTGACGAACAAAGCAAAAGAGAGTGTATCTTATCTGATATATGGGAATTGAATTTGGCTCTTCTTTTTGCCCAGAGAAATTAATAATAAATAAATAAATAAGATGGAAGAAACGGTTTTTCAGATTTTCTCTCAACAGTTTTTTTTTCATTTTTGTGTTTAACCAATCAAGGGCCAAAACGGTTAGATGGTGGGCCGAGTCTATTTATACGGTGTAATTAGATCACCTGTAAAAGTGGTGTGAGTCGTGACACACTGACACTTTAGGTAACAACATAAATATAAATAATGTTTACTTTTATACTATAAATATCAAGGGGTTTTATCCAAAATGGCCAAATCTCATATAATACTTTAAAAAAAGGAGTATTAGTGTTATAGTTTAAAAAGAGTCAAAATTTGACTTGTAACTTGAGAATTAATTTTTGTGTAGGTTTTTTAATTTTTAATATTTTTAAATTTATTTAACAACTAATAATATAGTTTCATATCTATATAAATTGATAAAATAATTTAAAAATTAAATAATATAATTTAATAAATACATGAAAAATAGATTATAATAATATTAAATATATAGTATGTATAACAATAAATATTTATATATTTATGTGATTTTGTCTATAAAAAACATATCATATGTAATAGTTTAGAAAATGGTTGAATTGTGGTTTAGGTTGGGTAAAATTTAACCTTAAACTTGAAAAGTTATTTTTTTATAAATATTTTAAAAAAAAAAAAATCTCATTTTACAAAACATAATTATTATAAACATAAAAAATATTAATATCTTATAAATTTATAATTAATTTTAAATACATAATTTTTTTATCATATCATATATTAAAAAATTTATTTTAAAAAATAAAAAATAATTTATTTTATAATAAAATAAATATAAATTTATACGTATATTTAAAATGATATGCTAAGTATTTTGATAATTCATAAATAATTATAATTATATTTAATAAATAATTATAATATAAAAAATAATATTTATAAAAATGATTAAATTATTAAAAAAATTGTAAAGCCTCTCAATCCAACTTTCTAGAAGATACAATACAAATATTATTCATTATATCATAAATTTTGCGTTAAAATATTATCTAATATAATATAATTATAATTATTTTTATCATTAATATACTAAAATATATAAATTATATATAATTAATTATATTTTAATACTTAAATAAAATTATTATTTATAAATATTTATTTTTTTAATAATAATTAAAATTATAATAATATTAGATATATGTGTTATAATGTAATCTATTTTTAAATTTTTACAAATACCCTATGATATTAATTGAATATCACAATATATTATGATTTTTATTTTTTTATAACTTCAAAAATTATT
The DNA here is from genome assembly GCA_037013495.1 of Hippophae tibetana. Taxonomy (NCBI): domain Eukaryota; kingdom Viridiplantae; phylum Streptophyta; class Magnoliopsida; order Rosales; family Elaeagnaceae; genus Hippophae; species Hippophae tibetana. The sequence goes on along the minus strand of CM072801.1, from coordinate 139,322,335 downwards.
ATAAAATTATTTGATTAAAATGTTAATAATTTTTCATAAAAATTATTGTAACTATTTAGTAAAGTTTTTAATAATTTAAAATTTTGTAATTATTTTATAATTTACTATTATTATTTTAAGTTAATTTATAATAAAATTTTGGTAAGTTATTTCTTATAAAAAATCATATATTTATTATATAAATATAAATTATTTTTATTAACTCAAAATTTTATTTTTATTTATTATTTATTAAATATTTTATAATTTTTTATTTATAATAAAAATAAATTATTAAATTTTTTTCTACATGTTCCAATTGAAGATATTTTTTTTTTGTTTTGAAAAGAATAATATTTTTTTGTTTTGAAAAAAAGAGAAAAAAATGTGCTGAGGAATTAGAAAAGTAAGAAGAAGAAGAAAATGGGGTGACCGGTTACTTGTTTAAAAGGTTATAATTTGACTTTTTTTAAACTAAATTAAGAATGAGCCCTTTTTTAAACTATTTGATTTCAACCGGTCATTTTAAACAAAATCCCAAATATCAATGATGTTTCTGGCGGTTATGAATTAAATAGAATTTTTATATTTACCGATCACAATGATTTTTCTTTCCAACTCTTATTAAATATTTTTTGAAAAAGTTTCATTAATTTTGAATTTCACGTTATTATGTAATACAAAAATATGATTTTATAATAATTTAATCTATTTATTAATATCATACTATAATTAAAAAATCTAATTAATGATTGTAATTGTTTTTATTAATGATTGTAATTAATATTAAGTAGTATTATTCAACATGTAAGACTTTATGCAATCTAGGATTTAGATTTTGTTACCATAATAAAGTTTAGCGATGTTAAATGAGTTGTTCAATTTAGTTTAACTCATTTAAAATAGATTTAATAAACTTATGAGTTAAAAAATAGGATTCACTTAGTTTATGAGCTTAAATGTATAATTCACTTTTAACTCATTAATTTATTTGATAACTTTTCAATGAACTAATATTTTTTGGTTAAACATATTTTTGTTGTAAACATTTTTTTACTGAACTTTAAGTTCAATTTTCTTCTCTTTTAAGTTGTTAGCATTAATTTTTAGTAAGAATGAACCAAATTAGAGTTATTTATATTTTTCTTTAATTAATAAAAAATATTATTTTTTTATATATCTTTAATGCAAAGATAAACTATATATTGAGTTCTAATTTAATCTTATTTTTGGTCTCCAAATATCAATCCAAAATAAATATGAGAGAAATATATCTATGACAAAAATTATAATCATTATATATATATATATATATATAATGATTATAAAATAAAATCATAATCATGATGATTTAAGAGTTAATGTTGATTTATATTTATAACAGTATCTTGATTGAATAAATGTAATTCTTATTTATTTATTTTTTAATAATTTTTTAAATATTTTAAAATAATTTAATAAAAATATTTAATTGAGTTGCCTCACATGAAAATGAACACAATTTAAGTGGGGAATTTGAAATTGAAATAGAACTTTATTTAATTTGGAATTTTTTTTCTACATTGCACAGGATAAAAAATTTGGGGAATTTTGGCATTTAATTTTTTAAGGTTATTTTGGCATTTAAGTGGGCTAGTCAATTGTCAAAAAAAAAAAAAGGAACAATAAGATTTTTAACTAATAAAGACAAATTGTAATGAAGAAGGGAACCAACATGATCCATAAACATTTGCAGGACTTGCCCTTTAAGTGGGTTGAGAAAGCCAACCCCATAAATTGGTTTAATGTTATAATTGATGTACAAGCCTCCATTTTCTTGCTACATCCACTAGAAAATCCACCATTCCAATCAAATTTTAGAGCCCAACAATCTATTAAGTAAAAACCACAGCACCAGATTTGAATGGCATGCCAGAGGAAAAACACTTACTACAAGGGGGATATACTGAGAGAAAGACTTGATGCTTCCCAATAAACTTTCATATATTACATTCCAACTGCAGTAAACCAAGGATTTAAATATGCGGAGAGCATAAGTGCCGACAAAAGTACCAAAAATTGCATTTCATTACATATTAATTTCTACTTAAGGATTCCATCATTTATTAAAAAACTATCGTTTTCCTTTACAACCTATCATCCAATATTATGAATAAATGGAAACATCACCACCGAACACTTAGAAATTGACTTGAGAAAGAATAGGAAATAAAGGGAAAGGAAAAAAAAATTGAATACAAAACTGAGGGAGAAAAAGAAGAAATGAAAAAAAACTAAATGTCAAAATTAACATTGATTTTTTGTTACGTGCATTGAAAATATAAAAATCTTCAAATTAAATGGGGTTACTATTTCAATTTAACAATGTAAGAATTATTTTATGAAACTAAAATAAAACTCTGACTACCAATCAATTAAAAGAGTAAAATTGAGTACCAATTGATGAAGTGTTAAGAAAAACACATTGCGTTAGAATTAAATTAACAATTTGCTTTTTAAGCATGATTTTGTGTACTTTAAAAGTTAAAAAAAAAAAAGAGAATAAAAGATAAGAAGTTTCTCTTTTAGATTAGATTTGCAGTTTGGTGGATAAAACCCTCGTTCAATCCAAGTTATACTAATGGTAAAGCCACACCAAAGTATATATTTATGTAAGAAAATTAAAATGCAAATGTAGGAGTTGTAATAAAAAAAATTCAGGACTAATAGCAACCGTGTAAAGAATCAAATTGTTGATATTTGAACGATAACAGAGAACCAATGGATGAGATCATGAAAAAACAAAATTTAGAAGGGAAAACAAAGAGAGAATCGGAGGTCAACATATTAACAGAATTGTCAATTGTCTGATAGTGAATGGTGATAGATTGCTTGGAAGCCACATTTTACTGTCAGTACCTCCCATCAATTTCACTCATTTTTAAGCAAAATTTCAAGATTCCACCAATTGCACTTGAAAAAATAATAAATCTGCTCCAAATTAATTAAAAAGAAATTCAAAATTGAATTTTAAATATTAAAACATTAAAAATTAAGAACTAAGAATTGATTATAAAACAATATCTACATTTCAAAGAAATTTAATTCTAAAATTAAAAATTAAAATGATTAAACTTAATGTCTCCCTCATTTATTTTTAAATATAAGTATTCTCTTTCGAAAAGTATAACCAAATGAGATAATTCTCAAATGATATGTTATATTTTGGAGTTACTTTAATATTCCGACAAGAAGAAATAAGTTGATATTTATTACGCTCGGAAATCCATACGACGAATAAGAAACATCCAGCTCCTCTATGCTCCTTTTTCCATTAGAATAAAAACAAAAACCGTAGCTACCCTACTACAATCCTTTTAAAAAATTAGTAGTATAAAACAACTAAACCCAATTCAATTTATTTGAAAAAAAGGGAAAAAAATTCTACACAAAATATCTTTGCTAATAATTTTACAATTACAGTCTATACCAATATGAAATATACTAAATAAAAAATGTCTATTTTATTTTTTATTTTATAAAAAGATAATATTTAGACTACCACTTTGTTTAAAAATAAAATTATAATATATTTTTAATTTTTAATTTTTTTTCGTTTTATTTTTTGGTAGATTTACCACTAATGAACTATTTAATCCAACTCATTTAAAAGTGAGATAAGTTACTCAATTAAATTTTGATGAACCAGGTGAAAGCTAAACCTAAACAAAATAACTTTAACTCATTTGACACCTTAAATATAGAAGATAAAAAAATAATTGAGCAACATAAAATTAACATCAAATCCCACAATACATGGTGGTGTTCTGTCAGGGAGAAGTTGCAGGAGAATGAAAGGAAAGGAAGGAGTACGATCCTGTTGCCAGTGTTGCGTACTTGCCTTAACCTTTTTGACGAGATGACATGGATAACCAATGGTGGGGCATAATTTTAATGCAATCTAGGCTACTTTGCCAACTCAAGTATTCATTAAGCATCTTCTTCGGAAGGGATGGGCATATAAGACAACTCAAGATCATGTTTCATAATTAGAGATGTAAATTGAGACAATACATTAATTTTCAAAACCAACTTATTTAACTTGAGATGAGATGATAATAAAAAAATACCAATTGAGACGTCTTATTTATTCCTAATAGACCTAAATGAGACAAATAAGAATAAAAAAATAAAAAAAATGATAAATGATAATTCATAATATAAATTTAATAAGAAAAATGATATACCGTAACTTTAAAGTTAAACTTATTAAGACTACAATCTAATTAAACAAAATAACATAAGATGGTATTTAAATGAAATAATACAATATTACCATGAGTACATTAGAGACACTAAATAAGAAACGAGATAACGAGTCCTTTATATCCCTATTCACGAAGGATAAATAAGAGGAAATCAAAGCATTGACTTGTTTAAAATTATACTGCATTGTATTTGATGACATAAAAATTATCCCAACAAATATTGGATAACATGAAACAGTTATAGTGATAAACAGAAGATATTGTTGAAGCAACGTCTAAAATTCTCATGACATGTTACATCAAAATATAGCAATCTCTTTATTTTCTTGACAAAAGGCCATATCAGAATGTGACAGAGTGAAATTAGAATCTGTCGTTCCAAAAATAATTTATTTTTTCAAAGCACACAACCTAGTTTTTATGTATTCATACCAGATTCAGGGTTGTTGCTTCCAGCAGAGTTCTGTTTCCTTTCTGCCTGAAGCGAACGGCACAATGACTCAAGCTTCTCTTTCTGATTCTTTGTTTTCTCCAGCTGTTTCTTCAAACGTTCTCGCTGCTTAGACAAACAAAAATTATATTGTTTTCAAAGCAAATGGTCCTTCTCTAGTGTTTCGGACTAAATGCACCACCTGTCCTCCAATCATGACCTCTATCTAATTTAGTTTCTATACAAACAATTCATCCTATTTTGTACTCAAATTATTAAAATTTCATGTAATTTAGTCCACATTTACTACTGTCTTAAATATCATACATAATTTGGAAACAATTTGAAGACGAAAGTGGATGAATTTCTTGTATATGAACTAAATGGATAGAAGTTAAATGAGAACTAATGGTTTACACAGATAAAGATCATGAACGTACTAACCTTTTCCCATAAAAAGTATATCAAGTTTTAAAATAAATATGCTGATAATAAAGAGGATAATTTATCTTTAGATAATAAAGACCGCTCGTTTATAAAATCATTCCCACTTCCCAGAGTATGACACCATAATGATAACAAAATTGAGCCTAATGGCATAATGTCTATTACATTAGTGCGTTTGAGAATAAAGTAATTAAAACATCAAAAGGTATGACATGCATGCAAGCAATTCAAAAATGATATGAAACAGAAGGGCATATGAGTTGCAGCCACTCCACAGAGCTGGTGATGTACAAAGATGTACCATCAAAAACTTGAAACAACAAGAAATAAGGAGGAAACAATTTTGATGAGTGACATTATACTCTAAAGAGCTAATCACACAAGCCGAGGGGAAGTGGAAGTGCTTCAATATCTACTTTTAGCTGATAATTAAATTAGATTAATCTTAAAAGTGCAAGCAAAGGAAGCCATACCTCGCCAACAAGTTGTATAAGAGTAACATCTGATTTTTCAGTTTTGCTTTTCAAGAATAAATTTTCCTTCTTGAGTTCCTTGATAGATTTTGTCATCTATATTTTACATATATGACAGTAAGAATAGTAATCTTCAACCGAACACATCATGCAAGTAAAGATATGGCAAGGACCATCCGAAAAGTGGCACCTTAATTTAACATAAATTACAAGAAAAAAACATACCTTCTCAATTTCTTGTTTAAATGTTTCAAAAACTTCATTGCTTTTTGTCAAAGCCTCCTACCAAAAAATTATAAAAAATAATTAAGAGCAATATGCAAGTGTACTTGTATATTTGAAGCATAAAGATATTAGTATGCAAGTAGTAATGAGTTTCTCTGGCATTTTGGCTCAATAAGTTACAATTTCCAGAAGTAAAGTCAATTCAATTGATGATAGGATGAGCACACAAAATGATCAGTCTTCAGATCAAAAGGGTTCTTACTGTCACTTTAACATCATTTTAACGTAGCTAAGCTCTTGGAAACTTGCCAAGTCAAAGCAAATGAGAAAGATGGTGCATAGAACAAGGTTATATATACATACACAATAATTAAGGCAACAGGTCCATTTTTACTCGTCAACTTTTTTTCATTTTAATCCAGAATTTATATCCTAAAATCAACAATAGAAACTAATTATTATTTGATGGCGTGATGCTGAGACAACTCCCCCTGTTTTTCTTTTCTGACTGCACATTCACTCCCATCAAATAAACCAGGATAAATTTACAACCATTCTGAACCCCTAGCTCTACAGAGAAGTCTGGCAAAGATTTCTCTGCATTGTCATTAAGTTCTGACAAAACAGCAATGAAATAATTTTGTCACGGAGAAAAAAACTGACCTGGAATTGTTGAAACTTCTCTCCATCAGCTGTCAACTGCAAGCGTAAATTCTTTTCAGTTTGTAGCAATTGTGACACCTGCTCTGCATATAGTTTCATCTGAGACTGTTCTTGTACTAATTTCTCCTCATGTTGCTTGATCTTCAAATCAGCAATCTGAAGTTCCAAAGTCTTCTGCTTCAACTGCGTACCAGAATGTAAAATATTAAGGTCTTTATAGAACAAAATATACTAAGCTAGCTAACCAACCAGACATGTGTAAGTATTGAGCATACTTTACCTTTTGTGCAAATTGTTGTTCTGAAAGAGCATACTGATCAGCAAGCTCCTTCAGCTTACTTCTTAACCTAAGCACAAATAAAATAAAACAAATTCTTTGAAAACCCCTTCTATGCACCATTTATAAAATGGAAAAATAAAAGGCTATAGAAATCAGGAGAGTTAGCAAGAAATGTAATGTTAAGATCTCAGAAGTTTATCTCTTGCACAGAATAAAACATTAATCATGCTTGGTCGCATTGATGTATACGTTATACGTGGAAAGGAAGGGACTCCGCAGGCCTAATCTGATTCAGTTGTCATGCAGATACCAACAGGTGACTAAAATTAAAGTTCATAAAGGCACAGTCCTAATCTGAGTTTTTCTTTTTCTTACTTTCTTACTTTTTAGGATTGTGAGGGTGAGGGTTGTCAAACAGTCAAACAGTCTTCAGAGAAAGAGAACATAAAATAAGCATATATTCCTTTGTGAACATGTGTGGTCTTACATCTCATTCTCCTTAAACTGAGAGATGCATTCATCTTTCTGCTCTTCCAGTTTATTGCTCACATCCTAAAACCAAAGAAAATGTATAAGAAATCGTTTAAATGACTAGCACCTAAAATTAAATTCACACACCTTATTTAAAAAGGAAATGAATGCAACACAGAAGATGAAATGGAAGCTTCTTGCTGCAGTAAGAACTACTACAAAAAATTACAAACCAAGAAATTCTCACATTTAAACATTATTCATTCAAGACTGACAACAATGTTGCATATCATTGTTAGCTTAAAACACAAGGCATCCAATGCTAGTATATACTGTATACCCATCATGCAAAACATGATGCGGTCTTGCATTTTACATGGACACTTGCCTCTATTGAGGAAACTATTGTGCTAGTGTCCTATAAATAAAAATTATAGATATTTATCACGATATTTTTTTTCAAAATAATTACAGTTAAAAGAAAACTCAACCTCCCAGTACGGCAAAATCCGTAGCAGGTTTGAGATTTCACATTAAACTTTCTCAAAGAAAGTTAGAATAATTGAATGTACTTGCAAAACTTCAAATCCAATTATTTTCTGCTTCATAGAACATTACATAGGAGAGGAGCTCCTAGACACATAATTTGCTTGCAATGGAACCAATTAAACCATACAATCCAATGTGCCATGAGCAGTAAAACTCAATCAAACCTTTATAGCATCTTGGAACCTTGCAGATAAATCCAATCTCAAAGTTTGCCCTTCTGTCGATACCCTTTTACACTCATCCTGTCAGATAAATCAATTAAATGGCCATCACATACATATTTTGGGTTCAAATCCAATTTAGAACATATAATAACAAAAATATAAGAAGAGTAAGAAAAGTTCTGATAACATCTGCATCAGTTTATAATGACACAAATCTTCTCAACGTTGAATCATACGCTGATATCATAATTCCAGTAGAGCTATAATAGCTGGAAAGCCATAAAGCAAGTACATGACTTTAATGTATTATTTATTTATTTTTATTTTAGAGAGGGGTGCCTGAGCCCTGATCGGCTAAGCAGAAAATCAAAAGCATGGTAGGATATTACTGTAGGAAATCAACCTAGGAGTATGGTCAGTTTCCTGATTTCCAGGGTAGAACTAGCCCCTGATTTCAAGGGGTCAGTTTCCTGATTTTCAGGGTGGAATCATCCCTGATTTTAAGGATGTTAGTTTCCTAATTTTCGGGATGATTTACAGTTGTATACTAATGACTTCCAGTAGTATATTAGGCATAACAATTGTATATATAAAGGGATCTGATATTAAGAAATGAATGAAATAATTTCTGTAAAATAAAAACAACTTCATGGTATCAGAGCTTTAGACTCATAAATTGCTGCTCTTAGCCTCTTGTTCAACTAGTTCTATAAATTCATCTAGTATGATGTCAAATACTTAGGTAGGGAATCCACATTTTCAGTTTCCAACTCAAGTTTCAACTTCTGGGCATGAGAGCTATAAAAAAACTGAAATTTTAAATGTTCTTAGTACATTGGAAGATGACATGAATGAAGAGGTTCTAGAGACAAGTAACAAAACTGAATTCAATATGGGAAATTCAGGCAACTTTGGGCTTGGATCCATTCTTGATCCTGCTCTTAAACGTAATCTTTTTGGTGGTTTATTTAACAGTGCAACTATTAATGTTTCTGCTTCTCCTTTTAACAGTACCAGTCCTCAAGGAGAGCTATTCCAGCTTGCATCTTTTCAGTTTCAGTCTCTCCAACCATCAGTACAAACTCAACCTTCAAACTCAAGTGCATTTTCTGGTAATCCTATCTCATTCACTAAGGAACAATTAGAACTTCTCCAACAACTTATACAAAAGGCAAATATCAACACCACATTTAGTAGTAACAGGAATAACTCCACACATATTTCCAGTAATTCAGCAAAGTATGCTGGAAAATTTTCCTCCTCATCTTGGATAGTAGACTCAGGTGCCTTCAATCACATGACAAGTGATCAATCATTTTTCAAAACCTACTCACCTTGCAACAAACTTCAAACAGTGTGTGTCGCCAATAGTACTCGCACCACAATGGTCGGAACAGGGACCATTTACCTCTCAAACAACCTCTCTCAAATCTGTGTTATTTGTGCCTGGATTTTGCTCAATCTCATATCAGTTAGTAGATTAAATCATGATTTTAACTGTGAAACTAAATTCTTGACTAAATCTTGTGTTTTTCAAGATCTGAGCTCGGGGAAAATGATTGGCGATGCTGATTTACATGTAGACCTCTATGTTCTTGATATCAACACTCCTTCAAACCATTCTGTTAGTCATCAATGTCAATTAAGTCATAATCTTAAGTCTCTTCATTTCTTCTATATGATTTCCTGTAAGAACTATATCATCAACATATACAATCAAAGTTGTGATTCTACCATCTATGAAGTGTTTGACAAATAGAGTGTGGTCTGTATGTGTTTGAGAATATCCATCTTGTTTGAGGACCTTAGTGAATTTGTCGAACCATGCTCTAGGTGACTGTTTAAGTCCATATAATGCATTTCTCAACTTGCATACCTTCACTTGTGTATCTTTAGTCTCAAATCTCCATTTAAGAATGCGTTCTTGACATCGTGGCAAACTTGATGCCCGTGCCATTAAATGCATCTCCGTTGGTTACTCAACCAATCAAAAAGGCTACAAATGTTTCTCTTTCATCACTCATAACTTTTACCATTCCATGGACGTTACTTTCTTCGAAGAAACTTCATTCTATTCTAATTCTGCAATTCAAGGGGAGAATCACACTAATGAATTGCAAAATTGGGATTGGTCATCACTCATTGAACCAAATTTATCATCTCATTTACCCTCTACTATCTTTTCCTCTTCCAACCTGATACTCATTTCAGATTCTCCTTCAAAAACCAAACCTAATCAATCTCCTATTGTCTATCCTAGACATCTTCTCCTTCCTAATGATGCCATAAAAGTTTATAGAAGAAAGAGAAATCCTGACTTGCCCACACAAAATCAACAAAGCCAAGAAACTCTCCTGAGCCAGACTGAATCTAAAAGATTACAAGATGAAGCAGAATCTAGTACAAAATTAGGTTCTGATCCAGAGTTAGATCTTCCTATTGCACAAAGAAAAGGCGTTCGATCGTGCACTCAACATCCTCTTCAAAGTTACATTTTTTACGCAAATCTATCCCCAAAATTTCAGGCATTTGTGACATCCCTATACAACATCAAGATTTCTAATTCTATCAATAAGGCTCTAAAAGTTCCTGAATGGCACAAGACAACCTTAGAAGAATATACTGCACTTGAAAAGAATGATACATAGATGTTAACAGAGCTACCACTTGGAAAGAAGACAGTAGGCTGTAAATAGATATTCTCTATTAAACAGAAGGCAGATGAAAATATTGACAGATATAAAACTCGACTAGTGGCTAAAGGGTTCACCCAATCATATGGAATCGATTATCAAGAGACTTTTGCTCCTATAGCAAAACACAGTTCGTGTCTTGTTGTCTATTGCAGTTAATGAGGATTGATCACTGCTTCAACTCGATATCAAGAACGCATTCTTAAATGGAGATTTGATCGAAGAAGTTTACATGGATGTGCCTCCTGGCTTTGAGACTAAAGATGCACAAGGGAAGGTACGCAAGTTGAGAAAAGCATTATATGGACTTAAACAGTATGGTTCGACAAATTCACTAAGGTCCTCAAACAGGATGGATATTCTCAGACACATACAGACCACACTCTATTTGTTAAACACTTCACAGATGGGAGAATCACAGCTTTGATTGTATATGTTGATGATATAGTTCTTACAGGAAATCATATAGAAGAAATGAAGAGACTTAAGATGCTATTATCTAAGGAATTCGAGATTAAAGACTTGGGATATTTGAAATATTTCTTAGGGATGGAGATGGCACGTAATATCAAAGGAATCTCAGTTTCTCAACGCAAATATGTTCTAGATCTCTTGCGTGAGACTGGCATGAGTGGGTGTAAACCTGTTGAAACACCCATGGACCCTAACACCAAACTAATGTCTCAAACGGATGAATTGACAACCGACAAGGGACAATATCAACGTTTGGTAGGTAAGTTAATTTATTTGACACATACACGTCCAAATATAAGTTTTTCAGTCAATATTGTTAGTCAGTTTCTTGACAACCCATCAGTAGATCACTTGGACGTAGTAAATCGCATTCTAAGATAGTTGAAGAAAGATCTTGAAAAGGGGTTCATGTTCAAGAAAACAATTAATAGGAGATTGGAAATTTATACTGGTGTTGATTGGACTGGATCTCCTAGTGACCGAAAATCCACATCTGGATATTGCTCATTTATTTGGGGAAATTTGGTGATATGGCGTAGCAAAAAGGCAAGCAGTGGTAGCACGTAGCAGTGCCGAGACTGAGTTTCGTGCATTGACTTTGGACATTTGTGAAGGAATTTGGCTAAAATGACTACTATACGAACTCAAGGTTGAACATTCAGAATTTATTAGAATCATGTGTGACAACCAGTCAGCAATTGCAATTGCCAAAAATCCAATCCACCATGATTGAACTAAACATGTAGAAATTGATAGACACTTCATCAGTGAGAAAATTGAAGGCAAGATGATCTCACTCAACTATGCTCCATCTAGACAACAAGTAGCAGATATCTTAACCAAAGCTTTGTTTTAACCTAATTTCATAGAGTTAAGTGTAACACATGGTTTGGAAAACATATATCGCCTAGCTTGAGGGGAAGTGTAGGAAATCAACCTAAGAGTATGGTCAGTTTCCTGATTTCCAGGATGGTACCAGCCCTTGATTTCCAGGGTGGAACCAGCCCCTGATTTCAGGAGATCAATTTCCTGATTTTCAGGGTGAAACCATCCCCTGATTTTAGGATGTTAGTTTCCTGATTTTCAGGATGATTTACAACTGTATACTAATGACTTCCAGCAGTATATTAGGCATAACAATTGTATATATAAAGGGATCTGACATTAAGAAATGAATGAAGTAATTTTCTGTAAAATAAAAACAAATTCAATTACAATCATCAATAAAATCTCTTCTCAGTTTTCTAAATGTAACCTTGGGATGGATATTCTTTAATTCAAGTTGTTCCAAAGAAATTAAACTGTGATTGGGTCAGGTTATCATAGAGAAGGAGGATCAAGATATCCAAGTTATTTTATCAGCCAAAGGATCCAAAATAATCAACCAGCTACATTCATTACAGGAAGAAGGAAATTGAAAGGGCACCTACCATTAACACTTTGTTTTGACGTTGTAACTCCCTACACAGTGACTCAAGCTTGTCTCGAACAACAATGGCTACAAAATAAAAGAGGCTGTTGATTAAAATATTACCAATTTGCCAGAAACGCTGCTTCGCCATAAATGTTGTCAAATATGCTAGCATGTCATGATTTCCACTCAACAAACCAAGAATTTTAGGTGAAAACTTATCTTCAAAGAGGTTTATTAAAATGGACATCAACTCCTACCTCTTACGAAACCATCATTTGTAGCTAATAATTATTATAAATACAAAGCCAATGGATCATAACAGTGTACTTTCAAATACAACATTAATCTAGAAAATTCACGATTTTGGAGCATAACATCTTTTGCATCAACTAAACTACCAAACAATATTACCACTTACGAAAACAAACTATTTAAAAGATATGAATAGGAACAGATTTGACATGCATCTCCAGTTAAGGGATAACATCAGCATCTTCATGTGAATGAGTTGAGGCATATTAGTATAATGACTTTGATTTACCTGAATCTCTTTCAGCAAGAACTTGTTGATACTTCAGCATGAATTCAAGGAACTCCTTTTCTGATTTGAAAGTACCTTTTACATTTTTATGCCTGGTTTTAGCAGTTTCCTGGGGTAAAATGCGTCAAGTTACAATCCTTACTAAACTGACCATTGCAACATGTGTATATAATGTGCTTCTGTTTATCTGTGTCTCCTTTGCAATATATGTTTGCTTGTTATGAACATACAAACTAGTAAAATATATCAGTATAAAATGAATAACTACATATGTCACTTAATAAAATACAAGTACACCTTTATGTCAAACAAGATATATTAAACTTTTGTGATAAAAAAAGAAACATGAAACCTTGTAAACATCACAGCTAATGACACCTAGAAGCAAACACTAATAAACTATAAGTGGTCTTTTTCTTTTTTTTTTGGGTCATAATCATAGAACTCATTCACCAAAGACAAGGGAAACAAACAAATCATATATGGAATGTTTTGGCATTATATCAGTAATCAAGAAAAAAACTGCAAAGATCAAACAATAATTGAACTAGCATGCAAGAAAAGAACAACAAGATTTACCCACAAAAGCTAAATATTTAAATAAATAAGCATAACCCTCCTTAATCATTATCCTGCAAAAGGAGCATTACATGCAGGACCTGCTACTTTGTGCTAAATATAGTGAGTCTCACAGAGTTCTGCCTGAACATATGGGAGTTTTAGCCACAAAATATAAAAATAAAAACTTTGTCAAATATACCGATGTCCAGTTTTCTAAAACTAAGTACTGAATTACCAATTACTCTAATCACATTATTCAAAATATTTCACAGAAATAGGTCAGTTGCACGAAGTAGATTTTAAGAAAGATGTCAGAGCAGAAATCAAACCTGACAGCTGGATAAGTAAAAAAAAAAGATAGATTCATTATGTTAACAACTAAGAAAAACCAACCAAGAAAGAACTCACAATTTTTCTATTCTTTAGATCATCAGTACCCTCCACAGAAGATGATTCCTTCATATTGGTTGTCAGTGCGCCTGAGCCTCCTTCGATGGCTGCAAATGAAACCACATATCAGCAAATGTAAAGATTCAAAGCAACGAATTTCATAACTACATACATATTTTGGTTATGAAAAGGCAGGATATTGCAAGGGGAAGTAGTTACGTCTCTCTGAATGTTGACATTTAGCTTCAGCTCGTTCCTTTACCTCACAGCATTCTGATACCCTGACCGAAGCCTCTAAAACAGAATCACCTGAAACTGGCATGATGAACAGGCCTTCTGCCTGGTCCACGTGGCCCTTTATGGGCATTTCTACCAAGCCCTCAGAACCACCAAAATTATATTTTTCAGAAAATGAAACAGGAAACTTTTTTAGTTCAGGGGTCTTCTCTGTCTCATTGTGGCTTTTATCAAATTCATTTGCTGAGACCCCGTGTACATGGTCACTTGGACAATCAATTGCTGAAACGTGGTCCTCCTTACCATCACCCAGGGCCTTCTCCTGTTCAAAATTTGGTGCCGAAGAGGCTAAAGGTTCACTAGAGCTATCAACAAACCCATCTGGTAATGAATCCACTTCAGGAAGCTGATTTGCATCTGGATTCTGATTCTCCATTGATAGCTAGTTCTATGTTTATAAGTCATTTGGTTCAGATTTTATCCAATGTTCAATATAAAGTACTTTTGTAATATTATTAAAAATAACACACACACATACACACACACACACAATTTGAGATTATGAGTTCGCTTTACACAGACCATCTTAGGAAGCAACCCCTTGAAATAATGCTTACATGCCATCAGCAGATGTTCCCCTCACCTTTTAAAATTCAATTTTTATATTAAACACATTTGTATAAGATTTTTACTTTCATGACTTTCTTAATGGACTGGGGAAGAGAAGGAGTAGCAATTTCTGAACGTAAACTGAAACCTAAAATGCCAAAGCAACATGAACGACTCCTGTTTGCTTCTTCTTCTTCTTCTTTTTCTTTCCTTGATCAATATTTAAGAGCAAGCCCAAGAGGAAAGCAATAGTATTTTATAATTATCTAACGAAAACAGCTCACTGAGTTTACAATGTGAGTTCAGAAATCCATTACTCATGTTTGTTCAATTCGAAACAACAACAGACTGGCAAAACCATAATATATTAAACCCTAGTTTCCGGCCACTTCTGGACTATACTCCCAAAGTCAGCATATATTCTCAAATAAATTCGACATTTGTTATCACTACAGTCTACAGCCGATCTTTCAGCTACAAGTGAATCGAAGAAACAAATAATAATGTAATCATTAAAAAAACAACTGATGTACTGGTGACTATTTCAATAATAGTAGCTAACTCCAACCATACAAAATTATTATTATTATTATAAGAAACGGAGGAAAAGAAAACATCATGTCCAGATTAATTTCGCGGCACTCCATAAAAATCGCATTCAGGTATGAAACAATTTTCATCGTCGTTAAACAGTGAGACTCATCTTTAGAAGAAATTGAAAGCAGAAAATAACTTAAGAAAGTAAAAGGGACTTGAGAGAGAGTTTACCTGAGATAAACGGAACTCAACTCACTGGTAGAGAGAGAGAGAGAGAGAGAGAAGATGACCATTCACTGACTTCAGCTCTGCGTTTTTAAAGTTCGGTGTGTGCAACGGACAGACACCTGTCCAGGGAGTTTTTCCCGACTTCTCAACCATAAATATCAAGAAAAATAAACTCTCACGTTAATTCTAGCCGAATAAATCTTAAAAAACTTTCATTTTTTTTTCATTTAACACTTTAATTTCTTTATTTAATTTAATTTTGTTTTCCTTTTTTTATAATTAATTTATCTATTTATTTTTTTTACACTTTATTTTTTTTATCTTTTCAATTTTTTAAAATTTAATTTTAAATTAAAAAATAAGAAAATAAATATAAAAAATGGAAATGCAAAATATGAAACAAAAATATAAAAATTATCAGTATAATTCAACCGAATATACATTATTTTTTTCACACACTTCTGTCACATATTTTTTTAAAATAATCTTTTCATTTGTTTTCAATTTTCATAATTTCCTTATACTTCCTGTTTCTCCTCTTTGTTATCTCTCTCTCAACTTCGTAAAATCAATTTTCTTTATAAATGGAAAAAAAATATTATATGTTTAATTATCCACACTGTTTGTTTGATTTTTGCTTAAATTATTAGATAAATTTTAAAATATATGATTTTAATTAAAAATTAAATATAAAATTATATTAATAATAATATCCATTAATATTTAAAATTAATTATATTTATTTAATTAATTTATATATTAATTAATAATTAAAATTTATTAAAAAAATTTAATAATTTTTAATAATAATCTCGAACAGTTATCGACAGATAAAAAATCATCTTCTTAACGATTTTTGAAGATTTTATATATAAATTTTATAATTCACCCGTAATCATTTCTAATTTTCATAAAACATTATAAAATCAGATTTATTGAAACATCTTTAACAAGTCTTGCATCTAAACAAACTTTAAGGTTATCAACTAAATCCGACGAACACTAGAATAAGAAGGCGAAGAATAAAATTGATGACTTTATTGTTTACTTACTTCATGTTTACTCTTTTTTAACTTACAAAAAATAACTTGAAAATAGTAGATCTTCGATCTACCTAACAATTGCATTAAAAGTAAAAGAATGAACACACTTAAAAATAATACAGGTATACATGACAGGGGGGAATAATGATCGTGCCATACTTGAAAAATAAAAAAGAAATAAATTAACATACTTGAAAAATAAAAAATTATAAAATTAAGAAATAAATTAAAAACAAACGAATATATCGATTTCAGCGTGCAAAGACTTAAAAGTCGTACCGAACCAATCTCGAATCACTATCTCAACTTCTCTAGTGAAAAAAAAAAAAAAAAATCGTATGAAACTAAGATATCTCAATTTTCAAACATGACGATGCATACAACCAAACGAGACCTTAGCCGACGTGCTTACAAGGTGGGACCTACAGCGCAAAGGTCCAAGTAATCCCCAATGACTTCTTTTTCCAACCACCATATCATCACCGACAAGAGCCAATCTACCGGCATCAGCAACAGGGAACATCGGAGCCGGAGATCTACGACTCTGCCTCTTTCTCATCTCACTCAGCTCCATTTTCGACTGTACTTTCACTAATCCAATCAAAACCTTATGCCTCTGAGACGCACTTTTATTGTACTGGGTATTTCGCGTTGCCGGTGAAGACACAGAGCCACCAATCCTGAATGAATTGGGACGGTCAGCGGTCGAAATCATCGATGGTGGTTCAGCAAAAGAAGATTCAGATCGAAGACTATGACATCTCTTGAAAGAATCTCTCCGAATGTAAAGACCGTTATTTGGGTGTCTTTGAAATTCTTGGACTGTCTTCGGAAGCATAGTTTTTCCACAAAAGACGACGGTTTCAGTGGGTGGGTTGGGTTTTGAATAATTGGGATTGTTGGAAAAGAACTCGAACAAGTCTTGATTTTGTATATTTGAGTTTTCTGGGCAGACGTTAAGCTTGGACTCTCCCTTTTTACTCATTGGAAGATCGCAAAACAAAAGTGCGTCGTCTTCAGAATATCCATCGAGGTCTCGTAGATGGTTGTAGTAATTGTTGGTATGGTCGTTGTTCTCCATAATCATAACCATGAATATAATTAAATACAGTGAGGATGTAATTATGCTGATATAAAAGAGAAAATATGAAAGAAATATTTGTCAAACCAAGATCTGGATTGAGTTGAGAATATTATGTTAAGTGAGGGGTATGTATATATATATATGTGGCAGAAGGGGATTTTTTTTTCTTCCCCCAAATTATAGATAGAACGCTTCCTGCTTCCGATGATGTTTAGCTGATTACTTGCTTTGGTGTTTAGGCTTCTAGAAGAGGAACGACGAATTGAAAAATAAAGAGCGACAAAGAATTGGGTAAACAACGGATAAAAATGGACGAAGTGAAAAATAAATAATGGGGCATTCCGAGAATTGAACTCGGGACCTCTCGCACCCTAAGCGAGAATCATACCACTAGACCAAATGCCCTGCTGTTGGGGCCTATTCGTATAATTTATTTTTATATTATTATTAATTATTCATAAGCTTTCATATCACAGCGGATGTAAGAAACTAGGAGCAAAATGGCAAGAACGGCTCTGTTTCAACTGGCTTGAACTCGGTATGAGCAGCTCTCCACCCTCCCAGTCCCAGGTTTGTCACTTCTACTTAATAAAGGATCCATTTTCGCTGTTAATTTTACTCAGTTTTTTTTTTTTCTACCCTGATATCTAATTTGCCTAATCTTGATTTCCTAGAAAGTGACATCAAATCTTGAGTATTTGGGGAAGATGGCATTTGTGAATTTTCCTTGTGAGATTGGATCGTTTCGTTTGATCCCATTTCGTTTTCGGTCCACTTAAACCCTAGGAATTATTTCTAATCTTAGTATCTCAGTGTATTTCTTTTCTTTGTTATTTTACTTTAACTGATATTAAATTGATGCCAACTCATATAATTGTTCAATGACCTGTGTCAGTTATTGACAAGATCCTATGAAGATCACCGATCTCAACTTTCCAATGCTCTCTTGATTTTACGTTGACTCTTCATTGTTTTACTCTCAACTTTCCAATACGCAAGTCATTTCCATAGTCATGGATGACCGAGAATTACTCCAGCGGACTTGCCCATTTAGCCAGACAGTAAAATCAACAATTATATCGCCCTTTATATCAACGGCTTTAAAAGAAAACAATATCAAAGGTGATATATAAACACGCAACAGAACATCAAATTATAAAACTGTGACGACAAATATCCAGCTGCTAGGAAACACCTAAAATTCCATAACTGCTTGGACAAAAATACGACTACACACTTTTTAAAGACATCAGACTGCAAAAAACAGTGGTGCCACTGCCGATCAAGCACCCAGTTCTGTGAAAATGGCTGAGTATTGAAAATAAAATCCATAACACGAGTATTTAAAAGAAAAATACTTGACATACCAAAGTTTTTATTGTAATGATAATGGCAAACTTCAGCTGAAGATGCTCAAAAAACCAGCACGGTTCACTTGCCACCTTTCTTGGCAAAAGACTTGGTGATTTGGCTCCCACTTGGATCCCTCTTCTCAACGCTCTTGATGATTCCCAGCTAGTCTGACGCATGTCCCTAACAGCAAATCGTCCAAGTGGAGGGTACCCAGAGAAGGTTTCCACCACCATGGGCTTAGTGGGAATCATCTTTACAAACCCAGCATCACCATTCTTCAAAAACTTGGGTTTTTTCTCAAGCTCCTTACCAGATTGCCTATCTATTTTTGTCAAAAGCTCAGCAAACTTGACAGCAATGTGGGAAATGTGGCAATCTAGCACAGGAGCATAGCCGCTTCCTATCTGACCAGGGTGATTCATGATAATAACTTGGGGAGTGAAATTGGCTGCTTCCTTGGCAGGATCATCCTTGGAGTTTGAGGCAACATACCCACGCTTGAGATCCTTGACTGCAACATTCTTCACGTTGAAACCAACGTTGTCACCAGGAAGAGCTCCATGGTGCATCTCCACAGATTTAACTTCAGTGGTCAAACCAAGGACCAAAAGTAACAACCATACCAGGCTTGAGGACCCCAGTTTCCACACTTCCAACAGGGACAATTCCAATACCTCCAATCTTATAGACATCATGAAGGGGGGAGGCAGAGGGGCTTGTCTGTGGGTCTTTTGGGGTCATTGATCTGGTCAAGAGCTTCAAGAAGGGTCGGACCCTTGTACCAGTCAAGGTTTGTAGACCTCTCAATCATGTTATCACCTTCGAATTCAGAGATAGGGACAAAAGGAATTTTATCTGGGTTGTAACCAACCTTCTTAAGGTAGGAAGAAACTTCGTTAACAATTTCATCACACCTTGCCTTGGAGTACTTAGGAGTGGTGGCATCCATCTGTTATTCAGACCATATAAAATCCCTGTATCATTTCATACAGAACCAAGACAGAACTAAAAACAAAATTAACAGACTAAAATACCTTGTTACAGCAGCAAATCATTTGTTTAACACCGAAAGTGAAGGCAAGGAGTGCATGCTCACGAGTCTTTCCGTCCTTGGAAATACCAGCCCCAAAACCTCCAGTAGTGGAGTCAATAATAAGGACCCAGAAGTACCAGTAATCATGTTCTTGATGAAATCACAGTGACCCAGAGCATCAATGACGGTGCCGTAATATTTGGTGGTCTCAAACTTCCATAAAGCAATGTCAATGGTAATACCACGCTCCGCCTTAAGCTTGTCAAGCACCCATGCCTACTTGAACGACCTTTTGTTCATTTCAGCAGCTTCCTTCTCAAACCTCTCAATAACACACTTGTCAATACCACCAAGTATGTAGATCAAATGGCCAGTAGTGGTTGACTTCCTAGAGTCAACATGGCCAATAACAACAACGTTGATGTGAACTTTTTCCTTACCCATTATAAAGTCTGAGACAAAAATGTAGAAAAAATATGAGAAAACTGCTGAAATCTAAATGGCCAAAACATTATCAAAGAAATATGCTCGGTATTCATCTAGCTCAATAAACAAACACAAAAACAGTTGATTGTATTCATATTGTACAGAAAAAGCTTTTAGAAAATTAACTGTATAAGAGTCACAGTTCAGAGTCTTCGAACTGAGAAATTATACTTGTCATAATCTAAAAAAATTTGACAGAACAAAATATTGAACTAATTCAACTGAAATAGTGAACTAATTGCAAATCTGTGACAAACTAAGACACAACGTAGATTAGCAAGATAAACTCGAATATTTAAATATCTAATAGATAGTTGACTAATAACAGCCAGTAAATACACGCCCCTATGATGCAAAACTAAAACATGATCGATGTGTACCATCAAAGAAAAATAAAAAATATCAGAGTAAAAAAATTGCATGAAAGAACATAGGCTTTGACAAAATCCAGATAAAAGTCGATAAAACATGTGCGTAAAAATACAGAAAACACCATGATGCAGGAGCTATACCATTACAATAAAACTATTATCCTTAGTGTCGTTTACATAAAACTAATGTTGTTTACTCTTTTATTTCCGGCATTTAAAATATTGCTTTTATTTTGTTTCGTACTTATCTGGCTCATAAGGCCGTTAGTGGAGCCGCATGGTGATTGGCTTATAACTTTCTCATTTTGTTAGCTAACAATTCTGGTATAAAGCAGAGGAAGTGGGATTGAAAATGTAATGATGATCTTGATTTTCTTGTAAAAGCTTCGTTGGAGCTAAGTTTTCCTTCGTAAGAATGAATTGAGCCAATGAGCTCTTTAGCACTCGCTTGAATTGACTTTAGAATTGTTTCAGTTGCTTCCTGTGTCAGATTTCATATAAGAGCCCCTGGTTCACTTGAGGAATGATGTCTAAAGAAGATGAAAAAAAACGGAAGATGAATGACAATACTCGCGATGTGGTAGTTATTAGAGTAATTAATATTTTACTATAAGGTTATTTTAGTCTTTTACTTTATTTGGTCCTTAAAAGGTCCAACTAGTATTTTGTATTTCACAATCACATTTTGTAAGAAACCCTAGCTTCCTCCTTCTCTATTTTCTCTCTTCTCTTGTCTTTCTCTTTGATTTTGCATTTGGATAATTAACATGGTATCAGAGAATAGATTATTGAAGGAGCCACACTGGGAAATGATGGGAACCAAGATGCCTTGGCATTTAAGAAACTTAAATTGGAAGCACTCTTGAAATATGCCACATTTGTGCCACATCATGACCCTTGTGGCCGTGGAAGCTGACATGGATGCCACATCATTGTCGTGGGATGGATGCTCATTAATTGAATTTATTTGCTAAATTTTATTGTAATCTTCTAGAAGATAGTTTGGCTAAAAATATGCTAGAGTTTGTTAGGTTTAAAAATTGTCATCCTTATCTTCTAGCTTAAGATTTATTTGCTTTATAATTCCATTAATATTTTAATTAGTTAGGAATATCATTTTGCACGAATTTTCCTTAGTTTATCACTTAGGTTTTAAATTTGTTAGTTTTCAATTTAGATTTATCATCATCTTAGTCATTTGGATATGTTATGTAAAGGCTATAAATACCGCATAGGGTGGCCGACCAATGGATAATTAATGATATTGAAGTGTATCATAAGTGTTGTTTCACTTAGGGTTCTTGGCCCCAAATCCAAATCTATGACTTAAGGATTGGTTCTCTCCTTTGTGGTGTCTCTTATACCTTATGTTCATGGCTCTCTTATAACCATTGGGTCGAGTTCTTATCACAATTCTAGATTTTAGCCTTTTTGGGGTTCGAATCAATCTTGTTCGTGGGTTCAAAGGTTTCTACCTTTTGGGTTCGCATTAGAAACTGAGCAAGACAAGGTAAAAATGGACTGTTTATGAACAGAAATTGTATGCTATAGTGAGAGCATTCAGAAGGTGGGAACATTACCTCATCCAAAAGGAGTTTGTACTCCACAGTGGCCATCAAGCTCTTAAGTAAAAACATTTCAAGAATGTATGCTAGATGGGTTACATTCCTCCAAAGGTTCTGTTATGTCTTCAAACACAAATCAGTACAACACAGCTAGGCAGCTGATGCCTTAAGTAGGAGACACTCTCTTGATGGTACTCAGAACTAAGCTCACTAGTTTTGAACAACTACCATAGCAATATACGAAGATAAGAACTTTGATACTATTTGGAAAAAGTATACAAACTTTGAACCAACAGTTGAATTTCATATCCTAAAGGGTTATCCGTTCAAAGGTGAGCAACTATGTATACCTAATACTTTATATCGACTAGACCTAATTAGAGAATTACATGAAGGTGGTCTAGCAGCTCATGCAGGAAGGGATAAAACTATATCTCTTCTAGAGGAAAGGTATTTTTGGCCACATCTTAAGAAAGAAGTATCCAAATAAGTACAAAGGTGTCACACTGGTCAAAGTGCCAAAGGAGGCTCTAACAATTCTGGGCTATACAGACCATTGCCTGTTCCCCGTACAATGTGGCAAGACTTAAGTAGACTTCATACTGTCTCCCAGCGACTCAAAGAAGAGTTGACTCTGTCCTAGTGGTGGTTGATAGATTCTACAAGATGGTGCATCTATTAGCTTGTAAAAAGATCAATGATGCAAGTCACATTGCCCCTTTGATTTTCAAGGAGATAGTTAAAGTACATGGAATACCACAGTCCATTATATCAGATAGGAATGTCAAATTTGTCAGCCATTTTTGGAGGGAACTATGGAAGAGATTTAGAACTTCCCTAAATTTCAGCAACGCATATCATTAACAATCTGATGGCCAGACTGAAATCATGAACATAACAGTTGGTAATACGTTGAGATGCCTAGTAAGTGACAGTCCTAAACAGTGGGGTTCAGTGCTTCCTCAAGTAGAATTTGCCATGAATAGCATTATTAATCGTACTACTAATAAAACCCCATTCTCTGCTGTCTATACCAAACAACCTAATTCCACTGTTGATCTTTTAACTCTACCATCACCTACTAGCAAGGCAGCTGGTACTTGGATTAAAGACTACACAGTTTCATCAGGAAGTCAGAAAAATTGAGGAAATGAATGCTCGTTACAAAGAACAAGCAAATAAGCATAAGAAATTTCAAAGTTTTGAGTAAGGGGAACTAGTAATGGTCAACTTGAATAAAGAACGCTTGCCCATTGGTTGCTCTAAGTTACAGAATCAAAAGTATGGACCCTTACCAATTTTAAAGAAGATCAACGATAATTTCTGTCATTGGATTACCTTTAGATTGGAAAATTTCATCAACCTTTAATATTGCTGATATTTATCCATACCATCCTCCGGATGCCATTTCTACTTCACTTGAGAATTCTGGGATGAATTCTTTTGAAGAATGGGGGACTAATGCAGGAGCTGTTCCATTACAATAGAACTATTATCCATAGTGTTGTTTACATAAAACTAATGTCGTTTTCTATTTTATATCCAGCAGTTATAATATTGCTTTTATTTTGTTTCGTACTTATCTGGCTCATAAGGCCGTTAGTGGAGCCGCATGGTGATTGGCTTATAACTTTCTCATTTTGTTAGCTAACAATTCTGGTATAAAGCAGAGGAAGTGGGATTGAAAATGTAATGATGATCTTGATTTTCTTGTAAAAGCTTCTTTGGAGCTAAGTTTTCCTTCAAATGAATGAAGTGAGTCGATGAACAGTCAAAATTAAGGGCATACAACAAACATACTGGCTTCGATCGTATCAAAAGCATTCAGGATAAAATATTTCAATCGAGAAGGCTAGATAGAGCTCAGAGAGAAACATACAAGCAATCGAAACAAAATAAGGATGAAAGTTTTGACTCAGACCAATCTCAAAAGGACAAACCATACATGAACAATTTATAACGACTCGGATCAAAATAGTTAAAATAATACAAAGATAATATGAGAATCTAGAAGCATACAGAAATTTGGATCAAAACCGAACTTTGAGAGCTGCGCTAAAACCCTAGCCGTGACAGGAGTGAGAGTGAGAGACTGAGAGCAAGGAGATTGGTAATTTTGTAATTGCTTTGAGAAAAGTTTATAAATTAAAATAGTTCACGTATATTATGTTGGTTTGATATTAATATTAATATTAGTAGTAACAAAAATATTATTATATTTGATTTTATTATTAATTTATAATAAAACATTAAATATTTTAATATTAATATAAATTTTCATCTAAAATATTTTATTTTTCTCACCTACCTTTTATTATTATTATTATTATTATTTTATCATATTTAAAAATAACAAAATTATTTTTAATATTACTTGATTTATAATTTTATAAATTTAAATCTATTTTATTATTCATCCAAATACAATAATAATAATATTATTTTTATTAAATTTAATTTCTTTTATTATTTTTATTTTACAAAACAAACACGAATATAATATTTATAAAATTATAATTTATTCATTTTTAAACAATGACAAAGAATAATGGTATTAAAATAATGTTAAATTTGATAACATCCTAATAAAAGATAATTAAACTTTTAAAAATATAACTTTAAATGCATTGTGTGTATTAAATGTAAATCATTTCAAAATATAATTAATTTTTAAAAAAATTGTCAAAATATAAATAGTATAAAAATACGTGATCCATGTGAAGAGACAAATATATGACATTCATAGGGTTTTGAGAAGGGAGTAAGATCTCTACTTGTTTTTAATTATTTGTAAATTTTAATTGTCTATTTTACAGTTATTAACAAAAAATTAATATTTTAACCTGTACATTAAAAATGTATGTTTTAAATTTTACAAATAAAAACAATAATTATTCATTTAATATATCTCGTACCAATCATATAATTTTTTTTATTAAATATTGAGCATTTATTTTTTTCAAAAATTATATTATATTAATCCTAAATTTTATTAATTTTAAATATTATTTTATTATATATTTTAATAATAATTAATAATTTCAAGTCCTAAGTTACACGAAGTTACCTAAATAGTAAATATGTTTAGTAGGAATAAAAAACTCTAGCTATTATATATTCATTCAATTATTATTTAAAAATAAATTAAATCTTTTATTAATTATTATGGATTTCACTTGAGTTAATGATATACCATGTTGATAATAAATAAAAAATACATATTATTAGAGTAAAGTTTTACAATGTACCATAACTCTTAAAAAATACATATTAGTATCAAAATTATACAATAGGATATCATTTATATTTTATTTTATAAAGGAGTATATTATTAGTCTTCTTTTTTTAATATTTAAAAAATGTAAAATGAAATGTTCATGAAAATTGAAAAGGACAAAATAATAAGTTTACCATTTTTTTAAAAATAAATTATTCATTAATGTTATATTTGTTAAACTTAATCAAACTTGTATTTTTATAGTTATTTTGGATTAAATTATATCTATTTTGAAACAACATGATTTCTAATATAATCTTCAAAAATATTGTATTTTGTATATATTTTTTAAAACTATGATAATGCTCTGTACTTAACCCTTCTATCAGTAAACATACAATCTCAATGTATATATATATATATAACTAGTCGATAGGAATAAAAATAATGTCCTACTGATTTCGCAATGATTAAAAAGTTCAAAACTCTATAATAAATATAGAGTGAAAGACTACATTATTAGGTTAACTTGTATAAAATATGTTATTTATTTTGAGAATGTGATATTTAGTTTATTTATTTATAAAAATAAGTATAAAAAGATATATTTAATAATTTTAAATTTATTTAAAAATAAAAAAATTATTAGGATTATTTTAATCATAAAATAAGATAAAAGAAGATAATACAATCACCATTTATGTTTGTAACTTATTTGGTTTAATAAGGTAAAATAAATGACGAAAATATTTTCATCAATACTTATTTAAAAAAAATTATTGATAAAAAAAATTTGTAATTTTTTTAATAAATGAAATGATTAATGAACATATTTTTAAAGATAAAGAAGTAAACAATACTTTTATTAAAAAAATACATTTATGGTATTTTTTCATATATACATATAATACATTTGGTGCTTAAAGTAAAAAAAATTAAATTAAATAATATTTTAATATGATTTGAAATGAAAAAAGATTATTCACATCATTAAACCACTAACGAATCACAAATATTTTATCATTGAGAAAACACTTTATGGTTTAAATAATAATATTTTTTTATATTCGAATTCTCGACCCTTTTGAATATATATCATCTTTTTATCTTATTTAATTTTATATCTCATATATTAAATCTAAATTATTATTTTTAATTTTAATTATTTTTTAATTGATAATCTTTCGGTTATTTTCCATAATAATCTCTATTATAATTGCTTACAAAATGAATATTCATCTAAGTAAATTTAATATTTATTATTAGGTAAAAGCATTAAAAATATATTATAAAATCATTAAATTACTTAGAATAAGTAAATTTCTACACGGTAATAGGAATGCATATATTTTGTGTTTTTTGATATATTTTAAAAACTTAAATCTATTGCATTCAAAAAAAAATATTGGTTAAAAAATATATAATTATTTATGTATGTTATAAAAAATGGTGTGCATAAATAAAAAATTTCCATCATATTTAATATTTTAAATTTTATAACTAATTTAATATATTTTTAATCATAGTTGATAAAAAGTAAAATATTTTTGATTAATTAATTAACTTATTGATAAAAATGATATATTAAATAGGAAATTAGTTTAAATTTATAAGTTATTGATTGTTTAATGTTTTAAGAAGTCTTATAAACGAATGTCATAATTTTAATAGGGTTTATTATAATTTATTTTTAAAAAATTCAAATTTTCGTGGATAATAATAATATTTTCAGACATTTTCATAATATTTAAGTTTTAGATGACATCCACATTTTAAACGGTAGTATATCTAGTCTCACCGACCCTTGAAATTTTTGAAAACTAAAAGAGGCTGCAAGATCCAGTAATTGTCAATTAGTCAATAGTCAATAGTCAATAACATGGACATAGATATTCAACCATATTTGGTACGTTAATGGTGTGTTGTGCAAAGGCGCGCTTTCCTTCCCAAAATTTGACTGAAATTTATCAGAGAGGTTTAATTTCTTCGGGAGGTTAATTCAGGACACGACGAAAAAGTAGTCAAAATCATCCAAGAGTCAGCAATTAAGAAGACCATATATGTTTAAAAAAATGGTAATTCTTTATGGTATATTAGTTATAATATAATTATATTTAATATAATAAATCATTATTTATTAAAATAATATGAATAATTTTTTTATAAATTTATTTGTGATAATATCATAAATTATAATAAATAATTTTTTTCTAAAAAAATAAAATAAAATAAAATAGATACTAAAAAAAGGAATAGAACCTTTTAACCAAATTAGAAAACAAATATTTTTGTTTTATTTTCTTTATTAAATTATATAATAAGATCGTATATTTATTTTTATTTTTATTTATCAAATATAAATCATCTATAGTTAATTTAAAAATTAAAAATTATTTTTTAACAATATTTTTAAATTTCATATATATATTAGATTAAAAAGGATGCTGAAGATTAAAAAATGTATAAATAAATACATAAAATATAGGATCGTAATCCTTAAACTACGATATCCGATAACTATAAATCTATGTTTTTGGATTAACATACTTATATTTTCTTTATTTATTTTTCTATTTATAATAAGTATTATAATTTAATTAATAGGATAAATAATAAGATGGATAAATATGACAAATTTTAATAAAAAAGAAGAAAATAAATATAAGAGATGATTTTAATGTTGAAAAACAACAAATAAAAATAAAATAAATATACCAATAATTTAACGTAATTTATCTTTTTAATTTTGGATATGTTCACGGGACAAACTCTTAAAAGTATTTTTTTTCTAGTAATAAAATAAATGAGTATAAAATAAGAGACGATACACCAAATTAAAATAAACCCAAAATAGTAATACACAAATGTTTCTTAAACTCATTATTTTATCATTTATCTTTTAAAAAAAATATTCCAAATATTTTTCTAAAATATTCTTTCATACTCTCTCACACACACAACACTATTTTTTATTAAATGAAATTGTCTATTTGACTTTACTTTGCTTCTATTTTTTTATTGTGTCTCTCTAAGGTAAAAATAATGTTTATTTATATATAAAATTACAGTCACTAAAGTCAAATTTAATTAATTAGATTGCACCTAAATTTATTTATTTTCTTCAAATGTAATTAATGGGGATGCATCTATATTTTTATTTTATTTTCTTCAAATATAATTAATGAGGTTGCACCTACATTAATGTAATTTATTCTACATTACATACATAATCCAATAATATCTCACATCAATATATTTTGATCTTGAATGAAATGAGGATTCTTTCCAACATGGATAATACTTTAACTATCACAAAATAACTAATAACTGTCTTGTTGCAACCCAAGTTCTTTCAATAATTTTTTTCATTCATAGCAACTTTTTATATGCTTCTCTTGTTGCTATAAACTCTACTTCTATAGTGGATAGTGCAACACATTTTTGTAACATTGACTGTCATAACACAACTCCCCCTTTAAATGTAATTAGGTAACCTGAAGTGGATTTTCTAGAATCTACATATGTGTATCCAATTAACACAAGTTTGTCATTTCCAAAACATAGGCATATTTTGGAAGAATCTCAAAGATACCTCAAAATCTATTTCACTACAACCCAATGTTCATTTTCCAGGATTTGAACGGAATCTACTAACAACTCCAACTACATGAGCGATATGTGACTGTGTACAAACCATGGCATACATCAGACTTTCAACTGTTAAAGTATATGAAATATTTTCCATCTCTTCATTTTCTTTATCTCTAGAAGGGTTCTACTTAGAACTTAGCTTAAAGTGATTAACAAGAGGATAACTAATCGTTTTATCCTTGTCCATATGAAATCTCTAAAGTACTTTCTCAATGTAATTCTCCTCTAACAACTATAATTTCTTAGCACCTCTGTCTCTAATAATAGTCATGCCAAGAATCTACTTTACTCGTCTTAATTCTTTCATAGAAAAAGACTTACTCAACTACTTTTTCAAGTTATTGATTCTAGAAATATTCCAGCTAATAATTAATATATCATCCACATAAAGCAAAACAATAATGAAATCATCATCAAATAATTTTTGCACAAACACACAATGGTGTGCAATAGTCTTCTTGTAGTCTTGATCCCCATAACAAACTCAAACTTATTGTACCATTTGTCTCGATGCATGTTTTAAGTTATAGATGTTTTTTCTCCAATTTGTAAACATAATCCTATTTTCCCTTTTGCTTGAAACTCTTTAGTTGCTCCATGTATATATATTCTTCCAAGTCACCATGTAGAAAGACAGTTTTGACATCTATTTGCTCAACCTCCAGGTCAAGACTTGCTGCTAACCCCAGAACAGTACAGACAGATGTCATTTTCACAATTGGTGAGAAAATCTCGTCAAATTCAATTCCCTTTCTTTGACTGAAACCTTTGATAACTAGTATGGCTTTATATTGCGGACAATAAATGTGTTCTTCATGCTTCATCTTAAACACCCATTTTTTTCAAAGTTCTCTTCCCTACGGGGAGCTTCATCAGCTCATAAGTTTTGTTCTCATGCAAAGACTTCATCTCATCTTGCATGGTTTCAATCCATTTTTGTTTAGATTCATCATCCATGGCTTCTTCAAAACTCTCAGGTTCTCCCTCATCAATGAAAGTTATATACTTATGTGAAGGATATGTGATAGAGGGTCATCTCAGTCTATCACTTCATCTCATTGGAACAAAAGAAGCCACAAGTGTTGTTGCTGGATAATGAACATCATCATCTCCCTCGTCTTTAGAACCAACTTCTATGGGAGCATCATCTTCATCATATGGATAAACCTAGTCTTCATCTCTAACTTATTCTGGCATTGATGTTGGAGAAATTAATTTCAAATCTAATGAGTCACCATTGGAATTAGGAACATCCTTATTCATTTTGATAATATCTTCAATAAATACAGCATCACGGCTCCTGACAAGTTTCTTTACAATCGAATTATAAAATCTATAGCTAAATTGATCTTGACTGTAGCCAATAAAAATACATTATATTTTCTTGGAATCAAGTTTGGATCTCTCATCCTTGGGATATGAACAAATGCTTTGCAACCAAACACTCGCAAATGATCATAGGAAACATCATTTCTTGACCACAATTTATATAGAACATCCATCTTGAAAGGAGTACATGGTGAAAGATTCAACACATGTGAAACTATGAATATAACTTCACCCCATAAAGTTTTATCCAACTTTACATGTGAGAATAGACATTTAACTCTCTCTTCATCAAAGTTATGTTCATTCTCTCAGCTAAGCCATTCAATTGTGGTGTCTTTGGAAGTGTCATCTGATGCTAAATACCATGCTTTTTCAATAAGCATGAAAAGGTCCTATGTATTCTCCATCATTGTCTATTCGAATGCACTTCAGATTCTTCTCAGTATGTCTTTTAACTGAGACATGAAATTCTTTGAAGACATCTAGTACTTGATTCCTTGTTTTCAGAAGATATACCCACATCTTTCTTGAATGATCATCAATAAAAGTCACAAAGTATTAAGCACTACCAAGTGACTTTGAAATTGGACCACACAAATCTGAACGAATTAAATCTAAAATATTATTCATTCTAGAACGAGGGAAACTCTTGAAAGTAGCTCTGTTTTGCTTTCTTGCTAGACAATCAACACATTTCCCTAAATGTACTTCATCCATTTCGGGCAGTATCTTCTTCCTGGATATACTTGTCATACATTTTCCACCTATGAAATGGAGTCTCCTATGCCATAATTCAGTTGCATTGTCTTTCTCCACGACATTTATTGTGTCGGTGGAGTGCTTCCCTTGTATTATATATAGACTTGTATGTTTTTCACCTCTAATCACTACTAAGGAACCTTTTGTAAGTTTTTATTTGTCATAAATGAAGAAGCTACAATATTCTTCATTTGCAAGTTTATGTATAGAGATCAAATCATGTGCATATCTAGAATATGTTTGACATCTTTCAAAAATAGTATAGTTTTATTCTATGTTTCCAAGCAAACATCTCATCTGCCAACAACCTTTGACAGATCTTCATTTCTCATTCTAACAACACCAAAAATTTCAGGTGTGTATGATGAGAAAAATTCTCTATGCAATGTAGCGTGGATTGTAGCACTACTATCAATCACTCGATTGGTATCGTGTGATGCAAGATTGGAAAAATCTTCCTCATAAACGATATTAAACTGGTCTATGTATTTGTTTGCTCATCATCACTAATGTCATATTTCTTCACTACTTTGTCTTTGTTTTTTTATTATTCCTTCTTGAACATCTGACAAAAATTCTTGATGTGACCCTTTTTCTTACAGTGACAGCATTCAAAATTGGCATATTTGTTTGATTTGTCTCTGTTCTTACCTCTGGGTTTATGTTCTCTGTATTGTTTCCTTCTTCTCGACTATATGATAAGAGTTTGTGCTTTTGAATCTTCCTCTGTATTCTGTTTCACATAAGTTATAATTGTTGTGAGATGATTATATGATGAGGGTAGTGATACCAACAACATCATAGATTTCTCTTCATCATTGAAACTCACGCTAATTCTTGCTATTGAAATCGTTAACGTGATGTATCATGCTCACATTATCTTCCTTTCTCATATGATATACTTTCTTCCACAAATAAAATTTATTGGTAAGGTTGTTTGACAAGTACACGTTTTCTAGAGTATCTCATATTTCTTTTGTAGTCTTATACTTTTTTTATTCAATATTTTGTAAGACACTTTGAAAGATTTAAACGAATTGTGCTGGTTGCAATCCCATCTATCTCTTCTCACTATTCCTTTGGTAACGGTTGTTGTCTTCTTTTCTTTTCCCAACGTCTTATAGGCCTTCTGTTGAATGAGAATATCATTTATCATCATTTGGCATAAAAAAATTATTATTGCCATTAAATTTTTCAATATCTACCTTCTGGTTTGACATTTTTTTTCGTTGTTTTTCTTTTTCTGGAAATAAATTTACCTTAGATCTAATAAAATATTTTCTGATTTGACAGATCAGTTTATGGTGCAACCATAGAGTATAGTAAGAATTCTACTAAACCAACTCTGATACTAGTTGTTGAGTCACAACGGATAAAAATAAAATAAATTCAACATATTAAAATAACAACAACGATAATTTAACGTGATTCACCTTTTAATTTGGGTTATGTCAACGGAAATAACTCCGAAAAATATTTCTTCTACTAATAAAATTAATGGGTATAAAATGATAGACAAAATTGTCTATTTATAAATAAAATTACAGTCATTAAAATCAAATGTATTTAATTGGATTTTAATTATTTTTTTTGTATTTTCTTTAAATGTAATCAATGATACACCATTTATATATTTTTTATTTTATTCAAATATAATTAATGGAATTGTAACTATATTTTTTTATTTTATTCACCTGTGATGTGTGCATGACCTGCACTTAATTCGAAAAATAGCTTCTTAATTAATGGAATAAATAATAAGGTAATTTCTTTTTTTCTCTTTTACTTTATTGGTTTGAAGCTATTTCTATATTCTATCGTAAATGAAACGAGAGAGGTTAGAATAAATTGTTACTTGTGAGAATTCATGCACAAATATTCAGAGAATCAAAAGTATCCATGTATGACTTGAGTCTTGGTTTCATATCAGTCAAACAGAGGTCATTCCAAGGTAAAGAAAAATCGTTGTGTTAAACAAATCAACAAGAAGCTGAAAATAAAATGAAAAATGGGATGATTTATTTTATTTTTTACCATGCTTTATTAAATATATGTTTAATTTTAAATATAAATTGATTATGCTTAAAAAAATAATTCAATCATTGTTAATTAAGTTCTTATTCATTCTATTTGAATTTATTTCCCATTAATCAAAGTATTATTTCTCTTCATCATCGTCTATTAAATATTTATTAAAAACAAAAATTATATTAATATTAAATTATATTGATTTAAAATATAATCTTCTTACTTCAAACATAATGAATAACTTCTTCTATATATAATTAATATTTATAACGATTTATTGTTTCTTTCAATACGATTTATTTTACATTTATTTTATATATCAAAGTAATATATAATTCATTTTTATAATGATCTATTATTTCTTTCAATGAAATTTATTTTATATATCAAAGTAACACATCGTGATAGCATTAATATTTTAATAGCAACGATAATTTTTCTTGGATTAGCGATAGTAAACATAAATTTAAAATCATGTTTCATATTATTACTTGATCTAATCATTCAATTTTTGAAAAATGCACTAAATAATCAAATTATAATTATAATAAAATATTATTTTACAAAATCGTTGTTACCCGTTACATGCAATTTTCTTTTTCCTTTGATCCTGACAATTTGTTTTTTCAAAAGACTTTAACATTATGTTATTCAGTTAAATTTGACGCAAGGGTGTTTCATCTCTCCACCGTTAAACTTTGTACCCCCATTAAAAAAATTATGTAATTTATATAAAAGAGTTATTTAATTGATTTGATTTTTAATATTTAAAAATATATATTTTTCATAAAAAATATTTCTGAATATTTGTTAAATATATATTTTTATAAAAAGTGTTATGTTAATTAATTAAATATTAAAAAAATATTTATCCTTAAAAAAAAGTTAAAATGTGGTGTAGACTTGTAGAATATAGGGACAAGCTACTTACAAAATTCAGCAAATATAGAAAAGTCCAACGCGGAAAACTGCAGGCCCTTCGATCTCACCGGTCACTGTCAGCCAGCAGCAGACAACCTCACAAACTGATCAGTGTCAGCTTCATAGCACAAACCTCGGCTGCATTTTCACTGCCAAAAAAACTCGCTGCATCTGTTTTTCATTATTTTTTTATAATTTGCGGGTTCATTTGATGATTCGATGTTAATATATTTTTTCTCACATTCTAAATTTAAATCATAATTATTATTATTTGGGTTAATAAAAAAATATGAACTCTTATCATGTGAGTTAATAATGTATAAAAATAAATCTAATCATTATATTAATATCTTAAATTTTTGTGATATTTAATTTTTAACATATAATTATAATTAAAGGCATTTTATTCGTAATTAAAAATTAAATTATTAAATTTTAAATATTTAATTTATATAGTAGTAAAAAAATAATAAATATATAAAATTATACTTAGATCGGTTTATTAATAACTTAAATGTTTTGAAAAAATTATTTTCTAACACTAATCACACTTACAAGGTATCATTATCATAAATTTGTTATGTTTAGTAACAATGGATTATAATTTATGATATGATTTGAATTTATGGATTATTTTTTTATCTCAAATTAAATATGACATACTCATATAATAAAATATAATCATTCATGTCGTACATTTTCTTCACATAGTCCCAACTCATATAATAAAATATAATCAATTCATGTCATACACTTTCTTCGTATAATCCCAACAATTTCGTAAGTATATATAATTGGAATGATTTCATTAGTATATTATAATATTTTAGTAAGTTTTTTTATATGTATTAACCCAAAATGAAATAATATGATATTTTATTTATTTAAATTTAAATTTTTTAAGTCATATATTTTTAATTTGAGAATTAAAATATTTTTTTTATTAATAAATTTAAAATGTCATTAAATAATTAATATTTAAAAATAAGTAATGATAAATAGTGAAAAAAGATTTAGATGATACTAATCCCAAAAAGAATAACCACGTGGAAACAAATTCTCATACATCCCTCATCAGCTGGCAAATAGAAACATCTCAAAAAAAGCCAAAAACAAATACTATATATATATATATAGAGAGAGAGAGAGTTGAAACAACCAACCCATCTAGAATTATCGTCTATTCTAATCAACCCGACCTCTCATTCATTTTCTCTGCCTGCTGTTTCTAGAAATGCTATTGCAGATGAGTTTTTAGATTATGCAACTAGCATTGTTTATTGTATTTGCTTAAAATAAATGTTTATTAATCCATTTGTTTTTGGTTTTTATTTTTAAGAAATAAGAAATTGATAAATAGTATTATTAAGATAATATTTTATTATTAACTTTTTTATGATTATTTCTTCATTTTTTTTTATTTCCTTTGAAGCAAATCGCGAAAAAATCGAATGGTTCAATTTTTAATAAATATATTTATTTCAAACTTATATCACCAAATTATCTTATTTTAAAATATTAATATTTTTACATAATATATTAAGATGATAATTTATATACTTAATTAATATTTTTTATGAAGTTTAGGTAATGAAACAAAGTAATTCAAAAAAAATATTAAATGATATTATTAACTTTTTTTTAAAGTATATTTAAAAGTTTATAAAATATGAACCTGATTAATTCAACGGTTTAAATAAATTATTTTTAATTTTATCAATTTATAACTTAATAACTTAAACAAAACGATCAGACATGTAATTGTGTGTAAAAATAAAAAAAATAATACACGATATTTTTAGGTAGAAATAACCTAGACCACAATCATGATCTAAAAGAAAAATCATCGGTCTATCGGACCACCTAAATTTCTATTATGAAAATCAGATGTTCGAGTACAAATTCAATATTATGCTATCTTCCTTACGATAATGTCACAATGTACTTTACTTACGAGCATCTATTCTATTTTCATAATTTTCAATATTAGTGTGATCGGTTTTCAAACCAACATTCCAATAAGTTTTCCACTAATCAGATGCGTTCCCGAATTAATTACAAAATAGTTAGCACAAAAAACATAAGTGCCCTTGTGTGTTTTATAACAGATTTAATAATGAATAATCTTAACTAGACGATTCAAAACATATGTCACTTAAATCAAATCAACTAGTAAATCTTATAGCAAAAAGATCAAGCACAAGTTCAATAAGAATAACTTCTTTAAAGATTAATAATCAAATAAAATAATTATGATATGACAAAAATAATTATTTGATTTAACAATTTAAGAACAAAAATAAAGAAGAATCCATAAGAACATATTATCAAAATATCATAAAATAATTAGGTTTATTAATTAATCAAACATAACCACCATTATTTGATAGATTAACCAAATAAAAAAATCTAAAAAATTATGATCTTATATTTGTAAAACAAGAGAGAGAAATTAAGAAGAATATAATAATGCTCTTGTGTGGTTGATTGAAACAATGAATAATGAGTTTTATTTATAGAAAAAATTAAAAATCTTAATTATATGTAATTGATAAATATATTTTTTATTACAAATAAGATTAGTAATACTCATTAATTAAGAAAACTCCTATATGATTGATAAATATATTTTTTATTACAAATATGACTAGTAATACTCATTAATTAAGAAGACTCTTATTTAAAGAATAGTTATTTTAAAATAGATTTTATGCTAAAAATTTCAACTATAACTTAGAGTATATCTTATCTAATATCTTATAAAATAGATTTTATGCTAAAGATTCCAACTATAATTTAGAGTATATTTTATTTAATATTTTAGCTTATCTTATTTCATATTTTAACATTAAAAATAATTTCAGATTTATAAACATGTGTTATTAAATGCATAAATGTAATCATAAGTGTCATAGTTATCAAAAATATACGTGAAGTACAATTATGTGTAACTCGATCATTTGTTTGGTTTTTTTTAATAAACTTGATAGTAGACCTAAAAATAAATTTACAGATAAAATATTATGTTTACGAAAATAACCAAGATTTATAATCTTTATAATCTGGATGACATTTTTTCTATTATTTATTAATTATTAATCAAGTTGATTCCAAGTAAATAACATAAGATGATATAGAATAGGAAAAAGAAGAAAACATATCATTTTTTGTCATTTTTCCCCTTATTTATATATAAAAAAATCATTTTTATACTCATATATTTTTATATAATGTCATATATTAAAATTATTTTAAAAATTATATTTAGATAATTAATATTTATATGTGTTATAATATAAATGATATGAATATAAAAATTTATATAAATTTATGATTTATTATCATTACTCTTTATTTTTATTCTTATTTATATGTGCTAACATTAATGTTTAATAAAAAATGATGAATAATTGTTTATAACGTAATATAGTTTTTAAATTAATTCTCCGTTTAAAAAAAACTGTGACCTTCTTAGCAAGGTACCCCTTTCCCCCTTATTTTGTTTGTTAATTCAATTTCATCTAGAACCCATCTCCATCAACCACATAAGTCATAACTCATAAGATATCTCTCTCTACTATTCGTTCTTTATATATACATTTGAACCCACTTTCTCTTTTCTATCTCACCATTAAACCACAAATACCCAATAAACAATTAGATCTTCCATCAAATTGTTCCTTTGATTAATAAATAGCATTCTTCAATTCAACTTTCATTCCTTCTCAATCTCAATTCTGTACT
The DNA here is from genome assembly GCA_037013495.1 of Hippophae tibetana. Classification (NCBI taxonomy): domain Eukaryota; kingdom Viridiplantae; phylum Streptophyta; class Magnoliopsida; order Rosales; family Elaeagnaceae; genus Hippophae; species Hippophae tibetana. Next base: position 139,284,139 of record CM072801.1, on the reverse strand, counting down.
TCATCACCTAGTCTCTTGTACTCCAAAATGGTTGATGAAGAATCATCACCCTTAAATTCATCAGTTGAAGAAAGCACAGATTTGCAAGACCCATTTGAAACAGAAGAGACACTCTCTCTTTGTGATCTTCCAATACACAGTGATTCATTCAAATGGGAAGACGATTTCTCAAATAAATTTGATGGAAGATATTCATCAGATGAAGATAATAACGTATTTGAGTTCTTCAGTGAAGATTTCACAGCCTCTACATACCCATCAGGCAAAGAAGTAATCTTTTGTGGAAAACACATTCCTTATAAAGCAGAACTTCCAACTGGTCTAGAGAAAACCCAGAACTTTAAAATCCCTCACAAGCAAAACCCCACCAAGAAAAACAGCAGATTTCAATGGAAGTCTTTGTCTTTGAATAGATTATTAAAACAGAACTCCTCTAAAAGTGTAAAACAGAGCAACAATAAGTACTCTTCAAAGCCACAAGAAGTGAGAGATTCAAAGAAGTTTGGTACTTTTTCAGGGGAAAATAAGGTATCTTTATCAGCTTCTTCAACAAAGTCAAGATGGCATTTGTTTTTATTTGGGATGGGAAAGTTTCCAATAGAAATGGAATTGACAGACATAAAGTCGAGGCAGAGCAAGAGATTCCCATCACCAATGTTCTCTTCATCTTATGATGACAATTCTAATAATACCGAAAGGAGATCAAAGAAGGGTTTATGGAGGCTATTGAGAGGTTTAGGGTATAGAAGTCAACCTATAAATGCCGTAACAAAGACACTTTGACCAGGCTGCTGGCCAAGACCGAGTCTTGTATAGTTTTGATATCAGACTCCTAAATGACTGAGAAGCTGGTTTGATCCAGAGATTCTTGCATAAAAACGTAGGTATTGACATGGTAGAACGAGTTTATTGTAGTTCATTTTTATAAAAATTGAAAAATGGTAAAAGAATAAATGGGGACGACATCAACCATTATACTAAATAGGGCATAGTATGTAATATTTTCTTGGTTTGATCTGATTCTTCTTTTGCATCTTGTGATGCTCCAGCCAGCAGTTCAAGAGAATATTTAAAAGGAGCTTGATTGATTTTATATTCTCTGAACTTTTTATGGGAAAAACTTATATGTAGAAGGAGGACTCGAATACATTGTGTCGATAATTATTGGAATAAGTAATTGATTATTATTTTTTTCTTTTCTATGATACTGATGATCTTTCTTAATGACCTATCTTCTGATTTAAGTTGTTCTCTTCTTCACAATCTTCCACTTTTTCTGTTACTTACTTGATAGCTGGTCTCATACCTCCCAATTTCTAGGCAAGCCAATAATTCAAAAATGACTAGTTTACTACGGTTAGGCTCTATTTTATTATGCATTGTGAGAAAAATCAATCAAAAGCAAATTTAGGATAAATAAATTTTAGAAAGTAGGGAAAATAAAAGCATAAAATGTCTAGCACCTATCACTTAAGATAAATTTCTTTTTTAATAATATTTATACGTTGAGGTAAATAGACACACATGTATAAACATATTTTGAATATATGCGTTTAAAGTACCATAAAATAGCATATATCATTGCATTTAAGACAAGTGATCACCCATGACAAACTTTTGTTCTCGTATAATAAATAAACAAATTGTTAGTTAAAATCCTTGCCGATATTTCCTTTTGAATCCAATGACATTTCCTCCCTTGTGTGGTTACATAATATTTTTTAGGTCAAATAAGTTTTATTGATTCAAAATAAAGATGTATGAATAGCATATAAATCAAAAAACTTAAAAAAAATACATAAAATCATTATAATAATAGTAAATCAGATACCTTTGTCTTTTATGAAATTTTAGAGAAAATAATACACTAGAAGATGGATTTAAGCTATCTTCTAACGATAAGGGAAAAGTAACTTTAATATGCTTAATCACATGAGCCTTTTTTAAATCCAAATTAATCACATAAGCCTTTAACTATAATTGTTTTCAATTACGGATAGCCTCATAATATATTGTTAACTCTAACATATGAAGTTTATTCAGAGTGTATTAGTTGAATTCGATAAGTAAAATTAATTAATTTTATATTTAAATAAAAAAATTAAATTTTCCACCACATAACCCTATTTTAACTAAAATAAAAATTAATAAAATGCGAATGATTAAGAAGGATATAATTAATGTATAAATGTAATTATATATTTAATTATTTTCGATCAAATTGAATGGGATCGAAAAATACATTATGAATCTACCATTTTATTTGAACTTAACAGATTAAATTTTTTTTATTTGATCTGATCCGATACTCAGATAAAAATCGTTAAAAAAAATTAACATATCAAATTAATCAAATAATCTGATTTTTTATATAACCATAGACGAGACTTTTTGCTTAAAAAAAGGGTAATGGTAGACTAATTAATTCCTCATTAATTATAATTAAAAAGAGATCACAAAAGCAATAACTTGGGTTTTGGTTTTGGAAAACCACTTCAACTGTCTATTATTGTTACGGAGGAAATAGTATACAACTATATACTATATAGTGCCGGTGGGGTCAAAAACTCATAATCATTTTAAAACTAATGTACTTTATTAATTTATTCGTCCCATTCAACTTTTTAAGTATTTTTTTTTTGTATCTAATGATATTTAATATAATTTGAAACACTAATTTAAAATAAGAGAATATAAATTTTAATGTGAGATTATTAGGTGAATTCTTACTAATACATTACTTATACATTTTTATTAAATTAATTAGCTGGTGACGTTTAATACAATATTTGAGCCTGACAAAATATCCTATTTCATTGTTACCAACACTACACGACAAGAACAGGAATTCTTGTACGTAAATATTGAATACATAATATGGTGATTAAAGTCATTATAAAGATTATTAACGTGTGAAATTAATAGATAAAAGATTAAACCGGTGTCCATGTCAAAGTGCCAACATGACAGGAAAAATGAAAATTTGGAGAGCTAGGTTGATCAAGAAAACTTATTCATTCGTCCCCTACTAAGTTTACACGTTGGTATGGAAAATATAATAATAATAGAGAATAAAGATAAATAAGAGATCATACAAATAAAATTGGATTTTTTTTATTTTTTATTCAATAAGAATATGATTCTTAAATTTATATTATGAGTTTGAAAAATTGAATTTTTAAAACAGTGATTATAATGACAATGTCTAAGATTTGAAACCTTACTTTTGAATGTCATGACAATGACACTTTATACTTATCATTTTTTAGTTACTAAATTTAAAAAATTATATTTTTTAAAATAATTTATAGACAATGATAATATTTTAACTCTTAAATTTATATTATGAATTTAAAAAACTAAAATTTTAAATATAATACATATAATGATAATATCGAAACTTGAATTTATTTTTGAATGAGATACTCTATACTTAACACTTTGACAATAAAATTATGACTAAATTTTGTAAGTTAATAAATTTAAAAAATCAACACTATTTGTACACAATGATAATATAAAGACTTTTAAATTTATACAATTAATTAAAAATATAATTTGTAAATGTATTGGTTTGGTTTATCTTCTTATTTCTATTTTTCTAAAGTTAATAAATTTAAAAATTATATTTTTAAGCACTATTTATACACAATAATAACATCAAGAATCTTAAATTTATTTTATATATTTAAAAAATTAAATGTTTAAATATGATGTGTATAATGATAATAACAAAATTTAAATATATAATTAAATATTTACATATATGTACACACTTTATACATATAATTAAAAAATTATATTATAGTAAAATTTATAATTTTATTTCTCCTAAATAATTTATAATGTTATTTAAATTTTATAATTGTATCATTTTTATTAAATACTTATCTAAAAATATAATTAATTTTATTAAAAATTATCTAAAAGTAGATTTTTTAAATTAACACCCAAGTTTATTTCTTATTTTATTGAGTCATTATATATATACATAAAATATTGTATTTTATTTATAAATATTAAAAAATATAAGAATTTTAAATTTTATTGTTTATATATATTACATTTTGATATTCCATGTAAGCTTATGCCTTGTTACGAGCCTCAGCCGACCATCTTGATATAAAATCCAATTGATACTTTCAAAATTGATTTTTTTTTTTACAATTTATAAGTTCTTAACGAAGATTAAAATTTCAATTGAAAACATCGTTAATAGTAAAAAAAAAAAAAAAAAATTAAAGAACCCACTTTGGCACCTTACTTGATTTTATTTATATATTTTTCGAGATTATTTTTAAATACTAATAATTATTCCTTAAACAGTTTTTAAAAGAGAAAATAGTTTTTTTCTTCTCCCCTTTTTAGTTGATTACGCATTTTTCAAAATTAATCTACCTTTTAATAATCACACATAAATTATAAATATATTGAAACTCATAACTTTACTAAATAAATCCACAAATTTTTATTTTACCCTTTACATATGACAAGATTTATGACTTATTTATTTATCTTCATAATTTAATTAAATCATAGTATGTACAATATATAAAAAATCTAAATAATTTTTTACCTATATTATATATAAAAGTATATACACGTATTTAAAATAATAATTACTATTACTCTTATTTTCTTAATGATTATATAATTTATTTAAGATTTTTACTTTTTATCGTTTGAATGATAAATTATTACTATTTAAAATATTGATAATTATGTTTAAATCTATTTAAATTATTAATTGACTGGTTATTATATAATTTATTTAATATTTTTATTTTTTATCAATTAAATAATAAGTTATAATGTTTAAAATAATCATAGTTATCTTAAAACTTATTTAAAATGTATGCTCATTTTTAAATAATAATAAAATTATTATAATTTTAACTAAAATAAATTTAGTAGTAATTATATTAATATTTTAATAAATTAGGTGTACATTACGTATTTTTGAATAGTATCAATATTAAAATATAAATTATAACGATTTATACTCACATTATTTGCATTTATTTTAATGTTATTATTCTTATTAACAACACTACCTGAAATGCAAAATGCAATAACGCTTTTAAAACACACTTATTTTTTAAAATATAATGCTAAACTAACTTTCATTTAGATGAATGTTATTTTAAAATAGAAATACAAAATCTAATTATTTGTTAATTACTATTTTACACGTAGAGATAGAGAGTATGCATGTTTTTTAATTAAAAAACTATTATAGTTTTTTTTTTCTGTTTTCAATATTATTACCCATTTAATATATATAAAAAAATAAATTTCATAAATTTAATTCTAAAAACTAAGAAAATACGAGTTTTAAATATATAAGAACATATGACGATTAAGCTAAAAATACTCTTCAAATTTGTTATTTATTATTTTACTAAAATATGATACTCCTATTAAAAAAATTGTAAACATGTGCACGAACATAAAAATGTGATCTATCATAATTAATAACAAGTCACTTTTATTATTAACTTATTTATTTCTTTCTTAAAATTATGAAAACACTTACGTAAAGAAATAAAACATGGGTTAAGTTAGTAGGAAAAAAAAACTATGGCTATTAAGCTCCCAATATATTTTTAATTGAGCTAAAAATATAGAATTTTTTTTTACTTATAATGAATTTAAAATAAGTTCGGTGTAGAACCGACGCTATTCACGTAAAATGTAGCGTTAATCTTAGGTATCAATCGATGTTACGCTACGTGAATAACATCGGTTTCAAGTGTCAACCGACGTTATGCTACGTGGAGAGCATCAGTTGATGTGGTGAACCGATGCTATCCACGTAACGTAGCATCGGTTGATACCTAAGATTGACGCTACGTTTTACGTGGATAGCATCGGTTCACACGTAAAACCGATGTTATACACGTGAATAAATATTTTTTCCTTCTTTCTTCCCCAGATATAAAATATTCCAAGCGATGCATAACTTTTAAAAACCCAAAACCTATTTCACTTCTCCTCCACTCTTTTTCATTTTTCGGTTACCTACGACCACCAATTTCAACGCTGGTTAGTGGGTTTTTTTTCCCTCTAACTAATTTTTTAGATCCCCTATTTTTTTGAGAAAAATACTAAAAAAAATTATATCCATTTCTCACTTATAAAACATCATTTTTTTTATTTACTCTTGTAAGTATTTTTATTAATCTTACGCACTTATTATTCATATTTTTTCTATTATTATGTGTTATTATTTATGTGTATAAATTTTTGTATTATATATGTATGTTTGTATTATAACATCAGGAGAATAATATGATGATATTGAATAACATAGGACAACATCATGGTAATTTTTCTACTATTAATTAATATTTTATTTTTTAATTGTTTGTATTATTTAAACTATTTGTTAAATATATTTTGTTTTTTTTCCTGTTATTATGTAGTGATCGAATACAAGTTTTAATTTAAATATAATAAAAAATGAGTAAATTTTGTAAAAAAAATTAAAATTAAAATCGGTTCATCATCCGAACTGAATTTAAACATAAATTCGGTTCAACAAACCGACTTTAAATTAATTTAAAGTAGATTTTTAAACGAATTAGATATTTTTTTGTAACAGTGTGTTCTCTATTAATCATTAATCTCGTACATTTTTTTATATATAAAAACTAAAAGTACATATAATTTTATACATACATTATACATTATTATATTATATGTAAGAATTTCTCTTTAATACATCATCGTAAAAAACTCCCTATATTTTTTATTAAATTAAGGGTCACTTTAACAAAATTTCACACATAACTCACCAATTTTTTACATTAATTGCTCTACTTCACCATCGCTTGCCTTGCCTAACCTGTGGCATTCTGGTATTCTCCCTTCCTTTTATTTTATTATTAGGATGGTTTGCTCCGGCTTTAAAGATAAAGCAACAATATATAATATATATATATATATAATATAAAGGGTAAATTTTAAAGTTATTACATTCTTTAATATTTATAAAAAAATTATTACATTCTTTAATATTTATAAAAAAATACAATATTTTAAGTACATATATATTGTGAGCCAATAAAAACAAAATGTAAATTTATAATTTAATTTATATAATTTGTGTTTAGATAATTATTTAATAAAAATAATACAATTATTTCAAATATAAAATTAAAAACAACATTATAAATTGTTTGAAAAAAATAACTTCATAAATTTTATTATAATATATTATAAAATATGTGCACATGTATATAATATTTAATTATTCAAGAAAATAAAAAAATAAATAACTAATCTATAAAAAATAACTATTTATTTCAATAATAATGTTATAAAAATAAATTTAAATGTAATTTAATATATACTTCGACAAAAAAACATAATAATAACTTTATAATATCATGAGAAGTGTAAATTGTTCTATATAGAGCATGAGTTGGTATTTTCAAATATATACATTATATTTAAATTTTTAAATTTTAAATTCATATTATCTTTATATTATTACTTAAAAATCTAATTTTTAAAATTTATAATTTTAATCTAACTTTAAAAAAATTATTTAAGTATAATTTAATACATATATGAGTTAAATAAAAACATAATAATATGATAAGGTTAAAATTTATTATCTAAAGTATAAATTATTTTTTGTATTATCACTATAACATATTATTAGTTAAAAAAGTGTACATAGACAAAAAATGAAAATACATTAATATAATTTTATTATAAAGTGGTAAGTTTCAATTGATACATTCAAAAGTATAAGTTCAAGTTTTTTTTATGTCATTATATGTATTAAAATAATTTATAATATAAATTTAAAAGTTTGATATTATAATTATGTATAAATATTGTTTTAAAATTTTAATTTTTTGAATTTATTAACACACAAAAATTTAGTTATAATTTTATAGTCAATTGATAAGTATAAAGTGATATATTTAAAAATATAAATTTAAATCTTGATATTGTTGTTATGTAAGTTATATTTAAAAATTTATATTATAAATTTAATAATATAATTACATATAAATAATGTTTTAATAATTTAATTTTTTAACTAATAAAAAGACAGTTTTTGAAAACAAAAGTAGAGTTGAAAATTAACAGATAATAATCCTTAAAAAATAACTAACATGATAATAGATATTGATATTTTCTTTTTTTATTTTAGGTATTTAAAATTTGGAGCATGTGTAACTTAACTATAATGGAATAAATATATTACATTGGTTTCAATCTCTATCAAATAAAATTTAAAATAATATTATAATTTTAATATTACGATTTTATTGATATAACTTAAAAATTTGAATAATATTTTTTTATATTTTTCAAAAATATATTGATATACGTTTTATATTTTTCAACATTATACTAATATACTAATATTCTTTTATATATTTAAAATTCTTATTTTTTTATAAGAAAAAATATTATATTACTACTATTTATTTTATAACCCATTTTAAGTTTTTATTGTTATACTAGCATCTATATTTAATTAATTATATATTTTATTTTATTAAATATTAAATATATAAAATTAAACTTAAAAATATATCAAGAAATTATTGTTTTTATTTTGAATGTTACACTTAATTAAAATTCATTCCATTTATACCATCAAACTCTTAAAAAAAATTAATTTATATCATTCTATCAATTTTCATTAATCAACATAACAGGATATTAAAAATCTCACGTACATCTTACGTAACCCATTATTATAACCTTTGTTATTTCAAATTATAACCACATGTAAACGAACGTAGCAAGTTTTCCCAATAGTCAAACGATATCTTAACTATTTTATTTCTTTCAATGTATTTATTTGTATTGTTTCTTCCCATTTTTGGATTTGATTGTTGTAAACAAAATGATTTATTTTTAATTGTTGCATATAGCTATTAAAATTTAATTTTTTTAGATTAATTTAAGATGATTAATAAATTTAAAAAGGAAAAAAAAGTATAAAAGTGCTTAGATTTTCAATGATAGCATGTAGGTATTATTTTCAATCTATAGTGTTTTTTTTTCAATTATAAAATTGATAAGATGCCACTATTGAATATAAAAATATTTTATTTCTATCAAGATCACGCACATAATAACCTTTAAATTTTAATTTTTTCGATGCACCTAACTTAATAACTTATATTATTATTTTTTTTCAAAAAAAATTATTTTTTATATATTAGTTTTATATTTTTTAACTTTGTTCACCATTTATAGTCTAAGGCAAAATTAATATATAAAGTCTAATAGGTTTTGATACAAATAATACATATGTATATGTATTTGAATAAATTAAAACAAAATGAAATAAAAATTTCCATTTTATAACTGTTTTTCGTTTACATTAATTTAATGGTAAAAAATCTAATAAGTAATTATTTTATTTTTGTATATTGATTTTTTAAAGCAATAAATAACAAAATTTGATTATTTTATATTATCTTTTTATTATGTATATAATGTTTACAAATTAATATAACTTCTAAAAATTAAAAAAATAATTTTTGTTTGACCAAATACCCTTAAGTAAAATTATGTTATGTATTTATATAACTAACTGATTACACATATAGGTGGACAATTTTGACAATAAATATTAAGCGCATATTTATATATTATAACACCTTAAAGTGTTTTCTCATTTATTTCATAATTCAAACATTATTGTCAAACTCAAATGATTTTTTTTTTCAAAAGTATAATTACTACATTTCATAATATTAGCTACAATTTACTATGAGTTGATAAAATTAAGAAAAAAAATATTAAAATAGAATTAATTAAATCTTAATAATTTTATAGTGCTTCTATTATTATTCTTATCCAAACAAGAAATCAATAATTAATCAAAAATCGAAGTTGACAATTAAATTATTTTAAAAAATTGATTTATTAAATTTTACACTAGAATTACAATTATAAATAACACTTAAAGTCACCAAAACTTATAAAGAGTCAAACTTACATAAATAATAACCAAGTATTTTCAACTTTAAGTTTGAACAATATAAGTTTTTGAGTTTTTTAAGTAGAATAATTTTAAGAGTGAAAAAATAATAAAGATACGAAAAAAATTAAAATTTATTAACCAAATATTATAAATTCAATATATGTTTAATATACATTTATTTTTAATATAATTTGAATTTTATGTAATATCTTTATATAATTAAATTTATAAAAAAAATATTACCCTATAATCTTATTGAATCAATTACAATAATAACAAATACACGAAAAACGTATACATTTTAGAATTTTTTTTATATAAGAGGTTAAATTTGTAATTGTAATAACTATAATATTTATCTTCTTTAAAATACCAATTTTTTAAAAAATTGCTTGAACATAATATACATGTATAATTAAATAGTTTAATAAAAAAAACAAAAATTACTACCTTTGTTTTTGAAATGATCTACTCATCTAATTAGTTTAAAAAATAATCTCGTAACCTATCTAAATTTTAATATTTAAAATAATTAAAATATCTATATTAAAAAATATGTTAAATTATAATTTTTTTTCATATTATATATATAATAAATAAAATAAGTATGTGTATATATTTTTAACATAAGAATAAATATCTATATAATTTATACATATTATTGACATATGATTAAATTTAAATTTTAAAAATATAAATAAATATTTATTTTTATTAAAAAATATATATAAATAAGTTATAATAAATAGAAAAAAATATAACATAAAAGAATAAACTAAAACTAGTAGAATAAAAAATTGAAAAAAAACCGTAAAAAAATTGAAAAAAATTGCAAAAGTAGAAAAAGGGAAAATATTGGGGATACCGAAAAAAAAGAAAAATCACATGAAAAACAAAATTGGAAAAGGTCCCGTGTATATATTCCATTCCACATACCCTAATTTCACTCTTCCCTTTTTCCGCAACTACGCTGGCCGTCAAAGTATACTCCAACTCCATTGCCGCCGGCCAATACCGTAAAGTATTCTGCTTGGTTGGATTTTAGTTTGTGTTAGGTAATCTCTGTGCCTTATCTTGATTTATTGGTTTCAATTTTATTCTCTATGCTTATAATTACCGACCTTGTATATATGGTACTGTGAAATTAGCCAGTTTAGTAATCTGATATGATGATTTATGACCTTTTCAATCATTCAAATGTGTTATTCTCAGCTTTTTCAATACTTTTCAAGGGCATCGTTTTTAATTGAGGCCTAGGGCCTCAAACTATTGAGCCGCCCCTGGTTTTGAGAGATGGTTTGGTGATGCCTGCTTGTTTTCTGATAGATCATTCAAGGGTTTTAGTAATGCATTGTCCAGTTATTTCTGTTTGATTCCTGATGAGTTTGAAGGATTTTAGACGTGTTATGGTGAATGGTTCAAAAATTTATATTGATTTTTTAGTGTCGAGTGGCAGAGCAGTTTGAAAATTACAACTTTCTGATTTAAGGATAGCTATTCCAAAATGATTTGGCCATAAAGCTGTAGGATTTTCTGGGTTTCATCAAAGTTAAAACTTATTGGAAGAAAGCAGTGACGAAGAGGAAATTAATGCTTTTCTACTAATCATATTTACATCCACATAAGTTTCAATTTTATTCAATTTGGTTTTCTTCTCCAGTGTATGCCTTTTGTTTCCATTATTGGTTTGTTTTTTCCAATATTCTTTAGTGTTACTAAAGAGCTTGTTTGTTTTTGAGTACAAGTTTAATGTCAGTTTGTAGTGGGGTCTAATGCACTTGGAGACCTTTAGTTTTTGAATTTGACTACTATTAAGACATGGAGAAATCATGTGACATCATACATAAGCATAAATTTGTCAATATAATAATTTTAATTATTTTCAATAATAATAATTTTACCTCTTGTTTATGGTGACACTTTTAAATGTCTAATTGTGGCTAAATTGAAATAATTACTCTAAAATTAACCTATGTGAATATTAAAGATAAGTAAGAGACTTACAATACATCTTTTAAAAAAGGATGAGCCATGGTCTTGTAACTTTTAGCAAAGGAGCACAAAAGTTATGTAACTTTCAAGTGATCAAGATAAGCTTTGTAACTTTCAAAAAAATAGTACAAAGGTCCTGCATTAACTGTTCATCACTTTTTTTAACGTCAATTTTGAAATTACTTAAAAAAATGTAATAGTTTATCGTCCCCAACCTTCAACTTGCAGATAACTTCTTTAGATAACCCAAATCTCTTATCCAAATTCACTCCATCTTCTTCATCCTCACCCTATTCGGGTTTGAATCTCAAAGCCCCCAAAATTAAACTCATATGCCCTAAGAGACTCAATTTACCCTCCTCAAACCCCCATATACCACGCAACTCCTCTTACAACCACTACCAACAATCCTCATAAAAAAACGATGTCGTTTTTGGAAAGCGGTCCTCTTTCTTCCCTTTCTATAGCCTCAATCCTACCACTACCTTGAGAAGTCTTCGAGGTCTAGCAAGAGCGCCAGTTCTACTCCTTGGAGTTTTTCTCGATGACCCTTTCATCCATTGTCTCTGACCAAGCATATATGAGCTGTGCTAGCTCGATGGCTTGGGAAGAAGGCTACAAAATTATTCTCGAGGAGGGTGAGGATGAAGAAGATAAGGTTAATTTGAATAAGAGATTTGGTTCTCTGAAGAACTTACCCGTAAGTTGGAGGTTGGGGAGGAGAAAGTATTGCTTTTTTTGGGTAATTCCAACATTGCACTTAAAAAAGCGGTAAACAATCAATGCATGACTTTTGTGCTATTTTTTTTAAGGTTATAAGACTTATCTGGACCACTTGAAACTTACTGGATTTTTGTGTTCCTTTGTCAAAAGCTACAGGACCATGGCTACCCTTCACCCTCTAAAAAATTAGCGACTAAAGTGCACTTTTTTGAAAGATAAGGGATTCTAAGAGCTATTTTTTATTTTTGATTGAAGGCTTTTAGATTACATAATGTTTCAGATAAATGTGTTCAGTTGTTTACGTTATGTTTGATGCTTTTCCAGAAGCAGCCTACATCTCATTCAATGTGAGTTTAACCTCTCAAAATGTTTTCCCTATAAATAAAACCAACAAGGTTTATAGGGTGGATAATACATCAACAGATGTGGCTTTTATTTGTCTTTTGGACATTACTTGTAATGTATACTAAGATAATCTATCATGGGTGTCTTCCTTGGGCGTTTGCAATTTACATGAAGCTTATGAATATGATATTTTATTTTCCCATTAGTTCGAATAAAATGATGGTGCAGCTTATTGATTTTTTTACTAATCACCTTTATACTTGCTTCTCCAGTAATGCTTTGCTTTTGTCAATATTGTTTTTAATTACTAAAGAACTTGTTTGTTTGTGAGTACACAAGCCTATTGTCAATTTGTAGTTCTCATTCTAGCTTTTGGGTTATCTATTTATTTATTTTTGATAGAAGGCTTTTAGAATAAATTATGCTTCAGATAAATGCATGTTATTCAGAGAGTGCCATCTTGAACTTTCAGTTGCTTAAGTTCTGTTTGATGCTTTTGCAGAAGCTGCCTATATCTTGTTGAAGATGAGTTTAATATCTCAAAGTGTTGTTCCTATGAATGGAACCAAGAGGATGGATATTGATGAGGACTCAAATTTGCAAGGCGCTGAAGATGCTGAGGGTGGAAAAGAATCCAAACCAGGTACTTTGAAAACGAATAAGACAAAAAGAGCACGCCATGAGCAAGATGAAAAGCTAGCAGTAGAGCAAGAAAGTGAAATGAAGAAACTGGAAAACTTCTTATTTGGATCCCTTTATTCCCCAGTTGAGTTTGGGAAGGACAATGAAAAAGGTGTCCATGACGGTGAGGATAAATCCTCTGCTTTATTTTTTATGAACCGATCTGGTTCTGCAAAGAGTGTTCTCTCTGCCTCTGAAGAGGGTGAAGATTTATTGGAAGAAAGCAGCGACAAAGAGGAAATTAAGATAAGGACGCCTGTCTGGAAGGATGAAGAAGAGGAGAGAACCAACATAAATATTGCAAAAGTTAACAGATTGAGAAAGCTAAGGCAAGAAGAGGATGAAGCATTGATCTCAGGTTCTGAGTATGTCTCAAGATTGAGGGCTCAACATGCTAAGCTGAATCCGGGCACAGAATGGGCTCAACTTGGTTCAAGAGCGAGGAGTGATAGATGTTCTGACGATGAAACATCAGATGATGAGAATGGGACAGTACTTGCTGATGGTTACAAGGATTTTGAAGCTGTTGATGATCTCCTCAGAGCAAATGAGGATCTTGTTGTGAAAAGTAATAAAAATTTGTTGCCTGGGCTTCTTGAATGCTCAAAACTTGTTGATGCAAACATACATGAGCCTTCTAATGGTCCTATAAATTCCGTGCAGTTTCATAGAAATGCACAGTTGCTACTTTCTGCAGGATTAGATAAAAAGCTCAGATTTTTTCAGATAGATGGAAAAAGGAATGCAAAAATACAGAGTATTTTTCTTGAAGATTGTCCCATTCGGAAGGCATCTTTTATGCCCAATGGCTCTCAGGTTATTGTTTCAGGAAGGAGAAATTTTTTCTATAGTTTTGATTTAGTAAAAGCAACAGTTGACAAAATAGGTCCTCTAGTTGGTAGGGAAGAAAAGAGCTTGGAACTTTTTGAGATTTCCCCCGATTCTAGTACAATTGCCTTTGTGGGCAATGAGGGTTACATCTTGTTGGTCTCGTCCAAAACTAAAGAATTGATTGGGACATTAAAGATGAATGGAACTGTTCGCTCTTTATCTTTTGCTGATGATGGCAGGCAATTATTGAGCTCTGGTGGGGATGGTCAGGTTTACCACTGGGATTTGCGAACAAGGACTTGCTTACATAAGTCCGTTGATGAAGGTTGCATTAATAGTACATCCCTCTGTACATCTCCAAATGGAACATTGTTTGCAGCTGGTTCAGACAGTGGGATTGTTAATGTTTATAACAGAGGGGAGTTTTTGGGGGGTAAGAGAAAACCTATTAAGACAATTGAGAATCTCACAACTAAAGTAGATTACATGAAGTTCAATAACGATGCACAAATATTGGCTATTTGCTCAAGCATGAAGAAGAACAGCTTAAAGTTGATACATGTACCATCATTTACTGTTTTCTCTAACTGGCCTTCGCCTAACAGGACACTGCATTATCCCCGGTGTTTGGATTTTAGTCCTGGGGGAGGCTTCATGGCAATCGGAAATGCTGCTGGAAAGGTTTTGTTATACAAGCTGCATCATTATCATCATGCATAGCGGTATAGACTGTGTGAGGGGTGCTGATAGAAACTAATCTAATACCTGTCACCGTAATCCATTGAACCTATCGACATATCTGCATGTGAGTATCACGGTTTGCCTAGGATTGAATCAGCTGTGATTTTTTTCCCTTTTACGAAATCATTTGGGTAGTCAAAATGGCAATTGCTATTTGTCTCAAGTAGCCGGGCACCAATTTGTGTTGCAAACAACAGCTTTATTCTGTTTAATTGTCTTTCCAGTTGACTGTATTTCAAACCACAAGTTGGCCTGTACTATCATCATTTATGTGATAATATATCAACTTTTTACTTCTTTCTATATATCCATTTAGTTGTCTACAACTTGGCTTTGTTGTTTCTGTTCTGGTTTGCTTCCATAGTAGACTGACATAATTCAGGAATTTATGTCTGAATAGAATATTTCAGTAAAGATGTGTGATCGGACTTCTTTTTTGGATACCTGAAAGTAAATTTTGTTTGTTTGTTTTTTTTTAATTATGAAAAGTTACCAAGCTTCATATTTGAAAAATTCAATAAAAGATATATTTGCAACCGTAATTGTTTTTCCATAAGTGAAGAATTATCATTTTTTTTAAAATACTTAAAAAAATTTAATTTAAAATATTACAATTGCATGATATATTGTAGTTTATTTAAATAACATATAATATAGTTAATTTGATTATAATTTTTAAAATGTAATTTTAAATATTTTTAATTTCATTAATTCTTTAACATATAATCAATTATTTTAGGTCTTTAACATAGAATAATTATTTTTTAAACTAAATATAATTTAAAGTTATAACGTATATTTAATAGATTATTGATTTTTTAATTACATAATAACAGTAAATTATTATAATATTTATGATTTTTTTATTTTTCTTTTTTAAAATTTTATTATGAATTTATAAATTTTAAATTTTTTTCACGTAAAGTCAATTATTTAAAGAGTTTTGATTTTCTTTTTAAATCTCCGGCTTAAAGATAATTAATATATAAAATCAATTATTTTTTACATTAGAAAATAAATTTAAATTTAACACATATTTAAAAAACTTGATTTTTTCTTTTGATTTCATAATAATAGACAATTATTATAATGTTTATAAATTTTTTAATTTTTTCTTATAGAATCTCAGAATTTATAAATTTTAAATCTATTCATATATAATCAATTATTTTAAAATTGTTTTTTGATTTTTTCATTTAATTTCATTACTAAAAGATAGTTAATACATAAAATTAATTATTTATGTACTCTAAATGTAATTTAAAAAAATAAAATTAAAATCTTACACATATTTAAAAGATTTTTTATTTTTTCTTCATTTTTTGTAATAATAAAAAGTTATTATAATATTCGTAAGTCTTTTTATTTTAATTTTAAAAATTTCTATGAAGAAAGAATTTATAAATTTTATATCTATTAAGATAAAATCAATTATTTCATAAATTTTTTGGTTTTTCTTTCTAATTCTTTCGCTTAAAGATAATTAATATATTAAATATAATTTAAAATATAAATAAATTAAAATTAATTTCTATTTAAATTAGAATATACGCAGAAAAATATGGATAATTGAAGTAAAACTTTTGAATTAATATTTAACATGTTATATTTGAAGGTATGGTAGTAATTTTCATATAAAAATATAAATTCATTTTATTATAATAATTATAAAATAAATTTCAAACTTTTGACATATCCTGATAAACTTTATGTGATTTGGCTAGAGCTAGTCAGAGATCATATGATTTCATTGTGCAATAATAAAAAGGCATTTCATACTTATTCATGTTCTTATGGAAAAAATATAGCTCTTGATGGTTGCAATTTGCTATATTAGTATTGAGTATAATATATTTAAGTTATATCTGTCATCACATTTGACTTAAATTTGTAATAAATACGATTCTCTCCTAAATAAATAGGAGCATATTTATATACTTAGATAAATATAAAATGAAATTTCATAATATTATTAATAATTATATTGAAATTCATAATAATTCACTCATAATTATCCAATAAAAAAATAAAAAAATACTTACATTATTCATTATTGATGGTTTTGTGATGATTTTGGGTATAGTTAAAAATCCACCTACGTGGCATACATGGAGTGAACGGAGTATAACTATTAATATTAGGCGGGTAATTAACCGTAAAAATAACCGCTACCGGTACAGCCGTACAGGTACGGAAGGACAGAAGATAACATCAATGGTTGTTAGTTACAGTTAGATGTTTTTGTTTCGGTCGTTGTGAAATCTCACCAGGGGAAGAGGGAGTTTCTTGGCCTTCTGAGATCCAGAAATTCCATGCAGAGGTATTCAAATGTCTTTTATTTCGATTTGACTCTCTTTTGGTTATTTTGTTTTTGTGGGTTCTCTGACCTTGTTCTTTACTGGGTTTGATTCTGAAATTGCTTTATTAGGAAACTTGTGTGATATTTGTAGAGATTACGACATTTTGTTATCTGGGTATTTCACAATTTGTTAATTGGTTTAATGAAAGGGTAGAAAGTTTTTCAAGCTTTATTCATTGCATAAGCCGTTTCTAACTTTTTCATTATTACTTTTCTGTTTTCTCTTTTTGCCTTTTTATTTTAGCAAGCTATTGAATTGTGTTTTGGTTTAATAGCAAGTTTCATTTTTAACATCTTTCGTACATATGTTGTTTTAATAAGGTAAAAAATATGTATTTTTTGGATGGAGGTTAAAAGTGAAAGGGAGGGTGTTTATTGGCTGTCTGACTTTTCCAAGGTTTATTTATTGGTTGTGTGGTTTTTTACTTGGACAATTCATTAGGTTATCAACTTTCCCAGTTTATGTAAATTTGTGTCTGCATTTTCAAAGGCATGACATTGCGCATTTGATTCATTTGTATTTCATGTAATTAAAATTTATTCACTTGATCTTATCTGAGTCTGACTTTCATTAATTATTTTTGTTGGTGTGATATAGATGAAAAATTAGAAGATGGGGAAGAAAGGGGGCTGGTTTGCTGCTGTAAGGAAAGGTGTCAGCTCCGATTCTAAGGAAAACAAAGAACAGGTTTGGATAAATGTTTTCTTTATTTGATTTTCTTGCCTCTTGCAATTCTATGTATTTGTGATTCATTTTTGGATTTTTAATCTAAAGAAGAAGCGCAAGTTAAATCAAGGATGTTTTAGAAAGCATAGAAAATATGCAGCACTCGCTGCGCCTCCTCCCACTTTCCCATCTTCACCTCCACCTCCTCCGCCTCCACCAACTCAGCCTCAACCTCAGCCTCTTCAGGTAGAAAATGTGAAGTTGACTGAGGCAGAAAATGAACAAAGCAAACATGCCTTTATTGTGCAACTTGCCCCAGCCATGGCTGTAGAGGCAGCTGTTGCTGCCGCTCATGCTGTAGCAAAGGCTGTTCGTCTCTCTTCCTTGTCACGTTACCCTGGTAAATCAAAGGAAGAAATAGCAGCTATCAAGATTCAGACGGCTTTTCGTGGATACTCGGTATGTTTAGAAGCTGAATTATCCTTACTCTCCAGTTATATTTCTTTAAGATGCTTAGTTTTGCCATAAAATTTGAATATCCTAGATTGTAAGGTTTAAATGTGTGAATTTAAAAGTTTCAAAATCTTATACTAACTGTCTGGAAAATAATTATCAATTTCCAAAACAAGTTTCATTGTTGACAGCATGTTGGAACGGTATTGTTTTCCCAATTTGCAAAGCAAGAAATTGAAGTTATGTATCACTGTTTAAAATTATCTGTTACTGAGTTATAACATTTTTTGTGTTTTTCAGGCAAGGAGGGCATTGCGCGCAATGAAAGGGTTGATTAGATTGAAAACATTGTTGCAGAGGCAGTCTGTTAGAAGGCAAGCTGCTACAACATTAAGATGCATGCAAACTCTAACTCGTGTGCAGTCTCAAATTCGATCTAGGAGAATCAGAATGTCCGAGGAGAATCGAGCATTTCATCGACAAATCTTAAGGAAAAGAGAGAGAGAGCTAGAAAAATGGAAAGTAAGTTTTCAATTTTATATAATGTTTGTTTAAACATAATCTGCTCTCCATCTTCATCTGTTCGTCTCTGAATTTTGGAAATCATGATTAGTATAGTGTACTTGTACTTGTTCCTTGTTAATAAGTTGAACACATTTTTGTGACAGATAGGAGAAATATGGGATGATAGCCCAAAGTCCAAGGAACAAATTGAAGCAAGGCTACAAAACAAACAAGATGCTGCCTTGAGAAGAGAAAGAGCATTGGCTTATTCATTCTCTCATCAGGTGTGAGACTCACCATGCATCCCCAATTCTATACATACTATATGACTATAGACATTTTAAGGATAAGTTGATCTTTTTAACAGCAAACATGGAGGAACACATCAAAGTATGCTAATCCTACATTCATGGATCCTAGCAATCCTCACTGGGGTTGGAGTTGGTTAGAGAGGTGGATGTCAGCTCGGCCATGGGAGGCTCGAAGCACATTAATAGACTACAATGAACGTGCCTCTACCAAGAGTGCTCGAGCAAGAAACAACATGTCATTTGGAGAAATTGTTAAAGCTTACTATCGACATGATCTTAACCTCAATGGTCATAAGCGTTCTCCAACTTCTCAAAAGTCAATACGCTTTGCTAACTGTACTTCAACTTCAAAGGCACCACCATCCTCATCATTAACCGGGAAATCTCCAAAGTGGAATCATTGGTGTGTAGATAATGAAGATTCAAGAAGCATTTTCAGTGTCCAATCAGCGCGATACCGAAGGCATAGCATGGCAGGATTTTCATTGAGAGATGATGGGAGCCTTTCAAGTTCACCTTGTGCTCCAAGTTACATGGCATCAACTAAGAAAGGATCAGTAAATTATGACCACCGGTGTCTTGGACTAGAGAAGAATGCGACACCAAAGAAAGGATCAGTAAATTATGCGAAGAAACGACTCTCATTCTCTGCTTCCTCTTCTGTTCCAAGAAGACACTCAGGGACCTCCTAAGATTGATATTAGTGCCAATAAGCACACCGGTGTTCTCATAGAGGAGTAACCATGAGTGAGAAAACAAGAAGCATTATGAGGTTAGATAGGTTTTGATATGAAGTAAGATTGAATGAAACATGGATTTTGGGGATTTTGATACGTCATTTTTTACTTATCATCTTAATTCTTTACAACTGCTATTGTAAGACGTGTGAGGAGGAAGAGAGAATAAAAAGGGGTGGTTGTTGTTATGATTATTATCATGTTCATCATCATTGTTATTATCTTCATCGTCCTTCCTAATAATACAATACATGTCTTTCGTTACGATCACATGTTCATTTAATAAAAAATTATTATAGTTTTTAAAAAATTATACTTGAATTACTTCAAATGTAAAATTATTGGATTACATATGCCTAATATAATAATTATAACACTAAGTTATCAATTTGATAAAACTACATAATTAAATAGTTTAATTGTATGACATAACATCCAGAGTTTTTATTTTATTTTATTTGATATTATCAAGATAATACGTATGCGATTATTGTGACCCAATGTACCTTGCTCATAAGGTGAAAGTAACACAATTGTTTAACATCTCATATATAACAACTTAATTCTTGAAAATAATTGATCCAGTTTTGATTATTAAGATCTCATGATTAAGACGTGATTTTATATAGAATTATTTTTTATAATGTATTGTGGCACTTCAAATAGAACACTTACTAATGTAACTTGACATTTATCTAATAGTTATTATATATATCTACTTAATGACATGAATAAAAGATTTGATTATTATTCACATTTCACATTTATCTCTATAAACTTTACAACACTAGAATCTCTCAAAATATAAATTATTTCACATGGTTGCATTACGTTTTTGCATGTTTAAAAATATGTTACAAATATGTATTTTTAATGTAAAAAAATATGATTTTTAGAAAATCAAAAATAAAATCATGGTAATAAATATGTCTCATACACAAGGACTCTTATGCTAAGAAACATAACTATCCTATATCAGTTTTAACTATATTTCGATAATAACTATCAGTTATAAATAGATAGTAATTTTCTAACGATTTAATCACACTTATTATTTTTTAACATTTATTTATATACCATATAAATAATTTGTATAGAAGAGTTATGCTAATAATCATAGTTATTCCGTACCAATTTCAAATATATTTGGATAATTTTTTTTTAAGTAAAATAAAAATATAGAAGTAAGAATAAATAAAATTTAATTTAATTATTTTAAATATTATGTTTTATTAATAAAAATATATTTTTCGTATATAAAAAATAATATTAAGATTTTAATTAACCATATTTTTGACATTAAAATAATCATTCTATCAAACATTAATTATGGTTATTTTGGGAAGGAGAGCCACATAATTTTTACAAATAAAAGCAGTTTTACACGGTTCCTACGAGTATACAAAAGACCATTATGAACGAAGGAGTAGGTCTCTATCTGCTCTTTGTAATCTCCAAAAGGCAGCATCAAATGGCTTGGAATATTTCGTATTAAGAAATTGATACTGGTGAGGCCTTGGATAAGAATTGTAATACATCTTTAATTTGTTCCATCTTGGTATATATTATATTTGAATAGCTGGCTATTTTTCTCAGTACGTATAAATTAAAATACAAGTGGGCTTTTGTCAATTAAACTAATACATAATTGAATGATATTACATAATTGAATGATATTGTGAACAAGTGTCCTCGGGGAAAAGAGACACAAAATAGCATCAATTAAGGAAACAGAAGACAAGCAAGTATATAATAATACATCTAGTAAAATAATGAAAAATCATATATTCTACATCTCAAAAATAAAATATTCATTTAAAATAAAAAGATAATAGAAAATTTAATTCTAATTTCTAAACACTCTACGTCAGTTAAAATTTCAACAGTATCGATATTGTGGTTTGTACTGTACACTGCATTCGACATTTTTCTCTACCCTGCAAACACTTGAATATTACTGTTTTTTTTCTTTTAAATGTCAATGCACTGCAAAATTATTTGCGTACTTTATTAAATGTTTAACTTAATTATGTTCAATTTTTATGTTAAATGGAAGAATATTGCAAGAAATTCATTTCATGTATTCATTAATGAAAGTGTTTTTGCACTATTTATAAATTGTGGTAAACTTATATGGTATTAAAAAAGAGAGTTTATTTCAATCTTTTTATTTGATATATATTTATTATTATTATTTTTAAATATAAAGTAAATATAGTATAATATGAAAAGAAATAAAATGAGGCAATTATGATTTTGCTATATGCTTGTTATATAAATAATTTTGTTAATTATTGATCATCAAACACGTGAATTTGAAGATATAAGGTGATAAAATAATTGTGAGATTATTTATTAATATATGATCAATTAAATTATATCCGATATATTGATATATTCAATTAATTGTGAAAAACCAAAACAATAATTTTTCTTTTGTTTATTCCTCACAAAGTATGACTTAATTTTTTTTAAATATTAAGACATAAAGATTAAATAATATTAAAATCAGTTAATATATTAGAATTCTAATTACATTAAGTGAGATATACACATAATTTATTTAACAAATATATCAAATAAGATATTAAGTAAAATGGATAGTTAATTTGTTTAACTAATATGTTACTATTATAGAATATGTTAATACAAAATAAATGTAACACAATATGAACAAATTTAATAGGTCAATTTTTTTTTTGTTAAAAAACATATATTCAAAACAAAATGAACAATGAATTTCAAACTCATAAAAAATGAAATATTTTAATACTTTACTCTTTTTAGTATAGTGAGAGAATGATGTTTCTGAATTTTAATTTATATAATTATTTTTGCTTATTATAAATATTATTATTTCTGTTCAATAAAAATAAAGTAAATAGACTTCATTTATGTATATATAAATTTTTTATGACTAATTGAATATATTATTTTACCAATATTTCTTTTTATTATTAGTATAATTCACGTGAATTTGAATTATATATATTTTTAATTATTTTTAACTATCTTTAATAGTTAAATTTTTATATGATATAATGATAAATAAATAAATAATAAGAAATGAATCTAAGTTTTTAAGTTAATTAAAACATGTATATAAAAAATAATTATGATAAACATTGTTTATTAAACTAGTTGAATTTTAGAAAAAACAATGATGATAAGTATCTTTTTAAAATTGCAAGTAAATTATTAATATTTTTTTCTTTTTAAATTTAAAATAAAATAAAAAATGGAAAGACATGTCATATGTTGAAAATATAAGGTATTTTGTCCTAATATTATTTAAGAATTGATTTAAATTTTTATATATAATATAGTTATAAATATATTATCTTTTCTTTTCGATCTTTTAATCTATTTTTTTGACGAATTATATTTTAATTGTACGAATCAAATTTAAATATATAAAATAATAAATATATGAATTTAAGTTATATTAAAAAAGAATAATGTAGGGTTTTTACCATACTTTACTTTATTGTAGTTTCTCTTTGTAAATATAGTTTTTATTTAATATATCCATACAAATTTTGGAACATTAATAATTATTTCGCTTTAAACATAATCACATTTTTAAAGAGAATTTAATTACAATATATATAAAAATTTAAGGAATATGTTTAAGACACAAATATCACTTTTTATTGTTCTAATGATAATGTTGGTAATAATTAGGGGTGAACATCACTTCGAAACCTCAAGTTTTAGATCAATTTGAAGCAAATTATGAATTATTCAATCTAAATCTGATCCGTTGTACATGTTAATATGAACAAATCCGAAAATCATTAATTTTAAGTCAATTTAAATCCGATCTGATCTGAAAATTATTCAATCTGAATCCACTTTAAATGTCAATCCGAATCCAATCCATTGTACATGTCAATCTGAAAAAATCTGAATCCGCCAATTTTAAGTCAATCCGAACCCAATCCAAAACTTATTCAATCCAAATCCGCTTTAAATTTCAATCCAATTGGATAGGGTTAAAATTTTAATTTAAATCTAGTAAAAAAATTACATAAATAAGCAAATTATGAAATATCAATTTGATACAAACCGCTATAAATGTCAATCCGAACAAATCCAAATCTAATATAATTTCAACATATAAAATGAAAAATTACATAAAATAAAAATATTTTTCATACAAATTAAAAAGTAGGCGACAACATGATTAAAAATAATTCAACAAAAATAATCAAAAAGAAAAAATTTAACATCAATTACATAATTTAACTCCAAAAAATTAAATATCAATTACATAAATTAACTTTACTCTCCAAAATTAATAATAATAATAACTCTTTTTAATAATCATTCAAGTTTTAAGTCATCAATAGTTCAATACCATCAAGAACATCTATATGATAAAAAATTAAAAAGTTAAAAATATACATAAATAATGAGCTAATAAACATAATAATATATATTAGATAACAAATAAATCTATATATATCCAAAATATATATTTGAAAGTTTTATGAAATATACTTGATTCTAGAGGCTCAATTTCATCAAGTGATTCTTGGATATTAATGATTGGATATGAACGAATCCAATTTTGAATGCAAATCAAAGATTGTACAGTTTTAGAAGATAAGGAACTCATGTATGGACTAATTGTATGACCACCAGTAGAAAATGAAGATTCAGATGCTATAGTACATATCGGTATGACCAATACATCTCGAGCTATCAAAGACAAAATCTTAAATCTTGAAGAATGAACATTCCACCAACTTAATAGATCAAATTTATCATCATTCATATCAACCAATGCTTCTTATAAGTATTTTTCCAACTCAGATTTGTTTTCCATAGTATGAACTTCTTTTTAATGCTTTCTCTTACGAGAAGTATAAAATTGGAATGCATCTGTTTCTAAACCAAAACCTTATGTATCCATTTCTAAAGGTTGAGAAGATTCTTCTGTGTTTGATGAAAAATAAGTTTTATAATACTCCTCGTACATATCTTCCAAAGTTTTTTTCACCCTTTTTGAACTCATTTATGCCTCAATCTCATCCCCATTACACAATTCTAGCAAACTTAGATGTAAAGAATACTCTTTATGCCTAGGATCAAGTAAAACATCCACAAATAACATCATATTCATTTTAGATATTCCTCCCTAATATTTGTCAAACTTTACCTTCATATCACTAGCCATCTTCATCATAATATAATCCTCACATTTACTCCACATATCCAGTTGATCATGAATAAAACAAATATGATCCAAGAAGAAATTAGAAGTCACATACAAAGATCCAGAAAACAATAATATTGCTTCATAAAAAACTTACAAAAATTGGAAAAAATATCTAGCATTATCCCAATCCATTATAGTTAGAGCTTGTTTAATTTCACCTCGATAAAACTCTTGATAGTATCCCAAATCAGTGATCTCTAACCTTTCAAATGCTTTTTGAAAATAATTTGCAGAATTCAACATCAAATAAGTTGAATTCTACCTTGTCGTAACATCTAAACAAACAAGTTTTTGAGTAGAGACTTTTTCCATTTCAATAACACTCTTAAATTTTTGTAGTCTAATTGGTGATCCTCTCACATATCTTACAACACCACGAATCCTATTTATTGATATGTTATACTCTTTCAAACCCTGATCAATAATTAAATTCAGAATATGTGCACCACATCGCATGTGCAAGTGTTTTGATTCTAAAATTGCATTACCCCAACCATTAACACATTTTTTCAAATAAGTAATTGCAGTATCATTAGAACTTGCATTATCAACTGTAATACATAATATCCTATCAATGCCCCAATCTAAAAAAACATGCTTCAATCGCTCTACCAAGTGTATCACCTTTATGATTTGGAACTTGACAAAAGTTTAAGAATTTCTTTTGTAAATTCCAAATATTATCAACAAAATGAGTAGTTAAACACATATAACATAAATTCTGACAAAATGTCCATGTATCAGTGGTAAGACATATTCTTTTACTAGTTCCATTCAACTACTCTTTCAATTTTACTCTTTCAGTAAAGTACAAATTCAAGCAATCTCTTGCAATAGTCCACCGAGAAACTTATCACATCCAATGACAATGTGTGCAAGCAAATTTGACGTGCCAGATTTTCTTGACACATACTTATATTGTTTCTTATAATATTTGCATATAGCTTTGCGATGTTGCTCTACCCCTTCTATGGTAAAATGAGTCTATGCTTTACTACTAAATCTAGAGGAAACTTTTTTACCTTCTTTAGAATCAATGCAAAGGTCAGGAATTAGAATACTTACAAAATCTTCTTCTTGAGTTGATTGTGTTGCACTTTCATCCTTATTTACTTCCTCAATCACATAAAGTGTATCCTTATCTTTGTCTAAAGCCATCTGTATAGTTGTAGAAAAAAATATTAGACATTTGCAATAAATAATTGTAAAAATGTGCACATAGATGTAGGGCTTGTTCAATATTAATAGACCTCAATATTTTAAAAGTATCTTAAAATTTTTTGTAACTCAATTAAAGCATGAAAAACAACATTTTTTGGGGAAAAATTCTGGACAAATCGCCTTTGACAGTTTATCGTGCCTAGATATCAAAAAGTTACATGGAATAAAAAAATAGTCTAAAATAGACCTCCTAGCACAAAGTTATGACCGTTCAAAGTTTTCTTATAATGTTACCCAATTTTTGTTCTATAATACCATCACATTTCCACTCACACTCGTAATTTCATCTCATAACTCTTGAAAATTACTATAAAAAATAGTAAATCACACAATATGTTTTAGATAGCTTCTTGCTTCACACATTCATTTGAAACAAAGGTAATAACTATCAATAACAAACAAAACAGAGCATTTGAATATTAGATCTGAAATCAAAATTCAAAAAAAGAAAAAGTTCAAACAAATATAACCTTCTGTGTAGGATGATGAAGAACAACGAAAAGTGACAGGAGAAAACAACAAACAAGGACAGATTACAGGCGAACACCGAACAACAAACAACGACAGAGCAAAGATTGATGAGCTGCGACTGGTGAGCTACGACTGGGACAACAAAGCGGTGATAGCAGATCCGTGAGCAGTAGATCCGCGAGCAACAAATCCGCAAGCAGTAGAACCTGAAACCAGAAATGGAGGTAGAGAGAAAGATGAAAGAGTTGGGAAAAATATTAGGATGGAGGCAGAGAGAAAGATGTAAGCAATTGGAAAAAATATTAAGTTTTGTATTAAGAGTTAAGACTTATAGATGACTGGTGGCTAGGTTTAATAAGTTAGGTTAGATAATTAGGTTTATTAATTATTAAATATATATTTTAAAATAATATATAAATGTATCGGATTAGATTGGATTATTCAGATTTAAATATTTTCAATCCGAATCTAATCCGAACGGATTGATAAAATCCAATTCGAATCCGATCCGATTTTGAATCGAAACCACTCAATTTTTTCAAATTGATCGGACATTTTACTTATCCCTAATAATAATCACCTATTTCATGAGATTTTATTTGTTTGTTTGGATTGTTCTTAATAATACTATTAATCTATTTGAATTCATGTATTTGATTTATAAGATATCAACAAATTCAATAAAAAAGTAAACAAACGTAGATCTAGATCTAGAATGAAAAATATGCCAAAAATTGTATTAAAACAAATGCACGTAAGAAATAAATCTACCTAACTTAAGATTAATTTATTAAGAAATACATCACAAATTATGATAATTTTATTAAACATAACTAAAAATAAACCTACACGGAGAAAGAGTAAACTCGAAAGCACTCCCTGATCTTTTCATCAGACATTGAAAATAAAATTAAAAAAGAGTAGAGAAAAATAATAAGATTGGGCAAGATTTTTGGGACTACTACCAAGTAGTAGAAGTAGTAGAGATTAATATTTACATTTAAAAATAACTTGTGATTAGGTTAATCACCTTTTTTTTAGAGAAAGGTTAAGCACTCTAAACGTCACAATAAGTATAAAATTATACATAAGTTAAGGCATTTATAGCAGTGAAAAACGTGAATTGTTTTATTTTTTTGGTTTAATTTTTACTAGTATATTTAAAAATTATTTGATATAATCACAATTAAGTAAATAAAAAATATATTTTTAAGTTAATTGGAGATTCATTATTATAATTTCTTTCAACTAAAAGCGACACTATAAATTAATACCCATAAAACTTATAATATTAAAAATGATAATTTTTAACACTAATTTACACATTTCTCAATACAAGATAATAGTATTATTTTTGTTATAAATTTTAGATCTGTTATTTTTAAAACTTAATTGATACAATGAAAATAAAATAAATAAAAATAATAATATTATTATTAACTAAAATCAATATGATAAGTATTAATTCTTTAAATTTTGTAATTATTTTTAACATATTCATATATTTTTAGAAAAGCTATAAATTCACATTCATAAAACTTATAATAATAAAAACAATAACATTTAACACTAACTTATATATACATATCTCAATATAAGATAAAAATATTATTTTTGTTATGATAAGTATTGATACTTTAAATTTTGAAATTATTTTTAACATATTCATATAATTTTAAAAAAATTATAAATTAATACCTATAAAATTTATAATAATAAAATAACAATATTTAACGCTAACTCGTATATCTTTCAATATAAGATAAGAGTATTATTTTTGTTACGAATTTTAAGTGTGTTATTTTATAATTTTTTTTATTTTTTCCTAATAAATTATAAATATAAGAAAGAAAAATAAGGATAATATATCTATTAGAAAGGTAATTTTCTTAATATTATAGTAGTCTTTTTATTTAATTTGCTTTTTTTTTAATTTCTTTCTAAAATTTAAAAATAAAATATGTAATTATTTAAAAATATAAGAGTATTTTGTCTAAATTTATTTAGATATAAGAGCTAATTAGAATAAAGTATCCAATAACTAAGAAACTAAGAACAATAGTAAACATTATTTTAAATTATATGGATAATTTTGTGTAAAAATATCCTTATATTTTAATAATAATAGATCTTATTATTGATAGTCGAAAAATTTGGAGATAAACAAAAGAAGATAAATTTTATTAATTTAGGAAGAGTGGCAGCAAAAGTAGTTTAAATTATGAAATTTTTGTTGTTTAGTTTCATATTTTTTTAAAAGAAGTTTTATGATCCTTTGAAAAAGTTAATTAATTAAAAATAAATAATATTATATTAATAATTTTAATGTTAAAATATAATTTTTTTATTATCAAATACTAAAAATATTATAAAATATGAATAATTTATAAAGATAAATATAAAATTTAGTATAAAATTATTTAAAAAAAATAAATAATAATGTTAGAACATAAACTTATTTAAATACATATTTTTATTTTTATTTTCAAAATAAAAATAAAAATAAAGATAACTTTTAAATAATAATTATTAATTTAATTTACTATATATTTTTTAATATCTATATTTTTGAATAATTTTATAAAAAAACTCTAATTTATTAATAATATTTATTTAAATTATTTATTATCACCATTAAGTTAATATAAATAATAATTTTTTTTATTTTTTGAAAAACAAAAACCTTAGAAATCGCATAGTTATCCAAAATCCAAGAAAATATAAACCTTGAAACCTCACCGGATACAGACAAACTTTCATCGCCTTCTCCTCTGTCCTACAATGCACACACGTCAGCCTTTATCCATTCAACTAAAATAACTTTACATTTTTATTTTGATATAATTCAGAATAGTTCGAAAGACAATAATAACCTGCCTTTTTTCTTATTCTCTGTTCCCCACTTCTTCCTTCTTTGCCACCCAAATTTTTCTCTCCACTATATAACTTAACAAAAAAAAAAAAAAAATCAGCGAAAATTTGAAAACCAAGCTAGAAGACCCTCTGAAACTGAAAAGAAAACGAATGATTAGAGGAAAACAGAGCTGTGAGTGTATTGGTTCCTATGGATTTCTCTTGAGTCTCTCGAAGCCCAAAATGCGTGTTACATGTAACATCTAGGATTGCAGGTCTGAACGGCTAGGAACTTTTCGGTTTCGGATTCGAATATTTGCACCGCTTTTCATTTTGGATATCTTCGCTTGATCCACCTGGCTTAGGTCTTTTACTTTATGTTATATTTGATTGAGTATTTTCTGCTTATGCATTTAAAGTTGGAATCTTGATTTTGTATATCGTAAAGCAGTACATTGATATTTTTGGAAACTTGTTGAAATTGATAGAGCGGTACATAATAGAGTAGACATAATTGTAAGAGACCCTTTAAAAAGTTTGCAGTGATGGTGTCTGCTAATGACCCAATGGAATCTTTTTTCAATTCGATTAAAGTTGTTAAAGAAGTATTTTTGCCGTTGGAATTGAGCTTTCAGAAAGCGGCGAAAGATTTTGAGTGTTGCTGGGGAGGGTTTAAGAAGAAGGAAAATAGTGTAGAATTGGTTACCCAATTCAGTGGAAGTGGCAAGAAGGGTGGAGCTCAGATCTGTAGTTCAAAGAAGAAAAATGGTCAGTGTGTTTTTGTTAGTGAAGAGAGGAAAAAAGGGTTGTTGATAAAAGTACCAATAAAGGCCTTATTCGCGAAGTTTTCACCGAATTCAGGAAATGGGCATCGAGTTGAATCCACAGATAGTGGGTTGAAAGAGAAAGATTTGGCTAAAGAGGATGGTTCTTGTACCAATTGCTTGCAATTGGTAGTAACTTGGTCTTTGTTTGTTAATAGTTTGGTTCAGGCATTTCCAGGTCCGTTTAAGTCAGGTAAAAAGCGGATTCAGAAGGTGAGTGAAGAGGATAGATTATGTTTGTGTTCAAAGCAGAAGATTTCAGGCGATTTCAAGCAAAGGGAGTCTAAGAGTCAATATGTTAGAACAGTGCAGGATGTAGGTGTTAATCCTAAAGATGCAAAATATGTATCACTTGAATGCTTAATAGGTTTTGCTTTTGATAAACTAACTGAGAGTCTTCAGAAGTTTGATCAGGGTGTGCAAGAAGATGGTAATAAGAACTATGATACTCCTTCACAATCAAGTTCTTCATCCTCTCATTTTGATTGCCTAAAGACAGTGCAGGGTGTTCTGAATGGTCGAAAAGCTGATGTAAATGTTTTTCTGGGAAATCTGAGGTTTGCTAGAGTTGGTGGTCTGCCTTCTGGCACTGTTGGTGTTCCTTCATCAGTTAATGAAGAGGGTGCTGCTGGAAACGGCGAAGAAGTGGGGGAGAGTTCACCGCAGAAGCTAGCTAGTGGTATACTTAGTATTCCTCTATCCAATGTGGAGCGTTTAAAGTCCACATTATCAACAGTTTCATTGACAGAACTAATTGAGCTTTTGCCTCAGCTGGGTCGCCAATCTAAAGATCATCCAGATAAGAAGAAATTAATCTCTGTTCAAGATTTCTTTAGATACACAGAGGGTGAAGGTATGTTTTGCAATGCAGAAGCTTAGCTGGTTCTAGATGTGGGCAATGCTTGCTTCAAATTACACTTAATTTTTCGTTCTTCTAACCGCATGGCATGACAATATTGATCCATCTTCAATATGGCATACCTCTTGACTCTCCGACCAAAGTCAGATAGGGTAGTTGTGTAGGATTATTGCACTAACATGTCTGAAACACATACTGCAACAAAGATGTTTGTCTGAATCGTCCAAAGTACTGGTTGTTATAGTTCTTGTTTGCATATAAGGAGCAGAATATAGTTTGCTTAACCCGTTGTGAATTATTTTCAATGGTTAGTCGTCTTAGTAGAAGTTAGTTTCTTTTTGATAAATAGATTGTCATTTTAGGGAGCCGAAAATTCTTTCTGAGGTCAATAGGTACTAATAAAATGGTGTTAAACCATCAAATGTATGGCACATTTCTTCATAGCCTTGTTTATGGAGCCTTCCCTCCTTTTCTAATTTAAGAATATAATCTATTCCTCTTAGTTACCTTCTGTTTTAGGATTTTTCCTTGTGTAGTTTTCTATTTTATTTTACAAAAGAAAGTTAATGACAATATTTGAAGCTTCATGTGGGTACAGGAATGAGGTTCTTTGAGGAACTGGATAGAGATGGCGATGGCCAAGTAACTCTAGAAGATCTTGAAGTTGCAATGAGGAGGAGAAAATTACCAAAAAGATATGCTAATGATTTCATGCGGCGTACTCGAAGTCACATACTTTCAAAATCTATTGGTTGGAAACAATTTTTGTCCTTAATGGAACAGAAGGAACCAACTATTCTCCGTGCATATACTTCTCTCTGTCTGAGCAAGTCTGGGACGTTGCAGAAAAGTGAAATATTGTCATCCCTAAAAAATGCAGGGCTTCCATCTAATGAAGATAATGCTGTTGCCATGATGCGATTTCTAAATGCAGACTCAGAAGGGTCTATTTCTTATGGACATTTTCGAAATTTCATGCTACTCCTTCCTTCTGATCGACTTCAAGATGATCCTCGGTAAGATATATTTTCTTAATCTTAGTACATTTGTTTAAGCTATTATTCAGGCATATGCAGGCATGAACATGCACCTGCACGCTCGCACTTGTGATTACTTGTGTTATGCCAAAGATCATAAGTTCCTAGGAAATTTCTGTCTAGTAACTTGCTTTTCTAACAAATACAGGAGTATCTGGTTTGAAGCTGCAACGGTCGTTGCTGTTCCACCACCTGTGGAAATACCTGCTGGAAGTGTACTGAGATCTGCTCTGGCAGGGGGCTTATCCTGTGCACTATCTACTTCTTTAATGCACCCAATTGATACCATCAAGGCAAATTCTTTTGCCTAGCATTGTGTTCTCATATATTATTCACTATTAATTGTTTTGTCGGGGATTTCTTTTGTTCATTCTTTTGTATCATCTAAAAGCAAGGCCTTCTCAAAGTTGTTCTATTTTGTTTCATCAGACACGGGTACAAGCATCAGCACTATCCTTTCCTGAAATTATTGCAAAGATTCCACAGATTGGAGTGCAAGGGTTATACAGAGGTTCAATTCCTGCAATTCTTGGGCAGTTTTCGAGGTTAGTTTTGTTCCTTCTGTACCCCAACACTCAAAAGAAATGGAAAAATAATATATATATATTCTTTGTTTGATACTGATTATTGTAGTGTATTTTGTGGATAATTTCTTCTTCTGAAACTTTAGCCATGGCCTGCGAACTGGAATATTTGAAGCAAGCAGACTTGTCTTAGTAAATTTTGCTCCAACACTCCCAGATATTCAGGTGTGGTCTCATTTTAATACTATTTTGTAGAGCTTTGGTTTTTTTCTCTGGTATCGTCTGCCTACTTCTTATATAAGTGGCTTATCAGCATGAATCCCTTATATAATGAATAATGATTGTGATATTATTTTCCATTTAAGCATGAGATATGCAACTTTGTTCAGGTTAATGCCACTGGTTCCCATTACCATCATATGTGGCCTGCAGTACCCATCTTTGTACGAGTGTTATACTAGTATACATATTTTATGCTACATAGACTCTCTCAGGGCACCAGTGTCAATTTTTTTTGGATACATGTTTGGTATTGTACATGCCCATTTTCCTCAACTTTTTTTTTAAATTTTCATTAATTTAGAGTATCGAGTACCTCATAAAATCCTATTTTGATCATTGATTGAGAAATTTGACAAGATTATGTGACCAAATTTGTGAGAATATTTTTGAAATAAAATTTTTATTGAGGTTATTAGAGTTGCTAACGAGTAATATGAAATTAGTCATAGAAGGTAAATAACTAGAACTTACCTTTACAAATTTTATCACATGATTAGCACGTGACAAAATTTAGCATAATTTCTCAACCAACGGTTAAATAGGACTTAATATTAATTTTATTAAAGCAGCGTGACCTATGCGATCTACTAAAAAGCTACGTGACTTGCGCGTTTCAATCATATAAGCCACAGGACCCTGATGCCCTTTATCTTAGAAAATATATATAACAACTTATTCATGTTAATGTATTGTGGGTCTGACATGGTGCTATCTAGACGCTATAGTTATGTATTTTGGCTTGTTTCTAGGTTCAATCTCTAGCATCATTCTGTAGTACAGTTTTGGGAACGGCAGTGAGGATCCCATGCGAGGTACTAAAGCAGCGGTTGCAAGCTGGTATTTTTGACAATGTAGGGGAGGCTATTATTGGGACTTGGCACCAAGATGGTCTCAAGGGTTTTTTTCGTGGGACTGGTGCCACTCTTTGCAGGGAAGTCCCTTTCTATGTTGCTGGCATGGGACTTTATGCTGAATCGAAAAAGGTACAAATTTAGTCAGAATCTCAAAACTAGCTTTGTCGTGACCTAGTAGTGTTGCTTACTTACCCTCTAAGAAATTTTCAATATGCCTGTTATACATGCATGTTACTGTTAGACTTTTTTATATATAGGCTTACCAGTAATATTGCTTTACTGTTTTAAGGCCGTACAACAACTTTTGAAGCGTGAATTAGAACCATGGGAAACAATTCTAGTTGGGGCTTTATCTGGTGGTCTAGCTTCAGTTGTTACAACACCATTTGATGTGATGAAAACTAGAATGATGACTGCTCCACAAGGTCGGCCCGTATCAATGTCTATAGTGGCCTTCTCCATACTCCGGCACGAGGGACCCCTTGGATTATTTAAAGGGGCATTACCTAGGTTCTTTTGGATAGCACCCTTGGGCGCCATGAATTTTGCAGGTTATGAGCTTGCAAAGAAGGCCATGGACAGAAATGAGGAGATAGGAGGTGACCAACTTCCTCAAGAGAGAGCATCTAGTTCTGGGTAAAGGTATTTTTGAAGAATCATCCCAATACTTATTGCAACCTCCATTTTGTTGATGTAAACTTATGCTGCCGGAAAGTTTTGAGCCTTTTCTGGATTTTGTACCACCGGTGCCTGTTCAAAATTTCAATTCGTCGATCTCTCTGGACATGTAATTTTTGACAGTTCTTGCTTTTGAACTTCACGGTTGCCACTGTTGGCAGTGCAAAATGTTTAAAACTTTCTTTTTTGGTTTAAAGTTTTATTAGTAATTTCACAAAAACAATTTTTTGGTTCACTTTCTGCTGCTATTCCTTTGACAACTTTTCTTTAAATCATCGTTTGGTTGATAATATGATACTGATCGGTGCCAGCCACACTATAGATGAGCAATGCTATGCAAGTTATTTATCGGAAGAGCACCCTTGTCCATTTCATATGGCCACAATTTTTGTGTCGACTATATTTATATTTATGAGTAAAATAAAATTTTATTAATAAAAATCAAATACAAAATTTAATAAAAAATTATTCATCTAAATATATCAATAATTAAATTTAATAAATCATAACTAAAGACAATCATTGAAAAAAACTTAGTTTTCATCATTTGTTGTATTGTAAGGCTC
Source organism: Hippophae tibetana (assembly GCA_037013495.1). Taxonomy (NCBI): domain Eukaryota; kingdom Viridiplantae; phylum Streptophyta; class Magnoliopsida; order Rosales; family Elaeagnaceae; genus Hippophae; species Hippophae tibetana. The sequence goes on along the minus strand of CM072801.1, from coordinate 139,248,438 downwards.
TCTATCAAGAGTATTTGATTAATTCGATTGATATATAAGATGTTCTTCAATAGCAATTGAAATTTTATATCATATTGTTGTAACTTTTAAGATCTTAGATACAATAAATTTAAATGAATATCTAGACTTTCAATAAAATACAAGCAATAAAAAAACTCAAATAAAATTTAGGTGAAGAAACTTATTTGAAGCAATAAAAACAAAAAATATAAGAAAAGTTATTCTACAGAAGATTTTTCCAAAATATTTATGTCATGTTATTAGTGTTAAATTATTTTCTAACATTGTAAATTTTTTGAGGTATAATAACAAGAAAATTTATTTTTTTACAAACACGAATAAGTGGGCAAAACCAAGGACCAGCAGAGATGCTCCACAAATTTTGTAGGATTGTATCCGTTGCAGTCTAATTTTTCTCTACATTTTTACATTTAGTCTGAATTTGGTTTCAACATTTCAAAAATAGCTGAAACTTAACTGACCAAAAATATATCAGAAAAATTACATAAAAATTCACCTCTAAAATTCAAAACCAAAAATAGTATCATTTTTTTAAATAATTATGAGGGATATGAGCTAGTAAAAAGGTGATACTTTTATTATACAAGTCTTAAGGTGAGTTTTATGATTTTCTCAAAAATATTTATCAATTGAATTCAACAGTGCAAAACATTTTAACATTTGTCATTACACATGCTGACAAACTAATAAATCACTTCTGTTCAATAATGTATACGCAAACTTCATAAAATATCAATTTCTAAAAGTTCAAAGTTCAAATTCCAATATTTTCATCCCCTATGCGTTTTTTAAGCAGTTTCAGTATTTATCAGACAATCAAGAATATGCCAAGAGATTTCGTAAACGAATAATGCAAGGTCTTAAATTGAAGGGAAAAATAATAATTTATGGGGTGATTGGAAGAAACTTATCTTTTTTGGACAAACATCCACCAAATAACAAGGAATATGATTTGTTTGCTTTCATTATTAAAACAAACAGGCATAGTAGTAAGTTCTGGAAATATCTTCAGGATGTGAAAATTGATGCTAGAGAGTAAGCAAATTTCCTCAGTAGCCCCAGTAATCATTCCGGATTTCATCATCAAATTTCTTCTTCAATTCAGGATGTTTCTCAAAGTATTCATTTGCCGTCATGGTGCTTATCTTTTTCTGTTTCAAAAAATGAAAAGCTGTTAGAAGTCATCAGTTTGAGATTAGTTATCGATAGCTATAGGTAATATATCTAGTTTCAATTACCTTCATCTCTTGAACTTCAGCAACCTCCGTCTCTAATCGCTCAGACTCCTTAAGAGATTTCTGCTCTGCTTCTTTCAGTTCCACCAGCTGTAAGCCACAGCAATACATGAATCAATTTAGGTTAAATGTCCAAAGAATAACATATCTTGCATTGAATGAGGGTATGAGAGAGAGGTTGTAGATAGTGCAGAAAGCTATGAGGATGGCTTCTCACCAATGCATCAAATTTAGGTTTGTATTGAGGAGTAACTGTATCGACATATTTGGGAATTTCAATGCCTGCAGCAGCAAATAATGAGACAAATTTATGAAAAATCAATCTCAAAACGAAAAAATAACAGAGTAAAAAGTAACAGGGAAAGTACGGTTACTCCAAAAGTGACTAAGAGTTCAAGCTTCTGCATGTGAACGGCAAGCAGGACAATCAGTATAATTAAATCTATTTTGCTGCTTGTTTTGCTACAACAGGAAAGCACGCCAGACTGATAGAATCATTTCTCCTGTTTTATTTAACTGGACAGAATGAAAACTAGAGTACACTTAAATCTAAGGTTTATATCCATGAAAATGAAAACACCAGTAATCCTATAATTGCTAATTGCCGAATTTCAATACTAATCAATTATGCTGGTCCTTTAGTGCAAGTAGAAATCATATCATTACCTGAACTAGCACAACAATGACATACATCTTTTGATCTCAATTCTCAAACAAGACTTTGAATTTTGGAGGCTCGATAGAACATGAAATGGTAGTTTTCAAAAACATATTCTCCAAATTTATCTGTTGTTTGACAAGGATAAAAAAATGGTTGCGAATAATGATAAATCTCCACAAAGCAGAGCTGAGCAACTAATAACTCTTCATTATAGTACCAAACTTTAATAATAAGAGCCAAGAAGTGTCAGGCAACATTAACAACAAGTCAACAACATGAAGATCCCCCATCCATCAACTAACAAATGGCAAGACAACACTGACATGTCAGAAAACATACTATCATAAGCTTCTTTGTACATGTCCACCAAGGGAGATCCGATTCCTTTTCTGTAGTATTCCCAGTCTACAGGTTCAGGTTCCTGCCATAAGTACAAAATGACAGTCAAAATTACATCTTCGTGATAAGTGGAAAAACTAAAAGCAGTTCCACAACAAAAAAAAACTCTTCAGAAAGCAACCTAAATTTTTAAATCAAGGCTTCGTTTATCTTATGATGAGTTGAGTGGACAAATAACATGATTAAAAGTCAAAATATCATTGACAAATAAAATTTTCCAATACTAGAAACTTATACCGAGTCTTTAACAAAATATCATCCAAATTTAAAGATTTCAAACTCCGAAAGGGTTAGTTCCAAGTAGTTAGGCCTTTGATTAACTATGTTTGGCTTCAAAATAACCAAACTAAGTTGCCTTAACTTAGAACTAATACTTTCCAAGTGAGGATACGAGGGGTAATAAGCAAAGCACTATAGATCCTAGTGAAGGTTTAACCAAACTTCAGAAACTAGAAGAACATAACACGCCTCTATTCTATTGCGAAAATCCCCCCCAAAAAAAAAAAAAATTAACCCATCTAACTATTAATGTAGATTTATTTATGAGTAAACATAATTCTGATGTAATGTTTGCAACATTCTATCGTCAACCTACACAAATTAGGAAGGAAACTCACAAAGTATTACCAAACGAATCCTACATTTTCGAAAATTCCACGAGAGCATCGGTAAAATCAATCTTCAATGCTAGATTTTCAAAATAATATTTCAAAAACCCAATAATAATTAAAAAAAATGATAAATCGAAGTCATAGTAATCAACCAAAGACTAGCAGGAAATCCACTAACATATCCCTAATTTATCAAGATTAAAGTTTTTATCGAAGCCAGGGTAGCAATAAAATTATTAAATAAAAAAAAACTCAGCTTCAATGACAAAGATCTAGCAAGATAATACAAAATTATCATCAAAAGCATTAGGGAAAAAGTAATCAGACAAAAAGAAGGGTGTACTGACCTGGCTAAACTTGGTTTGGAGAGTAGAGTTAACCTCATCGAATGCACGGCGAAGAGTGGCGAACTCTTTGCGAGCCTCATCGGAGACTATAAGTTTGGCCATGCCATCCCAATCAATGTTCTTCGATGCCTTAAAGGCAACATCTGTCACTTTCTTCACCGTTCCGCTCATTTTCTCTATCGCCAAAAACCTGAGACCCCAACTGAACACGCCTATTTATCATATGCTCTCTTGTTTTTGTATTGCCTTGTGTTTTGGCTTGCCATGGCTGCTGTAGTTTTGGATACCTTTCTTTTTGGGCTTTGGATTGAACCTGTGGATACAGTCTTAAGCCTATACATAAAATATTTGGATCTAATCAAGTGGATGGTTAATTTGGCCCATCAACTACCTGGACGTAGTTATCGCATTAGTAATTAATCTTCTCCCTTAATTTTTAATAAAGTAATATTAATATAGACATCTTATTTATTTATAATATATTTAAATGAGATAAATAAGAATATAAAAATAATAAAAAATATTATACATGATTATTTGCAGTGTAATTTTAATTAAAAATTATACAATATATATTTAATTTTAGATCTATTATGATTATAATTTAAATAAGATGAGATAATATTTAAATAAAATAAGTAAATATCATTAATAATAATATAAATTCAAAATGTTTTTCTTTGAACTTATTGGTTGTCTTCTATTACAATAAAAAATATTCTTATTTGTAGAAAATACTAGAATATCCAAACTAGGATATAATATTTATATCCAACACATTATTTTACTAAAAAATTCAAAAAAAAAACTTTAATAAAATCATTTATCTTATATCTTGTAAATGATTAATAATCAGTTTCATTCCAAATTTTAGAATGAATTTCAATTTGGTGTGTTACTTTTTTTCTCTCTCGAGATTGATCAATTTAAAATCAATCTCAATAATTCATAGAAAAATGAAAAGAGTCTAATTTCTTAATTAAATATATTCATCTATCTAATTACTAACATAATTTTATTTTTAGCCACGTAAAAAGAACATATTTAAAAAATATACATATGTACCATATTTTTGAATATGCATAAATATATGTTTTTTTAAGCATATAAATTTGTAGTAAAAAATGATTAAAAATAAAACTTTATCTATAAGTAAAATTTATATGATACAATTAAACCAAATTATACTATTAATTTTCGTTTCATATCATAAATTTGAATACACCAATTAAAAAAAAAAGGATATATATGTCATCCATTAGAAAAGTTTAACACACATAGTTCGGTACAATGTTCATTATGTATTCCTAAATAGCATCGATCATTTACATTTGCAATTAATCATTAAGTTAGGTGGCTTCGATAAGTTAATTTGATTAAATATTTAGGCTCCTGCTTTATTATACTTTGAATAAGATGTTTTGGGAGGTAATATTTGAAATATAGAACTCCTTTAAGATATGATAATGATGCTACTTTTATTTAATGGTTTAAATCTACTTAATTCTGTGAAAGTAGAAGTTTACATTTAGCTTGTTTTTAAATTATACGAAGAAGACAATTAAAGAGGATTAATACAGGACCATGGTTAGATATCAAGCGTATATTATATAAAACATGCACATCAGAATGACTCGATGATATTTTGTTTATATATGGTCTTCCTTTTAGAAAATATGATCCAACTATTTTAGTCTTTGTAATTCTAGACCAATACAAATCTATAGAAGTTAGCCAAGATTGCAAATTCAAAGTCTAGTCGTTATACCTATTTCACGTTTTCCTCCAACCATATATATATATAATCAAACTGGTTTATTTTTTATCCTTGAAAAATCATATATTTTTAATTTTTTATTATTTAAATATGATTCTTTTAGTTTTTTATTAAAATATATAAATTTTACACAAAAAATTTGAATGTATTAAACATACATATTTTTGTGTTGCAAAAAGAATGTTAAAATAAAACTTAATTTATAAAAAAATTATTATGGTATCTAATTAAACCTTAATTAAACATATAATCACAAAATATATATTAAGTCACGTTAATATTAAGTCAACACTATTGTTTATAAATTTTACAATCTTCTAACTCATGAATTGATTTTTGAATTTAAAATTAACTCTAAATTTCTATATATATATATATATATATATATATAATTTAATAACTATTGCTATCCAAGTTCTTCGAGTTCATACTAGCTAATTACTAGAATTATTTATCTACTCCGGTTGATAATAAGAATTATATTTGTTGACCAAATTATTAAAAGGAAAAAAAAGGAAAGTGTTGTTCTTATATAAACAATTAAGTCTTAATTTGTCTTTTTCTTTATGATAGACTTCTTAACTACTATGGATGTCTCCACAGACTGGACTTAAGGACTTGAAGTATCGTCCACTAATTTTTTCCCCCCTCCTTCCTCTTCTTCTTGTATAGACTGGAAAGTCTGGACTCAATTTTGTAATATGCTCCTTTGTGAGTTTCAGTCAACGTAATAAACTAAGCATACTTGGCTAATCGATCAATTCCTATGTGCCCCTTGAACAGAAATAACATATAATTCTTACGTGTACGTCTTCCTTTTTCGAAGTCAACCATTTCATATAATTGAAGAATTACAATATATTATTTACTAATTCACATGTAAAACGGACGAGAATGTAAAATAATTATACTTAGGGGGTAAAAAAGTGGGCATGCATGATATATAAATTTTCAAGCTAAAATTACATTACTATATTTTTATGTAGATTTTTAATCAAATTAAATTGGATTTTAAGTCGGTTTTAACTTACTGCTCAAAATTGATTATATATTAAATTTTATTTAGAATCTAATATAAATACCGATTTAAATATTTTTTATTTAAGTAGTTTTAATCCATGTTATTGACGAATCATTTGATTTAAGATTTAAAAACTTCTCTATTTGTGGGATTTTTATGTTCAAAACGTGGGTTTCATTTATTTTCTTACTTAATTAAGATCATAATTAAATATGCCAGCTATGTGATGTTGTTCTGAACGCTTTTTCTTCACATTATAATATAAGTGAAATAACCAAAATCAGTTGTAGCTGACATGAATTTTATTTACACGTGTAAAATGTTTGTTATTTGAGTCTTATTATCCTAGTTATATGTTTCTTAATAGTGTAGTTAGTAAAAAAAATTACAAAAATTAAGCTACATAAATAATGGATTTTTATTGCTATTTGTTAGAGATATTATAGTTATTCAATTAATCATAATATTATGATATGATTTATGAGAGTTATGGTTATCTTTACTTGAGTTAATTTTTGGAGTCGGAAATACTAATACGGTTTTATTTGACTTTTTTACATGACAATGAAATTGAAGAGTACTTACAAAATAGAATAGTAAGGGAAACAAAAACGACCCAATCATAGCATGCTCTCTCCAAGACGGTAGGATACAGACCCGCCGAATCACTAAAATGATAGTCTTTGTAATTTATGAGAGTAATATAGATTTATTATTTTTATAAAAATAATTATAAATATTTTATTTTATAAATGTTGTTAAGTTCTTTTTAATCCGACGTCAACTAAGAATAATGTTGTAATACTGCTTATAATTCTGGACAATAATTAACTCAATAAGATCTTATTGAGTTGAGTTAGGTCTGATTTTCTAACATGTCATCAAAACTAATTCTCTGGCTTCTTCGCACATATTGGTGTCCAAGAGTTTGATAATGCATTCATTCTCGGGTTTCGTCCATCCAATACCGACCAAGACCATCAGTTGATGTGGATGAAGATGTTAAGTCTCACATCGATCAAGTACTAGTCTTTCGCTGTACATATAAGCTTGTACAATCCTTCATCTTATAACTTAAGTTTTGAGATGGAGTTAGGTTAAAGTCTAACATGATATCAAAGTTGGGCCTGACTTGATTGGTGACTTGGGCTTTGTCCATAAAAACTTCACCGTAGCTTTGTAAGACCATCTCTGTGTGTGGAAGATGGTTGTTAAGTTTCCTTCAGTACCACATCGGTCAGGAACAAAGCAGTAAAGTTGCTTATAAGTTTGTACAATCCTTAACTCTATGAGATTTTATTGGGTTGAGTTAGATTTGAGTTTCTAACATGATATCAGAGTTGGGTTTGACTTGATTGATGATTTGAGATTTGTCCTTAACAGTCTCACCGTGACTTTTGTGAGATCACTTCTGTCTAGGTGGAAGGGGCTGTTAAGTTTCCTTCAGTCTCACATCGGCCAAAAACAAAACAGTAATAATGTTTATAAATATGAGCAATCTTTACATCATCTTATTGTAATTAAAATATATTTTCATTAAACGTAATGAAATTTAACTATCATTTTTTTTATAAAATTTATATCTACCTTCAACTTTTGATTTTAATTAATTAAATATCACTGATTGAATTTATTTATAAAATAAAATGCTTATTTTTTAACTACCCAACATACACATTAGCCAAGATACAAGATATATGGAAGTTAGTATTTTTCATGTTTATGAATTTAATGATTTTAAAAGAGATTTAAACTTAATTGATATTCAATTAGGATTTTTAAATTTTATATAAATCTTTAAAAAATAAAGGTGTATTAAAAGTGTTTAGAAAATCTCAAATTTTTATAGAATCAATGAACTTTTGAGTTAAAAATAAAAATTAAAAAACATTCAAAGATTTTCAAGATTTCTTTTTCTTTTTCCTTCGACATTTTCTAAAGACATTTTCAAAAATCTACATAGAATCTTTAAAAATATATAAAATATTTGAAGTCAGTACATATATATATATATATATATATATATATATAACTGTTAAAAGACCTATCAACATCTCAATTGAATGCATCATTCTTAAACTATTTTAATGCAAATTTAATAAGTCTAATGATTTCAAAGATCCCACAACCTTATCTATGTTTATTAATATAATGAGCTATCATTTTCTTTGAGATACATGAAGTGTATAATAAGCACACGAATAAAGAGGATAAGTACATGTAATTTTGATTCTTTATTATTTCACAAATTAAGATTAGTAAGAGTTTAATTATTGTGCGTATATGATTGCGTTACCAATACGTGGTATACACATAAATATAAGTAGTATAAAATGTGATTTTTTTAAACTTAAAAGGTAGATATTTTGTCCATATAATTCTCAATTATTAATAATTATAAAATGATACACAAAAATTCTTAAAGAAATCTTATTCTGCCTATAATTGTTTCTACTTTGAAATAAAATTGTTTTGAAATAATACTAATATACTTTTGGTAATATTTGATGATATCTGAGAAGTAGTTCTAAAACTTTAAGACAAAATATTATTAATTTTAAGAAAAATATGTAAATGATTTTTTTATTTTATTTTTAATACTTCATTCTTAAAATATTTAATAAATTTTCATTCCTAAGTCCTAACTCCATATTTTTTTCTCCCCTTTTGTTTTAGTGCTCGTTGTTAAATCATTTTTATTTTAAATTACTTCTCACAAAATCACTTTTAAAAACACAAACGAACCAGCCCTTAAATAAAAAATTACAAAAAGTTTGCTGGTAGCTTCTTATTAAAAAAATGCAAAATTTCTTAATAATGTTTTAAATAAATTGTAATTGAAAAAGTATAGGACTGGGACAAAATTTCGTAATTGATCTTAATATTAAACATGGATATTTAATAATAATAAAAAAAAACTAAATATAATGTAAGAATTGGATTTATTGATGATGAATAAACGAATGTTTACAACCTATTTATACAAAAGAAAAGCAAAATTGTAATAATTAAAAATAAACACAATTATGAAGAGGCATGTTCTTGGACAGCCTATCCTTCCCCACCAACAGCTTGGTGGCTGCTTCCAGCTGGTGTGTTGGTTGTCACCAGCTGGATATCATGTTCTTTAACATTCCCCCTCAAGTTAGAATATATGTTAATTATTCCTAACTTGTTAAGTAAGCTTGAGAACTGTGAAAAACTCAGGGATTTGGTAAATATATCTGCTGGTTGCTCTAATGTAGAGATATGATAAGTTTTGATCATTCCAGCTTGAATCTTTTCTCTTACTAGATGGCAATCGATCTCTATGTGTTTAGTTCGCTCATGAAACACTGGATTTGATGCAATGTGAAGAGCTGCTTGATTGTCACAATATAACTTGGTTGGTTGGGAGTGTTTGATACCCAAATCATCCAGAATATATCGTAACCAGGTTACTTCGCAACATGCTGCTGCCATAGAGCGATATTCTGCTTCTGCACTTGATCGTGAGACTGTATTTTGTTTCTTAGTCTTCCAAGAAATTAGCGAGTTTCCAAGAAACATACAATATCCTGTGGTTGATCGTCTTGTATCTGTGCATTTTGCCCAATTTGCATCACAAAAAGCATTTAGTTGTAATGAACTAGTTGCTGAGAAAAAGAGACCTTGCCCTGGTGTGTTCTTGACATATCGTAGCACTGGTTGAGCTGCTTCCAAATGTGGTTGTCGTGGTTTATCCATATATTGACTGAGAATGTGCACGGCATACACTAAGTCGGGCCTTGTGATGGTCAAGTATATTAATCTCCCAACAAGTCTTCGATAGGATGTGGGATTACTGATGAATTCCCCTTCAACCTTGCTGAGGGATAAATTTTGTTCCATAGGTGAATTTGCAGATTTGGCACCAAGATAACCCATGTCCTCCAATATTTCAAGTGCGTACTTGCGTTGTAACAGAACAATTCCCTTCCTGGAACGTGAAACTTCTATGCCCAAAAAATACTTTAATTCACCGAGATCTTTAAGCTTGAATTGTCTCATGAGATGATTCTTAGTTTCTTCAATGTCTTGTATATTGTTTCCTGTTATGATTATATCATCTACATAGACAAGAAGAGCAGAGAAGGAATTACCACGGGTTCGGACGAACAATGAGTGATCATACTTGGATTGGTTAAAACCAGCTAGCTTAAGTGTTGTTGATAGCTTGATGAACCACTGTCGTGAGGCTTGTTTGAGTCCATACAAAGATTTATGTAGCTTACATACTCATGTTTCCCCCTTTCATCCGAATCCAGGTGGAAGGGACATGTAAACATCTTCATGAAGATCACCATAGAGAAAAGCATTGTTGACATCGAGTTGTCGAAGATGCCAATTTTGAATAGCAGCAACGGCAAGGAGAAGCCGAATAGTGACAAGTTTGGCTACTGGTGCAAAAGTTTCTTGGTAGTCAAAACCTTCAATCTGACTGTATCCTTTGGCCACTAACCGAGCCTTGTATCGTTCCACAGAACCATCAGGATTATACTTGATTTTGTAGACCCATTTACAACCAACTGGTTTCTTGTTTGGAGGAAGCTGTTGAAGCGTCCAAGTGCCATTAGTTTCAAGAGCATCTAGTTCTTGTTTCATGGCAAGCCGCCAATTTGGATCATTGAAAGCTTCAGCAAAAGTGGTTGGTTCCCTGAGAATGGAAATAGAAGTAGCAAAAGCACGATGTGCAGGTGATAATTGGTCATAGGTAAGTACATGAGATAAAGAATGAGAAGTACCTTTGTCGTTGGACGATGCTGAGTGAGACGAAGGGAAGGACCGAGAAGGTAGGGAAGCTTCTACATGATATTTTTGAAGGTAGCTAGGAACATTGGTGGATCGACGAAGCCTATGTGTGACTGGTGTTGGAGGAATTATGTGTGGTGGAGAAGTTGACGATGATGTTTCTGGAGATGAATTTTGAAGATGAAGAGTGTCTGAGTTGATTGTTGGAAGGACAGATGGTGTATGATCAAGTGATATATTTGGATTGGTTGATTGACGAATGTTGGGTAGGTCATCATAAATAGTATCTTCTGATGGAGGAAATAGAGTTGGAGTGTTGACAGCGGAAGTGAAATAAGGAAATACATGTTCATGAAAGATAACATCACGAGACACTAAAGTCTTGTTTGTTTCCAGATTGTAGACACGATAACCTTTGATCCCAGATGGATACCCAATGAATATGCATTTATGTGACCTAGCATCAAACTTGGTAAGTCGATCATGATGTGTAGAGAAAAAGCAAAGGGAACCAAAAACACGAAGGTGTTCATACCTAGGAGTTTTGTGAAAAAGGACTTCAAATGGTGTTTTACCCTTGAGAACAAGTGTTGGAGTACGATTTATGAGGTATGTGGCTGTAAGAATGGCATCTCCCCAGAATTGTTTAGGAAGATTGGCTTGGAAGAGTAATGAACGAGCAACATTGAGAAGATGACGGTGTTTACGTTCAGCAACACCATTTTGTTGAGGGGTAGAGACACAACTAGTTTGATGAAGGATTCCTTTGGTAGAAAACAACTGGGTCATAGAGAATTCTGGTCCATTGTCACTACGAATGATTTTAACTCTGGATGAAAATTGTGTTTCAACAAGATTGATGAAGGTGGTAAGAAAGGTATGTGTATCAGATTTAGTATGTAAGAGATAGACCCATGTGCATCTTGAGTAGTCATCAACAATAGTGAGAAAATAACGTGCTCCATTAAGTGCTGGAATGTGATAACCACCCCAAATATCAACATGAATCATTTCAAAAGGTGCTTTTGTATTGATGGAACTTAAAGGAAATGGATTACGTGTTTGCTTAGCTAATGGACAAATAGAACAATCACTAATGGAACAAAAAGGTGTGTTGATGGAAAGAGAAATTACACGCAAACTATTATTAGATAAATGACCAAGTCGTTGATGCCATAGATGAGAGTTGGTGGAAGCAGTGTTTGAAACAGAGAAACATCCAGCCTTTTCAGAAATAGTCAGGTAGTAGAGTTCTGCTTTCTCAGTTCCCATCCCAATCGTCTTCCCTGAGCATTTGTCCTGAACAAAGCACATACTATTAGTGAAGGTGACATGGAAAAATGAGGTTTGAGTTAGTTTGGCTACTGAAACTAAGTTTAATTTGAAGGAGGGAACACACAAGACATTATGGAGTATAAAATTATTTGAGAAATGCACAGTGCCAATATGTGTGACACGGGCAAGAGAATGATCAGGTAAATGCACATGCCGATTAGTGACTGGAATGCTGGAGCTCATAAGGTTTTGGGAACAGACCATGTGATCAGTTGCCCCTGTATCAAAAATCCAACGAGTTTCTGAATGGAAAACAGTTGCACATAATGTGTTACCTGAAGAAGTAGTCACTTGATTTGCCATGCTACCTGATTTGGATTGATTGAGAAGTGTAAGGAGCTCTTGATATTGGGCAGATGTAAGATTGTGGGATGGTGTCTTTGTGTCGGAGCAGCTTTCCTGAAAGTCAGTATGATGAGCTTTGAAAAGGAAGCCATAACTTGTGTTTCTCTTATCTTGAATTACTCCTTTCTTCCGACACATGTTGATGTCATGTCCATTTAAACCACAGAAATTACATTTGAGACGCTTTCAGTAGTTTTCAAAATGTGTCCATTGAGACCACAAAAATCACATTTGAGGTGACTTCGGCAATTCTTAGAATTATGACCTATATTGTTGCATCTATTGCACTTGAGATGTGGGTTCCTTGGTGGGTAATTTTTCTGAGGATATTGTGGACGACTATCTCTGGCAACGAGTGCGGCAGCTTCTGGCATACTTCCTATGCTTTGAGTGGAGACAGCTCTTTGCTTTTCATCTTGAACAATAAGTGAATATACCTTATTTACTGTAGGTAATGGTTCCATGAGCAAGATTTGTCCGCGTGCTAATGTGTAAACCGTATTAAGGCCCATGAGAAACTTTATGGTTCGCTGCTTTTGTTGATATTCTTGTAATTCTCTTCCAGCATTTCCTCCACAGTGTGGAAGAGGACATAGTGCATCACGACTATCCCATAAACTTTTCAATTTGGTATAGTATTCGCCAATGCTCACACCTTCTTGCATGCAATCATGGATCTCTTGTTCAATGTGGAATAGGTGCACGCTATTGGTGTGCGAAAAGCGTTCCTTTAATTCTTCCCATAGCTCATATGCAGTATCACTATACATGACACTTTCTGCAATTTTGGGTGATATGGTGTTGAGGATCCATCCTTTGACAAGAATATTGCAGCGAGTCCATTGTTTGATTTCTGCTTCAAGGTTTGTTGATGGCCTTTTGATTGTGCCGTCAATGAATCCTTCTTTGTTTTTGGTTATTAGAGCCATGAGCATTGCATGACTCCAAATGTGATAGTTTTCTTGGTTTAAGGATTGAGCTACAAGGACCATGACTGGTTGGTCTGAGTGGTGTAAATATAAAGAATGACTAGGATCATCATAGGGTTGGTATTGGTAGTCATAGACATTTTTGGTTGAATAAATTTGAAAGAACGGGATGGGTTTAAGTGTGTTTTAGACAATAATGACTATTTATGAAATAAATAATGTACTGAAATATGCTCTATCTTATAGAAAATGAGTCAAGGATTACAGAACCGGAAATTTCAGCCGCAGAACCGGTCAGAAAGTGGGTGAACCGGCGTCTGGAGTGGCTGGAACGGCGGCTGCAACGGTGAAGCACTGAACCGGATGAAGACCGAACCGGACCGGACCAGACCGAGAAAACGACACGTCGTTTATTTCAGCGGGCGAGCGACAACGTGTCGTTGGAGTCGTCTTCTTTAGCAGCTGGCGCTTGTTGGAGCGTGCGTCTCCGGCGAGGCGCGTGGAACGCCGGCGATATTAAAAATGGCGCGTGTGAGCGCGTGGAGAGGTATTTTGGCTTGATTTTCATTGCAGATTGCTCGGATTTTTCTGAATAATATTCTGGGATGAAATTGAAATTATTTTGTGAATCGAAATTGGTTTTGAAAAAAAAACAGATTGAGAAAAAATTTCTATGAGCTAATTTTTTTCTGGGAATTGTTTCCTAAGCTTTGATACCATGTAAGAATTGGATTTATTGATGATGAATAAACGAATATTTACAACCTATTTATACAAAAAAAAGCAAAATTGTAATAATTAAAAATAAGCACAATTATGAAGAGACATGTTCTTGGACAGCCTATCCTTCTCCACCAACAGCTTGGTGGCTGCTTCTAACTGGTGTGTTGATTGTCACCAGCTGGCTATCATGTTCTTTAACATATAATCATGTTCTTTAACATATAATATTATTTTATGGTGATTTTGATTAGATTGATGTACGTTTTACCATGAGCGCCTTTGTCAACCCAATATTCGATCTCATTTGGGTAAAAGAAAGATGAAAGACCTTTCTCTTCAGACTTAATTGATATCAGACATATTTTAATTAAATCATAAATAATAATTTTTAAAAAATATTAATATATACCACATATGCATGCACTTGTTTCGTATAAAAAAAATTGAGACTTTAAAAGTGTGTGTTTGATACGCACAGTGTTGAGTGTATGACGGGGGAAAGCTAACAAAATTCTCCTAGGCTATTTTTATTTATTTATAAATTGTATGTCATAAATATATAAAAAAATATTTTATTTACGTATTTATCAATTTTTTATGAAACATAATGAAAATAATATTAATGACTTAAAGTCTTAAAAAATTAGCAACTTTAAATGAGTTACATTTGCTTGCTAATAAAGAAGAGAATCATTTTATGGTGAAATGGGTTCACTTTTTTTTTTTTTTTTTTAAATTTTCACTTTTTTCCCCTTTTTTTTTTAAATTATGACTCATATATGAGAGTGGTAATGTAGTAGCATGTAATTTTCCATGTGATTAATTATTTGCTTCTTATCATCTAAAAAGCTAATTTTATTAGTGGATTATGTTTGTGCAATCGTGTGGTACAGTTTGATCAACTAGGGACTTTATGTTAAACAGAAGCTGCAAGTTTTTATTCATTTCGAACAATTATGCAATTTTGTTGAACTTCAGAAAATAATAAAAATATTTTTTAATCTATTTAATATATTTGTATTATTGAAAAATTTAACTCATTATTTTATATTAAAAACTGTTTAAATTAAATTGATATGTAATTTTTGAAACTGTTTTGGTGATTAAAAACAAAAATTATGGGTTACGATTATGAAAGTGGTTCTGATTGGAGAATCAATGCATACTTTGAATACGACATTAGCTCCTCCGTCACTGTTCTGTTTCTTTCTTTCAAAATACACCCACTAATTTTCTTGTAATTGTCATCTATAATTCTTCATATTACACAAAAAGACTAACAAATTAGTCCATTAAAATTATATAATTTCAAAAGGGATCATCTCTTTAACAGAACAGTACTATATATTAATACAATATCATGAATCACGTCTATTTAATATATATATATATATATATATTTTAATGTGTGTGAATAAAATTAAAAGTAAAATATATTTTCCACTAAGTGTCTAGAAAGGTGAAGGAAGAGCAAGATTGATTTCAAGCCCAAAGAGGTTGTTCCCAATTGGTGTCGAAATCGTCAAGAAAACAAGTGGTGTCAATGTCAATATAAGGAAGTAGCTGGGAATTGGATTGTTGAGTAGTAGTCACATCCGTGCAGAGAAGACCAATCAAATTAGAATTGTATTGTTGAATGTTGAGAAGCTCAGCTTGAGTCTTCGCCAATTGGGCTTGAAGGTCACTTATTTGTTTTTGAAGTTGACAAATAGCACCAGCACTTCCATAAACAGGGTCTCTTATTCTTGCATTTGCTTCATATACCATGCTGCTCACTGCATCTGCTCTTTGGTCCTCTGCTATTTCCTGCTTGTATTGTTATAAGTATTAAGAGTCGTTAGTTTATGTAATTTAAAAAAAGAAAAAAAAATTATTAGCGTGTCTTGTGAGATATTACACTTATCCTAGAGATCTAATGAAGAAGAATATAGGAAAAATGCAGTACCTGCAAGAATTTGATGATATTGGCAGCTCCAAAGACCCTATGAGCAATGGTAAATTTGAGGGGATCAGTTGGGGGAAAATACGGAGCTAATACACACTTTTCAACACATCGTCGGCGAAGAATTTTGCAGGCAGCGCATGGACTTTGGACAACATTATGAGAAGGAATTGATGGATTAATGCTAATTAATTTTTTATTTGGGTAAGATGTAAATGAAGATGGTGTGGACATTGAAGGTGTTGGAGAATAAGAGGAAGAAGGAGTAATAAAAGTATTATTACAAAATTGAATGGGAATTGAGATTCTTGGTGGTGTAGTTGTAGTTGTAGTTGTAGTTTTCGTTTTCGCATTCATTTCCATCTTAATTAGGATTTTGTTGTCTAATCTTTTGTTCTAAGAGATTTTTGTGGATGATGAGTTGGTTTTAGAAGAAAAAACAGAGTAAGTGTATATATAGAGGGAGGGAAATGTTTATTATTGTGTCATTGAAATATCGCCATTAGTTTGTTATTTTTTCCAATTTGGTTCGGCGACTTTTTTTTATGGGGAAAAAAATTTAATGATATTATCAGGATAATTCTTAATTTTATTACGGTAAAATTATATAAAATATCTATTTTATTTTTATTATTAAATAAAATTATGAAGATATTTTTGTGGTAATAATAGTTTATACCGTATGGTTAATTATTATAAAAATTTATTTATCATATTTAGAAATAGGGGTGTGCAAAAAATCCGATCATCCGATATGATCCAATCCAATGATCGGATCGGATGGAAATTTTTTCCATCCGTTAAGTGCGGATCGGATGACGCATTTCACTACGATTCATCAGATCTAATCCGATCCGATCGAAATTTTTTTATATTTAAAAATACAAAAAATAAAGTGAATTAAGTTTATTGGTTGGATTGATCGGATGCCATCCGAATATTTTACGGATCGGATTGAGCGGATGCGAGAGGTGATCAGATCGGTTGCGGATTATGATGTTTAATCCGAGCGGATGGTCGGATCAGATCGGATGAGTGTAAAATCAGCGGTTTTGATCCGATGAACAACCCTACTTAGAAACTCAAGCCTAACTCTTAACCCAAAAACCAGCTTATAAGTTAGAGCATTGTCCAGACTTATCAACATCACTGCTGCTTTACTTTTGGCCAATGTGTGACTTAACATCCCTCTTCCACATCGACTAGAGTCTGAATTTACGACACAGTCAGAATTTACGGCATAAGGACCAATGGGGATGAAGAAGCCAAGAGCCTAGCTCTGATACCAACTTAGAAACTCATGTCTAACTCTTAACTCAAAAGTCAACTTCTGAGTTAGAGAGTTATCTAAATTTATAAGCAATACTAATGTTTTACTCTTAATCAACGTGGTACTTAACATCCCACTTTCATATCGATTAGAATCCGAATTTATAACACAAAGTCTAATGAGGTGAATAAATACTTTTAGATATAACAAATAATTTTATTATTTTAAATGATAATTATCTGAAATATTAACTACTCATTAAAAACTTCTAGCTTTTTACTTTCTATTATTATGGATAAAATGATTTGCTTGTTGAATTTTATGCTATAAAGTATTATATTAAATATTTTATGTATTATTTAATATATAACTATATACATCAAATGTAGGAGCATACATGATGTCATTCCGTTACGCATGTACAAAGACTTTTTTTTTTTCACCCTTAAACAGCATGCACAAGAAAGATTGCTTAAAAGAAGGGTGGGTCGTGCCTGTTGCTAGAATTTTTATTTTATTTTATAAAAATATACATTTTAATTTATTTATTTTTAGGTAATATATTTTTAATCTTTTATTTATAAAAAAATTACAAAATATATTTAATTTCTTACAATTTTGTTACAATATATTTAATAAAGAATGTTTATCGTTATTTGACAAAATAAAAAATATTAAAAACACACAAATTTAGACATGTTTTTAATTACAATCACCTATTTGTATAGTAATAAATAATATAATTATCTTATAAAATGATAAAATAATTCATTATTTTAATCATATAAATGATATAATTGTAAAACTTAAATATAAATTTGTAATGATCGTAGGGTTTTTTTTTTATAAATATGAAAAAATAATTATTTTATCGATATTAATTTTTTTTTCTAATAGAGTAAAATTTAAATTTATGTCAATGAGAATAATGGGAATACTTTTAGTAAAATAAGAAACTTGTCAAGCGTTTTTTAAAAGAGAAGATGACCATATACAATACTTGAGCTTCACCCATAGATATATAAATAAATTGAGAAGTATGAGAAATATATTCCAACCCTCTTGCACATCTACTTGGCTACCTAGTCGAAGCTAGCTAATAACTATTATACGTATGTGTTATTTTTTTTTCCTTAATGAATTTATTATTGTACTGATTGTATTGTATAAAAACTTCAACTATTAATTCATTCGGTCAAACTTCTATTCAACCAAAAAAAAAAAAAGGTCAAAATGTTAGATGATGAATATACATAATATATACAGTACCCTTTGCAGGTTTTTTTCTCTGTTCAATGAATTCGTACATCATCCACCAAAAAACAGTGCATTTAACACGTTGTATTAAACTCATCCTAACAAAATTATAACACCTTAAAATTATATTGAATTAGAATATTAGAATTTATTAATTTTAGAGTATATGATTACGTAACATTTTAAGTTAATAGAAAATGAAAAGAAAAGATAATTTATAATAAAAAATATATTCTAGAAGTAATTAACAATACTTCTTTGGTACAACTCTATTCTAAGATGTTAAATAAATTTAAATAATTTATAAATTTTTAGGAGAAAAAAGTGAGAATATATTATAACTAAAAAGAATATTGAATCAAAATTGTTTTTTTATAATTTTGTAATAAAATGGTGTCCAAATAGTTTTTACAAAAAAATATCCAACATAAATTCACTCTTTCCTGTGTTTATTTCATTGCTCTTTATGGGGTGGACCGTGACAACATAAAATTATTTCATGAGTCATAAAAAAACTGGACTTATCAAAATTTATACTATATTTTTGTTTTAAACAATTCACCAAACATATCTGAAAAATATATAGTAAGTTGATTAAAATATATGTATCTTCTCTATGTAAACACATACTACATTTTTAACCTTTGGAATAACTCTAAGTAATCTTACCCACTATTCAAGATAAAACACTAAAACTACCTTTTCACTATAATACATACATAGATGGTGGGTTATGATGTGATTGTGACTGCTTGATTGCAAAACATGTTAGGAGAGTAAAGAAGAAACTATCTATTTGGCTCATGTGAGTGCTGAGACATTTTTGTATATACAGTTAGTCTCTTACTTTATTTTTCCCTACGTAACAGTAGGGAATTAATTATGATATATATAATTGTATGAACCAAAAGTTTGTTTCTTAATAACATGTAATGTATTTGAAAAAAAAAAAGATAGTGATTCAAGTTCTAATTATAGGAGTTTAACCTCTAAAAATCTTAGTTTAAATCTCAATTACGAACATCAGAATAATGTAATTATTTTTTTAAAAAATTATAATTTAATTATTTGTCATTTGATATTGTGAACATATTTTTAATATAATATAAAGAATATATGTCTTTACATATTTAAAAATACGATATATATATATATATATATATATTCTTTTACATGTTAATAGTTTTCGTTATATGTTTTGAACTCACATCTTCGAACAAAGTTAAATTATAAATTTTAAATGCATGTGCTAAATGCTAATCCAAAGACAAGTTGGTAGCTACTTCTCACCTTACTCTTAAGCAAACAAAGAAATCACACGTCCTATTTATGCCTATATGTGAGAGGGTTTTGCAAGTCGCAGCCGACTTATGCAAACACAGTATAACGTGTTTCTCAAACCCTTTATTAACTTTAATAATTTTACGTTCTTTGAATATACATAAATACCGGATATTCTGACACGTACTACTGCATATTTTGAATAAACATAATGTGTTTATGAATAAAACTGGTTCATGCATGTACAGTATGAAAACATACCAAGATTTCTAGAACTAATTTGTTTTTGGAGAAAATGAAAATATGCAACGCATATTGTTAGTAAAGTAATCTTTCATTTTTTTTAACTTAACATGACTTTACTGATGGTTGGCATTTATAGTTATGAATTTTTGGATTCAAATTCAAAGATATATATAACCCTGTCTTTTCCCAAATAATTAAGGATGGATTTATTTTGAATTTATTTTCTACTGGCCTATAATATTAATTGCTTTAACTATACTCAATATATCTTGACCCAAAAAAGAAGAAGCTGTATTCTGTATATTAAATTATGAACATAACGTGTTTAATCCTCCAATAATTTCAATACAGATGAACAAGCATGTCTATATATCAATCAGTAGTGAATTTAATTAGGATAATATTAATGTATGTTTTATTATTTAGTTTTTAAATATAATATCATCGTCTTATGTATATATATTTTGTTATTTAATTTTTAAATATATATTAATGAGCTTCACGTGAATAAATGATCATTTTGTTGTATTTTTAAGATGTAAATGTTAATAAAATATCTCTCCATTTATATAAAACTATAAAAAAAAAACCAATAAAAGTTAACATATAAGATGGTGTATCTTACATGGTCGGCACATATATATATCATTTTTACAACAGATTTTGTTGGAAAAAAGATGAAATTTATTAAAAAATAGATATCGGGAATTGTGACTTGTCCCACATTGCTTTTTTATAATATTTTAAAGAGGTATAAATAGTGAAGAGTTTGTTATTGGTATTTGGGCCCAAGAGGCACCCACTTTTGTGGAAGGGGAGAGGAACTAGGCAAATGTAATACCACACACGCGCGCGCGCCGCCGTCCGGCCGAGCCGAGCCGTGTGCGTGTGCGTGGTGGTATTTTATTTTTTGGTAAAATATTCTTTTTAAGGAAATTTTTTCCACTTACAAAATGGTTGTTATATATATATATATATTTTTCGGAAAAAATAACCGTTATGTTCCTTTATTAAGAATATGGCCGTTTGTCTTCTTAATTCAGAAAAAAAGAGCCGTTGCTCGTATTTATTCACAAAAATATCCGTTACTCGTCTTTAATCTGAAAATGGCCGTTACTTTTCATTACTCAGAATGGCCGTTACATTCTTAATTCCCAAACATTACCATTTTATTCATAATTGCTACACGTTTTCTAAAGCCTATAAAAAGAGGGCTTCAGCTCTCATTTTAACATATCAATCAGCAATCTCAACTCCATACGAAAACAATTCTCTCTACAATTTTTAAGTATTCTTTTTAGTTTTCCGAGCAACAAATTTTCTGGTGTAGCATTCCAGTCTTCATCAGTGCAGTGAAGTTCTGAGACAGAGATTACGATTCTGGGCTGTTTTATCCTGGGGACGACGAGGCTGTGTTTGCTTGCACAAATTGGGCAGAGCCGCGAAACGTCTTAAAGAGAGCGACCTAGTCCGCGACTCAACCCAAGCAGTTACTTTGAAGTTATCGGTAATATTGTTCCTACACTGTTTTTATAAACTTGCATCAACAATTTTAAGACGTATTCAATCTGCCATGTCTACTGAAATGCTAACTGCTGATCTAAACAAACCATTCCGTTTTGAAGGATTACACTTTAAAAGATGGAGACAAAAAATGTTGTTTTTCTTAACCATGAAAAAAGTCGTTTCTGCTCTTACTACTGAAAAACCAATACAGTCCAATCCTCCTACTGAAGCTGTAACTAAGGATTTAGACACCTGGATGGAAAATGATTTTCTCTGCAAAAATTATATTCTTAACGGTTTAGCTGATGACTTGTATGATTATTATAACTGTGATAAGTCTGCTAAGGAAATTTGGGAAGCACTTCAAAATAAATACGACACTGAGGAAGCTGGAACTAAAAAGTATGCTGTCAGTAGATACATGAAGTTTCAGATGATTGATGGAAAATCAGTGGAAGCTCAATCACATGAACTGCAGAAGATAGCACACGAAATAACTTCTGAAGGTATGACTTTAGATGAACAATTTCAAGTAGCTGTTATAATAGATAAATTACCCCCTGCTTGGAAAGATTTTAAGAATACACTTAGGCATAAAACTAAGGAATTTTCTTTAGAAAGTCTTATAACCCATTTAAGAATAGAAGAAGAAGCTAGAAAACAAGACCCTGATGAAGTACTTGTAGTCTCAAATAATAGTACCAATAAGAAACCTTCCTCTACAATTCTGAAACCTAAAGGTAGAAATATGAAAACTCATAATCGTAGTAATAATCAAAACCGCCACCACCAAAATAGAAATAGAAGCTATCCTCCCCATAATGGACCTCAACCCCCCTTAAGGAATAACACATTCATGTGTTATAGTTGTAATAGACCTGGCCACTTGGCTAGGAACTGTTGGAACAGGAATCGTCCTGCCCCACAGGCGAACCTTACCGAAGATCAACTTATTGCTATGATATCTGAAGTCAATTTTGTTGGTGGATCCGAGGGGTGGTGGGTAGACACTGGTGCTTCTCGCCATGTTTGCTATGATCGAGACATGTTCAAATCCTATTCTGATTATGAGGATAAGAAAGTGCTGCTGGGTGACTCCCACTCCACTAAAGTTGCTGGTACTGGTGAGGTGGTTTTGAAGTTTACCTCTGGAAAGACTGTCATCTTGAAGGATGTCCTGCATACTCCAGAGATGAGAAAGAACTTAGTTTCAGGCTATCTTCTTAACAAAGCTGGGTTTACTCAAACCATAGGGGCTGATTTATATACTATAACTAAAAATAATATATTTGTTGGGAAAGGGTATGCCACTGATGGCATGTTTAAATTAAATGTTGAAATCAATAAAACTTCTTCTTCTGCTTACATGTTGAGTTCTTTTAATATTTGGCATGCTAGACTATGTCATGTTAATAAACGCATAATCAAGAATATGAGTAGTTTAGAACTAATTCCTAAACTATCTTTAAATGATTTCGAAAAATGTGATTTTTGTAGTCAAGCTAAAATAACCAAAACTTCACATAAATCAGTAGTTAGAGAATCCGAACCTTTAGAATTAATTCATTCTGATATATGTGAACTTGATGGAAATTTAACAAGAAATGGAAAACGCTATTTTATAACTTTTATAGATGACTGTTCAGATTACACTTATGTATATCTAATGAAAAATAAAAGTGAAGCGTTTGACATGTTTAAAATATTTATGACTGAGATTGAAAATCAACTTAATAGAAAAATAAAGAGGTTTCGAAGTGATAGAGGCACTGAATATGATTCCAATATCTTCAATGACTTTTATAAAACTCATGGAATCATTCATGAAAAAACTGCACCTTATTCTCCTGAAATGAATGGAAAAGCTGAAAGAAAAAATAGAACTTTTACTGAATCAGTTGTCGCAATTTTATTAAACTCTGGTGCTGCTTCCCATTGGTGGGGAGAAATTTTATTAACTGTTTTCTATGTGCTAAATAGAGTGCCTAAATCTACAAATAAAATTTCACCATATGAAATTTTGAAAAATAAGAAACCTAATTTAACTTATTTTAAAATTTGGGGTTGTTTAGCCTATGTTAAGATCCCTGATCCTAAAAGAAATAAACTTGCAAGTAGAGCATATGAATGTGTATTCATAGGATACGCTGTGAATAGTAAAGCTTATAAATTCTATGACTTAAAAAATCAAGTAGTTATAGAATCAAATGATGCTGACTTTTATGAACACAAGTTTCCCTTTAAAGTTAAGAATAGTGGGGCCTCGTCTTCTAGTAGTTTACCTATAACTAGAACTAGTGAACAAACTGAAGAATTAAATACTGAAATTAGAAGAAGTAAACGAGCTCGAACCCTTAAGGATTTTGGGTCTGATTTTTATGCTTATACCTTAGAGGAAGATCCCTAAACTATTAAAGAAGCATTATCTTCTTTAGATGCCAACTTGTGGGAAGAAGCCATAAATGATGAAATGGACTTACTTGAGTATAATAAGACTTGGCATTTAGTTGACTTAACTCCTGGTTGCAAAACCATTGGATGTAAATGGATACTAAAAAAGAAATTAAAACCCGATGGTACTATTGAAAAATATAAAGCTCGTCTTGTAGTTAAAGGATATAGGTAAAGGGAAAATGTAGATTTCTTTGATACCTTTTCACCAGTTACACGAATAACTTCCATACGTGTACTTTTCTCTCTCGCTGCTATCCATGATTTAGTAGTACATCAAATGGATGTTAAAACTGCTTTCTTAAATGGTGATTTAGAAGAAGAAATTTATATGGATCAACCTGAAGGTTTTGTTATCCCAGGTCAAGAAAATAAAGTTTGTAAATTAGATAAATCTCTTTATGGTCTAAAACAAGCACCTAAGCAATGACATGAAAAATTTGATAATCTAGTTATCTCACATGGATTCAAAATAAATGAAAGTGACAAATGCATTTATTATAAATTAGAAGATAATATTTGCACTATTATATGTTTATATGTGGATGACATGCTTATTTTTGGATCAAATATTTATGTTGTGAATAATGTGAAAATGTTGTTAAGAGCTAATTTTGATATGAAAGATCTTGGAGAAGCAAGTGTAATCCTTGGTATAAAAATAACTAGGTCTGAAAAGGGAATTTCTCTAGATCAATCTCACTACATTGAGAAGATCTTAAAGAAATATAATTACTTTAACTGTAAACCTGCATGTACTCCTTATGATCCTAGTGTAAAGTTGTTCAAGAACACTGGAGACGGTGTTAGACAAACTGAGTATGCGAGCATCATTGGTAGCTTACGTTACGCTACTGATTGCACTAGACCAGACATAGCTTATGTTGTGGGACTACTATGTAGGTTTACAAGTAGACCTAGTGTAGAGCATTGGAATGCTATTGAAAGGGTCATGAGATACCTTAAGAGAACTATGAATCTTGGATTACATTATAAAAAGTTTCCCGCTGTTCTAGAAGGATACATCGATGCAGATTGGAACACTTTATCAGAAGACTCCAAAGCAACTAGTGGTTATTATTTAACATAGCTGGTGGAGCTGTTTCTTGGAAGTCTAAGAAACAGACAATATTGGCTCAATCCACAATGGAGTCTGAAATGATAGCACTAGCCACTGCTAGTGAAGAAGTAGGCTGGCTAAGAAGTCTGTTAGCTGAGATCCCTTTGTGGGAAAGACCGATACCAACTGTCTTGATCCACAGCGATAGTACCGCGGCTATTGCAAAGATTCAGAACCGTTACTACAACGGCAAGAGACGACAAATACGTCGTAAGCATAGCACTGTTAGAGAATTTCTCTCTACGGGAGCTGTAAGAGTGGATCATGTACGTTCTGATGAAAATTTGGCAGATCCTTTGACGAAAGGATTACCAAGAGAGAAGGTTTTCAAAACCTCAAAAGGAATGAGATTAATGCCCTTAGAATGAAGAGTCACTTATGATGGTAACCCAACTTATAGACTGGAGATCCCAAGAAATAAGTTCAAAGGGTAATAACAAGTCATGAAGTGATATGAGATGTATCATGCTATTATTCAAATCCTATTCTATATTGTTAAAAGCATGAAGTCCTGAAGCGATAGAAAAGGATGAGTTAATTGTTAAACTCTTAATGAGTTCTATACTCTATGTGGAGTGGAGTACATAGCTACAGGAGTACTCTTGATAGACTCACCTATGTGAATGTGGAAGTGTGGCCGCTTCCTATGAAAATTTTTGGGCAAAATTTACTAGAGCGTTCACTATACTGGGATACACGTGCATGGCCGTAAAGCACGGGCTTTTTCGAACTACACCTTGGAAAGGTTGTGTGTGTGATGATTGTTAGAGATAGAGTTCAAAACTACGAGTTACTCTAGTATATTCTAAAGCATCAACACTATGCAAATGTTCAAGTCGATAGACACCTTTTCGCTTATGCACAATCTTATAATTTTAATTGATCGGTTGCTCGATGAAAATTATTTTTTATATAAAATTCAAGTGGGGGATTGTTGGAAAAAAGATGAAATTTATTAAAAAATAGATGTTGGGAATTGTGCCTTGTCCCACATTGCTTTTTTATAATATTTTAAAGAGTAATAAATAGTGAAGAGTTTGTTATTGGGATTGGGCCCCAAGGGGCACCCACTTTTGTGGAAGGGGAGAGGACCTAGGCAAATGTAATACCACACACGCGCGCGTGCCGCCGCCGCCACCGTCCGTCCGACCGATCGGCCGTGCCGTGCCGAGCCGAGCCGAGTCCGAGTCCGAGTCCGAGTGCGTGTGTGAGGTGAGGTGGTATTTTATTTTTTGGTAAAATATTCTTTTTAAGGAAATTTTTTCCACTTACAAAATGGTTGTTATATATATATTTTTTTTTTCGGAAAAAATAACCGTTATGTTCCTTTATTAAGAATATGGCCGTTTGTCTTCTTAATTAAAAAAAAAGAGTCGTTGCTCGTATTTATTCACAAATGGCCGTTACTTTTCATTACTCAGAATGGCCGTTACATTCTTAATTCCCATACATTACCGTTTTATTCATAATTGCTACACGTTTTCTAAAGCCTATAAAAAGAGGGCTTCAGCTCTCATTTTAACATATCAATCAGCAATCTCAACTCCCTACGAAAACAATTCTCTCTACAATTTTTAAGTATTCTTTTTAGTTTTCCGAGCAACAAATTTTCTGGTGTACCATTCCAGTCTTCATCAGTGCAGTGAAGTTCTGAGACAGAGATTACGATTCTGGGCTGTTTTATCCTGGGGACGACGAGGCTGTGTTTGCTTGCACAAATTGGGCAGAGCCGCGAAACGTCTTAAAGAGAGCGACCTAGTCCGCGACTCAACCCAAACAGTTACTTTGAAGTTATCGGTAATATTGTTCTTACACTGTTTTTATAAACTTGCATCAAGAGATTTAGTATGGTAGCTTATGCCGTTTACATTGAAGTAAGATTATACAAAATTTACTAGAAACAATCTAATCATATTATTCGAATTAAATTAATCCAATATTTTTAATTTTGAGATTTTTTTAATTTGAATTAATTCTTTTTTTATAGAACCGACTTTTATTAAATTGATTCGATTCTTATTTCGTAAAATATTATAAGAATCGAACCAACTCATCGTGTATATATATATATATATATATTATTAATATTATTATTAATATTATTTTTTATTTTTAATATTCATACATTTATTTTATATAATTATTATTTTTTATTTTACTTAGGGTTTTCTTCCCCTCTCTATTTTATTTAGAGAAAAAAATATATGTTTTAATTTATATTTTTTTGTTATGTTTCTAATTCTATCTAAGAGAATAACTTTTTTTTTCAATTATTTATGATAATATTTTAGAGTTTTTTTCTTCTAACTTGATAGTCTATACAACCTTCACAAGTTTAGAAATAATATATGTGTTATTTATACCAAATAGAAAAATGGATAAAAATAGGTTTTTAGTAATTAAAAGACACATTTTAAACAAAAATAAAAAATTAGCTTACAAATAATACCCTTTATTGATCATTAAATCCTAAACCTTAAATCTAAATTCTAAATTTTAAATACTAAACCTTAAACTAGTTAAATTTAGGGTTATTTTAAACTTTTTAATATATATAATTGTACTCTTTAATTATTAAACATGCTATATTGTGTCATTTTTATTGTTAGAAATAAATATCCAATATAGCACATCTTTTATTCCAAGTTTAACATATTTTTGATGTTAAAGTTTGGATATTTAAAACATAATTCATGCAAGAACTTTTAGATTAAGTACTTTTTATTCTTTTCCTTCTTATACACATGAAATAGATTATTATCGTAAATACTCTTGAGGTTTTTCTTTTCGTCAAAATTATCCTTACGGTTTTGCTTTTCTTCAAATTACCCCTGAGGTTTTGTTTTTCTTCAAAATTACCCCTAAGTTTTATTTAATATCAAAAATATCCTCCAACATTATCAGCGTTATATCTCCGTTTAATAATAGAGGAAAAAAAATGGTAATCTCTCATTTATACATATATCACCCTCCGTTTCACTTTCTTCCTTGCAAAAACCTTTCTCCTCTTCTTTTTCATGCAAGCTCGTTTCCTCGTTTCCTCGTCTCCTAGCCTCATTGTCACACTTCCAGCCTCCCCGATCCCTTGTTCTAGTCACCCACTCCTTTGCCAGATGACTCATTCCAGTCATTCATTCCATGAACCTCACAGATATCCTTCCAATCACGAACTCCCTCATCGTTATCAAAAATACCTCTATGAACCACCTTCACGAATCCATCATTTCACCCTTACCCTTACCAGACACGAACCCATCATTTCACCATATCCATTACGCGATCCATCCTCACGCAAAAATACAATGTGTCACCTATTTCCCTAATGCGACCTATCATTCCAATATAACATGTATAAGTTGATTGATTTCTTATTATTTCATATATATTCTGTATTTGGTTCGTTTGGATAAAAATATGGTTTTTAAGCATACTTGCATATATTGGAGCAGAATATCGTTTCACCATATTTAATTATGTATTTCAGCTTCTTTTAATTTGTTTTTTAGAACCCATTGTTTGATAATATTCTGCTTGTATTGATAATGTATAATATGATTTTTAATTTGTATTTTAGAACCCATTGTATGCTAGTTTGCTTTGATACTCTATTTGTAATGCTTTTTTATGAACTAGTTGATCGTTTATGTGATTTTGAAGAACCTATGGGTAATTTTGAAGAAAAGAAAAACCTCAAGGGTATTTGCAATAATATTACAAATTTATGACCATAATATTGTTTAGGGTTTATATTTTGTGTGCTTTGTTTTTGAGACGATATATTAAAAAAATCAAATTTTGATAAAGATGTTTTCAACAATCATGATTTAACATAATAATGCTTATAAACAAAACTATGTTTGATATTGTGTGCTTTGTTTTGTATCAAGTTTATGATCATATGTTTGATATTGTGTGTTAATGTTCATGAGTAATAGATTTTTAAAAAAATACTTTTGTTTGTTATATAGGGCGATAAAAATGAATGAATGGGCCAATATGTATGTCCATCTATTTGGTGAAGTTAGATGGGTTGGTCATATACCTGATGATGAATATAGTCTCATTTGTTGCTTCCATGATGCTAAAAGGGCTATTATGAATGAGGGGTTGACGCTTAAAAAAAGACTTTAGGTTTGAAGCAAATAAAGTTGATAGTGATGAACAAAGTATATTAAAAACCTATAATGAATTACAAGAATTGATAAAGGATTACAGGGATAATAAAAAGCAAATGCTAGACTTGTTTGTATAATTTAATCCTTTGAAAGTGGTTTTGTCACCTCTCATGTTAGAATATCAGGGTTTCAAGGGAACACATGCTATATTACCAAACCAATCACAAAATAAACCACCTTTTGAAAAAATAAATGAATCACCTCACTTTGACATTGATGAACTTAACCTTGATTCATTTGAGCCATTCCTAACTAGTAATAGCCAAAATGAGGGTGAATTTTCAAGGAATTGTGAAAGGTTGAAAAAATATAACTTGTAGATGAACATTACGATGGAGATGAGAAATTTTTTTGGAGCAATGATGAAGAGGATCCTGATTGGAATGATGAAATTATAAGAAATGATGAAAATGATGATAAAATTTATGATATTGATGATAGTTTTCAGGACTTAAGGCATGAAACTACCCATCATATTAGTGATACTGACTTAGAAGATTGTCAAGGAAAAAGTGCTAAAAAAGTTAGTTGCCAGTATAAAGATAGAGAATTTAAGAGAAGAAGTAATGGTAGCATTGACTTCAAAGTCGTAGATATATTTAAGGATGCTAAAGAATTTAAAGCTATCTTACAAGAGTACATTGTTCAAGTTGGGTTTCAATGTGAGAAGGTTAAAATTGACAAAACCCTAGTAACTGTAATGTGTAAAGCATCTGATTATGGTTGGAGGATACACACTTATGTTGGAATTGATAAGAAAACATTTATGGTTAAGACACTTGAGCCAATAGACAATAAAGGGAGACATAGTTGTCAAAAAGTTCAAAAAGAAAGATCAACAACATCCTCTTGGTTAGCTTATCAATTAAAGGACTTAGTCATGGGAAACCTTAATGTATCCTTGTATTGGATGTTGAATGTAAAAGAAGATGGGGTATATCTGTACATGACTTGACATTGTATAGGGCAAGAAAAATTGCTTGTGATGGAGAATTGGGTGACCATATTGGTAGTTTTTAAAAAATAAGGCAATATTATCATAAGATTTTAAGAACCAACCCAGGATCAATGACAGTTATTGATACTCATATTCTAATACCAAATGCCAACCCTTATTTTAGAAGATGTTTCATTAGATTATCATTTTCAAAACAAGGGTATTTAAGTGGATGCAGGTCTTTCGTTGGTTTGGATGGATGTTTTTTAAAGGGTCCATATAAAGATGTCTTGATGGTTGTTGTTGGATTGGATGCTAATGAAGGTTTGTTTCTAATTTCCCTTACTTGGGTTGAAATCGAAAATAGTGAAACTTGGATGTGATTCATGGCTTTATTAGACCAACATATTGAGGAGTTTGAATATAGAAGGATATGTTTCATGTCTGATAGACAAAAAGGTCTCGTTGCAATAATCAATAAGTTTTTCCCAACTTTACGTGTCAGATTTTGTTGTAGGCATATTTATGCCAACTTGAAATGTAAGCATCCAAGCATGAAAATGAGATCATTGTTTTGGGCAGCATATAAAGCAACTAGAACAACTGAATTTAATGATGTGATGAATAAAATTAAGAAAGAAGAGCCTGGAACACATGAATATTTAAGTAAGATTCAAGCTTCACATTGGAGTAGACATGCTTTTGATGGTGATATAAAGGTTGAGCATGTGACCAATAACATGACTGAAAGTTTTAACAATTGGTTGAAAAGAATGAGGTTTAGAGCTATTGTGAATTTATTTGAAGAGGTTAGAAGAAATTTGATATGGCTAATAGTGAAAAGGAATGAAAAGACTTTGAAATGGATTACTCCTTTTCCACCAAATGTAATGAAATACATTCTTCAAAGACAAGAGGAAGGAAGAGTTTTAAAGGTCTTGTATATTGGATAGGGAATATTTGAAGTATTGGATGGTTGCAATATGTTGGTTAATTTAAATAAGTGGACATGTAGTTGTTATGGGTGGAAATTGAGTGGTTTACCTTGTAAACATGGTATTGCTTGTATTATGGATAGAAGTTATAAGATTGCAGACTATGTACATCCATATTTTACAAAGGCTTCATATTTGAAGACATATTTCTCTTTGATTCACCTTGTTCCATCTGAAAATGAGTGGATTATGATGCCTGGTGAGCAACAAATACTTCCACCAATTTATAAACCAAAGAAAGGAAGACCACCAAATAAGAGACATAGGGAAGTTACTGAACCAGAGAAACATAAGAGGTTGTAATGTTTGAAATGTGGGTATTGCAATCAATTTGGTCATAATTAGAAGACATGTAGGAAAAAGTTAAAGAATCCAACTATTGAAACTTAGGTAATATTGTAACTATTCATTTATCAAATATATTTGGTTGATTATATTTAACTTTGTTTGTAGGAAACAACTTCAAAGAAGGTGACCAAGAAAAACTAAATCAAAAGAACTAATCAAACTCAGGTAATATATTGTATAACATATTCATTATGCATTACTTTTTATACCATAAATTAATTTATTGTTCATAAATCAGGTGATGGATAGTGGCAATGCAATCAACAAGAAATAGAAGATGGGAGAATCAAGAAGTCAAAGTGAGCCTTCTAAAATAGGACTTTGATTTGTTCTATAATTTTTATTTTAAAATATGTAAGTAAATGGGACATCGAATATCATTTGGAAGGAAATCTTTTGTAACTCAAAGTTCATGTATACACCAGGTTTTGGGGGACATGACATGAACTTTGTAGCTTTTGTGTATTTAAACTCATTTATGATGTCATTACTCTCATATATTGTAAGAATTTAGATTATAATATAAACTGTTAATGTGGATGTGAACTGGTATTGAGCAAGTTAGTATGAAATATGAATGTGGATGTGGATGTGAACGTAAAATGTGAAAGCAAGTTGATATGGTATGAAAATGAGAATGTGGATATGGATGTATGATTTGTAATATAGACTGTGAATGTATATGTATGATATGTATTGAATAATATACTATTATTGAGAAATTTAAGGGTATTTTTGATGAATATTTATAGCTTATTATTGATCATGGGTGTTTTTGATGATTATTTATAGTAGGTTATTGAGTAAGGGTATTTTTGAAAATATTTATATCATGTTATTGAGAAGCAGAGGTATTATTGATGAAAATAAATTAAATATTGTAACAAAAGTATTTTTGATGAAGTCAAATTAATTATTATAACAGGTTTTTTTTATGAAGTTAAATTAATTATTATAGTAGAGATATTTTTAAAGAAAAATAAAATCTAAAGGGTATTTGTGATAATATTTTCAACGATAACATTCAAAAAACTATATATGTAGGAGTAGAAAAGACTTTTTCAGTTATTGATGTGATTTTCATGGGTTTATGATAATTCTGTTAAATAATAAGGGCATTTTTGAAAATACCTTAAATCTCATGGGTATTGTAACTTTTTTTGTAAACGTTAATGATATTTCTAAAGATATTGAAAACCTCGGGAGTATTTTTGATTTTTCCCCACATGAAACACTAATTATATAAGATTTATCCATTGTAATTACATCTTTAGTATAAGTAATAAATTAATTCACATTGCATGAACATCATTTTGGATGACTTAGATACGAGAATTAGTAAATTTTATCAAATCAGTTGTTACAACTCTTTATTGTCCATTTGACTTATTTTTAAATCTTTTTACATTTTATGACTGATATAAAAATATATTATCTGTTAATCTTCCCTTTTCTCTAAAGTATTTAGAAATATATTTTAATTTTGAAACTTTAAATTTTAAAATATTAGACAAGTGATTGAAATATAAATTGAATTATAATGAAATTAACATTTAAAAATTAGAAATTATAATACAATAATTTAAAAATATTAATAAACAAAATTCAATAGCAAAAATGAATTTTTTTCGTTCTTAAACCTTCTTGAACCAAACCAAGCCAAATCAAAAAGTATTGGTTTATGTTGGATTAATTTTTCAAATTTATTGGTTTTAGATTTGTTTTTATTTTTTTAAAATCGATTATATTGGCACAGTTTTAATTTCAATTTGAAACCAAAACAACTCATATATGCACACTCCTACCTAGAAGTATCAATTGAGATAAAATATCTCATTAGTCTTTTGAACCATTAGTGGTAGATTTATGATTTATATAGAGCATAGGCATTATATACATTCTTAAAAATAATATTAGTTATTTTTTAGTTATTATTTATTTTTAATTAAAAAATATGTTATAAATATATAAATATATATATATATATATATATATATATATCTAATTTTAATAAAAATATTTCAAAAATATTTATTTTTTAAACTATTATTTGTTAAAAACTTAAAATTTAAAATTCAAGTGAAAGATAATTTTATTTTATGCATGTAATTATTTATAATTTTATAAATATTATACCTACAAGTTTATTTAATACTTCCAAATAAATTCATCCTTAAAGGTAATCAATAATTTTTTTGCTTTCTTATCATCTTTTTACATTTATTTTTTTAATAAGTAGATAATAATACGGTAATATATGATGTAATTTTATTTATTTTAAATAGTTTTAATTAGGTAATTAAAATTAAGAAAGAATGAAAGAATATAATTAATTATAATAATTATAATAATTATAAATTTATTAAAATAATTTTTAATATACTTAAATGTAATAAGATAATTTAAAATTTAAATAAAATACGAGTAAGTTATTAAATTAAATAAATAAGATATGACAATTATCTACGATGCACTTACATGCCAACTCTTTTGCTCCGTGGACTTCGGAGAACGTAAAACACGTGACTTAGACCGATTATCCTTGTACTTAACTAAGATGTAACATGTGTTAAAATTAAATAATGACATCTAGATAAGAGTTTATATCTTTAAATCTTCAAAGTACATAAAACTTATTAAACTAGTTAACTATCTTTTAATAATTATACTAAGAATGTATCCAAAATTTACTCAAATTTGTGACATTTTATGTTGAGTGTCCCACATCGATCAAGAAAGCTAGTTAAGTAATGATTATAAGGTTATGATAACTCTTTCTCCTCGAGAGCTCTTTTGGATAGAGTTAGACCATGATTTTCTACATGGTATCAAAGTGAGTCCCTGAGTTCAATTGATGGTCTCTTCACGATTCAATCGGTCTTTATGGTGTCTCCATCCGGTGTAAACAATCAATCTTTGCGGTGTTCCTATCTGATGTGAGGTGATGTTGAGTGTCACACATTGACCAAGGAAACTAATTAAGTGTTGGTTATAAGGTTATTACAACCATTTTTTTTAAAAAACTATTTTGTAGGGAGTTAAGTAATGACTTTTTACATTCTATGTATCTAAATTAAATCCACATCACAAAGTCACAAAATCACAAATTCATCTACATCTTTTAGTTTTTAATCTTAATCTACTTGATTTAAATCCATCATTGCACTTATGCGAAGCAGCTATTTTTTTCATTGTATTTAAAAAATCAAGTTTTAATATAAATAATTTTAAAAATAAAAAATAATTTTTTTGAAGATTTGCACTTTGTTTGTAGTAGTGTCACTTATTAAAAATAAGTTATTAATATATTAAAAAAAACTAGACTGGATCCTTTATTAATTTGTTTTCTACTAACATTTATCAATCTATGATTTTTTTTTATTTAGAATAATTTTTTTTTAAAATATAGATTGATTTGGACCATTAAATATATTTTAAATGCTGAAATTAAAAATTAAATAAAAATTAATAGGAAAAGAACCAATTCTAAACCCATAAAAATAGTTATTGCATTTAAGTGCACCAATTAAGTCCAGTGTATATTGTCTTATTACTATGGTGCCCACAATTCACCCAAGATTATACGACAAAATATTGAATGCATGTTTGCTTGGTGCCTAATCTTAACTAAACAACACATTCAAGATTTAACCAAAACAACTAGATTATAATATATTATATATTAGCTAATGGTTGTGGAATTCTAGTGTATATATGTTATATATTGCTCCTTAGTGAGCAAATTAGAAAAGTCCCACATTGGTTTGGAATGAAGATGAATGTTGGATTTGGGGCTATAAATAAAGCTCTCCTTTACTGTTTGTAAACATCCCAAAATTTGTAAATATTTCTCTCTTTTGTAAGGGTAATTGATTAGCTCAATTTTGCCCAATTAGTTGTAATTTTGGAGTTCATCCAATTGGAGATAGTGGAAGTGATCAACGACGCCCGAGGACCTAGGTAACATTTATATCGAACCTCGTTAAATTTCTGGTGTTATTATTTTTTTGCTTTAATATTTCTGTTTCAATATCTGTTTTAGTTTATTTTAGCATTATATTTCCAATAGCATTATTTTGTCGGGTTAGTTTGAGTTTTATTCATTTAAATCATAAGTTAATAGTTACTACTTAGAATAGGGAAAATATACCCGATTTTCCCAACAATTGGTATCAGAGCCGAAGGTTTTTTACCTAGGCATTTGTTTGTATTCCGTTTGTTTTCTATTGAAATATAGTTGCTAGTTGTTGTAATTTGAAGAAATGGTGGAAGAAAAATTTCTTTCAAACAAAGGCCAGTCATCCACGTCAAGTAGAACTATGGTGATGAATGCAAGGTTCGAGGTGGAGAAGTTTGATGGAACCGGTCATTTCGGCATGTGGCAAGGCAAAGTTCTAGATGCTCTGTTTCAACAAGGTCTAGACATCGCTATTGAAGAAGAGAAACCAGATGGAGCAGATGAAGTAGAGTGGAAAAATATCAACCGATTGGCATGTGGTACAATTCGTTCGTGTCTCTCAAGAGAACAAAAGTACACGTTCATGAAGGAGACATTCGCAAGTAAGTTGTGGAAGGCGTTGGAGAACAAGTTCATGAAGAAGAGTGGACATAATCGGCTCTATTTGAAGAAGAAGTTGTTCCGGTTTGAATACCTTCCAGGTACTACAATAAACGACCACATTACTGCTTTTAATCAATTAGTAGCAGATTTGTTAAATATGGATGAAACTGTTAAAGATGAAGATTTAGCCTTGATGTTGTTAGCTTCCCTTCCTGATGAGTTTGATCATCTTATTACGAGCTTACTCATTGGGAAGGATAAAGTGACTTTTGAGGAAGTTTGTACTGCTTTGTATAGTTATGAAATTAGAAAGAAAGATAAAAGAGAAAGCAGGAATGAAGCAGCAGAGACATTGTCTGTAAGAGGACGTCTGCAAACACAACATAAAGGAAGGAAAGGTAGATCTCTATCAAAAGGAAGACTTGGTAAAGATGAATGTGCCTTTTGTCATGAGAAAGACCATTGGAAGAAAAATTGTCTGAAGCTACAAAAGAAAGGAAAAGCTGTGCAATCTGATGCATGTGTAGCTGAAAGCAATTCAAATTCAGATTTTGCATTGGTTGGTTCATCAACATCATCTCATCCTCGTGATTGGATTTTTGATTCAGCATGTACTTTCCATATGTCTCCTAACAAGGAGTGGTTCTTTAACTTTGAAGAACTAGACGGTGGAGTTGTTTTCATGGGTAATGATTATCCATGCAAAGTTTTGGGAATCGGTACAATTCGTTTGAAGAATCAAGATGGCTCAACCAGGGTCTTGACAGATGTTCATTATGTTCCAGATATGAAGAAGAATCTCATTGTTGTGGGAGTCTTAGAATCAAAAGGCTTCACTGTGACCATACAAAATGGGGCATTGAAGGTTACTTCTGGAGCACTTGTGGCGATGAAAGGTGTTCGAAAGAATAACTTGTACTACTACCTTGGTAGTACGGTTATTGGGACAGCATCAGCAGCAATTTCAGAGGAAGAAAGAGATTTAGAAACTACCAAGCTGTGGCATATGCGTTTGGGACATGCTGGTGAAAAAGCTTTGCAAATTCTAGTAAAGCAAGGCCTGTTAAAAGGTGCGAGAACCGGCAAGATGGAATTTTGTGAGCATTGTGTATTGGGGAAGCAAAAAAGAGTAAGCTTTGGCAATGCTCTCCATAATACAAAGGGCATTTTGGATTACATCCATACGGATGTATGAGGGCCAATAAGAACTCCATCCATTAGTGGCAAACATTATTATGTCACTTTCGTTGATGATTTTTCCAGAAGAGTTTGGGTGTATCTCATGAAGAAGAAGGATGAAGTGCTGGGAATTTTTCTCAAATGGAAGAAGATGATCGAGACTCAGACTAATAAAAAGATCAAGCGTCTGAGGTCTGATAATGGCACTGAGTACACAAACGATCCATTTATGAAAGTTTGTGAAGAAGAAGGGATAGTGCGACACTTCA
This sequence comes from Hippophae tibetana, assembly GCA_037013495.1. Lineage (NCBI taxonomy): Eukaryota > Viridiplantae > Streptophyta > Magnoliopsida > Rosales > Elaeagnaceae > Hippophae > Hippophae tibetana. The sequence continues at coordinate 139,210,727 of CM072801.1, read as the reverse complement.
CTATTCGAAAAACACCACAACAAAACGGAGTTGCAGAACGTATGAACCAGACTTTGCTGGAGAAGGTTCGGTGTATGTTGTCAAATGCTGGTTTAGGCAAGCAGTATTGAGTTAAGGCTGTGACATATGCATGTCATCTCGTCAATCGTCTACCATCGTCTGCTCTTGAAGGCAAAACACCTATGGAGGTATGGTCTGGAAAACCTGCTAGAGATTACGATTTCTTACATGTGTTTGGTTCAATTGCATACTACCATGTAACAGAATCAAAGTTGGACCCAAGAGCCAAGAAAGCCATTTTTTTGGGGATCCCTTCTGGTTCTAAGGGATATCGACTATGGTGCCTTGAAACGAAAAAGATAATCTTTAGCAGAGATGTTACCTTTGATGAATCTGCCTTGTTGCAAAAGGTAACTAAGAAGATTGATGGCACTTTAGAGCAGGTGGAGCAAACTTCGAAACAAGTGGAGTTTGAAAGCAAAATTGTTAATCCAGTTAGTGAAGATAAGACAGAAGCTGATCCTCCATTGACAGAAGATGAATCAGATGAAGAGGTTTTAACCCAAGAACCTCCACAGCAACAAGAAGAAACTGTAGTTGATAGGCCACGACGACAAAATGTCAAGGTACCTGCTCGATACAAGGATTTTGAAGACCTACTTGCTCAATTTAAGAATACGGTAGCCTGTGCACTTTCAGTTGTGCATGATGATGTTCCTTCCATATATAAAGAAGCAATTAGAAGCCCTGAAGTTGAAAGATGGAAGGAAGCCATGGATGAAGAACTTATGTCCCTTCAGAAGAATAAAACATGGAAGTTGACACAACTACCTAAGGGCAAGAAGGTAATTGGATGCAAATGAGTGTATGCAAAGAAAGATGGATTTCCTAACAAAGATGGTATTCGCTACAAGGCAAGGTTGGTGGCTAAGGGCTACGCTCAGAAGGAGGGAATCGATTATAATGAGGTATTTTCTCCAGTTGTAAAACATTCTTCCATTAAAATTTTGTTGGCCTTGGTAGCACAGTTCGATTTGGAACTAGTTCAACTTGATGTGAAAACCGCATTTCTTCACGGTGACTTAGAAGAGGAGATCTATATGTCTCAGCCAGAAGGGTTTAATGTTGCTGGTAAAGAGAATTGGGTTTGTAAGCTGAACAAATCATTGTATGGATTGAAGCAATCTCCAAGGCAGTGGTACAAACGATTTGATCAGTTTATGTTACAGCAGAAGTACACCAGAAGCACACATGATCATTGTGTGTATTTTCGCAAGCTACAAAATGAGTCTTTCGTCTATCTCCTATTGTACGTCGATGATATGTTGATTGCATCGAAGAGCCAAGCAGAAATTGAAAAGTTGAAGGCTCAACTAAGTCAGGAGTTCAAGATGAAAGATTTGGGAGAAGCCAAAAAGATTCTCGGGATGGAGATAAGCAGAGACAAGAAGAAGGGAAAGCTTAGTTTGACCCAGAGTCAATATTTGAAGCGGATACTACAACGTTTTGGTATGAATGAACATACAAAACCTGTAAGTACTCCGTTAGTTCCTCAATTCAAGCTTAGTGCTCAATTATCTCCTAAGAATGATGCAGAACGAGAATATATGGCAAAGGTACCATATGCAAATGCAGTTGGTAGCTTGATGTATGCAATGGTGTGTACAAGACCTGACATTTCACATGTGGTTGGTGCTGTAAGCAGGTATATGCATGATCCTGGTAAAGGACATTGGTTGGCTGTGAAATGGATTCTACGGTATATTATAAATACTGTAGATGTTGGTTTAGTATTTCAGCAGGATAATACCATTGGTCAATGTGCAGTCGGATATTGTGATTCTGACTATGCAGAAGATTTAGATAAGCGTCGGTCAACTACTGGTTATGTGTTTACTCTTGCTAGAGCACCAGTCAGTTGGAAGTCTACCTTGCAATCCACAGTTGGTTACGAGGTTTGCTTGAAGACTTGGGAGTTGGTCAAAAACATATTAAGGTGTTTTGTGATAGTCAGAGTGTTATTCATTTAGCAAAGAACCAAGTCTACCATGCACGTACAAAGCACATTGACATTCATTATCATTTCGTGCGAGAGATTATTGAAGAAGGTGGAGTACTAGTTCAGAAGATTAGTACGACAGAGAATCCCGCAGATATGATGACCAAGGTGGTAACAGCAATCAAGTTCAAACATTGTCTGGACTTGATTAACATCCTACAAATCTGAATTGGCATTGGCGTCGTTGATCTAGTAATTGAAGAAATCATTTTAAACCACTAAGTCGCTAAGGTGGAGATTTGTTATATATTGCTCCTTAGTGAGCAAATTAGAAAAGTCCCACATTGGTTAGGAATGAAGATGGGTGTTGGATTTGAGGCTATAAATAAAGCCCTCCTTCACCATTTGTAAACATCACAAAATTTGTAAATCTTCCTCTCTTTTGTAAGGGTAATTGATTAGCTCAATTTTGCCCAATTAGTTATAATTTTGGAGTTCATCCAATTGGAGATAGTGGAAGTGGTCAACGACGTCCGAGGACCTAGGTAACATTTATACCGAACCTCGTTAAATTTCTGGTGTTATTATTTTTCTGCTTTAATATTTCTGTTTCAATATCTGTTTTAGTTTATTTTAGCTTTATATTTCCAATAGCATTATTTTGTCGGGTTAGTTTGAGTTCTATTTATTTAAATCATAAGTGAATAGTTACTACTTAGAATAGGAAAAATATACTCGATTTTCTCAACAATATATATTAGCTAATTTTTTTAAGCTGAGCATGAAAGCCCTAAAACCGATATGATCTCTGATCTGTAAAAACAGTGAAATTTCATAAGATCTTTCTATTCAAATGCAGGTAATTTGTATATTTATAGATATGTTTATTTTGAATTTCTTTTATCTTATTTATAAATCACAATCATTTAAAATGTTAAAAGAAAGAGTTGAGTAATAATTTGAAAGTAGTCATTTATACATTGTTCGTTATCTATGATTCCTGGGTATCCATAGTTCGCTCGCTATCTTACTTCAAATTTTGAGTATTAGCTAATAATGTAATACGTGCCTTACCCAATGTTCAAGCAAAAATATAAATAAAGAGAATCTTTCATAGGTATGAACATGTAATAAAATGAAATTATTTGAGCTTTTTAATTTTATAAAAATAGGGAAAAAATATAAGAATAAAAACGAAATTAATATATATTCATAAAAGATACATATGTTATGTAAAGTTTTCTTTTTATAAACAATTCTTTATGATTTTTTTATTTTTAAGAACCAAACATGTCATTGTTTTCTTATAGTTGGAAAAATTGGGACTATTAAACATGGGAATGTCGTCAAAGTCGTTTGGAGCTATCTCGATCTTTCTCTGAACTCCTTTTATTTTTCCATATATATATTATTTTCTTTCTTAACCTTTACCTTAAAATGCATGTTTTCAATGAAAGGGTGTGGTTGCACATTAATTTCTTCTAAAAAATATAAATGATATATATTAATATTAAATAAAATCATAAAATAATAACTTAAAAATTATATTTTTTATAACGGAATAAATTCTCAAAGAATATATCCAAAGTACAAATCAAACTATGTTGGTAACATATCCTATGACATATTTGGTCACAATAGAAACAGTTTTTTCATGAGACTTAAATTAAAAATAAAAGTTTCTACTTATGGATAATATCTTTATCTCATCTACCATCAAACCATTTAAAATAATACAAATATCTTTATCTTTAAAATGATTAATGATCATAAAACAATCATACTCAAAAATAATATCTCACCATCCAAAAGTACAAAAATATAAGCAGTATTGATAAACTATAACAATACTTGTAACTTAACACGTAAGGTAGAATATACCTCTCTCTTGGTAAAATTTATTTTTCCGCTCTCATCTCTTACCATCAAACTCCTGCTAATTATTTCATATTTACTATTTAACCCTACATCAATATTAATTTTTTTTAAATCGCACATGTGTGTCTACCATTTAGTAACACGATCTATAGTCTCACTAGGGGTAATGTGTGAAAACTTACTCAAGTTTTTGCAAAATTCTTCATGCATCATCTTGATCCACATAACAGTCCTTTTTGCATTTCTACCATTATTTCCATGAGTTTTTTGAGTTCTACGATGTCAAATTGCCAAGCTAAATATAGTTAAATTGGTTAAGCTAAAAATAAGTACAAGTCTATTTAATATAATTTCACATGTCTACAAACAACATGCAATTCTATTTAGAGAGTAATGACACAAAAATAAATAGTTCCTATACCTTTTATCATCCTTGCATTCTTAAAGTGTATGAGTGATGCTATCAGCACATCCATTACAAAGAATACACTAGGGACCATTAACAATTTTCTTATGAAACAAATTGACTTGTATAGGCAAAATATTATAAAAGGCTCTTCAAATAAACAATTATCTTGTTAGAGACATTTAAGCACCAAATCTTCCTCCATCAATTTTTTTTTTGATAAGGAGCTTCGGGTGACTCCATAATCACCTTTAATACATAAACATCATTGTTCTTTAATTAGGCAATATGCACTCTTAATTGAAAATACCTATTATCACATTTGTCCTAAATCAACCTATCAATATGACGAGGTCCATAAAGAAAAATTAATACTTTTAATAGCCTTAACATCCAAAGAGAAGAAATTTTGTTGATAAAATTCTCACTAGAGACCAACATTATCAATAAGTGCAGACACCAACATGTTAATCCCTAAACTCTTTGAGCTGATGACTTTATAAGTATGAGAGTCGGGAAGCTAACCATCCCCACAAAGTTGGATACTCCTCTTATTACCAACTCTCTACGTCAAAATTTCACACATAAATCTATTCCCATGCAACACTTCTCCACAAATAAGAAGAAAAATTAGGTACCTTTGCAAGGAGGAAATATAAGTTATGGAAATACTTGCTTTAGAAGACCCTTGTTACCATAGAATCACCATTTTGTAAAAGTTTCAAATTATAGCTAGAGACCAAGGCTTGGTTGAAAGAAAATATATTCCTAAAACCAATATCTCCCAAAGCCTTGGGTTTACAGAACTTATCCTAAGCCATCCAGTATATGACGAGTTAACAGTAGGAATATAAAGTATATTTTGGGCCTATAACTTCAAAGATTAATTAGTATTTATATTGAAGAATATAACTGATTTCGTTAAATTAATTCTTTTTTTAGGCAACCTCGTATTGCTTAAGAATCAACTTCAGATTGCTACTTCCCATCTCATTAAGCTCCAAGAAGATAAAACTGTCATCTAGAAAGAATATACGAGAGATTCTAGGGTAACTTTTGGCTATTCTAACCCCTGATTAAATTCATTCTTTTAGTTCGTCATAGAATTCCATAGAGACCTTCAACCACTATAATGAAGAGATAAAGAGAAAGTGGATCCCTGATAAGTGCTTAAAAAGTACTAAAATTACTATAATTTTATGCACGTTAATTGATTTAAAGTACTCTTACAAGTGCACGAATCATTTCATAGAAAATGTTAAGTATACTCCCAAGGTCGATCTAAGGAAGAAATATATGTGGTTTTTAATTTATTATTCAAACTTTTAAAAATGAAATTAAATCCTAAACATCCTGTCACGATATTTTGAGATTTTGTGTTTTTAATCTAATAACATAAAAATCAACATAGATACAGATTTAATAAACATTTATGCAAATTTTATCTTTTATAATAATGGAGTATTTATGGATATAATAACTAAGTTAATTATGCTTGCTCATATTATTTAGGTTATTAAATATATAAATTGATATTTATTGATTCTCTCTTTTTGATATGAATACCACCTTTAGTGAGGTTAGACATTCTTTGTTAACTAAACAAATCAATTAACACCTATAGGTGAGGTTAATAACTAATTTGATTAATTAAATTAATTCCTTTTTCTAAGAGATTGAAAATGAACCATTTAAATGTCACATTTGGTGAGGTTAGACAGTTTAAACTTTATTCAATGTGTCCAAGTTTTAAAATTACTACTGAAAACATGTTTTCAATAAATTTTCAGATAATAATTTTTATAAAAACTTTTGAAATAGAGCTTTACTTTAACTACTGGGCGATTGTACCAAAAAATAAAAGAACACTACTCTAAATCAGATTGGATAACTAAACCTTAAAATCTAATTTTCTGATTTAAGTTTTTAATGAAAAATAATATATTTCTCTCTAATATTCTTAATATAAAATCTTGAATAAAAAAAATCAATTCATTTTAGATATGTTTACCTATTTAATATTTCACAAGCATAACAACGTTATTATTATATCATGTTTACAAACAGTCAACAAAGTTAAATTTAATCACAAACAAATTAAACATAACATGTAAAAATAAAGCATAAAAAATAACTGTAAAGAAAATAAAATCCTTACAATACTTTAATGTTATTCTTGTTGTTGGAAAACCTCCAAACATAATTTGTACTTCCATTTATTGAATCAAAAAACAAATAAATTACAAAAATATAATTAGTTCTTCTCAAAAAGAGAAAAACTCTAAAACTAAGAAAAACTAACTAAGAAAAAATTACAAACTAAGAAAAACTAAAAACTAAGAAATTGAGAGAAAGAGAGAAGAAAATGTGTTTTTAGGTATGTTTTGAAGTAAAGAGAATGAGGGTATTTATAGGTGAGAAAGAGAAGAAAAAGTGGGTGAAAAAATGATTAAAAATTGTGGAAACACGGAGTAGTGAATGATGACATCATTATTGACGTCACGTTGGCATGGGGCGCGGTGGTGCACGCGGATTGGGGCAGATAGGCACGCATGGACTGGATGTAGATGGACGCAGGAGCGCATGGAATGGAGCAGGGGCGCGCACAGACTAGGTGATGCGTGCACGTTGGCCGGCGGTGCTGGGCGACTACGTGCACAATTTTCTTTTTTTTTTGACATTTTGGACCCATTTTGTCCAATTTTTCCATATTTTTTGACCTTTACTCATTTAATTTATGAATATATTTTCGATGTATTACCTCCGGTATTTTTCTTTGAGTCCTTAAGTTACTTTTTTAAGCGAAAATACCTGAAAAACAATAAAAATATCTGTGATTCCAAAAAAAAAATATTTATATAAATATATATATTTTTAATCAATTAACGTGCATAAAATCATGATAATTTTAATACTTTTTGAATACTCATCAATCCCCTTATCTTAAATCTCTAGTTGGACTAAATAGGTCAAGTTTCACGTTGTTGATGATAAGTGAGTATGAAATTAAGGTAACACAGTTCATTATAAGTTTCACCCAACTATGAACTCCATAAATTTCTATTCAACATGATTATAGGCCTTTCATATATCTAACTTGATGGTTGCTTTTTCTTTCTTACCCTTAAGAACTCTTTTAATGGAATAAAGAGTCTCAAAAGCAATCATGAAGTTGTAAAAAATGAGTCTTCCAAGAACAAACACACTTTAGCTCTCAGAAATTACTTGAGGCAACACATTCTTCAACATATTAGTGATACACTTAGCAATTATTTTATAAAACATATTGCATAAGCTCATGAGTCTAAATTCATAAACCTTAGTAGACACGTCAACCTTGGGAATCAAAGAAATGCAAGTATAATTAATGTTCCAAAGTTCTTAACTTTTATTGAGGACACTTATAATAACACTTGTGACATCATCCCTAATAATTGGCCAAACATTTTGATTAAAAAAGCCACCATGCCATCTGGCCTAGGTGCCTTAACGAGATGTATTTGTTTCAAAGAAAACTCAATATCCACATTAGCAAAAGGTATTAACAATAGGCAATTATGATTATTGGAAACTCGATGTTCAATACAACCCTAAAAAATATTTAGGTCTACAACTCTTTCACTTGTAAATAAATTTGAATAAAATTGTTGAAAAATAAATTGGATACCTTTCACATAGCTCATCTAGTTGGATTGATCATCTCAGGTTTGATCACCGACAAAGGTGCCAATTTTTTTATGACGTTTGAATTGGACAATTAAATATTTAATCTTATTTTTTTAATTTTTAAAATTATGTTGTTATAAGTATAATTACAAGTAAATGTCATTATTTACATGGGATTGAGAAAATTTATTTATTAATTACTTGTTTAAAAAATCAAATTCTAAATGTCACAAATAAAATAAATAGGAGATTTTTAAATATTTTTGAAAAAAAATTAAATAACATATAGGAATAAGAACATAATGAAAAGTAAAAAAATTTAAATTAATAAGAGAAGCATTTTATTATAGGATTTTTCTTCCGACTAGATTAAAATTAAATTTATTATGTTATGATCTATTCACTTTTTAAATCTTAAATTTATTAGCAATTCAGTACAAACTTCATAATCTAACGATAAACATAACTAAATATCAAATTAGTTGTTTATCTAGTTCAAGAATTAACATATTTGACATTTAAGTATGAAATTAAATACATAAAAAATTAATAATTAAAACTTTATTCATATCATAACATAATTCATATATATGAAATCATAATTTAGGACTTGAAATTATCCATAATCACGATGAATTATTTAATTAGACATTAAATTTAATGCATATAATAAGATAACTAAATAATTTATAACACAGAGAGAAAGAAGTTAAAAGAATTTATTTATTTTAATAAGAAAGTGAAACTAATAAACTAATCTCTAAACTTTTTCTTGATTATTTTTTCAAATATTCTTCAATGTGTTGCATAGAATTTTTATTTTATTTTTCTCTCTAATTTTTTTGAATTCCTATTATCAATCTCCTTGAAATGAAATTTTATGGGTATTTATAGGAGTTCTATTTTGGATTTTATAGTCATATTAAGTATAGAATGTCAGATGGAATCTAATGGATGCACCAAATTGTACCACATGTCAAGATTTTAAAACAAGTGTGAAAAAGGGGCTTTCGACCAAACGAGGTGCCTATTTGGTGGAATTGAGGATTGGCCCAAACGACATATCGTTTGGAACGTATCTGGTGGAAACGACGTTATGGGTAAACGTAATGTGGGTTGTGACTCTTCAAAAGGGTCCTATTTGAGGCACTTTTTTGCTAAGTAAATTTGTGTCTCTTCTAAATATATTTATAATGTTATATACATCCATTTTTTTTTTCATTTTAAGTACAACTACTTTTTCAATAAAATTCATTAAAAAATCCCAAATATTATAAAAGTACATTTTCTCATAAAATATTAAAAAAAATTAATACATAAGAATAATAAAATAAGCATAAATGTAGAGAAAATAATGACTAAAATTTGTATAAATTATCATTATTTATAAATATACATTGCATAAGCTTATAGGTCTAAATCCATGAACCTTAATAGTCGCATCAACGTTGGAATCAAAGAAATGCAAATATAATTAAAGTTTCAAAGTTCTTCATCATTATTTAGGACACCTAAAGTAGCACTTGTGATATCATCCCCAATAATTGGCCAAATATTTTGATAAAAATGAGTCGAAAGATGGGCTCAAGTGCCTTAACGGGAAGCATATGCTTCAAAGCAAACTCAATCTTCACCTTAGCAAAAGGTATTAACAATAGGCAATTATGATTATTAGAAACTTGATGTTCGATACAAACCTTAAAAATATCTAGGTCCACAACTCTTTCACTTGTAAATAAATTTGAATAAAATTACTAAAAAACAAATTGGATACCTTTCACAGAGTTCTTCTAGTTGGATTGATCATCAAGAAAACTAGCAACATTGTTCCTCTTTTGATCCCCATGTTTAAATCAAAGTTGCATGGATCTCTAGCGCCATATAATTTCATTAACTCTAGTAACAAATTAATATCCTTTTTTAAGCCATAAACTTTACTTGAATCAAAAGTTGTTTGTTGCCTATCCTCAAGATTAGTTAATCTTCTTTGAACATGACCCATTGTGTTCCAATTTCAATCCTCCACATCAAAGGAACATTTTTAGATTTTATTAGTAACCCTTTCTAAAGCATGCACACCTCTAAATGGTGAATCCCAAATGTTTCTAATTATCTATTCATCACCATCTATTTTAATCCAAAACTCTTCAAACCAAAATGTTCTTTCCTTTTTTCCCTTCACCCTTCCTATGCCCAATTTTTGCAATGTAAAGATGATAACAAGATGATCAGACTTAAAGATATTTTGTTGCTTAACTTTATTAACACAAAAATTATTACCCCATAACTAGTTGATAAATGCTCTATCTAGTCTAATCTTAATAATAACTCCTGAACCTCTTCTAATACTCCAAGTGACTTTAAAGCCATGCAAATCATAATCAATTAGGTTGTAATGGTCGATCATCTCTTTAAAATCATCTATTTACCATCCAAGTCTAAGATCCACTCCATATTGTTCATGTTTGGCAGTTATCTCATTGAAGTCTCCTATTAGTAGCCACAAGAACTACCATTAGCAATCTTTTCAAAAGATTCCAGGATTCAAAACTCAAGTTTTGTTAAGATTTTCATAAAATCCAATGAACTTAAAAGTCTTTAAAGTATCACACCTTAATATACATTCGATAGGACCAAGAGAGAAAAATCTTATATTGATATCTATCTCACTCTTCCATAGTAATAATAAATCACCAGACAAACCTCTATCATATACTTCAAAAAAACTATTAAAAAAAATCTTATTTCTTATTCTGTTATCATCGTCTTTTTTCAAGCACATTTTTATCAAAATTACTCTTATAAGAGCTTGAATAACCAAAGCTCTTTTAAAACACTTATAATTAAAAGGTTTCGAAGCTCTCTAAGATTCTAGTATAAAATATCCATTGTTCGTAACAAATTAAAACTCTATCACGTGTACAATCGAAGGCGTGTCATCAACCATGTTTAAAGCCAATAGTTGATTTCACACAATAAGTTTTGATAGTCAAATTTTCATCTATTTTTTTTTTTTGTACATATCACTAGATCTTATTTTTTCTTAAATAGTTATGAAATATATGATTTTGGAATATGTGATACATTTAATGATTAGTGTATATAGAATAAATATTTTAGTTAATTACAATCTTACACGTTAAGAATGATAGAGTTACTACTCGTTCAAGTTATGGTACCTAGCATTACTCCTAAAAAAATAATGTTTTTTTTAGAAAGAGATATTATATATTAAAAATATATTACAATATGTAACAGTTTTTTATTTAATATAATTTAATAAGTTTAATTATATTTAATAATAATACTTATCATATTATTATATTTTAAATTCAACATGCATATCATTTTTTTATATATATATTTACACTTGTGGATCCCACAAATATTAAAATACTTCCATATTTTAATGCCAAACGCAAAATTATTAAAACGCTTTCGAACTATGCATCAATCTCTGAAAACTTTCGTTGGCTTTCAACTAATGGTCATAATTAACTGTAATATTTGCCTCCAAAACTTTACATCCATGACCAAGCACAGTAAAAATTACCGTTTTTTTTGTGTGGAAAGAAACTCCTATCCTTAACAAAATTCAAAAAATATTAATTTGCAACCTGCAAACCCTAATTAATAGGCACAGGCAAGCAGCTGATGCTAATACCAATTCATAAAACCTTGATTGGCTGGGACAACTAAGTTGAGTGTTGCTTAAGACTACCAAAAAAATTTGATTTAACAAAAACAAATGAGATCACGTTTTCATTTTGTTTTGTGTTTAAAAGCGATTGCCTCTTGTTATGGCACTAATTACTTTATTTCAAGCAAATATATGCACATAAATTTTTATATATAATAAATTAATTAATGAAAAAATATTTATCTTTAATAAAAATATATTTTAATGTCTTATTTATTAAATGTGATAGTATAAATTTATTATCTTTATAACAAAATTATAAAAGTTATAAAAATATTTATCTTTAATAAAAAAATATTTCAATGCATATTGTTGTAAATTGCTCTGGATCGATATAGTGATTTACTCGTGCTGGTACGAGTGTACGACTAGTGATGGCGACAAAGGGTGCCATATTGCATTAATATTAATTCATGAGTCTCTATTAAGCTGGCATGTTAATCCGTAGAACAAAAAAGTGGGAAAAAATTTACATGTTATTGATCTTTTACTCTTTTTTTTTTTTTTTACTTTTAATTAGACTGTATAACATATCAAGCTATTTAAGATTAATAAACAGTTTTTTTTTCTTATTACCATTTGTTATTAATTATCACAATTATTTAAGTTAATGGTAATTAGAAAACAATAATGATAATAATATATAAATAATTAATTATAAAAATAAAATAAATATTTCTTTTACCTATATTATGAAAATAATAAAATTAGTTGTGTTAATTGTTAATCTTAAGTTAATGAAAAAATATATTTATTATAAATTATAGTATAAAATAGTTAATTATAAATTAATTTTTTTATTATTTTAATTAATAATTATGTAAAAAAGATAATCATGAAATATGAGCATATAAGTCCGGACCCATGTTAGTAATAGTGGTGGACTTAGAGGAAATATGACAAACTTTACTCCATATTTTTACACTAAACTTTCAACGGTGAAGGTCCACATGTCGCTGCTTTGTTATTAGACTTGGTTTTATGGGCTTTCACACACGGGTTCCTCGTTATTATTTCCGTTATATCGTTACTTGTCAAATTTTAATTAAATTTATATATAAATTTAAAATTTTAAAATCAAATTTTAATTAACTTTGCATATAAATTTTTAAATATTATAATTTTATTTTTAAATTCTTAAATTTTTAATTCATAAATATATATTTTTAATTTTTAATAGTTAAGTTAATATATATTTTAAAATATTAACATATAAATCTTCACTTGTATATATAAAATTTTAATTTTTTTAGGATTAGATATAAAGATTTAAAAATTTATAGATTTAAATATTAAATTTTAAAATTTGCCTTTATGATACATGACAGATTTTGGTAATTAATGACATATGACAAACAGCCACTTAATTAAAAGAATCTTAAGTAAAATAAAAAAAATAAAAAAGTGAAATTAATAATTAATATTATCGAAAAAAACATAAAAAATATTTGAATTCGAGAACGGATAAGGTGTAAATAATAGAATTCACTTTAAAAAATAATAACATATAATTTCTTCATAGCATATGACCTAAATTCGTTTAAAATAAAATGTATATAAATTATATATATTCTAGGTAAAAATTGATTTAATTATAAAAATAAATATATTGTTTTAATTTTAAATATTATAAGTCTCCATATTTGCAATATTCAGTAAAAAAAATCATTATTTTTAACATTATGTTTTATAATAAATAAGCTGCAATTAAACTTTTACTCCTAGCAACTTTATTTTTGATGACATTTTATTAATAATTTTAAGTTTTAAGTGATGTTTATGACAAATTAAAATGCCTTTAGTTTTAAAATTTTAAGATTAAAGAGTATATTTTTTAAAAATTAAGATACTAAAACATTAAAATTAAAAATAACAAAACCCAATTACTCAAGTTTAATAATTGTGAAGAAACCCTAATTACTCAAGTTTAATAATTGTGAAGAAACCCTAATTACTCAAGTTTAATAATTGTGAAGAAACCCTAATTAATCAAGTTTAATAATTGTGAAGAAACCCTAATTAATCAAGTTTAATAATTGTGAAGAGACCCGGCAAGCATGCTTGATGCTTAAACCTCATATATATATATATATATATCTTCACAAAATATAAATTTTAATTTAGAAGGGGACAAGAGAATGATAGGTAGGGGATATAAGGGAAAAAGAGATGGGTGTCTTGGTAACAACATTGGAGACAAGAATATATATTTAGCGATCCATAGCTCTATTGGAAAAAGCTCCAAGTGGGTCACCTTATTCAAAAATTAATTCAACCAATTGCTATAGCATTTTATTTTATAATGCAATAATAATAATTAATTTAGACTCTTATAGCTGCTCCCCATGGTGTCAAGTACACTAATTTTGCATCAACTCATCATATGTAGCTATCCTATCATTACCCCAAATTTCTTCAACCTGGCCCCCCCAAAAGGACATAAATAATGGTAACTTTCAATATAAGCAACACGGTAATTATATTAAAATAATGCTAAATCATATATAAATTTATACTTATTTATATGTTTAGAGGCATTTTTTATATCATAACATTTATTAAAATTATCTTCAAAAAGAAACTAACCATTTTTTTTATATTTTTTTTAAAATTAATATTGACACATATAAAAAATACATTTATATGATTTTTCTAATATAAAGAGTTTAGATATTTTTAAAGCTTTAAATTATTTTTGTTAGAAGTAATTTTTTTTAATGAAAACATTATTAATTAATATTTCTTTTATTTAAATAAAAATTATAAGAATAATTAAATCAATAAAATAAAAATATATTAAATTATCATAAAAATCATCTATATCACGATTCGATATAACTTAGTAGTAAAAGTAATATCCATATATTTTTTGAACTTCCTCTCTATATATTTTAAATTAATTAATCAGTTATTAAGTAAATTGTATTGATTAAAAAAAGAAAAAAAAATAACATGCTTTTCTATACATAATAATGAACATGAAAACGTATCAGAATCAGATCATATATAAAGAAGAAAATGGACTTTTTATTGAACAATTACAATATTATATCAAGCTTTTTAAAGGTGGACGAGCTTTTACATTTAATCAAATTCTAAAATCAAGAGTCAACCAAAACTATCACAATCCAAAAAGCTTGATTTCGCAATCATTATTACAGGAAGTAATTTGAAGAGTATAGGATTATTTGAAGAAAAAGAAAAAAAGTAAAAAGTATATGATCTTCTGCGGTTTGATGGTGGGTTTTACATCAAACATCAAGGAGCAGTATTTACCTTTTCCTTTTTCTTTTTCCATGGCTAAAAGACTTTCAAGAAAACGAAATTTAGATTAGTGAAATTTGATATTGTTCTTCCTACTGAATGTACCAACAAGCATTTAAAGTAAATACGAAGGAAAGTAGAACACTGTAACTCTGTAAGCGTAAGTTTTCATTTTTTTTTATTTCCAACCAAACTGTCAATGGCTAGCGTTTGATTAGTAAGATGAAATTGAAATGATAAAGGAAAAGGTTATGTAGTATTATTGGTAATAATAAGAAGATGATAATAAAATTCAATTTTTGATAGGAATAATAATAACAATAATAATAATAATGTATACTTCTATTCTTTTGAAAAATAAAAAAAGATTAAATAATAAATTTGTTACAAGTATGTGCATAACATTTTTAAAGTTTCGTACTTATAACATATTTAAAACTCTAAAATTATAAGTATATTTAACACTAATTTTAAAATTTTAAATACTTTATGAATATAGACATTATGTATATGTTTAAAACAAACCAACCTACTGAAGTCATGAAAACATAATTAACCCAAAATCAAAACCAATACAGGATACTAGATCGAGTTATAAAATATAGATACAATAAGAGAGACGAGAGAGAGGGAAGAATAGTGGACAATTGATATTCTAAGTGTGTCTATTGCATGTACATTTAAAATGTCCTTTTATATATATATATATATATATATATATATATAAATAAGAAACTGTCATAGCAATTAATATACCTTATTTAAGTAATTTTACTCAATTAATTGCTTGCTCTTGAAATAAAAAAAAAACATTGATTTCAAACTTCTTTCTACAAAATTCCATAACTAATTGTATTTACAGCCATAACTAATAACGGACTGAGGATTATTATGGTTGGTTTAATTAGAATGGAAATAAAATAAATAAATAAATAAAAAGAATATGAAGTAAACATTGTACCTTCTTTTTTTAACCTTTTATCACTCGCAGAAATTTCAGAACTGATTTTGGTGTTACTAATCTCAAAAACCAGATCCAGAGTGACTTTGAGGGTATGTGGCAGTAAAACATTAAAAGTGTATTTTCATTGGTTTTCAAACATGAGTTCTACTATCAAATCGTGTAGGACTCATAGCTTGGTAAAATAAAAAAAGATGAGAAAGAAATCCAGCCCTTTGTTGAGCTAGCTTATAGTTCTCCTCAAAACAGAGAGGAATAAATGGAAGAGATAATTCTGATAAACATTTAAAATGATGATCCAAATAAATAAAAAATGGAAGAAGTTCCATAGAAAAAAGCGGAACAAAAGCAGCATTACTGGATCTGTGGATGTAGGAAACAATTTTAATTGCTAATGCATTTCATCCCGCTATCTGCACAACAAAAAACGAATCCATGTAAGGCTTATTTTTATTTCAGAGGAGAAAATTCAGAATCAGACCTTCATTCCATGTTTAAAGGAACATATATGGTCAAAATAGATATTAAGACATCATCTCATTTCATTCCTTCATGGAATAGGTAATGCATAATCACCTGAAACACATCTCAAAATATTCCTTTCAAGGGATTTCTACGCCACACATTATAGAATTTCTCCGCGGTTTCTTCTAGCAACTAAAATATGATCATTATGTTAGAATATATACATGCAAAAGACAAATGATCAACATAGGGGGTAAAGAGTAGTACCCTAAGCCCAGTCAGAACTTAGAAAAGATGCCACTCGTCCAGCCAAAGGTTTTTTTTTTTTGGTACTAAACATAAGAAAACAGGGCCTAGTTAAAGAGGTTTAAATTAACAAGTACATTTTGACAAACAGCAAAAGTGCACACCTCATGGAATGCAGGTTCTCTGTCTAGAGCTGCTTTATAATTTGCTCTCAACATGTTAAAAAGAGGCAAAGAATTTCTCTGCATCCTGTATTGAATAATATGTGGAAAATCCCACATTGCATAAAATTTAAACTATTAGAGTCCCATTTTCCAAAGGGATAATAATGAAATAAGATGTCAGAGTTAATCAGCTAATATCTGCCAAATTAACCCCGGTTGCAAAAGTGGCAACTATTAAGGGATGTGAAGTAAAAAGTACAAGTGTATGTGCATTGTTGGTCGAGTGTTGTATTCTCTAAATGAAAATAAAATTACTAACAAAAATGTAAGGATGAAACTTACGTTGGCAGAAGATAAATGATGAATTGCATTAAATCTGTTCGTGGAAATTCAAGCTGTTGCTGTTCAACTTGCTTGGTTATTTCATCCAAGAATTGATTAGCATCTCTCCGATTACCTAAAGATAAATACCTAAAGAAAAAAAATTAATTTATTGCACAACATGCAATGATGTAACAGTGATACAAAAGGGAGAAGGATTTCGAAAGGAGCATTAGGTGTCCCTCTTCCATTTTCTATTTTAGCTATTTTTCCTTAGAGGGGTGTTCAAGGTCTCAAAGTAATGAAGGATAGCTTATGTATTGATAGGGGCTTAGAAATGTGCACATAGAACAGAAACTTAAGAAAAAATAACAGTCTAACTGATTATGGTATTATGAATATCAGCTGCGTTTGTATGATATAAAATAAACATATTGTTGCATGGTGAACAAAATACCAAAATTCTGCATAAGGTTATAGTTTGTATGTGATCTTACAATAAGATTGCATGAGAAATGGTCAAATCATCTTCTCCTAGATAGCACTGCACCATCATGTATTGTTATCTTACAAACTATCTAGAAAAGGATCATGTGTGGTAGGTACACTAGCACCATAAAAAAAAAGGTAGAAAAAAAAGCATCTATGATAAGACTGCTGCAAGAAACCAAGCAGCATAAATTCTGAAGAATAAGCTAGAATGATGTTAACCTTCCCTATAAAATTTATTACAACGGAAACAAATTTCTGTGCGTCATTTCCTCTTACAAAATGGTATGATACTCTGGCAATGTCCTGCAGAGCAGACAAGCAACTTATTCGTGTTTCGTCCACACTATGAATAAGAAATCCAACAGTAAATCTAGGCATAAGGTGGTGGACCTCAACGAATAGGTGAGTGACAAACTGTTTCAAAGACATGCAAGACCTACAAAATAAATTAAGGCTAGCAAATGTTCAAAGTTTTAATGCACAAAATAACACCTGGCAAAAATTAAAGAAAATGATTCTATCATTAAAATGAAGGTAACCATCGAAACAATATCTGCTCCAGTTGGGACAAGATAAAAACTGTCTGATTTACTCCCAAATTAATCAAGGATATGAATTCACAGGGAGCAGACTCGGAGAAACATAACTGACTGTGAGAATCATAAACTCCAACATATCTATGCTAAGAAACTGGAGATAATGCTTGAGATATAGGTGCTTGTGGAATATATATTAACCATAAGGTTTATCTCCACTCTGATCTCTAACCTATATAAAATATTAAAATTTAGTCCTTAACCTTCTAATTCACATAATTTAATCATTCTTTCAATTTGACAAAATTTAGACCAAAATTTCAATTTATATCAAATTAATTTAATAGTATTATATTTAACAATCATATAATTGAAAAGTTGAGTACAAGTTATAAATTTTGTTATAGATTAAGGACTAAATTATGCTTTTTGAAATAGTTTGTGAACCAAATGAATTAAAAAATCAAATTTCGTCATAATTCATTATAATGTTGTTAAATCAATTTAACAAAAATTAAAATTTTGGATTAAATTTGTTAAATTTAAAAACATTAGGGATTAAATTATATGAATTGAAATATTAGGAATCAAATTGTAATATTTTAAATAGGTTAGGAAACAGCCTATTAAAAATAACAAGCTTAAGAACTGTAGTAGTTTTATAAAGCTTACTGGTAGCTTTCTCTAATTAGAAGTATCAAACAACCACCATATACCGTGTTAAAAAATAAAATAAACAAGCATTGGATACCCGGCAAAAACTTCTGTTCCTACATATTATTAGCAAAATTGCAATTATTGGGCACTTGGTGCGCCAAAGATGTGAATTCTTAAAAAGAAAGCATTTAGTTATACAAAATGTCAGTGGAACTTGAACTGAATTTTAATCTATCAACATAAAGTCCAATCTGGCATGATGCAATAGGCAGGAAATTTAATGAGCCTTTAGAAGCCATAATAACATAAGAAAACAATATTTTATATTTCTGTAAAGGTTTCTTACGTTAAGAGATTTGTGCCAATTAGTCCCTTACTTTATAAAATGTATCATTTAGTTCCTTATATTTTGTAAAAGGTACCAAAAAAGACAAATTTTATTATTCATTCAATATTTTAATAGTTTTATGATAAAAATTTAACTATTTATTCAATATTTTAATAACCATTATGATAAAATACCATAACAAAAAATCATTTTTATACTTTCTTTATTTACCATTAAAATAAAATATTGAAAAAATAATATTATTTTATTCAGAATAAAAAATAGTTTTTATCCCTATTTAGCTCTTTTTACAAAAATAAAGAACCAAATAACACATTTTTTTCCTATGCAACTAAGTGACCTCTTTAGCTTAATGTAAAGGACATATGCGGCATTTTTTCTATTTTATAAATACAACTGGAGTATAAGATAACATTAGCAACTTTATAGTTAGTGTTACCTAATACCCATCAAAGGGTTGAGTATGGGAAATCTGGTAACACAATCATTTCATTGAAAGGGGGAGAAAGAAAAATCATACTTGAACCTCAAAATTTGTCTTTAAACCTACCACCTCTGCATAACATGTAATTCTGGATAACCATACTTGGGAGCTCCAAACTCTGCAGACCACCTGCAAAGATGAAAAGGGCAGTTAGATGTGCATCTATGCTACTTTATGCTTATATTTGATTTCGGTAAAATACATGTAGAACATCCCTTCTTGACATAGGAACTAGTATTGATGGGGTTTATTAATTTAACCTATTTGCCTTATTGTTATTTTATTGAGGAATGTTTCAAGGCCATGAACTTATGGCCCATTAGGTTACCATAAATACCCTTAGTTTTTGTATAGTAAGGAACTTTTGATGAATTGAATATGAGTTGAGAACATAGTTCTCAGATTACCCTTCCCACATTTGTTCAGCAATTCCTCCTTTCCCTCACAATTCTTGCTCTCACCTCTAAAATCTCCTACGTCACTTCCAGTGACATATTCATAAGACGGCAGTGCCTAAGTGTCTCTGTCTCAGGATGAGTACAGGAAGTTGTTAAGTTATGCTTATTCTCCTGAAAACGTCTGTGTAAAGGCTGCTAGGGTATTAAAGTGAGCTATTTGCAATAAGAACAACGCTGCTAGGGTATTTTTCCCTTTCATTTATAACTTCTGAGTACCATAAAATGTACAGCTCCAGTCCACTTCATCATCAGCAAACGTGATAATTCTTATAAAAGAACCACTGACTCTATCCCTAGTTTTCCACCCATTGCAGTAGTAACCAGAAACTTTTTCTGTCAAATACCCACAATACAAGTGAAAGTTTGACCTTAACAACTGGTGCAATGCAAAAAAAAAAACAGTATCTACCCAAAACAATTTGCAAATAACTCATACAGCAATGGGGAAGGCATATGCTTCAAAAAATGTCAGACATTCAAAGATAAAGATGAAAAATGGAAGCCTATTCTGACAAACAATGCCTAACTATCTACCCTCTTCTATGTCTTTAATTTATTGATAGTCTGCACCAGAAGGAAAGAGATGGTAACACAATTGCAAATCATCATACCTCTACCATCCGGCCAAGGATGACTGATAGCTGATAGGACATCCATTACATTAATAATTCAACAGCGATAAGAAGGTACGGAGATTCTATTGCGTCAATCCGGTTGTTAATTCTTTTATGTTAGATAAAATAACAAAATTAGGAATTCATTTGTAAACACATTAAATGCTACATATCACGTTCTTTTGAATTGGGAAGAGATGTCCTATTATTCTTGTTGTTTTAGGTTCATTAAAACAAGATAAGAATAATATTATCAACATATTGAAATATACTACTTAGATTAAGTCGGATTAAATCATTTTTTTTAAACATTTTGTGACTCTACCAAAATTTGTACAAGTAAACACAATCTCGTTGTCTTCAAAATAAAACAACTCAAATTTTTTTTTGTCTTACAGTTTTACTGTACAAATGAAGTCTGGAATGCTACACCTTTAAAGTATTTATATTGTTTGGAAAACTGCAAAAACAATTTTGAATTTTTTTTCTTGAGTTTGCTACAACGAGTAGTTTTTTTTTAATTGTATCTTAAATAACGGTCACATTATGGGTGACGTACTTTGGATAAGAACGAAATTTTTGAATGTTGAAAAAAATAGTTTTAATAATGATTTTTTTTTCAAAAATAAAATGTCACCTTGTGGAACCACAATTGCCGGATCCTTTTATCTTCAACAAAAGTGGGTGCCTTGGTGCCAATCACAATTGTAATATTTCTACATTTAAACACGTACTATGAGATGTAAACTAACAATATGCGACAAAATTTTAAAAGATTAAAATTTAGTACCTATTCTCGTTAAATTTACATTATTTTCAATAATTCTAGAGTATAATTCAAGAATTTTATAAGTGTGATACATTATAGGATATATTATTTATCTCAAATGGGTCTAAATAAGACATAAAATTACAAAAATAATGAAAAAAAAAACATTATCTATAATAACCATGAGCACATTAGATATAACTTTAAATCAGATTTGATAGGATTTAGATGAAAGGAGACAACTTAAAGTAATTTAAAATATAAAATATAACCTCAGTATCACAAAATTTGAAGCAGAAACAATAAAATAAGATTATCATGTCTTCACGTTAGTCGACTACATCATAAATAACATGCAGTGTATCAATTTCATAATGAAAAAAAAAGCACAAAAACACTGATCAAATTCAATCTAATATTAATTCTGGTGACTATAGCCCTTTGGCAGCAATTGTGGTGTAATTTTTTATTAAAAAAAAGAGAAAACGAACCGTATCAGGTTTTTGAATCTTAAAATTTTCGTGTATATAATGTCGTGAAACAAAAACAATCAAGTTCTTATTTAACTCGCCGTTTGCTCCTCTAAATCAATCATTTATCAAAACTTGCAACATATTGGAGTTCCTTTTTTTTTTTTTTTTTTTTGGTTTTTCCTTCTCCAATTTGTTTGTTTATTGGGAGTTTCCCTCCAAATTTTTGGCAACGAAGCTAGAACAAGAAATGGTAAGCGTACCTCTTCGGGCGGAGGCAGAGTGTGCCTTTTAGATCTCTCCCGCGACATGGCCTCTCTTCTTAGATAGCTTGATTCGATGGCAGAGATCTGAACTCTCCTCGGCGATCTACTGCGTTTTTAGAGCCATTTTTTTTATGGTAAAATATGGTGTTTTTTTTTTGGGGAATTTTTTTAATTTTTAATTTTACTAACTACGTTAAATTAAATAACACGTATATATACTTACTACGAATTATAACTATTAATATTATATCATTTATTATTATTATGTAAAGTAAAATTATAATAGGTCCATTAACATAGGTAATAGATATTGACATATCTGTTTATCCCCAATGTTAAAACAGTATTTGCATTTTCGTTCATGTTTTGCTTCAGTGTAACTGTTTGAAAAGCTAGGAAACCTAAAAAGTTTGACTATTGGTATAATCGATTCTTAACGTGTCTTGTCATTATTGACTATGCATCCCTCTTAGTAGAATTTTTTTTTATAAGAATGTAATTTTTTAGAGGGACATAAATATATATATAGATATAGAATTATAAGTTCATATATAGTATTTACTTTTTATTATTACAGGAGTAATTCAGTTCTCTATATAAGGATTTGAAGTAATTGATGATTATAGGGTGAGAAAGAAAACAATTTGACAAAACAGTTGAATATGAGTAGTGAAACATTGCAAGCTGCTAAGGCATTTCAGAGAATATGTCACTGAAGAGATTAGGAAGAATTCCATTCTTCTTAACAGCGTGCACCATCACAAGGCATGTTTCGTTCATTACTTTGCTGGGTTTTAGACCTTTTCTTGGGAGCTAGCTAGCTATAGTATTGTGTTTGATTAAATATCTTTTCCTCATTTACTATCCAATTTTGATTTTGATGTTATTTTGTGTTAATGTTACTATTCAAAATTTAGTTATTTAACTTGCTAAAATATGTTAGAAACAATATATTATTATAAATAAAATATTTATTTAATATTAAAGATATGTATATGTAATTAATTTTTTGAGCTTGTGCTCCTTGTTGCCACATCATGTTCCACCACTAATTGTAACAATAGAAACCCTAACCCGAGTTGGACACTTGAACGAATTCAGGGCTCGGGCAACTAAATATTAAAAATTTATGCTCCAATTACCGTAATTATAAGCCAAAAATAAAAATAAAAAAGTTCCTAATATCTCAAGGCAACCTCCAACATTCAAGTTGAATCTGCATCGAAATGATGAGCAAGCCAAATTTTCAAAGAAAATAGATAAATAAGGTTGAAACTTGACACGTGTATATCTTTCAATCCAGGTGGCATTCAAGACATAGCATCTTGACATGTGTAACTAATGCCTTTCTTATGATGATTAAAAAAAGAAAAAGAAAAACACAAGCAAATGCTGATTTTGCTTGTGTTCCCTATAAGCACAATCTCAGAGCTAAATTGAGCAAAGCATATTCTTCTAAGTTGTTGACTGGCACCACCATCTTTGATTATGGGTTCAGCAACTTTTGTGGAAATAATATTGGCAATACTCCTCCCACCTGTTGGAGTTTTTCTTCGTTATGGCCTTGGGGTAATACCTGTTTTGCTCATTAGTTTTTAGTTCTTTTCTTCTTTTTTTCAGTCTTTTTTAATACTCTTTTATTGTTCTATTTTCTATTGATCGTTGAATAATGTGCAGGTGGAGTTCTGGATAGATTTGTTGTTGACCATATTGGGATATATACCAGGAATTATCTACGCAATATATATACTTGTTTCGTAGTTTTTCTTTTCTTTTCTTCCCTGGCCTTGTAGTATATGAATTTTATAATAAAAGCTTTGTGGTTGACCAAATTTTGTTTTTAGATATCGAATATATCTTTCATTGTGTTTTTTTGTTGTTGTTCCTAAGTATCTCTTTCATTGCCTAATGTATTATGTATCCTTACTTAATTTCAAATTTTTTATTTTATTTTCTTTTTACTTGTCTCATTGGTTACAAGTAGAGCAAATATAAACCAAAAATCATGCCTTCTAAACCATGACTCAGTTCAAGCAAAACTGGAAAATGAGAAAACCAGGAAAATATGACCAAATTGACTAACTACCTAGCGACAGATCCCAGCAGGCCAAATAGCAACCAAAGGAGTCCAAACCTATCCAAACTTTTAGCAACAGAGCTAGCAGCGATATGGAGTAAGAAAAATTAGCTCAAATTTCACACAAATTAACACTAACTTCCTTTTTTTTTTTTTTTTTTTTACTTTTCCAATCTTCCAAAACTTTTAAGAAATAGACTCAATAAAATTAAAAACCAAAACACAATAAAGAAACTAGACTCACACATAACCTAGCAAATATTGAGTGTAAGATACTATGATTCTTAGACATAACCTAAATTAGGTTTTAGGTTAATTATTACGTTCGTTAATTACAATTAAATTTGAATTTATATTTATTTACAAATACATTACAAAACACTTAGGATTATTTTTGTGCTCAAACACTTAAATTACTTTTGTGGATTGACACATTTACATTTAACGTATCTAACAAGCCTTTAAATCTCTATGTTCTCATAGTGGACGAATTTAAGTTTCGTGAGGATTTTCAGTAATGATACTCATCAACATTAACAAAAAATGAAAACAAATAAAATAAGAAGTTGACTAAAATTTAAAATAAAGTAAAAAAAGTAAAATAAAATAAAGAAATAAAATACAAAAACATATCATGCTTATAATCTCTTTTAGATTTCATAATTAAAATCTTAAGCATAGATTATATCAACTTCTTAAATATTTATGATTTATTATAATAATTAGTTGAAAATCATTTTCATATAAAAAATATATTAATTTAATTTCACCTAAATTTAATATCAGGAATCTGAATTGGTTTCGACTCTATCCTCACAAGTCAATACTCTCAAAAACACTAAATTCTACATGTTCAAACACTCATACTAATTTATATGCGAAATAGTTGATGTATAGAAATTAACTAATATGTTCGCATATGTATAAAGATGAAAGACTCAAAGTGTTATTTTAATGTTGATCTAATTAAAGAAATCAAATGTAAGGATTTATAAAATATATACATTATTTTTATGCATTAATCAAATTCATCAAATAAAAATATCAAGTAATATGTCTTTTAAAAAATGTAAGAAAATACAATGACATTACTACAAAAATGGGTATTTAAGTCGATATGTAAAGTCGGTTTTTTTCAAAAACTGACTTATAATGAATTTAAAGTCGGTTCAATGTAGAATCGACACTATCCACATAAGATGTAGCGTCGGTTCAATGTAGAATCGACACTATCCACATAAGATGTAGCGTCGGTTGACGTGTCGAACCTACTTTATGCATGGACGTAGCGTCGATTCCAGGTGTTAACCGACACTACGCTACGTGGATAGCATTGGTTCTAGGTGTCAACTGATGCTACGATACGTGGATAGTGTCGGTTCACCACGTCAACCGATGCTACGTCCATGTGTAACGTCGGTTCACCACGTCAACCGACTCTACCTGGAACCGACGCTATCCACGTAACATAGCGTCGGTTGACACATAGAACCGACGCTACACACATGGATAAATTCTTTTCTCTTCTTTCTTCCCAAACAGAAACTATTTTCAATGTTACATAACTCTCAAAAACCCAAAACCTCCTCCACTTATCTATGACCACCATTTTCAACGTCGGTTAGTGGGTTTTCTTCCTCTCTAACTAATCTTTTAGATCCCCTATTTTTTTGAGCAAAATACTCAAAAAAATTATACCCATGTCTCACTTACAAAACACAATTTTTTTTTCATTTCATTCATTTTGTCACTTCATTTACTTTTGTAAGTATTTCTATTGATTTTACGCACTTATTATTCATATTTTTTTCTGTTATTATGTGTTACTATTTGTGTATAAATTTTTGTATTATATATATAGGTTTGTATTATAACATCAGAAGAATAATATCTTGTATAAAATAGAACAAAACCTTAGTAATTTTTCTACTATTAATTAATATTTTATTTTTCAAATATTTGTATTATTTGAACTATTTGCTAAACTGATTTTGGTTTTTTTCCTACTCAAATACAGGTTTTTATTTGAATATAATAAAAAGTGAATAAATTTAAAAAAAAATTAAAGTTAGTTGACGCGCAAACCGAATTTAAACTTAATCTCTATGTAGGGTTTGTAGTTGTTCCTCAGTAACTATTGCTCAACTTAGTTGATACGTGGCTCTCCTTTTTTGTTGTTTTGTGTATCTCATTACATGTTTTGAAAGATGTTTTTAAGTGTAATTTCTTTTTCTGTTGCAGGATGCAGTTATTATTGTTGTGTTCATGGTTCTAGTTATTGTACAAAGTATATATTACTCTTTGGGCCTTTTAAGTGTAATTTATTAAAAATTAAAATTAATAAAATCCTTTTATTTATTTACGGTATTAAAACAAAAAAGACCACTTGAAGAATTGAGAATCCCTAAAATAAATCTCCATACAAGTACTCTCTGGATTATAACGTGGCCCACTGTTTAGCAAAATAAAGAGGAATTTTGGTGAAATGAACTAAATGTGTTTTGGACCGAATCAGAGCCAGTCAGTGATGGGAAGCGGAAGTAAGGATAACGTTATCCCAAGTCCCAACCAAAAGATTTTTGATTAAATGGTGACAACAAAAAACAAAAAAAAAATATAATAATAAACAACGCATGCAAAGGCATCAATGAAGGATCTTTGTGGAATGTTGAGTGAGCTGAACACCTCAAAACACGGGTTGGATAAATTAAACTAAGACTATAATTTAAAAAAAAAAGTTTATCTAAGAAAGGTTGTGGTATTAACACATCAAGTTATACTGATGTGACAATTAAAAAATAAATTATATTATTTAAATTAATAATTATCTATTTAGCAATGAAAAATTTCATCACAATTCTATGATGCAATTGATATGGTATAAAAATTAAAATGGATGAAAATGTTATTAAAGAAGTGGACAAATATTGACATTTAAGAAGTTCTAATATTAATTTTAATGGGGAAAATTATCGAGAAAGTGTTGAAGTTATCATAACAACGTGAGAAAATGCTAATGAAAGTTGTTAAAAAAAAATTAGAGTAAGTTATAAATAGTATTTAATAAAATGCCATTAATAGTAAATTGTATAGATTTGTATATTTGCCAAATAATACACTATTAGCTCTGTTTATATTATTGTTCTACATAAATAAATTCATAATTTCATAAGAAATAGTAATCATAATTTTCGTAAAAATATTTAAAGTTAACTTTAAAGATAATATATTTGATATTTCATTAAAATGCAAGTGTTTAATAGATGTTAAAATCTTAAATCTGCTTAGATCCATTCCTTCCAAACGAGTAAAAATATAAACTTTACTCCTAAGCTCTCAAAGATTGATTTTGTTTGGACAAACTGTGACTTTTAAGAATGTCCCCTTAGGAGGAACTCTTCATCAAAAACCATAGATTTGATTAAATTTGAATCAAGTCGAACATTTGCAAAAGATCGAGTCATAGTAAATATCACGTCAGCAGTACTATCACATTTAAAAATCCTTAAAAGAGTGTTATGAGAACACTCAGAGTAGTTAATATTTTCTATTCTAATATAGTGAAGTGCTAAGACAAATCTATGCTTGAGTCTTAAGTTTATCTTCAAATAAAAACGTCTTTTCATCCTAAAAATATATATAAATGAGTGATAATAATGCAGTATAAAATGATAACGTCTATATAATTTACCATCTATCTAAATGCTCCATCGGTTACGTACAGTAACGCTGCCATTGCTTCTCCATGTGAGGCAGCTAAACTGAGAAAAGGAGCCTACTACTACCTGACTAACATAAACAACTGGTCTACAGGGACAAAAATTCCCTTTCCCAAATAAGAACAGCTTTTTTAAAATAAAAAACAAATATGACATTAACGATAGTACAACTTACAAGCCCCATTAGCTTTTAAAAAAAAAATTACCTGCCCTAAGAATTTATAAAAGCAATTAATCATCAGAAGCCAAAAACTCCTGGTCATTTCCCTGCATGGAAGGAACTATCATATGCTGAGCCTGCACCACAGGAAAACAGTACAATGAGCTCCCCAACACAGACAAAACAAAACACCATTTTCTCTATTCCACAAGAAATTATTCATTGTTTTTGGTGTAAATGATGATGTGATACTCCAGGCTAATGAAATATAAAATTGGTGCAACTATTTTTTTGAAAAAACACAAGTACCCATTACTTAAAGAGAGTAAGCAATATTATTGATGAGGAATGTACTCTAGGAGTAATGAATAACACTTCACATTATGCAAAGCAACATTTCAACCTCCAAGAATACAGTATTAAGGATTCAAATGCATCTATATCAATTTCTTTTAGTTAACCAAGTTAAAAATAAAACATAATTCATTAAGTCCATGAACTTCATAAGTGCATTATCAGTTTGACCAAGTCAGAAAGACTACATAAAAAATAAACCACTGCAATTGCTATACTAAGGAAAACACAGATAATACGAGATTTAAAAGTTTATTTGGCATAGCATCTATAACTTTTCAAAACGGCATTTAACTTTTAAGACTAAAACAGTATATATGAACGGGTATGTATTGAAAAAGGCATGCTGGTAATCAGATCCCCAGTTCGTGGCATTAAAACGGTATAGAGAATGTGCATAGTTACCCTATTTAAATATTCAACTGCTTGCTTTTCTATCCTGTTAATGTTTTGAATCCTCAACTACCAAACATTGCTAATCTCCAATAATGATAACCCCTTTCTTAGAATAAAAATACTTTAACCTGTATCCATTCTCCAAATTTAAACAATAGTTTTGAGAATGAACTTCTAGAAAGATGATAATGTCAGGAAATAGGTATCTACTATATATGGAAGCAACTAAGACTCCACTCCAATTCTAGCTGAAAAACATATGAGAGAAATAGACGTGCTTATTTTGCAATATTAATCTGTTCCAAGGTCCGGCAATAAGAAAACCCTATAAACATTAAACATAATGTTGCTCCGAGGCATAATGATCCTATAAGACTAATATAAAGAGTGGCATGGTGGATGCCAGGAACCAAAAAGTATAATTTTCTGGAGGGGTTATTCCAGAATAGGACGAAACAATTATATCTAAATCTGCCCCAGAAAAAGGAAACTTACATACCTTAAAATATGGTGAAAACAAAGACTTTGAATTTTAAACAACCAGCTGTGAAATGTTTACAAATTTTAAGTGTGTGTGTGTGTGTGAAAGAAAGAAGGGAGAGAGAGAGAGAGAAAGTTACTTGGGAATTCATATAGCTCAATGCCCCTTGATGAACAAACTGCTGTAGTTATTCTCCCAAGAAAAATAAAACGGGGAAGAAATGGTAAATTACTATTGTAAGATAAAAATTGGGGAGCAAGATCATAGAGGTCTCTTATATTAGGCCATAGGTGTCGTTTAGTCATTTAGATTAAAATTAGTGCCACTTAGTTCCATTGCTTTAAAAAAAGGCAAATTAAAAACAAAAACACACTATTTTTATCAAAATATTACTTTTTAAATAACATTTTAATATAAAAAACACAAAAATAATGTAGTTTTTCCTTAATTGACCAATTTTTCCAAAGTTAAATGACTAAATGACATCACTTATAATCTAAGGAACCAAATGACACAAACAACCTAATCTAGGTGGCCTCTATGACACTTTTTCTCTAAAAATTAACACTATGATACTTGTACTAGTATTTAAAAGTATGAAACAAAATTTAGGTATGGGTTGGACAATCAGACCTGTCTATTATGACCAGTCCCTGCTGGAACAGCTTCTCTTTTAGCAGAAGAATCTCCACCCCTAGCTGAGCCCTTTGTGTCACCCTGTCAAGTTTACAGTTCCTCAAAAATTCATTCTACACCAAATTTTCAAAAAGAAGGAAACCTTTTTCAGGAAAAGAAAAAAGGCTTTAATTACCTCCAACTGTGGTGGCACAATCATCCGAATAAAATCAATGCAAGAGAAAGACAGGGGAAAGAATAATTAGATAAGACTTTTGCATGGAATAAAACGGCATAAGTATATTTAATAATCTAAAGAAGACTATTTTAGATTTTAAATCTAAATCCTCTTGAACGCTCGTCTCATGGTGGCTATGATATTAGATTGCGCATCAGATAATATAAATGAGTAGAAGACATTATGGTCAAAGTTTTAGGTCTCTTTTAAAATTTTATAAATTGGTGGTTGATTATACAGTAGCTGAGGCTATACAGATTTTACATAATAAATCAGCCTTCTGGTGAAAGAAAATCAAACAAATTAAAAGGTGAGGAAAAATACAAAAGACCAAAGATTAAGAGAAGGGATAATTACCTCCCGATATCTAGTTAGATATAACCTAAGTGGATCGATATAATCCTCAAAGCCCAACGTAGACATTGCCCACAATATATCATCGCCATTGATTGTCTTTCTCTTCTCCTTCTGGCACTTATCGCTAGCCCTTTTGATACCAATGTAAAACAAAACACAAAAAAACTTCAAATCGTAATACTAAAACCCTGGATTTCTAATAATAATAATAAATAAATAAATAAATAAAATGAAGGGATCAGATAAAAGGAAGAGCAGTTTTACTCGCTGGTGATAAAGCTGATGAATTCAGAGACACACTCCTGAACAGTATCCTTTGCATCCTTGGCGATCTTGCCATTGGCTGGCAAACCCTTCTTCATAATTCGGCTAATATTGGCGATCGGAAGGTACCTGTCTTGCTCTCGGACTCCTCCTCCTCCAGTTCCGGCATGTGGACTCTGTTCGCCACCGCTCTCGTGGCTCCCACCGGCCGGACTCGTCGGAGCATCCGCCATGATCGATAACTTCAAACCCTAGAATTTCAAAAATTGTCGAATCATGGATTAGAAGCCATATACACGAACTACACAAACAAAGCGAATAATTTCAAAAATTTCATCCGCCATGCATGATTTCGAAGTATCCAATGGCGAAAATTAAAAGGCAAAGGCTTAGCCGCCGTTGATTATTTTGGAGAGAGAATCAACCAAAAAAAAATGAAGAGAGAGAAGAATAAAGAGAGCGCCAAATTTACTTTATACAAATTGGCACGCGATGGAGGAGGGAGGAGATTGGCACAAGTGTTGGTAAGAGGTTAAGCCAATTATTAATATTAACGAAAAGCGAGAAATCTGACGCTCGGAGAGGAAGAGAATGAACAATTCTGTTGGCTTTATGCTTATCACCACCGTTGGTTCCTTTCCTTTTGTTTTTATTCCGCCGCTTTAGTATTTTCCCATAAGTCGTGTTAGGTCCGTGAAAACGTAGTGAAAATAAAAGTAAGAACTGATAATATAAATTAAATTTAAAGAAAATAATATTATTATTTGTATGTTTATTTAACGGTATAAAAATAAAAATAATTATCGGAGTAAAATTTATAAAAATTATAAATGAAATAAAATTAAACATAAAGTTTTGGATTTTTAAATTAGAAAAAATGACAAAAATAATTATATATATGTGTACGAAAAATAAAACATTAAATGTATTCTTGAGAATTGTAAGAGGAATAAAAAAATTTGATACTATAAAAATATTTTATATTTCATTTCACATTAACATCAAACCAATTACATCAATATATTAAATCTTTTTGTTATCATTTATATTAATATAAATTGAATCCATGATATTACGGTACTCTCGTGTACTTGTAAATATTTATATTCCAAAACTCCAATATATTTTTATTTATAGTAGTATTTTTTCTACGAGAACGTATGATAGAGTTATTTATTTATTGAAAAAAAAATGATATTTAGGTTATGTAATTATTTTTTATGAAAATTTAATCATATTATTATTAAAGAATTACTGTCTAATACAAAGTTATTTTTATTCATTTCATATTTTTTTCAATTAATGTTTTAATTTGAATAAGCAATAATTAAAAAAAAAAAAAAAACTAAACAAAGATATTTAAAAAATGATTGTTTATCGGTTACTTTTTAATAATAATATGATTAAAATTTAAATATCATTTTAAAAATAAGTATAATTTTTTTATAATCATAATCACCTTCTTTTTTTTATTTATCTTAAAATTTTCATTAGTTAATTTTTTAAGGAGATTTTATGTTTCGTCAAAATAATATTTTGTATCCTTAAAATAAATGTATAAGCAAACAAATATTCATATTAAAATAGTTCAAAATCATATGATTGTATCTTATTCAATGTTATGATTGTAAAAATATGTTATCTTTTATTGTTATAATTTCTAAAAATTATTTTATGTAATTTCTTATAAAACATATTCCCTCACATTTCATTAGTCAACTTTTTAAGTCAAATTTTGAATAAGAAATACATTAAACGTGCAATTTTACAAGAGTTGATAGAGTAAATGGGAGGAAATTTTAGATACATCTCATAATGTACTGCATAGTTTATCTACATCATGCTATTTAAAAAAAAATCAAATTTTACTAAACCCTAGTGAGTTACCAATCTAACGGAAAATTATCAAATTTATCCATGAATTTTCATATTTTTGTCACATTTTGGGACAGATGTGAATAAGGATGAATTTTTTAAAGATATTTGTGATAATTTTCTCACTATATCACATCAAATATAACAATTTTAACATTAAAGATATTTGTGACATTTTAAGAATGCAAAGTATACATGATAAAAAATAAAAAGTCAAAAATATTTGTGATAATTTCCCCCGGTATAACCATTAGACATCCTTTGCATCTCACTACCAAACCTTCTATTAGAGAATAAATAAGGCCTATCTAAAATTTTGCAATTTGAAGAAAAAATATTTTTGCGTCCAACATGTTTTTTTTTAATATTTAATTCACTTGATTTTTAATGGAACTTTGTATATATAGAAATTTTTGAGTTCAGAAAATTTAAAAATTCAAATTTTAAGGAAAGATGGTGATGATTAATATTTGGGTTGGGGAAGATGGATGTGAGTGAGATGAATGGTGTGTTAGCGAATGTGATGTTTAGGGGTGATTTGGTGGTTTCACTCCCATAAGAATAAATGGGATGTCCCAAAAGTAAACTTTTAGATGCTTCAGAATTTTCAAAAATGAGCACCATTCAAGAAGTTTAGAATTAAAGGGTCCTTTACAAAAATAAATAAATTATCAACTCGCCGACAAAGGTTCCTGATGTAACAAGACCATAAGACATGATTTCCCAAAAAGCAATTCAACTAAAAGAGAGATTATATATTACTACAGAGTAAATGATGTGTTGCTACTCACAAATATTATTGATTGTTCATCTATAAAAGTAATGGATAGTTGTGCTTTTTTTCAAAAAAAAATTATTGAATTTATCTTTCCCCCATTAACATGGAGCAGATGATGTCCATGGTAAATGTATAATTTCTCTAAACTAAAACTTTAGGAAACAAAGCATAAAATAAGTAGGAGACTCCTTTTCTTCATTATTTGGCAGCCTTACAATAAAAAGGGACCTTATTATACACATTCAAAAGCAAACTTAGAAAATGACTACATTGTCAAACATTAAACTTATAGACAAGGTTCACTCACTGTATAGAATTATTCCAAGTCCAATTACATTACCATCTTAACTATATGAGTGTGGGCAAATTTACAAAAGAAAACCTTCCAGTTAAATGAAAAGTATTTCCCCGTAATTGAACTTATTCAGCATCAGGAATAGGCAAAATATATGGATACAAACACATGACAACAAGCGAATACATCTGATGCTGCTCAAAATCAATGGCATATTATGCATCAGTTTGAAATTGTAGAATAAGGAACGAACCTTCTCCTTTTATACAAAGTTACTTAATAAGTAACCTTCTGTATTTGCTCTCTCCGTGAGCTCTCTCTGTTCAATAGATAAGTTTTGAAGATTAACAAAGGATTAGCTATCATTATTGCTATATATATTTGAGAGACTCAGAGATATGGCTTGAATGTTCATTTAAGCAGCAATTTAATGGAGTTATTTCAATAAGAAAGCAACAGTTTAGCCTATAAAACTCAATCCTAATGGATTAGAGGATAAACAAGGAATTGAACCATTACCTGGATTATTGTTGTGATCAACCCAGGCCCTTCCTGGTGGTAATTCATAATAGAACAGGAGTAAGAACAAATCAGGAGATATATATGCAGGATATCAAAGTTGCTGATTAAAGTAGAACTAACAAGAAATTTACACACCTTGAATTGCTTATTATCCCATGTAATATCCTCCAAAGACCTAGATTCTAGTGAATCCCAAGAGCTTGGAATACAAATTGCTTCAACATGCTGCAGGAGTCTCAAACTATCTGCACAAGAAATAAATTTTATATCATGATGGAATTGGCTATGAGAATACCATTTCTTTGCATGAGCTAAGCAACAGAATCAAGTTACCACAAAAGTATAAACTTTATTAATAAGAAACAAAGAAAAAACTTATGTTTTACATCTAAAAGTGACATTGCATGGAACAGCTTCTCATACCCCACTATACTGATTATCAAGTTAGATTACTACAGAAGTAACAAGGAAATTGATTTACTTGTGATGAATGCCTCTTCCCATGTTTCATGCTCTGACCATGATGGTGCCACTTCTCGAAAGGATATTCCCTTTGTCAAGCATATTCTGCACAAATTCAAAAATAGGGACAAATGCAGTTTAACTTAATAGGTCCTAAAAAAATTCTCATAACAAAATGCAAAAAGTTGCAATAATACGAGAAGGCCAATGTAGAGGACAATCATATTAAGAATCAACATTTAGTGGAAGAATATACAGACTCACTCTCTAACTAGTTGGCGTATGATTCCTGGAAGGATGCCATCACCGATGGATGCTGTTTGAACTTCAAAACAATCTAAACTGTGACTGACACCCAAGCTTTTCTCCATGGCGTCAGTTTTGTCCTATAAGCACAAATGCATCATACAGCACTATATTATAAACAATAAAACAAAACACACATCACAATCAAAACTTGTCAGTCATCATTTAGTTTATATGTCACTGTGGAAGATCAATAATGCCAACTTAATATGCTTGTAGGTCTTTGTAACTATTAACTTATTATAAGATCAGTAAGGGTAGGTTAAGTCCATAAATTTGCTGATTTCATGGTAAAATTCCACATAACCAATTGCATATGTAAGAAAGAATCTTCTAAAGTAGTAGTTTCAGGTGCAGTTTGAGTTATACGCACAAGTTTCAATAGAACTGAGCTTCATGATAGGAGGACAACAGTAAGACAAGGCGGTTCTCACCTTAGGTTGTAGATGTAGACTACAGACAACAAAACAAGCAAGTTGGTCATGTTAATACTCTACTCTCAACTCCAAACACTCACCTTGCGGCACACAACAAAGAAGTTGGAAACACTGCCTTCAAGTATATGATCACCATCATTTGATAACAATAATTCAGTAGCTGAGGGAGGTCTCAACTTCTCCAAATGCTTTCTTATCCTGTATAACAAAAGAAACCAACTTCCAAATTGAAGTAAAAAGCTTGACTAAGAAAACCCAGATTGAGTTTAAATGAACAAATAAAAGAAAACCCAGCAATCTATCCAGAATTCTCATTATGAGTTCCTACCTTACCCAATCTGAATACTTCGCTTTGGCAACGTCCCTCCCACGACCCACAACGGCCAAATTTGCACCATTTCCGGCAATACCAAACTTGGGAGGCACATAGCTTCCAATGTAGACATACACATCAAGAGCCTCAGCAACTAGCTCTGAACCCCATTTCTCATTATTCATTTTCTCCAAATTCCCACTAACTAGAGTTGTCACAGAAAATTCCTCCCCAGTATTCCTCTCTTTCAGAACAATAGGCCACAGCTTCTTCATTGAATCATTAACAATCTCCCAAACCGTTGATTCAGGACATTTCAGCGACAAAAATGGAAAAGGAAGTGACTGCGCAGATTCTTGGTGATCGAAGAAAAGTTGAGGATTCGAATTCGAGAGAATTCGGATTGAATCGCAAAGTCGTTTCATGTGTCTTTCCCAAAACAACAAGCTAGAACCATTATTTTGAGAACGAGTTGTCGTATATGCCCCTGGTTAAGTAAAAACCATAATTCCAAAACTGAACTTCTTCGTTCAAAAAACTCTTACTTGTAGTTGAACGAGAATTGAAAGGCGAAAAAAAAAGGATAATAAGATACCTGGATGGCTTTCGAGGAAAGTTGAGACTGGAGGTGTGTCAGAGGCACGAGAAACGACGCCATTGGTGAACAAGAATCTCGAGCTCATCGCAGAACTCTTATTATGAAGCCCTTAATCTCACAGCGAAATTTCTCTCTCCGGAAGCTCTCTGCACTATCAAAGAGAAAACAAATCGAAATAATTCAGATGCCAACATTAAAAGGCGCAATGAATCTTTTTAAAAATCTCTATTTGTTACAGTGAGCCGAAAAGATCGGCATCAACTCGTTTGACCAAAAAAATGAATAACAAACAGAGGCAAAGGAAAACCATGGTCTTTATAATTTGGGGATGGATTTGATCCCTAACACATCTAAACCATTAGATTCATTTAGTTTAAAATCATGGTCTTTATAACTTGCTATCGTTATACATTGATATAATTTTATTTTATTTCATCGTCTTCTTCATTCGCCTTAAAGGATCAAAGCTTAAAAATTTATCGAACGAGATGTTAATAGGGATATACAGAGCAGAATCTTATGAATACAATTTAAAACCATAATTTTTATTTTTGAACAAAATTACAAACCAAGATCTTTGCTAGAACATAGTTGTAGAAAAAAATTAGAAACGTTGATTTTTGGGTTTGGGTTAAAGGTTGGGCATGATAACCACCTACACATTTTACAGCGCCTTGCAACTTGAACAAGTTGAATTTTTTTAATTATTTTTTTGTTGGGAACTTGAATAGGTTGAAGTTGACATATCCTCACAAGTTAACTTTTTTTATTCTTTTTAAGGTATATATAATATCAATATTTTAAATTGACAAAAATATCATTTTATTTTTAATATATATATATTCTTACCAAATAAATTACTTCCATAAATATTTTTTTTTCAATTTGTAAAATTGACATTTAAATGTGGTGCCAAAAAAAAAGTGTCGATGCACTCATCCTAAAAATATATTAAATGTTCTTTTCATTCTTAGTATTTAATTATGGGATATAATTCACATAAATATCTCATTTCATACGATGTGATAAATTGCAATTCCATTTACTTAAGCCTCCGTGGAGTAGTGATTGAAAGCTTATGTACAAGTTACAAAGGAAGGGTTAAACTCATGACACCATATCAACCTTCTTTGTGATCGGCACCTCTGGTGCCTTTAGTTTAGCAGACTAAGGTTTCGTTGAATATTTGTTTTAAAAGTAACAAATTAATGGTATAATTTAAAAAAATTAGTGGTATGATTTGTGATATAATTTAAGAAAATTAGTAGCATAATTTAAAGAAATTAGTAACATAATTTAAGGAAATTAGTAGCCTAATTTAAAGCTTAAATTATGACATAATTTTAAGGAAATCGAGTCTTGCTTCATCTATAAATAGGGAAGAGTTCATGCATTGAATAACGAGATAAAAATCAGAAAAATTAAAGAGAGCATAAGCAAACTCAAAGAGAGAAAATACTTGTGAGTTTGAGAGTTTTCTATAAGTTTGGGGAAACACTTTAGAGATATTATTAGTTAGAAAATTTGTATCTGTATTCTGTATATTTCCTACTCAGTTCAAATAATATCTACTGTCTTCTGTGTATCTAGACGAATTTCCGAACCACGTAAATTATGTGTGTTTATTTTATCGCTTTGATATATTCATATACCGCTATTTATTGCTTCCGCTTACAACAAATTGGTATCAGAGCCAAATATAGCAGTATTATATATCAAATCGAAGCTCTCGAAGAGACGAACACAACAGTAACAGAATCACTCAAATCGGAAGTCAGAATCGCCGCCAGAAGCTACTGGAGTGTTGCTGCCAGCATTGATTCAACTCACCGAGTTAGACCGAGTCAACTCAGTCATTAGTGATATTTGGACCGAGTTGGTCCGTTTTTCATCCGTTTTCAGCTGAGTTGGATCTATTCATTGCTAATTGGACCATTCTGGATTCAACTGTAGACTCCGTTTTTTCAAATAAGGAATAAAATTTGAAAAAACACTGTTTTAAGTTGTAAGTGCAAATTTTTTTGTTATCTACTTGTACTTATGGTTGATAAAAGAGAGATCGAAGAAGGTGAACAAGTTGACCATAGAATTTATGGCAAGCCAAGTTTTTCTACTCAAAGAACTATGTTTTCCAACGCAAAGTTTGAGGTGGAGAAATTCGATGGCACCAATAACTTTGGCATGTGGCAATGTGAGGTATTAGATCTATTGTTTCGAGAAGGATCTAATATAGCCTTGGAGACCAGGCCAGGAGATTATTCAAATGAAGATTGGAATTATTTAAACCGACAAGCTTGTGGCACAATTCGACTGTGCTTAGAAAAATATCAGAAGTACTTTGTCATGAAAGAGAATGTAGCCGCAGTTCTCTGGAAGAAACTAGAGGACAAGTACATGACGAAAAGTATTGAGAACAAACTCTACTTGAAGAAGAAACTTTTCTATTTCCAATACAAGAAAGATACCCCTATGATTGAGCAATTAGATAATTTCAATAAAATTTTGGCCGATCTGCAAAATTTAGATGTTGAAATTATCGATGAAGATAAAGCTTTGTTGTTACTGAATTCATTACCTGAGAGCTATGAGCATTTAACCACGACCTTGTTATATGGAAAGGATGAGGTTAAGTTCGTAGATGTTTCAAATGCTTTGGTAAATAATGAGTACCGGAAGAAGGATCAACATGATCACAGAAACTCAATATCAGAAGCATTGACGGCATCCAGAGGTAAGACTAACAACAAAAAATCTGGCGGATCAAATAATAGGGGGCAATCTAGATCAAAGTCCAGAAGAGAGTCATCTAGAAGACGTCCTACGAAGGACGAGTGTGCCTATTGTCACCAGAAAGGGCACTGGAAGAAATATTTTCCAAACAAAGACAAGTCAAATGCAAATATTGCACAAAAGGCCGATGAAGATGAAGAATCAACCTTTTCAGTTTCATCATCAAAAACCTACTCAGATAAATGGATCCTTGATTCTGGATGTTCTTATCATATGTGTCCAAACAGACATTGGTTTTCGAGTTTTGAAGAGCTCGATGGAGGAGTTGTGCTTATGGGTAATGACAATGCCTGTCAGACAAAAGGGATAGGAACAGTACGACTAAATATGCACGATGGTACAATCAGATGACTTACAAATGTAAGGTATATTCCTGACCTAAAGAAAAACCTTATTTCTTTAGGTGTTCTAGATTCTGATGGTTACAAGGTAACATTGGAAAATGGAGTCTTGAAAGTTATACGAGGTGCATTTGTAGCGATGAAGGGTACTCGGAAGGCGAACTTGTATTTCCTAGATGGGAGTACAGTTACAGGAAGAGCAGTTGTCTCAAGTAGTTCTGAAGAAAAGACAAATGATTCTTCCCGCCTGTGGCACATGCGCTTAGGGCATGTCAGTGAAAAGGCTTTGCAAGGCTTAATGAAGCAAGGTCTTTTGAAAGGTGCTAAGACTGAAAAGTTTGATTTCTGTGAGCATTGTGTAATGGGAAAAAAAACAAGAGTCAAGTTCGGCACTATCATTCATCGTACTAAAGGATCTCTTGATTATATTCACACGGATGTCTGGGGACCTTCAAAGAATGCTTCACTTAGAGGTAAATGTTAGTTTGTGACTTTTATTGATGATTTCTCTAGATATGTCTGGATATACACTATGAGTCACAAAGATGAAGTTCTGGATATCTTTCTTAAATGGAAGAAAATGATCGAGATTCAGACAGGCAGGAAAATTAAAAGGCTCAGATCTGATAATGGTGGCGAGTATAAATCAGATCCCTTCTTTAAAGTTTGTCAAGATAAAAGGATAATCAGACATTTTTCAGTTCCTCGTACACCACAACAGAATGGAGTTGCAGAACGAATGAATCGTACTTTGGTTGAGAAAGTTCGATGTATGTTATCTCAATCCAAATTGAGCAAGGCATTTTGGGCTGAGGCTTTGTCATATGCAACTCATATAGTCAACAGACTTCCTGCGACTACATTAGATGGGAAAACTCCTAAAGAGGTATGGTCTAGACAACCTGCTACTGATGATGATTCATTGCGAATATTTGGATGTTCAACATATTTTCATGTTAGTGAATCCAAACTGGATCCTAGAGTAAAAAAAGTTGTTTTCTTGGGGTTTAAGAAAGGAGTTAAAGGATTTCGACTTTGGTGTGGTGAATCTAAGAAGATCGTCTTAAGCCGAGATGTTACATTCGATGAGTCTGTTATGCTGAGACAGACAAATTCAGAGAAAGAGAGTGAAAGTCCAAATACTCTTTCTAAGGTGATGCTTGAGACTCCGGAAGATCCAGAAAAGATTGTACCGACTACCGATCGTGGTGAAGATGAAATTGATGATCAAGAAGAGATCTCAGTTGAGGTGGAGGCTTTCTCACTATCACCACCTATTAATCAGCAGCCAGAATCTATTACAACTACTCGACCAAGAAGGGAGATTAAAAAGCCTACCAGATACACAGACATGGTAGCATTCGCACTTCCAGTAATTGATGATGATGTCTCATGCACTTACAGAGAAGTTGTGCAGAGAGTTGATAGTATGAAGTGGAAGATGGCAATGGATGAAGAGATGAAGTCTTTACACCATAATCAGACTTGAGAGTTGGTTCAACTTTCCAAAGGAAAGAAAACTATTGGCTGCAAATGGGTCTATGCCAAGAAGGAAGGTGTTCCTGGTAAAGACAATATCAGATACAAAGCCAGACTGGTAGCAAAAGGCTATGCTCAGAAAGAAGTAATAGACTACAATGAGGAATTCTCACATGTTATTAAACATTCATCTATTCGGATACTATTGGCTTTGGTAGTACAGTTTGATCTCGAGTTAGCTTAACTCGATGTCAAAACAGCTTTTCTCCATGGTACTTTGAACGAAGAAATCTACATGTCTCAACCGGATGGCTTCAAAATTCCAGGATGAGAGAATTGGGCTTGCAAACTGAGCAAGTCAATTTACGGTTTGAAGCAATCATCGCGACAATGGTACAAGCGCTTTGATAGCTTCATTAGAGAGCAAAAGTACACACGTAGTCAGTTTGATCACTGTGTATACTTTCGGAAACTCCAAGATGGTACCTTCATTTATTTTCTCTTATATGTTGATGATATGTTGATTGCATCTAAGAGCAAGGTGGAGATCGACAGATTGAAGGCTCTTTTGAGTTCATAATTTGAAATGAAAGATCTTGGAGAAGCTAAGAAAATTCTTGGGATGGAAATCACAAGAGATAGAGTTGCAAGCACAGTCTGTCTGACACAGACTCAGTATCTGAAGAAAATACTACAAAGGTTTGACATTGATGAAAAAACCAAACCAGTAAGTACACCGCTTGCTCCTCACTTTCAGTTGAGTACATTGATGTCACCTAGCACCACTGATGAGAAGAAGCAAATGGAATGTGTTCCATATGCAAATGTTGTTGGTGCCTTGATGTATGCAATGATTTGCACCAGACCTGATATTTCCTACGTTGTTAGTATGGTGAGTCAATACATGCATAATCACGATAAAGGACACTGGCAAGCAGTGAAGTGGATTCTACGGTACATCTATGGTACTGTGGATATTGGTTTGAAGTTTGAAAGAGATAAGACTAAAGGCAAACACCTAGTTGGATATATGGATTCTGACTATGCTGGAGATTTGGATAAGCGTCGATCTACAA
The DNA here is from genome assembly GCA_037013495.1 of Hippophae tibetana. Lineage (NCBI taxonomy): Eukaryota > Viridiplantae > Streptophyta > Magnoliopsida > Rosales > Elaeagnaceae > Hippophae > Hippophae tibetana. The sequence continues at coordinate 139,168,629 of CM072801.1, read as the reverse complement.
CTGGTTATGTGTTCACAATGACAGGAGGACCAGTTTGTTGGAGATCAACATTGCAGTCAACTGTAGCTTTGTCTACTATAGAGGCAGAGTATATGGCTGTAACAGAAGCATTCAAAGAAACTATATGGCTTCTCGGGTTGACTAAGGATTTGGGTATTGTTCAGAAGAACATGGAGGTTTTCTACGACAGCCAGAGTGCCATTTGTTTGGCAAAGAACCAAGTTCATCATGGTCACACCAAGCACATCGATGTTCGATTTCATTTTGTTCGAGAAATCGTCGATGAAGGAAATGTTATACTCCAGAAAGTCAGAACTGCAGATAACCCCGCAGATATGCTTACAAAGGTGGTTACAGGGATCAAGTTTCAACACTGCTTGAACTTGATCAACATCTCTCGAGCTTAGAACGCCTATGGCGCATTTGGAGGCAACGTTATGAACTTTTTCACCAAGGTGAAGATTGTTGAATATTGACTCTAAAAGTAACAAATTAGTGGCATAATTTAGGAAAATTAATGGCCTAATTTAAGGTCTAAATTATGGCACAATATTAGGGAAAGGGAGCCGAAAGGGAGCCTTGTTTCATCTATAAATAGGGAAGAGTTCATGCATTGAATAACAAGACAAAAATCAAAAAGAGCATAAGCAAACTCAAAGAGAGAAAATACTTGTGAGTTTAAGAGTTTTCTATAAGTTTGGGGAAACACTTGAGAGATATTATTAGTGAGAAAATTTGTATCTGTATTCTGTATATTTTCTACTCAGTTCAAATAATATATGCTGACTCCCGTGGACCTAGGCGAATTACCAAACCACATAAATTCTGTGTTTATTTTATCGCTTTGATATATTCATATACCGTTATTTATTGCTTCCGCTCACAACAGGCTTCAAAACAGACTCAAACATATTTTTTGGATGAGTAACAAATGCTTTAATATTGTAGTATTCAATTTGAATACTTGAGTCTCTTAATTTTGAAAAAAGTATGTCTGATCTTAAAAAGTAAAGGAATAAGACTCAAAAGCATTCTTTTTGGAACTAAAATGCATTTTGTTTTTGTTAATAAAGTTCATTTTTTTAAAATTACGCGATTACAGCGTTTAACTGATACATTACTAATGTGCTTTTTCTTCCCAAACTATGAGACCACTGAAGTGTCTCTCCCTAATTGAGAATCTTACTTGAGAATTTTGGTCAAAACTTCAGTGCTTGTAAAAAGAATGAGAATTGTCAGTGGGAAAGGAAAAATTGTGGCTAAAACTACTGCTCTGGTGGTTTAATGGAAGGTCCAGCGGTGGAACAGTAATTGTATTGCAAGAAGAGAATCCTGATGATGCTGCTATTGAGAGCATAGGCATGGGAACAGCATTATTCTGCACTTGCCTTGCCCAGTTCGAGAATGTTGGTGATGAAAGAGCTTATACTCTCTTCTCTGAAGCCTTCTCCTACATCCAAAAAATTGGTTAGACTTGCGGATCAACTTTATATACATACTACCGAATTGCTGTGAAAATTATACACATACAATCTAGTGATAAAAATAACACTAAATATTGTTAATAGTAAAAATTTATTACTTTTATAAATTTATCCTTTTATATATATATATATATACACGACGGTAAATTTATATATATATATTATAAGTTAATAAATATACCACCGACTTATAGTAAAAATTATAAATATACAATCTAACTTTATCTAGTAATAAAAATATTATTAAGTATTTTAGTGTTACAATCTAACACCGAATTTTTTATTATTGTTATAAATCTACTACCAAACTTCTTATTAATACTACAAAATTTACTATCAAATTTTTTATTAGTTGAACAAATCTATTATCTAAAATATAACATAACTACCAAAAAAATAACATAATACTGCATTTATATCACTAATTACAATTAAGTGTTATTTTTATAATTCGATAAAATTAGATGATATGTTTGTTATTTTACCTATATATATATATACACACACAAAACAATCATTCCTAATATAAACGGTTTATATAAATATTTTTACCGAATAATCTCGACTTTTGAATAAAAACATTCTAATGGTATATGTATTTATAATTATAATTAAATATTTACTTTAATTTTAAGAATCACTCATTAATTTAAATTTTTATATTTATTAAAATCTATACATTTAAATAATTTTATTCAAATTTCTTAAATATTATTTTTTATAGGAATATATATATATACCAAGAGTAGTACTAAATAGCAAGAGAAGTTATTATGTGCTTGTGCTTGTGCTTTATTTTGAAAAGTATATTAATTGTGCTTGAAAATATATAATGACTGGCAGTACCTCATGTTTGGTGAAGAAACCAGCAGGACATAAGCCAGTGGGATATTTGGAAGACACAGTTGAAACAATTGAAAATTGTCCAAAATCAGAAGCAGAGTTATCTACGACCTGTAAAAGTATGAACCAATTATTAAGGTTATTAGAATAAGTAATATTAGGTCAAAACGAAAAGGACTAGTAGTTGCCAATAATACATACACTTATACGCTATCCATTTACAGTCCACATATTCTTGGTCCCCATGTATAGAACAAGATCAAATACCACACTGAAACATTTATTAGATAGATATACCTTTGGTCTCACTACTCTGTTAGGTATTTCACAAGCCTTCCAAACAAGTGGGTTGTTCCTCTTTGAGCCATTAGAGGACATAAAAATACCTAGGCCCAGATCAAGATTGTGTCCACTACCTACATTTTGCAAATTACAGTAAAATCTTATGTAAATAATTAATTTTTCTTCTATGTAAACTGAAAGCTCAAAGTTGAAAGATAAACACTAGATCTAAAAAATGATAGTTTAAGTCAATTATTTTAAACTGAAGTACATTATAATCTTGTACCTACTGTACACAAGTACATTATCTTTACAAAATAAAAATATACTTCTGTAACATCTTTTTTTAAAAGTAATAGACTAACTCATCTAATAAATATAGGTATAAAGTACCCTTAAATATAACATACTTTTACAGCCCATCATCCTTCTAAATATTACCTTCAGTATTGTTGTTATCTGAAACTCTTTCTCCTTGATAAATTTTTGACTCAAAGCTAGTAACTCCTCTGCTATCAGGAAAAGAAAAAATATTAGACAGTAAGACAGATCATTGTGTTGGATAAAATATACATTGCAGAATTATGAATTTTAGTTAAGAAGGATTGGATTGTCTCACTTGTTACCAAGAAATTGTCCAGTTTGAGCTTCCCATAGACCACATTTCTGCAATGATGTAAAACTTCTATATTTTGAGTTCCCCCGAGAGAATCCGTTGCTATGGCGACGAAATGTTTGCACAAATTCTTCTTTAGTCAGATTCTTAATCTGAAAATATAATCAATCATATACAACGAGTAAGTGACAAAATTGCATGAGATAATACTTTGCTTTCATTTTTAATCCTCACATTACTTGGAACAAATATTCAAAAATATATTATTTATGCAAGTCATTCAAGAAATCACTGCAAAAACTAATAAAACATGCTATGCTTTCAAGAAAAATTTTAAACCGTTCAAATTAGTTTCATTTTTAGACAAGTATAAATGGAAAATAACATAAAATGTTATATTAAAAAACTACGTACATATATGATGATGGGTCTAATAAAATATCGTTGATCATTCTCCTAATAACTTAAAGTTTTAGGAGAACTACCTATCAACATCTTTACACTTAGTATTATAGCTCAAAGTTCTGTGTTTAAGGTCTCATAAATTCAATCATTGAATTTTAAGTGGTTAGGTACATGATGCATAGATCTAACACTTGTTAGAAGTAAAAGATATATAAAATGATTCTTGACCATCTCCTAACAATTTAAGTTTTAAGAAGAGTTTGATTCCCGGAAGACTTTCTTATTTGTTTTCCCAACAACATAGTTGATGAAATATAAGAACTTAGATCTTATGTTTAAGTTCCAATAAACTTAATTATTAAATTATAAGTATTTGTTATGCGTTTAATAGAACAAACAACTTTAAAATAATGATAAATATATAAAAATATTGTTATTTCTCTACTAAGTTATCCTTTTAAAATAATTTATTTACTAACAACTTCTAACAATAACTAACCCAAATTAAAAAAAAAAACATACCTGTTTGATGTCTTCCTCATAATCGGTTACAATAAAATTGATATCAGCATCAACTCCTCTGAATTTAATTGCAGCTCTATCATATGCTCTGTATAAATCATCAGATCCCATTTTAGCAAATTCAAGCTAAGCTAAATACAATATCTTAATTCACTGAAACAAGTATATTATTATTGATTTAGTTAACTCACCTTGCTGCAGCATGATCGGTGTCAAATCCACCTACAAAATCAAATCCAAATCATAATCATAAAACTATTTAACCAATTTCCAAAAATTATATGACATGACCTAAAATTGTTAAATGATCATACACTTACCTAAATATACTTGTTTCCCACAATCCCTATGCAACACATACAAAAAATAAAATTAGATTTTTTAAATTATTTATAAAAAAAATATCAAAACAAGAAGGCTACTTGTTTGCTATGTGACATACCATATGTGTGATTCCCACCGGCCAGTTCTCCGGTAAAACGTAACGCCACGATACTGCGAGCTCCGGGACCTCGGTCCCCGCCTACCTTTCCTCGCCGGCTGCTGCTGCAGCTTCTGTTGTATAAGTCTCGTCTCTGCTGCAGCCTGCCTTTCTGAGCCAGCAAATGATAAGTTTAACCACTGAGGCCTTGCTGATATTCCTAAATCAAACTGTTCTTCTTTGTCTTCTTCATCTCCAGTCACTGGAAAAAGGGACATCGTGAAAAATTCTGATGATGGGTTTTCAACTTTATCCTTGTTGGTTGAACTAACACTATCTTTTTTTCCACTCTTCAAGATATCAAAAATTAGTGCAGAGGAATAGTTGGAGGAACCTTCATATCTTAGACTATTGATTGGAGATGGAACTTCTTCAGCATTTACAACAGAGGAGCTTGAGGTTTCTGAATCCTCCATTTGGGTTTTTAAACCTTGAGTGAGTACTTTTTCAACCTCCTCATCACAGCTAGAATCAGTACCGGTGGTGATATTAACATTAAGATCCAACATGTTTATTTCTCTTTGTGTAAACGTCTCTGTTTTTTTTTCTTCCTTATTTACTGTTGATCTTCAAGAAAGATCAGTTTTTGCATAGCTTAGAATCTTTGATGAGAAAAACCCAGTTTTAATAATTGAATTTTAAGAAAAGAAAATAAGTTAAAATCTCAAAAAGATGAAAACTTTGAAGGAGAGATTATATGAAGCCTTCACTGAAAGACCATTCCAAAAGGATTGAGGAAGAGGAAATTGCAAAGTGGTAAAGGGTGGCTTCCAACAGGCTCTATGAGGAGAGTAAAGGTAGGGACAAGAACAGAGAGAGAAGAAAAATAAGATACACAAAAAGGAAAAAGAGAGAGAGAGAGAGAGAGAGAAAGCTAGAGATATTAGTAATTGATTATGAGACTCTGACTTTTATTTTAATTTTTTATCAGGAAAGAGTCAGAGTTAAAAAGATATTGTGTGTCCAAAGTTGGCATATAGTGACATATTATCTTTATTATTAGGAAATATAATAATGTGTTAATTGATAAATAAAATTGGATATACAAAACAATAAATAATAAAAAATATTAATTAAAATTAGAATATTTTAAATAAATAAGGTTTAATGTAATTTGAATGTGTTACTTTAAATAAATAAAAAATAAACCAAATAATAGTTCTCAAAATAAATAAGATGGTGAGAAAAAAAATTAATAAATAAGATGGGAAATTCAAAAAGACAAAAAAAACAAAGATAAGACGGAGATGGAGACACGTTATGGACTAATCTACTAAAAAATTTAAAAGAATAATTAAATAAATTTAATTTATGATTTTTTATTTAAATAAAATAGAATAATACTAGAAGATCATTAAATTTTATCATCTTTATCAAAGTTTTTTTCTTTATATAGTGAAAAAGTAAGATTTTAAGATTTACATTACATATAAATCATTTTAAAAAAAATATTTGTTATATTTTAAAACTATTAAATCAAAAAAATAATGTACCTTTATCAAAAGTTTAATATCAATTCACTGCATTAACATCTCACATTTAAAATAGATATTTATTATTTTAATTAAAAAAAATATTTCAACTCAACTAGAATTTGCAATTAAATAAGAAAAATAATAAATTTAAAACTTATATATTAACTCAAATGTCACTCATATCCATATTCATATACCTTTCATTTAAAAGGAAATGCTCTTTTTTTTCTTTTTTAGAAATCATTTGTGTAATTTTTTTAAATTAAAAGTTATTGAATTCAAAGCCATAATAATAGCTGGACAGTTCAACCAAAACAATACTTGGACAGACAGTCATCTGCGTGTGTGAATTCAGTTCCAATTACCATAAATATATAAACATTAAAAAAAAAATTATCTTAAATTTAAAATAAATCTAAAATTACGTGTTATTATTTTATTAATAAATATAATTAAATTCAATAAAATTGATTGTGACAGTTCTGTTATTGATATGGCTTTTCAAGAGCCACAAAAATGGACAGAATATCATAGCCAGATCTCGATCTATGCTTGCATGACGACGTTGAACTATAATTTTGCATTGAACGTTGAACTATACCTTATAATGGACATTTTCTAATATCTATGAAGAAGAAGGACCACCCTATAATTTTAATAATATATATATTATTTCTATTATTATTATATGGTGCCCAACAGGCAACAGCTACTATATACAGATTCAATAAATCAGCTACAGACTTACACCACCTAAAGTTGGAGTTTTCACTATTATAATATCTTAGACTAAATATGCATTTTAATTATTTGTCTATACACTTAGATCCTATAAATTAATTATATAAAAGCTATTTTGTAAGTCCTAAAAAAAGTACTCTAACTACTCTGTTTAAAGAAAAATGAAAAAAAGGACTAAAATAATATTTCTGTTGAAAATTATGAAACTATTAAAATATAGTCTCTATTTAAAACATTTACCCTTTTTTTTAGGGGAAAAGGGGTCTAAAAATTTAGTTTTTGTAAATGGCAGAAAAACACAGCTTCTGTTTCATGTTAATTGGTTTGGCTCCGATAGTATTTTATATTCGTTTGGAGATATTCACAATTATATCTTTATCACATTGCAATTTTGGTAACAATCCTGATAATTTGTGGGATCAATTTCTGCCAAATCTATATGTCTGAAACTTAAATTTAAGTTTTTTTTTTTTTTTAAAACCAAGATGGGTTAGCCAAACATGTGAGACATGTAATTTTTGCCCCTTAATGCACGCGCATATGTATATATATATTCAGTGGTATATTATTTAATCTTTCTTTTTTATATAATTTTTTATATAATAAATATATTTTTATTACATTAAAAGTAATAATTTATATCATTCGTGATTACATATTTAATGAACATTCGATACATTTATTTATGAATAGTTCATATTTTTGTTAATTTTTTTAACCAATAAATACCAAAAAAAAAATTAAGTTTTTGTAGGTAACAATTCAAAAAATTCATCATAATATATACCAAAATATTTATATGATAAATAATTTTTTACAAATATTTATTTTGTATAATATAATTATTTTTATTAGATTAATAATGATAATTCATACAATCATACATACCAAAATGTCCTTACAATAAATACATTTTTATGAATATTTATTTTTTATTTTTTATTACATTAAGTGTAAAAATTTATACAATTTAAGATTATCCATTTAATGAATTTTCGATCAGTTCATATATATATATTCAACTAATATAAATTATTATTAAAAAATATTATTATTTATATAAGATTAACTTCTTAAATAGTAAAAATATTAATTGAATAAATTCATATATTATTATGTTATATTTAAATTATTTATTAAATAAATTTTTACAATTATTATCAATATGTGATAAATCAATTATGTTTATATTGTATCTAGATTATACTAATCATAAAATTATTATTATTATATATTCATTCACAGTTAAAGTAACAAATTAATTAAATATTTATTTTAAAAATATTTTTACAAACTACTTTATAAAATACTTTAACATCAATTTTTTAATTATAATAAAAGTAACTTAAAAACTTACTTTTTTCTTCTTTCATAAAATAAAAAATTTAAAACAATAATAATTAATAATTAATACTACTATATATATATTTATCAAATGACTTATTTTTTATTTTATTTTATAAAATAAAGAATTTAAAACCATAACAATTAATATTATTATATATTTATTAAAGTTTAATCATTAAATGTATCTAATATATATATATGTACGACGACAACTATATAATCTTGTATAAAATTAAACACTAAATATTAAATATTAAAACACTAAATCTTAATATCTAAACTATATATATATTGGACAACAATTATATAATCTTGTATAAATCTAAATAATAAATCTTAATCTTAAATTATAAAACTCTAAACCTTAATATCTAAATTTTAAAATTCAAACAATAAATCTTAAAAATTAAATTCTAAAATTTAAATATTGAATTAATATAATAAATAATTATCATTCAATAAATAATAGAATACATAGTGTAACACATAATATATATATATATATATAATAACAATTTTTATTTTTTTAGAATGGGTTTCCGAAAGTTTATAAAAGATTTAATTATTTTATTTATTGCATGCAATAAATAAATAATTTTTAGCTATGTTTGGTTGCCAGATAGCACATGGTGAGCTTACCCGTGATTAGAAAGCACAGGTTGTCGTTTTGTTTGACCTCTTCCTTTGAACCAAAAGGCTCTTGGCAAGAGCCAACTCACTGGATATTATTTTATTTTTTTTATTAAAAAAAAGACACACTTTACTATATTTGGACACATAGTTTCATTTTTTATTTGTTATGCTTTATTATTCAATGTTCATCTGTGTAAATTACATTTTTGATGCGTTTGTTTTTTCCAAGACCCTGTTACCATCTCTACTATCATTTTATATTATTACAATATAAAAATTTTATTAAAATTTTATCATTTTAAATCTACAAAATCAAATATTATATTAAAAATTATAGTATTTTATAAAATCAAATATTTATTTTTTATTTTAATTAATTCCTTAACAATTATTATAATCAATCAATTAATTATATATATTATTAATTAATTAATAACAATAAATTTAATAATTATATTCTTAACAAAAAATTAAAAGTTTACTAACTAAAATATTATATTTATTATATAAATTAAATATTACATTTAATTAAAAAATATAATTAAAACTACTTATGGATGGGTGTGAACAATAAAGAAAAGAATATTAAAATCAAGATAGATGATCTCAAAATAATATATGTATTTTTATCAATATTTTAATAATATTGGAGGATTCAAATTTAATTGATCATTAAATTATTATTTTAATTTATATTATATATTAACTCTATGTTATATTTAATAATTTTATATCATATATTTAATTTTAATTTATTATATATTATAATTTTTTTTAACAATATCTTGAGAATTCTTTTTAAATAAATATATGTTGTGTGAATAATGTAGTATTAAATTTAACATAATACTATTCATTGTATAAAATTTGGTACTAAATTGAAGCAATTTTCTATTAAATTTTACTCTACTTTAATAAGAAGGTGTAGGATTAGAGTTGCCTTGACTTCCTTTAATCGATTGATAAGTAATAATATTTTTTTTACCAAAAAAGAATAATATTTGAAAGTATTTTTTTATTTTGGTATCTTTGAATCATTTAATAAATAATAATATATATTTTTTACCAAAAAGGAATAATATTTCAAAGTATTTTTTTATTTTGATACAAGGAAAATATTACAATAAGGTGTTTGGAATTAGAGAAGATAATAGATAGGATCTAATTTGATTTTGTGATAATTGAATTTGATCTATTGTTTGAAATATCAAATCTTTAGTCTAATCTGTTTTAATTCCTAAATCAGATAGATCGAATCAAGTATTGATCCGTAAATCAATGGATATTCGTGGATCATGTTTTGATCATTAATTCATGAAACAATAATAAATAGATTTATGAAAATTTTAAAAAAGAAAAAATTAGATTTATAAAAAAATATAAGAAAGATCAATTTTAAAAATGAATATTAATAATGTAAATTTTTCAAAAAAAAATAATTATAAGAATTAAGGAATTATTTAGGAAAGATTATAGTTTTAAAAATATTTAGATCTATATCGATCTAATTTGACTTAATCCATAAATAAATTCTTATATGAGGATTATAATTCGATCTTGTCTTAAAATGATTTGTTTAATCTCATTCAGAATAAATCACATGGAACAAACATTTATGAAATTCGATCCTATAAATCTTTTTATCATAACTAATGGGAGCAAGACATATAAGCAATTTAACAATAATCAAACAACGATAAAGTATTATTTATAGAGAGAGAAAAAAAAATATTATCCACTAATTTTTTTTAAATTAAATTAAAAAAAACTTAAAATTTGAATATATAAACTAAAGTTGTCACTTTTTAAAAATTTATTGACTAAATTGCCAAAAAAAAAATTACTAAACCTAAGTAATTTAATTATAATTGTTTGTAAATTTGTCCAATATTTGTCTCTAATTTCATATCGAGTTAATATAATAATATACTTTTAGACTAATAAAAATAAAGAATAAATAGCAATGAGAGATATAATAATATACCTTTTTATTATTGTTTATTGCATGTTATTAGCTTGTACCACGAAATGTCAACTTCACTAGATATAGATCAATAATTTTTGCAATGAAATATTAGGAGAATTATTCATTGCTCCTTTAATTCGTATATTTTACTAATTATATTATTTTTTATTTTTTATTTAAATTACAACACATTTAAAAAAATGCTTGCATTATATAGATTCTCTAATTGATGTAAAAGAAATTCTTGATTTTTCTTGGAATAAATAATTATACAGTATTCCTAATGAACAAAAGGTAAGATTAATGTAATAATTTTTTAAAAAAATAAAAATATCAAATAATTTATTATAAAAATAAGTAATTTGATTGGTATAAAATATAATCCAAGAATAATCAATAACTCATATTAATATTTTTTTAAGATTAGAAACTTAGGACATATTTGATTACTACAATAAAAACATAAAAAGTATGATAATGGTAATAAAAATTAAATTTATTGGAATAGTATTATTATGATTATATTTATTCGAGTAATATAATCAAAATATTTAAAATATTAAAATAAAATTTATAAAATTATAAATGAAACAAAATTAAAAAAATTAATTTTTGATTTATTAATAAAAAATTAACACATATGTTTTAAATTTTTAAAATATACGATTTAGTCTTTAAAATTTTACACGTACATTCCTAAACTTTAAAATGATACAATTTAGTCCCCAAATTTTCAAAACTTCACACATAAATTCTAAATTTTTAATTCACAAATATGTATTTTAGTAACTAAGTTAGAATATATGTAATTTTTAAGTAAATGGGGACTAAATTTTAAGATTTTAAAAATTTAAATACTTATTTATGAAGTTTTAAAAGCTTAGAGATCAAATCGTACGTTTAAAAGCTTAAAAAATTATATGTGAATTTAAATAAAATTTAAGGATGGATAATACACTTTAGTTAAATTAGCTACCCAATAAATTAACCCACCTAATCTAAATCGAGCCAAAATGAATATAGTTTTATGTTTTATAAGTCCCAATAGGTTCGTTTTAGTTTTAAAAATGCAAAAATCAATGCATGTCGAGTCAATTGAGGTTTTAAAGTTTACAAACTAGTCCTTAATCGAGTCAACTTATATATTATTAATATACATATTTTATTTTTTAATTTTATATATTTATAGTACATATATCATATATGTTTATAATAATCTAATTTTTATATCATTTAAGAAGTTGAAACAACTTATATTATTATTTTTTCATGTTTGTTTTTTTAAAAAATTTACTATAACTAATAAAAAATTAAAATTATTTTTTATCATTGACAATTTACTTATTTTCAAAAGTTATTCTCTAATAAAAATTGATGCATAATTACAATTTTAATGTGGGATAATATCAATAATAACTTTGAGTTTTTAAATAATAATATTTTATACATAAAAATGGCCAAAACAATAGAAAATCAAAAAATAATTAAAATAGATATACAATAAATCTTAGAATGTTTCTTACAAAAAATGATAAAAAAAAAATTAAAAAAAAAATTAAAATTAAAAAAATTAATTTATTTTATAAATTTTTTTTACCTATTTAATATTTTGCAAACATAATATCGTTATTATTATATCATATTTATAAACAACCAAACATGTTAAATTTAATTACAAATAAATTAAATATAACATATAAGAATAAAACATAAAAATAACTATAAAAAATTTATTTTAAAATTATACCTCAAAAGAATTCTTATAAAACTTTGATGCTAATTTCGTTTCTGGAAAACTTACAAACATATTTGTATTTTCGTTTATTGAATCAAAAACTAAAAATCTACAAAAACATAATTAATTTTCTCAAAAAGAGAATAACTCTAGTAAATAAATTATACAAAAAAATTATTAGAAAAGACAAAGGTAGACGTATCACTGATTTAAGTGAAAATAAAATTGAAAAAACTAAATAGCATTTAACAAATATGAAAATATATGACATGTGTTATATACATTCTTTTATTTGTGAATATGAAATATACAATCATAAGTTACCACCCCATATGCAAGAAACTTATATTAAAATATGTTTTCAAAAATTACTTGAAATATTACATAAAACTATAATAGAATGATGAAATAAAAGAAATATAAAAACTATATTAAACACCTTGAGGAAGAACAAGTCTTAAAAATTGGATAATCATTAAATGTCAATAAATACATTAATATAAACAAATAAGAGAAAATGATAAAATCAATTGTAATATAAGTGAATTTAAATATCAAGAAAATATAGATGTAATATAAAATATTACAAGTAAAAAAATAAAAAAAAATATAAAACATTCAAAAAATATAGGAGAAGGCATAACAGAGCACCTTATAAGAAAATATATTTTAGGAAAAAAAAAGTATAAACCACCCGAAAATAAAAATTATTGCCTATCCGATAAAAAGAAATATAGATGTTCAATTTGTAATGAAAAATGACAATATGCTAATGAATACCCTAACAAGCTTCAAAATAAAAATTAAATTATTTTTCCTTAAAAAGTAAATATCCTATAAGAAACTTTTAAGATGAAATTAGAACCACTAGAAGAATCGGATACATATATTTATCTATTATAAGAAACTATGACATAAATAATTGACTCAAAGTATAAATACTTTTAATTAAAAGATGAATGATTTATAAAATATTGTAAATCCAAACAGTACTTATATTAAAGTAGGATTTAAATTTAAAGATTACACAAGTTACCATTTACAATCATATGTATATATAATTTACTAATAGAAAATAATTTTCTAAACTTATATCAACATTTTACATAATATTCAGATAAAATAAGTCTAACAACACTAAATGATAAAACTATTCAAAAATAAGAAAAACTTCAACTGTATCAAACTCAACTTTTATGCAACGGTATAAAAAGTGAAAACATAATAAGATAGACACAAAACAACTACAAAAACATTATTTAGAAAAATATTTTAATAGATATAAAAGAGAAATAAAACTTTTTTCTTAGTGAAATTCAGTAAGATAAAACCTTAAAAGGTATCAAAAAATTAAAAAAACAAAGTTCAGAAAATCCTTTATATCCAAAAACAAATAAATTTAAAATAATTGTTAACATAAAACTAAGAGAGCTTAATAAAGTCATTAGAGTAAAATATAAGATTTATAATCTAGAAGAAATGATTGAGCTTGAAAAACAAATTCAAGAACTTTTAGGCCTAAAAGTTATAACACTAAGCAATTCACCACACTTTAATTCATCATTTTTAGTCAAAAAAGAAACTAAACAAATAAGAGAAAAAAAAGAATGGCAATAAACTTTAAAGTATTGAATAAAGAAATTATTGATAATCGATACTTTATTCCAAAGACAGAAGAATTATTAACATTAATAAAAGAAAATCAATATTTTTGAAGTTTTGATTGTAAAAGTAGATTTTGGAATATAAGATTAGATGAAACATTTCGAAGACTAACAACATTTGGTTACCCCAAGGATATTTCTAATAGATTGTTGTATCATTCGAATTAAAAAAAAAGCTCTAATTATCTTTCAAAGGTATACAAATAGCATCTTTAAGAAATTATAAAATATTTATTGTATTTACATAGATAATATTTTGATTTTAAGTAATGAATTAAATAAAAATTATTTAGATATTATTAATATTCTACAAGAATCTAGGAAAGAATGCATTGTACTTTTTGAGAAAACAACAATTATTGTTAACAAAAAAAATTAAGTATTTAAGGTTAGAAATTGAAGATGAAAAACATAATCTATAACCCTATATGCCAAATAACATTTAAGGATTCTCTAGTGAATTAAAACACAAAAATCAATTATAAAGATTTTTATATTTAACACATACTAAATCATGCATCAAGAAACTTACAAAAATACTAAAATCTTTACAAATAAAATTGAAGAATGATCATGTTTGGAAATGGACTGAGCAAGATACCTTGTACATAGATAAGATAAAAGTACATGTAAAAAATTTACAAATTTAATGCCATATAGGTCAAGATAAAAAAATTATAATTGAAAGAGATGTTTCATTGAATATTAGGGAGCAACTTAAAAGTAAAAGTAGATAAAAAGATAAATATCTTTGTAGATATATATCATGATCTTTCCATGATCCATAATTAAATTATCACAGCAGATGCCAAAAGTAATTTAACTATTACAATTTTGACGTTGATTATCTTCCAAAAAAAAGAGTTTAGCAAATACTTTTATCAAAGAATTATCATCTTTAACTATTTTTGTTCTTTTAGGAATGGAATATCTTAATATCAAGATCAAGATAAAGGAAAAGGAGATAAGAATTTTTCATAAACAACTCAAGGTTTTCTACCTAAAAAAATATCTTTTAAAGACAAGAATTAAATAGGAAGCGCTTAACGGTTCAAAACCAACATTAAAGTCCAAAATCTCTAAAGAGAAATCCACCTCATAAGTTCATTCTAAGGAAGGTAAAACCTTTAAATAATGAATTAAAAATGAGAAGGAAAAACCTAACAGTTCAAAAGAGAATAAGACCTCTGAAAAGAAAAGGGAAAAACTCAATTCAGCTGAAGAAGCAGAATAAAAAGACCATTAAAAGACTTATATTGTATATTGGTCAAAAATTAAGAATTTACAACAATTGGCCTAAACCAAGTAAAGATATTAATGGAATTGGTGGAATAACACATAGAACTCTCAATAATAGAATATAACTTGAAGGCAATTATTCCAACTATAGGGTACCAAAACTAATAACTCCAGAATATATAGTTTAAAATTAATATGGGATATTACAACAACAATCATCGTCACTAAGAAGGTTGAAGACCCTAGAAAAGATAATACGACCATGTACTATTAAAAAAAAATGTCTCTCATCAGGACAATAAAAATCATACAACCACAAATACTATTCCATCAAACATCATCTAAGAATACATTGGTCATTTAAGATGAAAAATAACAGTACAAGAATTTAAGTAAACTACAATATATGAGTCTCTATAACTTAGCCATAAAATCCACTCACCAATATATCAAAGATATGAAATTTTATACTATGAAAAAAAATTCCTTAAAGGTAGTAAATTTCATATTCTTGAAAGAGTCGATCCAATTTTCTTTTATAAAGCTTTCATATAGGTTTAATTGGGAACTTATATCTAGGAATTAATCTAAATTATTTTCTTAAAATTTTAAGAAGATCAGAACACGTGATAAACGTATCTATCTCGGATTTTTGAGTTCCCTTATGGATTGGGATGAAGAAGGTTATTTTAGTCCTTATCATTCTATCATATTAGAGATTTTTAACACTAATAGAAAAATACCAAAACCAATGTCACTTTCAAAAAATGAATTCAATACAGATAAACTATGTATTCTAAGAGGACAAATAGTAAGTCAAATTTATTTTGGAATCAGAAAAATTGATATTTTTTCTAAATTCAAGATAAATTATTTGACTACTAAAATTATAATCACTACTCATAGCAATATAGCTCTCATTGAAGAAAATTATAAAAAAAATCAATAATGAAACAAATTTTGACAATAATAATCTAAATTTTGGTCAAAAAATAAGAAAGAAGTTTTTTATTTATAAATCGTTCATAAGAGTATGAATCACTTTGTAAGAAATGATAGGTATAATTCAAAGGTCGGTTTAAAGAGGAATCAAATGGTTTTAAAATAATTCAACAATTTCTTAAAAATGAAAATTAAACCTAAACATTCTATTAAAACATAAAAATAAATATAGATTCAACAAATAATAAGCAAATAAATATTTACAATAAATGAAGAATTTATGAGATAAATTAGTTAGTTAATTATGCTTAATCAATATAAATTAGGTTATTAAAAATATAAATTCAGATTATTGATTCTCCATTTTTTATAAGAAAGTATCCTAAGGAAATGATAAGATCTTTATTACTTAAACACTAACTTGACATTGTAAGGGGTCAAATGTTAATTCTTAATTAAATCATATCTC
Organism: Hippophae tibetana; assembly: GCA_037013495.1. NCBI lineage: Eukaryota > Viridiplantae > Streptophyta > Magnoliopsida > Rosales > Elaeagnaceae > Hippophae > Hippophae tibetana. Next base: position 139,151,785 of record CM072801.1, on the reverse strand, counting down.
TTTTCTAAGATATGAACAAATAATTTAATTGTCACTTTGGTGGAACTGATAATTTAAATTTTCATCAAAGTGTCTAGGTTAAGTTAATGTTTTAAATAGCTGAAAATGAACTTTTAGATTTTAAAACTACTATTAAAAATATATCATCGATATATTTTTAAATAGAAATTATTGTAAAAATCTTTGAAATAGAATTTTTACTCTAACTATACAATTGATATAAATCAAAGATTTATAACACTACTCCAAATCAGATTTAAATAATTAAATCAGAAATCTAACTTCTTATTTATTATGAAAAATACTTCATTAATATATTTTTCTTTTACAAACTTTGTTTAACTCTTGATGAAGAAATAAAATTTATTTCATTTAATAAAAATGTTTTACCTACTTTAATATTTCACAAGTATAATAACATTATTAATATCCCAAAGTATTTTTCAATCATATATAAATAATCAATAAATTAAACATAATATTCAAAAAAGTACATAAAGTAAATCTAAAAAAATACATTTAAATTATACCTCAAGTGTATCCTTACAGAACTTCAATACATTTCTATTTTTGAAAAACCTCTAAAAAAATTTCCACTATTAAATTAAAAAGAAATTTATTACATAAACTATGTTTAACTCTCATGTTGAGAGAAAAAACATTAAAACTATGATAAAAAAAATTAGAGAGAAACTAAGAAATTCAACTAGAAATGAAGCTTAATGATGATTGTAATTAGGGTTTAGGGCTCCATCTTATAGGTGAGAAGAATTAGAGAAAAGTGAATCATGTAGTTGGGTGCCGCAGCACACATCTATTCCACGTTAAGGAAAGCATTATTGCTTAATGCACCAGTTCTGTGTTATGGCACACAAAATACCACAGTAGAGCCGGAGTTCCTTTGAACTTTTAAAAATCTATTTCAAATTATACCATTTACATTGGTTTGGAACATATGTAAATCTTACATATATTTATCTTTTATGTTTCAATGTTGTAATGTAGTGCTTTCAAGTACTTTTCTATGAATATTGATTAGTTAAATTATTTTGAAGCTAAAAATATTTGAAACATAATAAAACATATCCGTGGTTTTAAAAGATAAATTTGCTAAAAAATGATATATATGTAAATGCAAATCTATTTTAACATTTAAACTGCATAAAATCAAGTTATATTTAATGTTTTTTAAACACTTATCATTTTTATTTCAAGAAAACCACTAAGGATCACAAATGCATTTATTCCTTTAGAGATCAAGAAAATGAATATACGTTACTATCTACGTCATTAAAAAGAATGTTGGTAGAAAATGACAAAGGATTTGTCAGTAGATAATACCAAGGAAATGAAAGGCCTAAATTAAAAAACTAAAAGTATAAAATTAAGTGATTATTAAAGTAGTGGTAAAATAATGATTTTTCACTATTGTAAAGAGAGATTCTTTGTTGAACATAGCTTCAGAAATAGCAACTCTATATTCTAACAATTATTCATCTATAAATTATGTATTTAGAAACTATAAGCGATTAAGAAATTCTTCAAGGTTTTTAGTTGTATTTTAGAATTATAATAATTATTAATATTATGAATAAAATGGAAAGCATTCATTCTTTTTCTATCATCTAATAAGTCTAATTTGGACACCATATCATGTACGAATGCAAAAATTATACCATTACCGGGAGGGTATTAAGGATTGAATAAGTTGAGGTATATCATATGTAACAAAAGAACAAAAATAATATAAGTAAAAAACTTAGTATTTTCATTAAATTCATATATAATAATTATAATTCTAAGTTAATTAAGGATCTTAAATTATTAAATATTTATTTATAATATTTATAAAACTAATAAATAATAAAATTAAGGCAAATAAACTAACTACAAGTATAAAAATAGACATAATAAAATTATAAAGTTAAAATAATGTTTTATCAAAAAGCTTAAAAGTTTATCTTTAAATAACATTATATAAAAAGTAACAACTAGTATTATAAAACACAACTAGTCACAATTTGATATGAGAGTTATATAAAAAGAAAATACATAATTGTATGAAAAATTAACACCATTAAATATTTGAGAGCGTTAATGATATTACTTATAAATTTTAAGAATATATATAATAACTTTCCATTTAAATTCACTTTAAAAAATAAAAGTCATAAATAGTAAATAAAACTTATAAAATTAATATAAATAAATTAATCATATCTAAGTATCAATTTATAAATTAACTTTAATTTTTAATTTAATAAATATTTTTAATTAAAATAAACACAAATCTAATCCAATGCACCCATAAGTTAAATAGAAAATAAGTTGAGATATGGCCTTACGAAAGGCCGTCCAAGTCTTCAAGTAGAAAGTAAGTATGATTGGTTCAACATGACACAAAACGCGAGAATCTTTCATAATTCAAATCTACCCCAACTTTAATTATTAATATTCCTTTTAAATTGACGATGATAAAAGGTACCTATCTGATCATGACATTTTCCACGGACATTACCATTTCTAGTAAGTTCCGGTTTATTATAATATTATTTTTAATAACAGTAACCAATAATTTAGTTTTTAAATAATAGTTATAGTAATAATATGTGTTTTTTATACACCAATACGTACACATATAAATATTATTTAAAAAATAAATTTTTACAACTTACTATATATAATTATACACGAACATGGTTTTGGATTTATGTTATTAAAATATTTAAAACAGAATTTGTACTCGTTCATAATAAGACAATTCATAGTTATATAAGTTATTATTTCTTATTTTAATAATTCTTAATTATAAACACATTATTATTGGCCTGCATAGTATTTTATTTTATGAAGTTACCGAATGCATACACCAACTATGTGTAGCTGCTTCTGAACAATAACTTTTTTTTTTCATTTTAGTATTTGTTATTATACGCACAATATTTTTTTGCCAAGTAGTATTTTATTAATATTTATTTTTTATTCAAATATTATACATTTAAAAAAATATCGATAGAATTTAATTTTACCTAATATAATCTCTCTCAAATCTCAAGGTAGTTTGTACTCGTGATATAACATGGTTTGTTTTGGTCATGGTATTATTAGCTTCTGATATTTGATCTCATGCATGGAAGGTGCTAACTATCTTCTTTTCGTGATAAAACTTTGAATGCTATTAGTCAGCACACCTTATCTTCAAGAACCACTACAACTTTTCCTATTACTTCCAACTATGAAAAATTAATAATCGACTGGGTGAATATATCGTGTTGTTTTTTATTTCTCATTTTTTTCAGAGTAACCAAACGGTAGTTATATCACACTCCTTCGATAATTTGTAAAGCAAATATTTTTTTTTTGTTAATTGATGAATGTATATTTGCTATGCATTTGTGATTCTCTTCTTAAAATGCTGAATTCCTTTCTTTATTTAATTGCAGTGCAGCAATCATCGCTTTAACTCTTTCGCCAACCACATGGTTGTTTTTACACATATCAAGGGTTGTTCTTACTCTCAGTGTGATAGCTTGAAATTTTTTTGGGAAAAATAAAATAAAAAAAAGCAACGTATCAAAACTTATAATAATAAATAGTGTTAATTATATTTTATGTCTAAATTATATGGGTTGAATCTTAAAAATATTCAAAATGTTCAAGTAATTGTAATTATACACAGAACGTTACATCTAACTATAAATACATGACAACTGATAGCTAATTAGTTTTTTAACATATTTATATCACGTGTATTTCATGTATTTTTTCTTGTATAAATAATTACAATTACTTAAATATTTTGAGTATTTTTACAATTTATTCTATACTCATGGACATAAAAGTTACATAGTTAATCCATTCAAAATTTTATCATAATATTTTCAAGAAAATACATGTGGAATACACATGATCTAATTTTGTAAAAAAATTAAATGATAATTATCGATTAAGCATATTTTTATCGTTATACATAACGTTGTGTATATAATTACAAATATTTTAAAAAAATTGACATTTTTGTAACTCATCTCATAAGTTGTAGACATAAAACGTAGTTAACTCTAGTAAATAATAAAATAAATGAATTTAATTAGACGTTGTTTAACATTAAACATGTCAAAATGTTGTAATTCAATTTGAATGACTTTTAATTAGATAACGTTCAATGTAAAATAATATATTTGATTTTTTTAATAGTAAAAATATATTAATTAAATATTAAAAATAATATTTTTATTATTATAAATTTTAAAAATATTATTATTATTATTTTTTAAAAAAATTTATATTACGGAGGATATGTTTCAATTTTGACTTCTTTGCATATTAAAATTCAGTTTTAACTGGGTACCATTATATGTCACAATGTAACTTGCAAATTAATTCACTAACTTCAAACGAGAAGGAAGAGAAAAAAGTTAAGTTGGTGGAAGCTACTAATAACAGGGGTAAATAATATATTGAAATGTGAATTGTTATTGAGTCTCTGTTGAGACTGTAAGCATTTTTAATTTCGATTTAATTAAAATTCAAATAATGGTGTTTTAAATTTTTTTAAGATATATATTATTTATATGTGCACATGTATTTTATAAATTATTTTTCTTGATAATTAATAATGTCATTAAAAGTGAGTAAAAAAATCTTATCTATATGACCGAATTTGTTAAATATTTAATGATTCCAAATTGATAATTAGATTAAACTATGTAAATTCATCAATTTGTTCGGTATTCATTGAATTCTGTTTGAATTTGTTTATCATTTTCTCGGATCCGGTCCGAGCCAGAACCGACCTTAACAAAAATATATTTCTTTGCATGTGTCATCTTTTGATTGCTTTAACATATAGATATGAAATTTGTCTAAAATTTATATAATTATTGTAATATAAATTCAAAATAAATTTATTTTATGTCAAATTTGTGTATAAAAAGATTATATCATATTTTAAGAAAAATATTATTACAACATTTATAGTTAATATAAAATTTGTATTTTATTGTGTTAATTTAATATATTTCACCTAAAAAATAACCTCCTTTAATAAAAGTAATATGGGTTAGATGATAATCTCAATAAAAAAATAAAATGTTCCCGTTATTTTCTAATAGGCCTAAAAAGATACTTACAAAGATAACTCACAATGTTGTAACAAATCTATCTACGTGAACAAATAATATATATTAATTTTAAATTTTCTCCGTAAGTATATTTATAGCGTACACATTTACATATAAATTATGTCTTATTATAGAGAATTATAACAAAATATTATTTTTTCTCTTATTCATAGAACGAGAAATAAATCTTCTCTAATTTTATCATCTCATTCGTTATTAACTTAATCTTTAGAGGACCAAAAGATCACTCTTATGTTAATATAAGATTCTAATAGTTTGTTTCAATTTGTAAATATACTAATGATAATCTTATCTAGTGTTGATAAAAATCAATATCAATGTCTTTATTTAGAGTTAACATTTTAAAATTGAACTATTATTATTTATACATTATATAAAATTTACATGATATTAGAGTTTCAATCAATTAATGGGTTAAGAAAAAAAGATCTTTAACGTAAAATATTAAAAATATAAAATACATGAAACTTATAAAAGTATAAAAAAAATGATTAAAATATAATTAAAATATTCACACTTTGAGAAAATATTATTATATAAAAAAATTACATATTTATTAAATAATATATTAATATAACGTTTATAATTAATATGATAATTGTTCTTCTTTACCATTAAACTTTTCGAATCATGTTACTAATGTTGTTGGTATATGGACTAGGTACACCTTCTTATGAATTCTGTGATAGTTAAAACTTAAAACTGTAATGACTCTTTATAAATATATGAATAGCACACTCTTCTACTGAACGTAGAGAAACTATCGTGAGGTTTATCCATTAATATTATTATCATAAGAGTTGTAAAAAGAAGATCTAAACAATATTGTCAGTTTTATTTTATCTAATGACTTGACTTTCTTGGTATTAGATTCAATAGATTTGATAAACTATGATTGCATCAGTTATGTTCTTGATTTTTTGTTTGTGTTCTAATACATCAATGAGATTAATATATTTTTAAGACTTAATCTTTATTTTTATTTTTATAACGTAAAAAATATATATTTAAATGATATTAAATTATTATTTTTGAATTAAATCTTGAAATTTAAAAATATTATAAAAAAAATATTTAAAAATAGAGCACATATTTTTTTATAATATAAATTATAAAATTTAAGTATATATTTTAATAAATTATAAAATTCCAATTATATAAAATTTGATTAAATTATATATTTTAAAACGTGACGGCTCATTCACGGAGACTTTAACCCTTTGTTATATAAGCAACAAAATGAGTGATAATTAATCTTATATCATTCATTCTAGTAGAGTGAGTTAGTACCTTAATTAGTTTTACATGATTAATTAATTAAATAAAACAGAAATTAATAATAATATTTTAATTAAAATATATTTATCCTTATTCGCATAATAAGCCTAGTGTCATAGAGCAGAATGAAGTAGAATAGTACTCAAAACTCAACAGTAGATACATCTACATGCCGACAAAAAGCAATTTATTTAAAATAACTATTTTCAAAAGAGATTCTTTTCGTATTTAGAAACCTAAGGTAAAATATTTAATTATTTTAATATTAAATTTTTCAGCTCTAAAAATATTAGTTCCCTTTATTTATTATTAAATTTTCACTTTCGTGAAATATTACTACTTTTCGATTTTCCTTTTTGGTTTATAATTGGTTATTAATATTAATAATAAAATAGGCAAATAACATAGAAAAAGAAAAATACAAGTTAAGATTAATGTAAATGTGTCATATTTTTAACATATAGAAGATACAATTGCTATTTTATGTTTTTTATTTGTTTCACTCTAATTTAATAGGGAATAAAATTAAAGAGAAAACATAAAGTAAGAAATTGATTAAAAACTGATATAATAATAATTGTTTTAGAAGAATATAATAATAATTAATGTTCACGGCAAAAGAAAAAGGAAAAGTAAAAATAATCATAAAGCAACATAAGCGAAACAAACACTCAAATAATTAAAAAAATATTTAATTAGATAGTATAATTCGGAGTTTGAATTTTAATATTTTTATTTATGTAGTACATATATTTTTTTATTAATATAATAATAATATATTTTTTGTATGTTTCAAAATATAATGAATATTTTTTTTATATAATATATATCTTTTAAAAAATTATAAACGATGTCATACAAATAATTGTATCATATGAAAATAAGAGAGAAAACAAATTGAAAAAAAAACACTAAAATTTATTGGATATGGTAAATTTTCTACTTTCAGCCCAATCTAAAAAAAATATTTAATATTTAATGAGTAATTCTAAATATCTTTATATGTTCGGTAGTTATCTAACCTTTTTTTTTCCTTTGGTGAATGACGGTTTTTTCTTTCTTTTTTCAACTTTTTTTTACACAAATAAATATATTTTTATTTATATATATAAATAAATATCAAAATAATTTTAAAATAAATATATTTTTTATAATTATTTATTACTTTATATAAAAAGAATAATAAACAATTAACAGTAAATTAGTTACTTTCCTACTTCATTGTTAAACTATTTTTTATTTATATATACAAATAAATATTAAAATAAATACATTTTTTATTTATACACATAAACAAATATCAAAATCTTTCTAAAATAAATAACTTTTTTTTCATAATTATCTAATACTATATATAAAAATAATAATAAACAATATATTAGTTATTCTCCGAATCTAAAGTTATTAACGTTTTTTTACACACAAATAAATATTAAAATATTTATAAAATAAATAAATTTTTTATTTATAAACAAAAATAAATATCAAAATATTCTTAAAATAAATACATTTTTTTATTATTATCAATTATTTTTATTATATATATATATATAAATAATACCGTACATTACTTATTCTCTAGCTCCAATGTTTTTTTACACGTAAATAAATATTAAAATATTTATAAAATAAATGCATTTCTCTCTCCTTTTGCTTCTTCTATTTATTTTCTTTTACTATTTTTTAGCCTTAATTTAATCAATTTTTTCTTATCTATTGAAATTTATTATTCTCAAAATTTACTTTTCTGTTATTTTTTACGCACAAATAAATACTAAAATATCTTTAAAATAAATATAATTTTTATTTATACATACAAATAAATATCAAAATATTACTAAAATAAATATCAAAATACTTATAAAATAAATACATTTTTTTTTATAATTATCTGTATATAAAAAGTGATAATAACCAATGAAAAGTATATATTGTTCCATTATTATTTTTGTATATAAATGAATACAAAAACATTCTTAAAATATATACGATTTTTATAATTATTTACTACTATATATAAAAAACTTGAATAACTAATAAATAATACATTAATTATTCACTTGTTTCACTATCTGGTACTTTTTTCTAAACAAATAAATACCTAAACATATTTAAAATAAATATATTTTTTATAATTGTCTATTATTATTTATAAAATGAATAAATAATTAATGAACAATACATTGGTTATGTTTTTACTCCATTATTCTGTTATTTTTTTTACAAATAAATAAATACAAAAACATTCTTAAAATAAATAAATATTTTTATTTATACACACAAATAAATATCAAAATATTCTCAAAATAATTAATTTTTTTTGTTTATATACACAAATAAACACCAAAATGTTCCTAAATATATAAACTTTTTATAATTATAAATAAAAACAAGAATAACTAATAATCATTACATTAGTTATTCTCCCGCGCCACTTCACTCGAGCATTCCATTACTTTTTTTACACAAAAATAAATATCAAAATGTCTTTAAAATGAATACACATTTTATAAATAGTTGTTTTGTTAGTTTTATTGTATACTATGTTGATTATTTTTCACTTTTTTAATTCAATCTATTTTTTAATATACAATCAAATATTAACATATATTTATATCTCCTTTATTTTTACTATTTTTTTATTATTTATTGGTTATTCTCTATATTTTTTTAAAATATCAAAATATCCCTATATATTTAACAAATTTGAAAAATCGTGTTTAAAAACTTTTTTTTAAAATCAAGAATTGCATAATAATATGAAATATTGTTCGATAATTAACACTAATATATATTTATTAAATTTAAATAACATAAATAACTTTATTAATATAATTATATTTTATGTATTGATTATCCAAAACTAGCATTTATGAAAAGTTTTTATAATTTTAGATATTAAAAATAAGTTGAATAGTAACTTAAGTTCGTTATATTTATTGAAAATATATTTTGTATAAATGAAATTGGTAAATTTGCCATAACTGTATAATTGTTGAGTAAATATCCTTTAATCCATCAACCGAATATAATATGTCATCCAAATAAAAAAATTAATTATTAAAGAATTAATTATGTTTTATGTTTATAAGGATGGATAATTTGTAAAAATATTTATAACATTTTTTTTGTTATAATTATGTTCACGATATATAGATAACGATAAAAATATGTCCAATTTTAGTATAATTACGTTATTATTTATATGTTTTGAATATAATTATAATTTTAAAAATATATGTTATTAAACATGTTTTTATAAATGTTTTAAATTTTTTTAAGAATTATTCTATATTATAAATATAAAACACAATTGATAAATTCCTAAATCTAAAAATCCTATAGAACCCAAATCTATCACATGCGTCCAAACATAAATTAACAAAACTAACCGAAGGCAACAACAATAGTTTAGAATTCTACCGAGACTTATTATTATAAGAAAAAAAATGATCGATTCTTAAAATCAATTTTTTTTAACTAACCCAAAACAACTACAATAATTTAGAAATCTACATACTTATTCTTATTATTAGAAAAAAATGATTGATTCTTAAATCATTTTTTTTTACTCTGGGGTTAGTAAGATTTTGGAAAGAAGAAATTATGGTTAAAGTAGTTTAAATTACCCCCAAAATAATTTTGCATAAAAATGTTCCTTTTTTAGAAATTCATAAATATATTCTTATATTTTAAAATAATAACATATATTTTTTAAAATTTTAAAAAAATTTAAGTTAAGCACCTTAAATAAAAATACTTTTATAATATTAAAGAGTTTATTTTCTTAATCACATCTCATTCTTATAATTTTTTCTTTTAGAATTTATCACAAAAAAATGCATGCATACATTAAAAACAGTTTCAATATTAAAAGAATTTAATTAAAAATGTTTATTATATCAAATTTTTTATATTAATAGAGTTTAATTAATAATATTTATCATATTAATCTTTGATATTTATGTATGCTTTTTGTTAAAAAAAATTACAATAATGAATTGACTCAAAAACTTATGGTTAGTTCTTAATTTATTTTTCATTTTATTATACAAGCCATGCATATTAAAAATGCTTATTATATCAATATATATATATATATATATATATATATATAAACCTTATTAGAGTGATTATTTTTGTCCAAAAGAGTTATTTGAAATCATTTTGGCAGGGTTTCTCTGTCTATCTCTATCTATCAAAAGAAAACTCGGAAAATATATATATATACACCCCACTTTTTTCATTATTTTTTACTTACTTATTTCAAGAGATATATATGGGCTGGAGAGAGAAAATTTAAATATGTATTTATCTAAATTATAAATAAAGATTTAAATCACATATAAGCTATAAAAAATTTGGTTAATTTTTTTTACATATTTTAGTGTAATGACACTGTTTTCTTTAAATCCTTATTTATTGTATAATTCAATTAAGTAAAAAAATATCAGTATATTGCAATATGAGATAATAATAACAATTTTATAATTAAAATTAAAATAAATTTTAATAACAATTATTTTTAATGTTTTAATAAATTACATACAATATACATATTTATGAATATATATATATATATATACTCTAATAATTAAAGTTCATTTCTCTTTAAGTGAATTATTTCCGATATAACTCCTCAATTTTTTTAAAAATATATATATAACTCTATACGTAGTTTTTGAGTTTTGAGCCACTTTCAATTATAGTGTTTGAAAAAGTATTAAAGCAAATTAAAAATATAAGGAACGAAAATGATATTAAAAAAAAATCGTAAGGAATCAGTATCATATCAATGAAAAAGTGTAAAAGTATTAAATTAAAATAAAAGTAACATTATATTGCAATATGAGTATTAGTAACAAATAAGTTGTACGTAAGGTAAGTAATAACCTTTAGCCGATCGACGATGAAAGGAGTAGAAAAATGCAGAGAATCACAATGCAATTAATTGAAATAATTGATAGAAAACTTAAGCATTTTTATTTGTGTTTAGGCTTAATTAATTATTCACTTTAAGTAATAAGTTGTAAGGTAAGTAATAACTTGCATATATGTCACTTTAAATTTAAAATTTAAAAATTAAAAATTGAGATTGTTCTTCTTCATAGAAAATTATAATATTTAATAGTCATTATATTGTGATACAATTAGTATAAATATTCACTCTGATTATGATAGATTCAAATTTAAATTATTTCATGTAATTATTTATTCATTTAATTAAAAAAAAGAAATTTAATATTTAAAAAATAAAAAATCGTATGATAGAAGATTAATTATACTTAAATTTTTGCTTATAACTTAAAAAAGAAGAAGAAGTGAAATATTCTTTATTGAAAAAACCAATTAACTGTCATATGTTTTCGGCTAGCTGCATCATGAGTTGACTAACTTTTGCATAGCTTTGCATTCTTTTATTCTAAAATCATAAAAATAAAATAAAATAACAAAATAGTATTTTTTTAAATTTGTAAATATAATAATAACATATTTTATAATTAATTCATATATTTTTATTATTAAAAATAATTTTACACGTCATTTTATATTAAATACTGTTTAAATTAAATTAAAATCATTTAAATTTATTAAATGATGAAATTAATGTCCATGATTGGCGGGTCCCATATCGTACCCAATACAATCAAACCGAGAAAGAGAGAAACTTTTGTGAAAATGTATATTGCCTTATATTGATTTCATGAGCTATATGTCATCTACACAAGCTGCTAAAGCTAAGTATTATATTGATTTCATGAGTTATATGTCATATACATAAGCTGCTAAAGCTACGTGGGAACACAATGCCTAAGCAAGTGCAGGCAATCCATTGCTAAATTTGAGTGTGAACACACTGTGGTGCATCAATCCATGCAAAGTTTGGAATGATTAGTTAGTTACAACATATCCACATCATCAAAGTAATTTACTAATACTACACTAATGAGAAAACGACTTAACAGAAATAACTAAAAGCTAGATGTTCTAATTTGATATGTTTAATACGAAAATGAATAACATGATTATGATACTAATATTTAACATTTACATTCTCATACAAGAAAACAAAGTTACACGTAGTTCAAAGAATACTATTAAAACCACATTAGATCATTAATTATTGTAACTAAAGTTAGATTTTTAGTATTAGTAAAAGACCTTGAATCAGTCTTCCATTTGGAGCATTTTCATAAAACTAAATTATTGATAAAAATATACAAAAAAAAAACATCAGTATTTTTGCTGTTATTAGAACATCAAGTTCAGTTAGCATCACTAAAGTCGATAAGGTCCAAAAAGGAAGATTTTCTAAGGAAAAAACCATAAGATAAAGTTCCATTGATGTAATGAAGAAGCCTTTTGACACCTAACCAATGGTTATATGTGAGACAAGTTATAAATTGAGAGAATTTGTTGACAACAAGGAAATTTTAGATTGTGTGAGTGTTGTATATTGAAGGACACCAACAACACTTCGATATTTATAAGAATTTTTCAAAGAAATGCCATCATATTTACTTAACTATTTGCCAAAAATCAATGGATGTTAGTTATTTGCCAACAACACTTCGATATTTATAAAGATTTTTTTGTGTAGCTAAAATGCAATGTTTGATTGCCATAAAGAACTTCCATATCTAGAAACTAGTTCAAGCTATCCACATCCTTTAAAGAAAATTGAGCATTCAATTCAGAAATCAACCTGTTGATCAAAGAATGTTGATTATTTGTGATAATAATATCATCAACATAAAATGAGGACTAGCAACATCACTAAGTTATCACTAAGAATGAACAAACTAGCATCTATTTTAGAAGTCACAAAACCATGAACTAAAACAAATGAAGTCAACTTATGAAACCAAGCATGAGTTTAAGCCCATATAATGTCTTGTTTAACTTGCATATTGAACCAATACCCTTTTTGAAATTATAAGTTGTTTCATATAGAAAATATCAACCAAATCATTATGAAGAAATGTATTGTTGATAACAACTTGTATAAACTTTCAATTGAAAGCCAATGTAAGGTAAAGAACGACACGTATGGTAGTTGGTTTAACAACAGGCCTAAAAGTCTCACAAAAGTCCACCCAGAATTGAGAATTTGACCCTAAAAACCTATTTGCACTCGATAGCTAACTGACTAATAGGTTAGAAAACCTATTCCTAAGCCCTATTTTTAAAATATGCATCATATTCTTTTTGTTTGGAGTCTTTCCATTCAGTAATTTTAATTGTAATTTTTCAAGATTTAGGAATAAGAAGAATGTCATCTTAGCATGAAGGAGTTTAGGTTTGTGAATTCCATTATTGACCTTAGTGACCATTGGATGATAGTTAACAGATGGAGTTGAAACAATTTGAGAAATTGATGGAAGAACTAGAAAAGAGACATGCTAAATTGGTGGAATAATAGGATCAACAATAGGTAATATATAAATAGGAGACAAAACATGTACTGGTCGAATTGAAAGAGGAATATGAAATACACAAGCGAAATTAGATGTGATAATAATTTGTTTAAAGACTTTGTAGCAATCCTTTTATACAAAGTGATGATGACGAGATTCTATCATACTATTTTGTTTCAAGGTGTGAGGACATTCATATCTATGAATAATGCCATGTGATTGGAGCAAAAAATGGAGTGCAAAAAATTCTCCTTCCTATCAATTTGAATACTTTTGATAACAACATTGAATTGTGTTTTAATCATGACAATAAAAGACAAAAAATTTGTGAGGATTTGAGACTTAGATTTAGTAGGAAAGAGTCAATTAAATCTACTATAATCATAAACAATTAAAAGGAAATATTGATCACCTTTACAAGAAGTAACAAGAAAAACACAAAGATTTAAGAACAATAAATCAAATATATGAAAACTCCTTTTCATTCTATCAGAAAAAGGAAGTTTATAAGATTTAAAAGTTTGACAAGAAACATAAAACAAATCATCCTTATATGTACACTAGTAGCGTCAATAGATCATTTGTGTACAAGCTCTCGAATAATATCAAAATAAGGATGTTCAAGCTGTGAATGCCATTAAACTATAGGAGTTAAGACACTGGCATTGGTAGGCAAATAAGTGATAGAAACAGTTTCTTTGAACATGTAAAAACCCATCATCTGGTACTCCTTGCATCAATACTTTCTTTATGATAATATCTTTTATACAAAACATATTTTTATGAAATACCACAAATATATTATTATCACAACATTTATGAACAAATAAAAAATTATGAGTAACATGAGGTGTATGCAAAATGTGATTTAGTGCAAGAAAACATTTGTAATGATTATGAGTGAATGAATTATATGAAACACACTGAATAGATAGTGTGGTCATTACCTAATATAACACATTCACTTCCATTGTAAGGAACATATTGAGGAACATTTGCACCATTAGAGGTCACATGGTGACTCGCACCACTGTCTAGCAACCAAAATTTATCTTAAGAGATAGGATTTTGAGAAGAAGCAACATTAACAGAAAAGATTTGATGATTAGATTGATGATGTAAATCTCCTTTGTAAGTCTTGTTGAGAAAATCCCTAAAAAAATATTGAGAAGCCTTGTGGCCAATTTTCTCATATATTTGACAAACATGACATTCATTAGATAGACTAAGAAGTAGCAGAATTGAATGAACTAAAAGAGTTATTTGGAGGATGAGGTGAAGAAATAAGATTTGAAGAAGGAGAAGAAGAAAGATTTTTCACAAAACATCATAAACTCCAAGAATCAGACTTAGAGAAAATAGATTTTGGTTTCTAAGAAGGACCAAAATGAGAGGCAGAGGCAAGATTAGCATGAAATACTTTTTCTTCGTCGGTTCTTGATTGTTGAACAATCATATGTTCATATGTCTCCAATTGGTTGTGTAGGTTTCTAAACTATCATATTAAGAAGGTAACAAAAAGATTATAACAAGAATTTCTATTGAGGCTACCAATAGCATACATTACTAAATCACGATTTAAAATAGACTCTCTAATGGCAACAAGATGGTTAGAAATAGTACGAGTTTAGAAAATATAATCATGAACAAAAATTCTTTTTTTCCTCAAGGTTTGCAATTGAGAATACAAGTTAAGCATGTGTGATTGAGCACTAAAAGCAAATTCATCTTCAAGAGATCTCCATTGACCATAAGAAGTGCCTTTGCTAGAAATACAAGTGTTTATGGCTGCAAATATTGAAGAATATATCCAATTCTTGACCATATTATTGAAGTCTATTCCAATTTGCATAGTGAGGATTCAACGTTGTTTGACCAAGATCAAAAAATCGTGATAGAGGTAAGATCGAGCCATTGATAAATCCTTCAAGACCATATGTGGTAATCAAGCTTTTTATCTATTCAAGTAGATGAGATAGTTTGTTTGATCAAGTTTGATTGAGGCTAGCATGTACATGAGGTATGAAAGAAATATTATGAACAAGAAAATCAATAAAAGAAGAATTCAAGTTTGATGGAGGTGAACTGGTAATTGAATCAAGAACTATACGAATGGAGGCAAGTGAATTAACTACACCACGATATGTAACTGAATGTGCAGCCTCCTAAAAATCGCTTGCTTTGGTACCATACAAGTAAACTAAGAAAGAGAGGAACTGTTGTGAAAATGTATATTGCATTATATTGATTTCAGGAGCTATATGTCCTTATATACACAAGCTGGTAAAGCTAAGTGTGAACACAATGCCTAAGCAAATGCAGGCAATGCATCGCTAAAGCTGAGTGTGAACACACGTTGGTGCAGTAATTCATACAAAATTTGTTATGATTAGTTAGTTACAACATATCCACGTCAGCAATGTAATTGACTACTACTATACTAATGAGAACACTACATTAACGTGACTAAACAGAAATGAGTAACTAAAAGTTAGATATAAACTAGTATGTTTAATACCTAACACTTAGTATTAGATCATGACAAAAATGTCCAATAATAGTATAAGATCTATCCAAATTATATGAACTACTTAGATTCAAGAACTTTACCCAAAAAAAAATAAAAAATAAGAGTTTATTGGTCACTTTAAATATATTTGTCACATTGCTTTAAATTAAGACACTATTATTTCTCTATTATTATAATAATAGACAATTTAATCAAATTAATCATATTTTAAATTATAAGTTCATTGTTTTAATATTTTATAATGTTAACTGAATTTTAACAAAATTTAAAAGGATGTTATTGGTCATTTTAACTTCTTCTCACCCTTTTCTTTAGCCTTCCCACAATTAAAGATGTCCTATAGTA
Source organism: Hippophae tibetana (assembly GCA_037013495.1). Taxonomy (NCBI): domain Eukaryota; kingdom Viridiplantae; phylum Streptophyta; class Magnoliopsida; order Rosales; family Elaeagnaceae; genus Hippophae; species Hippophae tibetana. The sequence continues at coordinate 139,135,070 of CM072801.1, read as the reverse complement.
TACTTTTAAATTTCGTTAAAAGAAACTTAGTATTATAAAATATTAAAATAATAAACATCTTATTTAAATATGATAAAATTAAACTAAATTATCTTATAACATAATCATACTTAGACAGATATGTCTCATTTTAAAGTAATATGATTAGTATGTCTCCAAGTATGCTGGTACCTTAAAAAGAATTCTACTTTGTCAGTGAATATACAAGGCCACCGAGGAATTGTTTTGGTTGGTAAAAAAAATTGTAAAGGTGTATAAAATATATAAAATTTAGTTGTATTTAAAGATTTGTGGATGGTATTTATGTTATTGGAGTTATGGTCGAATTAAATTGTATAAAAAATTTATATTTATTCTTTCTTAAAAGCTAATTGATAATTCTTTTAGACAATTATAATATATTATAGTTTCGTGGATTTGTAGTTTTCATAATATTTTATTAAAAATATCGTAATGAAAAATATTATCTAATTAATTGTGCGAAATGATTTGAATCAATTTGTATATACAATGGATTAGATTGGTTCAAATAGTTGTAATTAAATGTGTGAAAAAGATTTAATCATCCTATGAACCTAATAAATTCGAACTAATGCGTTAAATTTTAACCGATTTCAAACCAATTATTATATTAAAGTTTAAAAATAATAAACTATACAATCTTAAAATATTAATTCAATGAGTAAAGATACTCTTATTAACTCTATCGTATTATTATTTTTTATTATATGTCACTTTTATTTTCTCTAATATTCTTATGTGTCATTTAATTTAATACTTTGTATTTTTAATCTATTTTATTATATTTCAATTACTTATCATTTTATTTTTACTAGGCTTATAAGTTTTTTTTCCCTTATTGACTAAAGCTACGATTTCAAGCCAAATTTCATAAGAAACGTGAGCCTTATAATCTCAAAAGCTTGTTTAATGAGTAAAAGCATCATTGTTTTTTATAAATTATATTATAATATTATCTTTTATTAATGTAAGATTTTCATTTTTTCTAAAAGATTAAATTAAATTGGATGAAAAAATTATATTTATGTTAAGATCAACCTCACTACTACAAAATGGGTATTTAAGTCGGTACGTAAAGTTGGTTTTTTTCCAAAAATTGACTTTAAATTGATTTAAAGTTGGTTCGGTATAGAACTGACGCTATCCACGTAGGACGTAGCGTCGGTTGATGTGTCGAATTGACGCTATGCGTAAACGTAGCGTCGGTTCTAGGTGTTAACCGACGCTACGCTATCCACGTAGCATAGCGTCGGTTGACACCTGGAACCGACGCTATCCACGTAACATAACGTCGGTTCGACACGTCAACCGACGCTATACACGTGGATAAATCTTTTCTCTTCTTTCTTCCCAGACAAACTATTTTCAGTGTTGCAGAACTCTAAAAAACCGAAAACCTCCTCCTCCACTTCTCCTCCACTCTTTCTCATTTTTCGGCCACCTACGACTACCATTTTCAACATCGGTTAGTGAGTTTTCTTCCTCTCTAACTAATCTTTTAGATCCCTTATTATTCATATTTTTTCTGTTATTATGTGTTATTATTTATGTGTATAGATTTTTGTATTATATATGTAGGTTTGTATTATAACATAAGGAGAAGAATATGACGATCTTGAATAAAATAGAACAAAACCATGGTAATTTTTCTGTTATTAATTAATATTTTATTTTTCAAATATTTGTATTATTTGAACTATTTACTAAACTTATTTTGGTTTTTTTCTGCTCGAATACAGGTTAAAAATGAATAAATTTAAAAAAAAAATTAAAGTCGATTCACGCGGGGAACCGACTTTAATGCCCCTTTTTGTAGTAGTGTCTATTGGTGTATTGTACTATCTAACATCCATTACAATCTGACCTGAATCGATCAACATTAAATATTTTTTATATTTTGTACATATGTCACCTTTTTATGATTTTTACAATATTTGACTTTATTATACGTAAAACATTTATATATTGATGGTTGATAAAAATTATAATATATAGTTAAAAATAGCTCAAGAGTATAAAATATATTATAAATTGAATTGATCCGATTTGACTGTTCAATTAACTAATTGAATTACATCAAATGAAAACATTTGAATGGATGATGGAAATTTTAAAATCTAATAAGATTATTAGATTGAATTAAATTAAATGAGATTCGATTTCACTGTTCAATTAACCGATTGAATTTGATCAAATGAAAACATTTGAATAGATGATGAAAATTTTAAGATCTAATCAGATTATTAGATTTGATTGAATTAAATGAAATTCGATGAATGATAATTCTTAGTAGTAACCTGATATTGTGAATTTATTAATACTATGTAAATTCTATATCACACTCCTAATAAATTATACTTGTATTGCTGAAAAATCAGCTATTATAATAATAATAATTTGGTTGGTTGCTTGGTAAAATATAATTTTAAAACTACGAGATTTATTTTTCTTTATTAATATCTGTATAGCTATTTGTAGCATTTATAAGAATTTGGGAAAAAATGTAATCTCACAGACTTTAGCTAAACAATGCTAAAATTTGGCAGGCATCATTCTTACACATTGGGACATAATACATGATAAAAACGAGTTCCTCTCGATCCTTTACTTTTATTAATAAAAGAAAAGAAATAAGGGTTATAAAATATAGATGAAATCAAGACATACAATAAATTATATTTAAGAATTTCTTCCCAACCATAGACAAGTTCAATATTTTTTCAATGGAAGCGAAAAATAGAAAATAAAATAAAACGAATATTGAAATGGGCTAGATTTAGCCTTCTCGATGAACTTGAATATGATAAATGATGTTATTACATTATCTTTCTTAAAAAAACTGGATATATATTCAAAGAGAAATGATAATTATACATAAATTTACACTCACCCAAATTATAATGTATCATGTGTTAAAATAAAATTGAAAAAAATTATTAATTATTCAAGAAAATTTTGACACATGACAAAGGCAGATAACTACAAATGTGTGCATTTCTCTACATTCAAAAAGGCCGTCACTAGTAGCCTGCAAACATCTAGTTCAAAGTGGAAGGTAGGACTTTCAAAACAAAAGAAAGACAAATGATAAAAACGAACACCACAAAGCACAAACAAGAACTCCGAGATGAGATTGATGAGATCCAAGAAAAATGCCTCCCTATTAAGGTAGAACAACATCTTTAATACCATTTCCAATCTGGCATAAAATCAGTTTGTACGACTCAAAAAACAAAAACAAAAGCGGGTTTCTTCAACAGTGCGAACCGAATTAAGGAACACGGGCACACTTTATATTACCTTTCAGAATTGTTATATTCCCTTCAGACTCCTCAGGCCGTTCAAACAAATAAACTTGAACGTTTCACTAATGCTGACGGCACTGCTAAATTAAGCCATCATAATAGGTTTTATTTCATTGCTTTAGAAACTCATCAGAACCATAGCAAATAACAAATATAACCAACGCAAACATAATTGTCAAGCTTTAGAGGATTCTGTGGGTATGGACGTGTGATTTACATTAAATACCTAGCCCCAAATACATCTTCAAGATAGAAACTCAATGCAATTTTCCCTTCAAATTTTTATTCTTATTGACAAATACACAGGGCAGGTACGGAGCCCAGTTCCATTACACTCCCAGAGGATATTTGCATCTCAGCACTTCATAATCAAACATCATATCGACTAACCATCTCTTTCCCTATGTCAAAATTCACATTTATTCTTTACTCCAGACGAACTCAACTTTCTTCTAACCTCGAGAATGAAGCTGTCCAAGACAGCTGCACAAAAAGGTACCACTTATCATTTACATAGAGGCATTTCGTGAGAAGGAGGTTGACCTCACCTCACAATATTTCAACATGGACTCTACTCAACAGAAGGGAAAACCTGGTGGAAATGATATTGGTTTCCTACCATTGTAGAGCTAATATATTTCACCTTTTTCTGCTGTAATAGCCTCCACTACTGTGATAATGATGGTGCGTTCCACCACCCCTTCCACCCATTCCTTCCCAATAGTTACTTCGGTTGGATGATCTGTTGCCGCCAGCAGGATGGTTAAAAGTTTGGGTCCCCGATCCATAAAGTTCCTCCTCTTCTCTATCATTATATTCCAAGACAAGCCTCTTGATGTCTTGTTTCTCTTCAAGTTCAGCTGCTTCTTTCTCCTTTGTGCTCTGCACAAGCGTGCAATCCCGAGGGATGTACATCTGCTTTGTTTGTTGCTTGTTCCCACGCTTCACCAGAACTTTTACCTGAATCTCCTTCTCTCCTCCGGTCTCCTCATCCAATGCCTCATCTCCACTATCCCCATTAATACCCCTTCCATGATGATCTTTGGCAGATCTCTCAAACACATTCAAAGGAACCGTCATATTTAGGGTTGGTCGGCCCCGAATCTCTTGTCTGCGTTGCTCCATGCTCTCCTGTGCATAAAATTTAAGTTATGGATGTTACTACAAATTGAACCATACTTCATAGTACATATAAGACCATTTCCCAGCAATGTATAGGATTTAGTGATCAGAATAATTGTCTATTCAAATCTTTATCCAAACATTATATTGATTCAAGACGACATCATGCATAGAGGGTACTGCCAAGTACTACCATAGGAAAACACAAATAAATAAATAAAATTCTTGCCTGCATAAGAGCCCTCAGCTCTTGTTCAAAATTTGCTTCTTCTTGAGGGTCAACCTCGGTCATCTTCTGTCTGACATGCACTTCATCATCCTCATCAGAAGCAGTTCCACCCCCATCATGATCATTGTCTTCATCCTCACTATCAGACCCATCTTCATGATTCTCTTCATCCAAATCTTCCTCATACTGTCTATCTTGATCAATGGTGTCGCTCCCTGAATCACTATCACTCTCCGCATTGTGTGCTCTACCATTTTCCTCGGTACCATTCAAGACACTCGGTCCATTTGCTGAAATAGTTTTGGAACTACTACTTGATGGCTTTTCAGAGTCAGTGTGTTTTTCACTGCTTGCCCCGTCAGTTGAAATAATACGGTCTTGTTCTTCAAGTTCCACCAGAGCCACATTCACTTCTTCAATTGATGAGTACCGAATCATGTTGGGACGTAATTCTGCAAATAAGTCCTGAAAAAATCGTTTAGTACATGAGTCTCTGGTATTAAAAAAGATGCCCAAATGCTTTACAAACAAGGTTATTGGAAAAGCATAATGAAGTAAAGACAAAGTAGACTGCAACTTGGAGGGTAGGGAGGGAGAAAAACACTTCTACCAGTTATACGGTTCAAGCAATTTTAGTGATGTTACATTTTACTCTCGTTAGGCATATCCATAGAAACTCTATACTCGATGATAACAATAACAATGGAGGTCCAAATTCATCATGACAGAAATGAGAGTTCAAACAAGAAAGGGCTGCTCAGTGCTACACTTAATAGGGATTAGGGAAGTCAATCTCCAACCAAATTCTACCATAGTATCAAAGAGTCTGACCAACTGTTTTGACATTCAGTTTGTTTAGGATGTTCACCATTTCTCAAGGATAGTTTCTTAGCTACAAAAAAAATAACACAATATGTTATTTACAATAGCTTTATTAATCGAGAGGCATCTTTATAATTGAAAATTTCACAATTCCAAATGGACTTAAAATGGGAACAACTCCTTTTGAAGTTCACCACAAGCTGGACCACAAATTCAGAAGTTGGAACAAATGAATATTGACTTCCAAATCAAACTTCAAACTATCACTGTATAAAGGAAATCATGTTTGATTCGCAATCAATATTCTTTGTTTGAAACAACAAATTCAGATGGCCATCAAAATTCAGGTCAATTACAAATAACCCCTCTGGGTTTGCTAAAACAACAAAACAGCTATACGGAGTTCCAGGAACATACATGAGCTTTAATATCAAAAATAACAAAATTAAAGAGCCAGTTCCTCCATCTTCAGGGTACATCCGCACACGTTCTTTACTTATAAATCTTTGCTCCTACCTCTACGATAGCTTAAATTCTTTCTTACCCTTCTTTTCAATAAATGCCACTTTCAAACTACCTTCAGGTTATATGCCAGTTAACATGAAAGTATAGACAAGATCCTCTGAGGTATATTCAAGTAACACCAACATCTCCATCCTTTTAATATATATTATTATCTGCAGTTGGATGAAGAGAAATCTAAAGATTAACATGAAAAAATTCCCCTAAAGGTCCAACAGCTAATTGTCAGCAAGTAGAGATATTAGGTCAACAACATTTTCAGAAAAGTAATGAAAAAAGTTCAACAATATGAGAGACAGCGCAGAGGAAAAAAGAAATATAGCATTAGAACCTGCAAGTCAAATTCAATATCGAGTGGCAGTGCACCTTTACTGAGTACATATCTTTGGAAGTGTATTAAAAATCGATCAAGTTTCCTCTTGGAAGACCCTCGACCAAAGTAGTGTCCACAGGTTTCAAGAAGAGTAATAACCATCCTAATGCAACAGCAATCTTCTGGTGCATCCAATATATCTTGCTATAGCATAGAAAAAATCAAATCCATTAATGTCATAACACAAGTTTCATATTATGCAAGATATGCAATAAATTCAAACATACCCACCAAAATTATCCAATTTGATTACGTATATTGTGTACCAATGCATTCTTACACACATAATTGAATACTATAAATTAAGCAGCCAGACATAAATACAGAAAGAATCACAATGGTGGACCCATCAAAGACATGATCCATAGAGCAACAGTCTCTCTTCTTGATCCATAGAGCAGTAGAATATCTTCTTGATCCAAGCTTTAACCTATAGCATTGTATCTAAAATAGCAACATCAACAATGCAGACGAGTACTTGCGACATTATCTGTATATTTTTCTTTATAACACGTTAATTTTAAATCTAATTAGCTAAATGTTTTTAAAAAATCAAAATAATAAATAAATGGGCAACAAACAAACAAGCAAAGAATAAAATATTCTATCAAAAAGGTTTTGTACCCAATGCCTCCTACATATATAATCAATTTGAAAGTAAAATTTAAATGTCTAGTATGCTACCAATACCACTTTAACTTTTTAATCTCACCAAATTTACCTCAGTTCAATGATTAAAGAAAAAACTCCTAAGCATGGGATAGGACATAATCTCTATAAGAATATACCTGAAAGTACGAATCTAGCTGCTAATTAATAGGATACAGTCTGAGATTCAACACTGAATAGTATCAGACATTTAAAAAAATCTTGCATTTGCATATCCAATAAGACATTGTAGCACTGAAACTACTTTCCATCACCATATGGATTCAAAAATGATTCAAGGGAAAAAAAAAGCTTCCTATGAGGAGAAAACAAACATCACTTTTCAAGCCTGGATAGTGCAAACGCAAAGCCTTGTCAATGGGCTTAAGCACTATACCTTGTGCCCAGAAAGGACCAGTAAAATTACACCAAGAAAATCAAGTGAATTTCATACCTCTGGTGTACCGTGGCCAAATACAAGAATCAGATAGAGTGTTTCAAAAATAACAGATGAATTGACATGCTTGTAGTTGTACAGCTCTCCTAAAAACCGCATATGAGCAATGCGTCTCTGCTGCATCCCGAAGTCGTTTGATTCTAACCCAACCCGAATCTCTTCCAACACCTATATGTTGGGGTGCAACTTTATAAATTTGGCAGAAACCAAAATACAAAAAAAAAAAGTGGGCTTTATTACGTTACTTACTGCTAGAATAAAAGTGGTCAAGAATATAACTCATTCAATAAAGGAAGATGCAAAATCTAATATTGCTCCTCTGAAGCAAAACCCAGTGAGATTAATCCATATTTACCGTTCTGAACACAAAAATTTAAACAAGAACCACATCTCAAAACCATTTTCATTACAAAATCAATATATATGTAAATAAAGTGTCACATGAAACTATAATATCTTCATGATGACGCTTCCGCAAGTCATTGGAGCATATACGTTGGATTTAGGACTTGGGAAGAAACAGAAAAGGTCACAAAAAGCATTCTTCCGGAAAATTAGAATCATGCCTATCAGTGAAACAATGTCAATCGACAAAAAATAACTGCAGAATACAAGCAGCAATCACGTTAAAAACAGCTAAGTTATGTCTCATCATACTCTCATTTTATGTTACAACTCACTCTAGTTTAAAAATCAAATTGTTGTGACTACAACATCCTAGGGAGTAGGTAGAGCTAACACAATAGCATATGGTATGAAGAAATAGCCATAGAAAAAGAGGTAATAATGGTTCCCAAAGTAATAAAAGATCATTTTTATACGGGAAAGCTGAAATATATACAAAGTTTTTGGGAAGGAACAACCTCATCAACAACGGCAACCGCAAATTCATCATGATGGCGACTTAAACCAGCAGTGAGGCAAGCAATCAAATGAATCTGGCCATACTTCCCTTTGTGAACCTTCATGAAGCACTTTAGAAGATATTGCTCACATTCGCTCCATGGTAGTTTACGAAGTTGCTGCAACACGTGCTCAACACTTGACTTGTCAAGATCCGAAAATAGCAATTTTCTAATATACTGCAAATAGGTAGACAAGTGCATTCAGACGAAAAATTGATGACTTGCATAATTTGGCACATATAGTAAGCCTAAAAAATGATACACACCTGATGCAATGGAGGACGGATTTTTGCAACACGTGCAGATCTCTCAGGTGGTTTGCACAGGTAGTAAGCATTTTCTACAAAGGTGCTGTGCCGAGGATCCAAATTTTTGACATTTTTCAGACGCATCAATATTTCCAGCATGTTAGTCATCCGAACAGTAGTTTCAGGAGAGCGGTATAGAAAACGACCACATGTCTCAAGAAGGTTGCAAGCAACATCAATGTTATGGTGAGTGAAGTCATCTAGGCAAGCCTGTTTGAATCATACACTAATCTTAAAATGAACGGTCCATGAACTGAAGCAACCAATCAAAATGAGGAATATCTCAATCTTAATTAACAACACAGACAACTATTATTCATTTTCAAAAGGACCAAGGAATATGTCAAAAAGAAAAAAAACATCTATACTAAAATGTAATTATTGGTCTACTTGAATATTATATACCTTCAAACAGCTAAAAACTAGGCCAGGTGGTGCAATTTTAAACTTGCAAAGTTCCCCAATAAACCTAATATTCCGGATCTTTGTTTCAATATTCATTTGATCCTGCAGAAGGTTAAAGTTCAGAAAGAAAATTTCAATACTTGAAAGAAAAGGAGAAAATAAGCTATCGGGCATGGAATACCAATCCGACCTTTTTATTAATTAAAAAGTTAAACTCCTCTTCCAGCATCTGCAGGAGCAAGGAAGAGATATCCTTCATACAAGTTGACAGGGTAGCAACCATGCGTGAATAGTACGTCAGTAGTTCCAGTGATGTCCTGGGGACATTAAACAATGCCTTGACAAGCTTTTTTCTGTTTGCCTTTGAATTTAAGTAACAAAATTCTACCTGGATAGACATAACAGTCTGTAAGGCCTTCAGCTAGAAAGAGCTTTAAATACCAGAGGTTAAAGCAGCCGGGGGAGAGAACAAGTACAAGAAAAAGAAAAAAAATTAAGAGTGAGCTTAAGATGTATTATTACAGTTAATTGATCAATAAGATCACGGCTCACACAACTCGAAAGTCTCTGCAATAAAGCATCCAAGTTTGTCACATCAATACTTTTAATTTTCTCCTTGTCACTCTCTCCCTTTTTGTCTAGATCTTTTTCTTTCCCTTTCTCTTTTTTGGGATCTTTACTCTTTTCTTTTTCTTTTTCATTTTCCTTTGTTTTCTCTATGCTTTTGTCATCCTGGGAAGTAGCAGAACCAGCAGAATCTTCTACAATATCTTGTGTGACCTGTTGACCTTGGTCTGAATCAGGTGAAGGTTCCTTCAAAGAAAGGGGCATAAAGAATGTTTATCAACAAGGAATGCCATCCCAATCTCAAGCAGAGTAGGTACACCAAAACTATTATATTGTCACAAGATAATTAAAGGACCAAAGAAAATATTAATACTATGCTTTTGCATACATAACATAGAAAAAGTTACATGGAAATATATTCACCGCAGTGTCATACATGTTTCCGATTTGATAGAAGAGAAAAATTCAAATAAAAGGAGCTATATAATGTAGAGAGCCACACCTTCGCTATAGCTATACATCCTTTCTAAGGACATAGCAACTGCGACCACAATATGGTTAAAGCATGCCACATTTATAACTGTGAGTTTTTACTTACAGTTGGTTGATCCTGTGTCTTTACAGTCTGCTCACTTGTTTTGGTCTCTGCTTCCCCTAACAATACTGCTGGAACAAATGCTCTGAAAATATGTATAAAGAATCATAGAAACAGTTCAAGTTAAACTTTGTGTTTTGAGCTTTAACAAAACCAGGACCAAAAAGCACATCCTTCTGTTCTTTAATAAATGACACCAATTCAATAACTTTAAAACATTTATAGAGACTGTCATATATAAACATTAATTGAAACATTTTACCCTTTTGACTTCTCAAAATATAATCTGTAAACAAACCTAAGATCTGGCAAGCATTCATAAAATGCCCTTGTATCTTCATCATCCCATATGGCTTCCAGAACAGAAGAATCCTTCCCAGCAGCAGGAGATAAAACATCTTCTCCAGTGGTAACCCTAGTTGTGTGACCATCCTCTGGCATTACAGGAGGTTGCATGTCAAGTGCTTCTGCTAAGCTGCAAATATAAAAGAAAATAGATAAAAGTTTCAGAAATGAACCAAAATCAGTAATTACATTTACATATTTGTCACATAAGTCTACAAGAGTTCCCATTTCAATCCTACCAGCAGGAAAAAGGGTTTTAAATAGCATAGAATGCCACAACCACTAGAACAAGACCAAATCCTAAGGTTGAATTTATGGACTTTAATAGCCACTATCAGCGAACTCTGGTTCTGCACTTCTGCTAAAGGGATATAACATATCACAGTTTCGACAGCCCAAAGAGGTTATTTTGCCACATTGCAATCATTTCATGTCCATAACAATTTTCTGGTAGTCTCTATGACCACTACAAAACCATTACTCAAACTTCCAAAAATAAAATTACTTTCCAATTTAGATCAACTAAGTAAGTTAACACCCAAAAAAGCTAGAGCATACACTATACCCATCTTGAACTCATAATGAGAAAAGTCGGCAAATCATCTTACTCCAATATTCTATCATCAAATGCTTCTATAAAAATTAGGTCACTTTTTGTTTGTCTGGATGCAATTTAATAATTCATTCTCTCTCTTTTTGTTCTTTTCAAACATTTCAAATTGTTTATATCAAAAGAGAGAAGATTTGATACCCTCCTATGCAATGTGTAAGAACACTGGGCATTTGAGGCCAACAATACTCTCGAAGTCAATGCAATCTAAGCATCTTGAGAAAAGTCTCAAAATGTTAGAAGCAATCAAATGCTTAAGCATGATATGTTTGGGTCAAAATATAAATTCTTCAATTTAAGATGGATTACAAGGCTTATAGCGTTTCATGGCACAGTATGATTATTATGATGCTTCCTTCTACAACAGGCTGACTACAGTAGTTTAGAAAGCTAAATAGGTCAATTATGTTGTTCAATCAACAGAATAATTGACGCAATTACAAGGTTACATAATTGAGGAACTTACGATGAGACATTGCGGTACAGATTATCAAAAGATTTCCGGAGCTTTTCATATGAAGAAACATTTTCATCATTGAGCTCTCCCTTGGCGTTCAGAATTTTTGCATTTTCATGCTCCATTTGGCGGAGTGACTACCAAGATGCAGAAGGAAAAGAATTAGTCACAGAAATATACAGGTTTCTTGAGCATGGATCCATCTGAAACAGAAAACGAAGGAAACAATGGAAAGTAATAAAAGGTTGGGAACTTATATGTAAAGGAGATCAGAGTTTAGGGGCCAATTGTACAGTTAAGCTAAAAAATTGAACCCCCCAGCCAAAACAAACGAACAGGAGTATAATAAATTGAAGCCCTAACGGCAGCAGCAGTACTTACAGTGTGCTCGGACTGGAGTAATTCTACAGCAGCTTCATAATATGAATGAAATGCCTTCCTGAAAAACTTTCTTCGTTCTGCTGTGATATTCAGACCTTTAAAAAACTGTAGCAAAAAGGTTAGCAGCCAGTATATAAAATAAGGCAAATCGTGGAAAAAGAAAATACATAATGTCAGCTCTGTAAAGAAATAAAGCCACCAAAAGCTACAAAATAATGCATATAGTTACAAGAAGAAAATAACTCTAACATGTTTTCATGACAACCAAAATAAAATATTGTGTTACCAGCAACCATAAAAGCAAATAGAAAATGGAATTGCATGAAAACCAAAAGAAAGTGTACCTCTTCATGAATTTCTTGGCCAGAGAGTGGTAATCCAAGAAATATTCTCCCCTGTCGGGCAAAACTAGCAAGAAGAGTCAAATTTGTCTGAGTAAAGTCCCGATCCTTTAAGTGCTCAATGCTTGTAAGATCCTTAATAATGTTTACAAAGATACCACTTTCTTCTGTTACTCCAACAACATAAAGTTCTAAAAGAAGTTTCAGAGTGCTACGCTTTTTCATGGCCTTCAGGTTCTTGTCAGCATCCGAGTCATCCCCAGACTTTGCAGGGAAGAAGACTTTCAAAAGCCCCTGAGTCAGGCTTGGTGAGAAATCTTTATATCTTTGATGAAGCAACGAGCATATCTTTGAAAAATAAAGGAGAGTCAGATATAAAAAATAGAACAGCATATGAAACACCTACAAGGATATATATTACAGAAGTTTTCCATTCAAATACATAAAAATTACCTTGACTGCTGCTTGTATATCTGAAGTTCTAAGCTTGGCCTCACAAATAGAAGCCACAGCTTCAGTAACAAACTTGCTAAGATTGACATTTCTCAATTCATCCATCAGCCCTTCTCGCTGCTCTTCATTTATCTGCTTCAGTTTTTTTATAACTGCTGTATTCCGCTTAATGCTAGAATCCAATGTTCTGAGGAATCCCGAATCTGAAAAAAGAGGAAAGCAATGGCAAAATATAGCTTAGCTTAACCATATGGGATTTTTTTATTTTGTATACATAAAGTCATGTAGTTGTCCATCTTAAATATCAAGCAAATGGAATCACTTTAATTTCCAATTCCAAATACTCTGTTTTAGTCAGAAATAATACCTTGAAAATGCATTAAGCATAGAATTGGATAGCTTTATGAGCTATCCATCACTAAGATTATGTTTATTACAAAGGCAGAAACAAGAAGGCCTAGTAACCAAGAAAACTGTATTAGTCTCTTCATGAAATTGTAATTTGCATAATACATACTAGGTTCTAATCTCATCCTTATGAGAAGAATTATGAAAATGTACTTTTGTTCTCTAATGGTCACTATAGGTGCATCCTGATATATTTCAGATTCTGAGCAATCTAAAATTCTAAATTAACCAATTATCAAGCTGGCCATTCTCCCCTGTCTTTATCTAAGCAGTTATTAAACATGTACTTTAGTGATACTCGCAAGAAGAATAACAAGTTAAAATAAATATTGCCTTCCACCATCAAAGTCCAAATCAGAAGACTAATCATCCACTTAAAAAATGCCAACAATCTAACATGGTCAATTAAAGGAATGGACCCAGAAACCTTGTTGAGAGGAACACTGTAAATACCAATCAAAGTTATCAAAAGAAATAAACATTTATGTGCACACCCATATATAAGCTTCGAAAGTCAAATTAACTGCCAAATTTAAAGTTATCTACAATAATCATACAAGATTTCTTATTCTGACTTCAATAAAGTTATTTTTATCCTTTTATGAGAGACAAGTATACCACTTATGGGTGTTTGGGTTAATATATTGGGCCGAAAAAATCTGAGTTCAGGGGCACAACCATTTCAAGAACACTATCTGTTCTACTAATTGAAAAATAATGAATAAAAGGAATCTTTAAGGGGACCAAATAGGGGTCTATGCCCCCCTTGGCCCCTGCCAGCAATCAATTATACTTTCCATTGTGAAACTATGAAATTCTGCCAAGTAACTAACCAGGCCTTTCAGGATTCAAATTGCTCTGGCGAAGAGCCATTTTTGATTCAATTGATTTTTTTATCCCCTCAAGACAAGCAGTAGCTTCCTATAGTGAAAAAAACGAAACTGTTAGTGAATGATCAAACAATAAATTGGAGACTCTACTTATTAACTTTTAATCACATGCTAAAACGGACCTTGGAAGATGCCCCAACAAACAAAAAGAAAAATATTCACAGCAAGCTTAGCAAAAAATTCATACATCAAGAGTTCTCATCTCACTACCTCATCTTCATGCTTCCCATGATGTTCACCTCCAACACGAGACTCATCCTCGTTGTGTTCCATTTCTCATTCACAGATGACCACCTAGATTACAAATGGTGGAAGAGTAGATTGGCAAATATTAGCACCAAACACACAAAGAAGAAAACCAAATACAAGATGAAATGATTTTGAAATCTTTCATGAATCCAAATATAGAACTCTGGCCTAGGACAGCTACAACAAAGTCAATGCATTGGACCTAAACCTACTGAGTGAGGAACCTATTTACTCAACCTCCTAAAAGATCAAGCTTCAAAGTACCTGAAGAACTTCCTTTCATGGATCATTAGAACAATAAAATCAATACATCAAACCCCCATATCTCGAGAAATTTCCATGGTAGCACAAACATGTGTCATTTGGATTACATAAATAATGTATAGGTTTCAATATATACATATCATCGATTCATTGCTTCTGACTGTAGACACGCATGTACCAAGAAACCAGTGAATAATTTTTCCACTGACAACTAAAAGGACAAAGATGCATGTAGATTCACTGGAGTGACACTTTCAAAGATAAAGGATAGTTCATGAACAGCATAGACAAGCAATCCACCAACAAATATTCCCAGTCATGATAATTAATGTGAATATAAACTTTTTTTTGCTACGCAACAATAGAAAAAAGGGAAATAACGATTACCAATCATACAAAGTTCAATACAGGAGGAGTGGAATCTATAGTACGTAACTAAGAGTATGAAAAATGGGAAACTACGAAACTTGAGGAAAAGGAGAAACAAAACGCCATTAGGAGAGTTGAAATGGTTAAAATAGACCGGTAATCCAACCTAAATTTAAAATCTCTATTAAATAGACAGCATATAATTTCCTACTTAATCTGAAATATCAGTTCCATTCTAATTCACCCAACTACATTGTCGGACAAATATTATCTTTGTCAAGCTTGAATTGCAAAAATCCCAAACAAAATAAAGATAAAACCACGCATAACAGAGATAATTTGATTCACCAAAAAAAATGAATTAAAAAAAGTGTAAATGTATTGACAATAGTTACGTTCAATAAAAAGTAAAAAAATCTGACTTGCTTAAAACAACGAAAACATCCACAAGTGAGTTTGTACAAGAGATAAGCGGAGAAAAAGGCATAGCAGACTAACCTGAGCGGATGATAAACACCGACTGTTCGCCGAGAAAGTGACGAATACAGTGAATATCACAGACAATAACTATGGAGTGGCAAGGGTTCGGGCTAAGTTATGAAGAAATCAGAATTCTCGAAACGAGAATCAACCGACTCGGATCTGTGTGCTCGTGTTCGGATGCCCTGGTTCGAGACTATCAAACGCTGCCGTATGTATTAATGAAATGCACACGCAAACTATTTATTTTTTCCTCCCTCTTTTTTATAACCTACTAAACTAGCTTATTTGTTTAAAAAAAATTCTTTTGTTAATAATAATGAGTTATTTTATAAAAAAATATATAAAATAATATCCCTAAAATTTATAATATTAATAAATTATTTAATTTAAATATAATTTAATATAAAATAATATATTAACATTATTTTTATAATTATAAATTATAAACGTATTATTTTTTATATTTATTTATTATTTATCATACTTCATTAAATAGATAAAATGTACAGTAAATTATTGTATTTTTAAAAAAAGTTATACTTTGATTAGTTTATAAAATATATTAAAATGTATGTTATAATAAATAAATAAAGATTAATTATTATAAAACTTGTTAACTAAAATCATAATAAATATGATAAATATTTTTAATTGAGTTAATTTTTTTGTATTTATTTTTATTGTGATAGTATTATATGTACCATAATATTCAATAAACACATTGATAAAAGTGACTAAAAGTATCCACATAAAATTTTGTTATTTGCGTATTTATCGATCATTGATGACATTTAAAATAATACATTAAAAATAAGATAGATAAATTTATATATGCTTTTAACATCTTTATTTTTTCTATTAAGTTAAGAAAAATCATATCATGATGATAATATTTTTTATTTAATGTGATTAATTTAAATTATTTTAAAATAAAATATAAATGATAAGATATGTAATTAATTTAAAATATAATGACATATTTTTATCCAAAATACAAGGTTTCTTGGATCAGATTTTAATATTGGAAAGAAACATATTAATAATATTTTTTTTATCTTATAATTTTATTAAATAAGAATAAAAAATAAAGTATGATCATTTTTTCTCGATCTTTAGATGACTTATTGAATTTGACTTGATGTAGCACATAAATATATTGAATTCTGCTTAGATGTATCATATAAACACATATAGGTTATATTAGTATTTATTTAATTATATAATTATTATTTTAATTAAATATTTTGATACAAATAACTTATATTTAAATTGACGTTTAAATAATAAACTTCTATTGTAATTTATACTTCTAAAGCATAGAATCGATGTACATGACTTGTGGTGATAAAATGTTATAAACTTAATCTTCACTTAAAATATAAAATATTGTATAATAGATATTTAACAATTAGAAAAATTAACGGTTAGAAAAAAATTTAATCCATTCAATTTATTTGAAAAATTGCTTGAATTGAATTAACTTCACAATTTTTTATAAAATTAAATGGGTTATTATTTTTTAAAAAATTAACTTTATAAATTTAAATTCAAAACCAAATCCAAAACAAATCATATTATCATCTTGATACTCGCTAACACTCAAGTATATTATGTTTGAATTAATCATATGACATTAAAATTATGAAAAATTATACAAAAATAATATTATTTGTGATTAATTCAAATATTTTCATTATTTTTTAATAATATGATAAACAATTTTACTTTAAACTATATCAATTTGAATTATATTTATTGAATTATGATTATTTAAATGATGTTTAATTAAATTGTTATCAATATTATTAAAATGATATTTTATTATTATAAATTTTAAAAATATCTTTTCATATTTTTCTTAAAATCATTTGATTTTACATTTGGGCAAAGAGTGATCCCTCTGGGCTGTTATAGCATGAATATTTATGTCATGTATTTATATTTTATGATAGTTTATTTATATTATTATTAAAAAATGATAGTAAAAGGTTAAAAAAATTATTTTTTTCAATTACATTATATAAAGATTATTTTAAGTTAAATAAATTGTATTTATAAAAATTGAAGAAAAAATTAAATAAAAATAGAAAAATTATTGTTTTTCATTATACAATCACTTTTTAATAATAAAATAACTAATTTTTCATAAAAATTAAATATAAAAATTAAGTGTTATTTTTAAAATATATACTAAATTTGTCTAATCACATTCCATTTAGTAGGAGTTTAATAATTTTCAATAAATATATAAAATATTATATATAACTATCAAATGGTAAATAAAAGTCTTATAGTTTTTTTTTTAAATATACATATCAATTATAAATGAACCGAACCTTATTAATATTAAAAAATAATTTATTTTTTATTAATTTATAATTTCAAAAATATCTCTTAAAATTTTACTGCGTATCAAGCATATAATTATTTTAAAAAATATAAATTATTAATTTAAGATCAATGTATATCTTTTTTAAAAGTTAAATAATTTATGTTCGTAATTCTTCACCATCTTTGAAATACCAACTATTTTTTTTTAATAAATAATATTTATTATAAGATACTAAATCCTATACTTCTTACATAATCAAATTATTTTAGATTAAATTCACATTTTTAATCAATAAATAAAATGTATTACATCAGAAGTCATCATTTAACTATAGTAAAAAAAATCAAAATATCCAGTAACCCACAAAACTTTGTCATTTAGAAATCATGATCCGGTTCACATCGTTTACTATAGTCATTCATGCTTGAGAATAATTGTTTTTTTTTTGTCAAAATGATTGAGATTAATTGAGATATCAATTTTAATAAAAACCGACGTGATCGAACAAAAATATGTTTGGCAATGATCATCAAATTGGATTGTGTTTTGTTAGAATTTGGATATTTATTTAGATGTATTTAAAACTTAAAAGTTGCAAAATTATATTAAGATTTAATTATTTTTTTAAAATATTAAATATATTAATCCAAACAATTAAATAATTAATTTTAAAATATTATAATAAAACTAACTATTAGAGCTCAAGTTCTTATTTCATATGCTAGTAAATATTATTTATTTTAATTATTAATGTATTTAGATGTATGAGTTTTGATATAGATTATATCTTATATTTATTAATAAAATATATTTTTTCTATAAAAAAAATTACTGGTTGTTGACACTATAAATGAAAAAAAAAACTTTAAGTTCGATTATTTATGGTTATTCATGTCGTTAGTTCGATTTTTATCCTATAAAATTTGAAGATGAATACAGTTTCATGTATTAACTTAATATGAATTAACGGGTACGATTTAGATATAATTACATTGGTAATTGTACCTACTCGTACCAAAAATTAATTAATTATATTTAATTAAATTATATATTTTTTAAATTAATTAGGATTTAAATTAATATGTTTAGAAAAAAATATTTTCTTTTATTTTTTAATAATCGTATTAAATCGTTACATGCGGGTAAAAATCATAACAATTTTCGAACGAATTCAATTATAGATTTTATAATTCAACTCAAAGATAATTATATCAAAAATTATAATCACTATGTCATTGTTTTCACTCTTTACATCAAACTTTAAATTTACCTTCAATCAAATAGATTTGAACGGGGATAAGCTCAAAAGAAACAAAAAAAAAATTCCCTTTTTTTTAATTTTTTTAGAAGTATATTAAAATCATCTTTTTAAAAATAAAAAAATTAGACAATTTTAACTCGTAATTAAATTCAAGATGATGCGGTAAAGATTAATTTCATAAACTAATGGACGGAGTAACTTACTTCTCGGGTAAATATTTTTCAATAGTCATGTTTTGATTGATGAGATTGTTTTAGTTTCCTGCTAAAATATATATTTTTATCTTGAATTTGTAACATAATTTAAGTTTTGTTGAGTTTTTGTGTTTATTTATATCAATTTATGCTTTTTAAATTTTAAGTTCTGTGTAAGATATAAAATAATGTCATATAGTTTTAGATAAATAAAGTTGTTATTTTATTTTGAATTTTGAATTTATATACTAGATGATATCACCTAATTTATTTATTTTTAAATATATATTATTACTTTTGGATAACGGAATCTCATATTAATAGTTAAATTTTTATATATAAAATCAACTATTATATTTCTCTTATTCAAATCAACTTTTGTTTCACAATCTTCGATTTTATTTTCTCTTATTTTGCTTTGGTTTTATTTTTGATAGACTCGTTTTTCATGATTTAATTAGTTAGAATCTCTCACTATAAATATATTGATAAAATAAAAAAAATGTGTCCCCATCTTGTGCTTAATACTAAAACCATACTTTTTTCTTTCTTTTATTGATAAATTTGGGTTGTATTTTATATTATATGACAGTGTTTGTTCACAAATTATAACTTTGTCATTTTCTTTTATATATATATATATGTATTTTAATTATGTAAAGAAATTAAGAACTTTGACTTATTGGATTTATAGTCGATAATTTAATTTACACAGGGTCTCCTCTAAAGTATAATTGATGGCTACGTCCATCGAGAAACTTATATATTGAGACTTCAAACGATCCCTCAATGCGAGACACTTCTGCTACAAAAGGAAATATAAGTTTTTCTTTTCCAAAATAATAATAATAATAATAATAATAATATAAAAAATATCAAGTTGATTTTCACAAACTTATTCAAATAATTTGCCTGCTACTTCACTTTTCAAAAATGTCCTGAACCCCAAGCAATTTTTTTATGACTATTATGTAAGGAATTAGAGTCACATTAATCATGAAACTATTCAATGAGAAACTTTAGTCTTATTTTTGTAAGTAAAATAGATTTAGTACATTATTTTTTAAGTAAAATAGATTTAATTAATTTTAAAAAAAGCTGTTAATTTTTAAAGGAAAAATTTTAAAAATTTTAAAAATAAAAATAAAAACAAAAAATTTATCTCTTCCTTTCCAATAAAAAATATTTTCTCTCTCTCATCATCTTAATCAATTTCAATCTCTCTCCGCTTCTAGTTGTGTAAATCTATTCATTTATAAATTTTATTTTTAATTATAAAATTATTTAAATTTATAAATTAAGAGAGATAAAAAATAACATTTTTTAATAAAAAGAAGCAGATAAACTTATAAATGATAGATTAGGAGATATACTCAAATTAGGTAAATTATTTTTATTTGAAAAAGAAAGGAGGAAGAGAGCAAAACTTTTGGATTTAAATGTTATTTTTGATAAATATTATAAAAAATATATTATTTAAAAAAAATCAATTTTATCCCTAAAAATATTACTTTTGAAAAAGTTATATTAGATTGATTCTGTCTAAAATTTACTAAATTAAGCTTAATTAACTTAAAAATAAAAAGAATAAAATACCTTTATTAAAAGATTATAGGATTATTATGACCCTACTCTCATGAGGTAAACTACAGCCAGACTTTTAGCAGCAATTTTCATAGGTATATTTCTAAGTGCAATATATCGAAATGCCTTTTTATTTTATATTTGACAAAGACATCCTTATGTTTTGTTTACAATAATGAAAATATAATATAAATTATTCAAAATATTTTTATTTTTATTTATTTTTTAATTTAAAATATCTCAACGGTAACCAAAATATTCATTCATCTCACACAATACCTCCGAATACTCTATTTTTTTCATAATCGTAAACCTATTTATTATTATTTTGTTACTTTATCTCTTTTAAGAATAAAAAAATTTATTTTGCAATTTTGTTTAATTTATAATTTTATAATTTTAACTTAAATATTTATCATTATTTTGATTTAAATACTCAAACAAATATAATAGAAATAATTTATTATTTCTATTAAATTCAATTCATATTTCTATTCTTATTCTCCGGACCTCTTTTAAAGATTTACCCATTATTTGGATGCTTGGGTTTTCTGTTTTGTACTGACTTACCAATTGCTGATGATTGAAGAAGAAAAAGGAGCAACCTTTAACCAAAATCCAAAATTGGAATTGTATCAATTACATATCATGATATCAAGCACTCACAAAATGCACACAATATCACAACATAACGACTCAAATGGTTATATTATTTTCTCTCTAAATGGTGATTATAATAAAATAAAATGCCGGAGAAGCTACTTTACCTCATTCATTCATCACTCACACATTGTCAGCCATTCTCCGTCTCTCCAGATGCTGCAATGCCTGGCTCGCCAATCTGAATAGATGTTCTTGACAAACTTGCTTCGAGTTCATTTAATTCATCTATGTCCAGATCATCATCGTCGTCGTCAGCATGCACTTCTTCAAAACTGCAAACAGCACTACTAGAGGTGCTTGGCACTGCTGCTGTCGTGTTGTCTTTAACCTGACAGTGAGGACAGTCAAAATGGTACAATGAGGCACAACAAACCAAAAGAGAAATGTTTCATTCATTTACGCGAATGCATATATATAATATTCCAGTACAAGGAAACACAAGCCCTGACCAGAAGCTGTCGACCATGATACAGAGAAATATAGTTTAGGCTGAAAATTAGCCTTAAAAATATTTAGCACAATAAGTGCTTTGGACAATAGTTGTATACAAAGGAAAGTGTAGTTCTCCCCAACTCATTCCCCTTGATTTGGAGACATTAAGGTTATGTTTGGATCATAGATTTGTATGGCAAAAAAAAAAGGGGTGAGGAAAATATTAGGTTTAAAGAATAAAAAGAAAATAATGAATAAAAGAGTTCAAACTAATTTGCTTGAAATTTTTTGAACTTATCTTCCATCTTTTTTTTTTACCTCTCATATTTTACACATGTATAAGCTTTTTTCTAAAATCTGCACATATCACATATATTTCGGGAGAAGCAGGATTACCTTTTCTTCTGGAACCTCAGGTTGTTCTTCTTTTTGGTATTTTTCATATGCCTCAGCATCATCCACAAACAAGCTAGCATCTGAAAGAAACAACTCTCGGCCACTGAAAACATGGAAGCTAAATCAGTACCATGCTACATGATATAAATTGACAGAATGCAGCATGCATTCAATAAAAATACCTCATGCGATCATTTTTAGCCCTATCTGCTCGTTGGGCAGCCATACTAGCTTCTATTTCATCCGTCTTTTTCTTCTTCCATTGAAAGAAGAGCTCAGGAGTCATAGGAGTTGTGGCCGTTACTTTTGCACGCTGGAAAAGGTTCACAAGGCAAAGGCAAAATGCAGCACAGAGGATAGAAGATGCCAACTCACAACAAAAACAAAAATCGAACACAACAAAAAGGATGAAATGGACTCTAGAAGATAGAATTATTACCTGGTTTTCAATCTCTTCCTCAATTGGAATCTTGTTACTCTCCTCCTCAAGAAGTGCCTTCATTTGAGATTTTAAAACATAGCCCGGGGGAAGAGCATGCCTGTAGTGACAATCCTTGCCCCCATTTGGACAAACCCAGAACCAACCATACTGTTTCTTTTCAACAGCCTCCAAAAAGTATTTGCAAACCTATAAAAAGTTCACAAGATTTAAAACCAGATATTTTATCATAAAGATAAAACAGTTGTGGTATGCAATTGTGTTGTTAAGTGTCGAATCTACCTACTCAAGATGAATCCAGATACTACCCTATTTTGTTTACAACTAATCCCAAGTAAAAGGGGTATTCTCAGTCAGCATATCACAAAACATTTTTGAGTCAAAAGCATAACTTTAAATAACAGATGCACGTAACATATGACTGGGTCTATTAAGATGCTTCCATGCTACAACATACATGTAAGGGAAGAGCAAGGTCTTTAATAAACAAATTTCACTACTGAATGCTAATCTTCTATATATGATGAGAATAAGAGAACCAATACCTGGAATAAACAAAACATGTTTAAGCCAATAACAGATATAATTGTGTGCTCAGAAGAAATCCATAGCCATGGATAGAGAAAGAACATCATCCATTATGCACAAGTTACAATACTTAGACCTCAAATATGTACATTATTTGACAAGAAAAGAATCAAGGACCGGAAAATAAACCTACAATATCAGTAGGTTTGTTCTGGTTATATTCTTTGTTCTTTGACTCCACCACCTTCTCTAATGTCTCTTGATCCCAGTCCTCCATAGTTTCTATTGAAATAGAAAATTCACCAAAGACAGAAATAAAGACGTGTAAATATTAATCGATCACACACATAAAATGAAATCAGTAACTTTTTTGCGAGAAGAATGAAATCAATGATTGAATTAAAGATACATATTTTTTCACTCGCCTTCATCACGCTTATCACTGTACATATCAATCTTTTCACCCTTCCTAGCCACATTCAAATCATGCGAGAACTTGCATTTGAAACCCTTAGCGCATTGTCCGGCTTTGTAAAATTCACATACTATATACTTGGGATCAACACCTATTTAAGTTCCCAAATCACATTTAAGACTTTAAAATATACGTCAAAATCGAAATTATAAAACCAACAAGCATGCCCAAACAAGTATAAAGTAGAGGTTAAAGTTCATAAAGCATACCAGGTGGAACTTTAGGTTGACTCACACCAACCTTGAACAATTCATTCAGCTCCTTCTCTTTAGCTTTCTCTTCCTCCTTTTTCTGCCATGCAATCATTCATTCTCAGTCAGCCCATCTTCATATATTGAAAATTACTCCAAAAACACTTTTCAAGTAAACATCATGTCCTAATAAGCCCAAAAGGAAAACAGAACTTCAATAAGAACGAACACAAAAATATCCAAATCCTTTTTACGGAGAAATTACACAAGACCCATTTTCCACTAAAAGAAACAGAACCTCGTAAATAAACATAGCACAAAAATATCAATAAAATAAAGGATTGGTATAACAGTTAACGGACCTTAGCAGCGACTTTGGGATCGAGTTTCGGCTGAACAGATTGTTTGAGGTTCTGCACGTACTTCTGGACACTTTTACTCTTGTTCTTATTCTTGAGCCCAAAGGTCTTATCCTCCAGAACCTTCTGCTTCTTAGCCAAATCGATTTTCGTTTGCTGCCTCGGCGGCATAGCTACTTAGTGTCAAAAAGCAACAATTTTCACACCCAAAATAATCAAAACGTAAAAAATTTCTAATATTTAACTTCGAAATTGAATAAAAATAACTAGAATTGCAGAATTGAATGAAATGCAAATAAGTCGGAATGTGATTAGGGTTTTGAGATGATTAGTCAGGGACTCAGGGTTCGTTCTAGGAAGGATTTAACAGCGTTGCTGTAAACGAGAGAGCAATGTATGAGGGGAAATGTTTTATTTCACCAAAACTGTTCTACTCGTCCTTTGGCCTTTTGAGTTTTGATGAATAGGCCAGGACGGTGAAATCCAAATATATATAGGGGTAATACAGTCAATTGAGAAGACCTTTTTTATTCCACAATAATCACTCTATTTAGAGAAAGAACGAAAAAGAAGAAAACAAAAAGTGCGGTTCCTATAACCATAACCAATCACCAGCACAGAAAAAGCTGGACCATAAGAGGGAAAAGATAGATATGAGATTCCGTACAATATTTATAGCTTCTCAGAGCAAAAGCTTAGCTCCATTACTGTATGACTGTCAAGCTTTTTGTTCGTACTCTCAGATTCAGTCCAAGCCTAAACGGTTAGTTCAAAACTTCAGTTCCATCTATATATATATAGAAAAAATTTAATTATTTTATTTAGCGTTAACAACTAAGAATGATAAAGTAAAGGATTATAAGTTACGGACTGGTTGAAAATTATGTTGTATGCAGGTCTTCTTTTGGAATTGCGTTTGACATTGATGGAGTAATTCTTCGTGGCCGTGATCCAATCGGAGGATCTTCTCAAGCTTTAAGAAGGCTATATAAAGATTCTGGTTCGTACATTCTAATCCTAGTATAATCTTAGCAATTAGCATGATATTCTCTTATGTCTTTTGTTGTGTATTACTACTTACTAGAAATAGATACTTGAGCTTTGGTATTTCGATCATAAACAGTGACCTAGTTAATGTGCACTTTTCCGGCGCCCCCTTCAAACTAACTGATTGTTACATCTTTGCAGGAGCTTTAAGAGTTCCTTTTCTGTTATTGACCAACGGTAAGTAGTCTTAATGTGAGGTTTGTAGTCCTTTCTCTGTGTGATTGTGAAATGTTTACTATTTTCAGGAGCTAATGACTATTCTTTTTTGTTTCTGTAAGAAACTTACTTTATAAATGCAACTACTGAGCTAAGAAATGTAGGAGGATGCCGGGTTTGGACTTCAAACATTAAATCTCTAGCAAGATGCTTTTAAAAGTGCATGCCCCAAAAAATGATAGAAAGGAAAAGGGGGGAAATCTAAGCTCACTAGTGTCTTATTTTTCCTTTTTTGGATTTCCATCAAGCAGTTGACACAACTAAATGATTGAAATGTTTGCAACCCTAATAAGCGTATTTGGAATTTATACCCTAATATGATTATTAAAATGTTCTTACTGGTAGATAAGGAATATTTGGTTTTATCTAAGGAAATTTTCCAGAAGTGTTAGCTAAATCTTCCAAATATAAAATTATTTCCTCTGACAAAGCCAAATCTTCTTTAATAGTATATCTATATTGCGCATATATGTATGTGACTTTACTTTTAGAACAATTAATAGCATTTTTCTTAGCAAATTGCAAATTGTGAATTAATTCCACTGATTTAAAATTAAATTGTTCCAAAAGAAAGTGTTAAGTTGGTGTAATTAATTTATTTGTTATTTTTCAAACATGTGGGGAAGTTTTTTATTTAGGCAAACCTCAGGGGCTCTCTGTTGATGTTTTCTCTTTCTCATGAGATGGAGAAATACTGATGACTACTACACTCTTCAACAGGAGGTGGTATCCCAGAATCAAGACGAGCCATTGAGCTTGGTGAACTTCTTGGTGTTAATATTTTACCTTCTCAGGTATTGTTTTCTACTTTATATTATGAACAGAAAATGTGATCGAAGTGATGATGTATTTTACTATCAATTTACTAATGAAAGCTTTGTATAGCTGTTTCCTTTGCAATATGCTGGTGCAGGTTGTACAAGGTCATACGCCTTTTAAAAATCTGTTGAACAGGTAAATGTTGATCTTTTAAGCCATTTCTTACAATTGGCTTATGAGTTTGTTAATAGGATTTTTCTTTCCTTAACATGTTTTGTATAAATTGCCTCCAAAGCAAATGCGTTTTTAATGTTTTGTTAATTCAATCGTTCTCTTCAGATATGAAAATGAATTGATTATTGCTACTGGAAAAGGAATACCAGCTCTTGTAATGTCTGAATACGGTTTCAAGTATGTTTTTTCCCCTTCCTTTCGTAATTTTTCTTAATCATCTTGATTTTTCTAGTCATGCAAGAATTACTTCTTCTGGTTTGCTAAGATTGAGATTTTGAAGAAGCAGATATGTCTAAATTGGTCTTTGATTGCCAGAAATGTTGTCTCTCTAGAAGAATATGCATCCTATTTCAAGAGCATTGATCCGGTGTCTCAGTACAAGAATTGGACAACAGATCAGGCATTAGATAGAATTAGCCACTCCAACAGATTGGTGTCGAGGCATAATGTTCTCTTTGATAGGGTTAAGGCAGCATTTGTTGTCAGTGATCCTGTCGACTGGGGCAGAGACATTCAGGTACCTATTGATTTTTATCATTTAGGAGTGAAGTTTATGACTTGAGCATATTTGTAAGTAATATGAATGAAACCATAGTCCCTTAGATTCTTTTAAAACAATTGTTTAAAGCCAACTTGCATAAATTTGTCATGATCTTATGTCAGTCGAATGATAGTTAAATTTTATTTATTCATTTGTGTATATGTATTATTGAAGATTACTTGATTTTTCTGTATCCCTGCAAAAGTTTTGAGCTGATTGATAAATTATTAGGTTCTATGTGACATTTTGAGATCCGGAGGGCTTCCTGGAGAAGTGAATGGGAATCAACCTTCATTATATTTTGCTGCAGATGATCTTGAATATCAGGTTTTTTATGTTGCTGTCTATAAATGTTTATTAAACTGGGACCTGAAAAATACATATAGTAAGAAACAGTACTGTACTTGTTCAGTAAATTATCTCCAGATCCAACTGAAATTTAGAAATCACGAAGCATTGATTAGTGCGGAGGCCATAAGTTTTTTTGACCTTCCGATGATTGAGGAGGGGGATTTGAACCAGGTATTCTCAAAAAAGTACCGAGCCTTTATCACTATTCGAGATGTCAGTTGGTACTGGCCAAAAGTTTAAGCATTATTCATGCATATCATAGGATCTCCTTTTATTGAGTATGAATATCATCACTTTTCATTGAGTGGGTTTATGAATTGTGTCCCAGGGAAGCAAAAACACTGCTTCATACTCATGAAATTGTTATATTTGATTTATGTCTACCAGTGTCTACATTTAATTGTTGAATGTTCTTACCTTCATCCTTGATACAAACTTCATTTTTACAGTTTCAAGTTCTATGCAATTCTGATAGTTGCCTATCAATAATATAGGCTGCATTTGCTTCAGAACGACTTGGTATGGGGGCATTCAGAATCGCATTAGAAAGCATTTTCAACAAGTAAGTCATGTTCAGAACTATAAAAGTTTTGTCATTTTCATTAGAATGGATATACTTGATTGAGTAGTTGGTCCTTGAATCACCTTCTTAACAATATAGTGCATGAGCTATAATCACTTTAATATCAGTTTTAGAAATTAAGCTTGTTATTCACCTCTTTGGTTTCCATTCAGTTCATTTCATATACTATGAAGGTAGGTAATCGGCATTTGTTGCCCAACTAGCTGCTGCTTTCATATATCAAACAAAAGGGGATTCTTATTAACCTTTTAAAAGCATTGTAGACATGTAGCTGCAAGACCATGATACAAACCTGTGTATATAGATCTTTCATATGTGCCTTTGCTGTGCAGAATTCATCATAAATCTTTGGAATATGTGTGTTATGGAAAACCAAATTCATTTGTATTCAAGAATGCAGAATCCATATTAAGTCAACTACAACATATAACTAATACGAAGTCTGGAACATCACAACCCTTCAAAACCCTCTATATGATTGGTGACAACCCTTCAGTTGATATCAGAGGTGCACAGCAGGTCTGTCCTTTTCTACAATCATAAAGTGTATTTACTCGAATTTTAATGTCATCAAATAAGTGTTAAGACTTCTTTATTATTATCAGGCGGGACATCCTTGGTTTTCTATTTTGACAAGAACAGGTGTATTTAAGGGGAAATACAATCATACAAAGTTTCCAGCAGATTTGGTGAGTGTAAATCAAAATTGCAAGGGTGATGGAAGAGTCTTTCATTTTTTTTTAATTTTTGGGGGCTGTGAAAAAGCTCAAAGGGTGTTGAGGTGATAAGGTCTATTGCCGATTGAAAGATTTGCATTATTTTGTTACTTGTGCAGGTAGTTGATACCGTAGAAGAGGCGATAGATTATGTTTTGAAAAGGGAGTGCGCTTCATAGTTCCTGTACTTTTTTACCATGCTTTTAGGTTTTCGACCACAACACGGGGATTAAAGAAAGAAAATTGGAGGGAAAATGAAGAATATTTTACGTGCTATTTCATATTATTAGTGCAAATATTTCTCACCTTTGTCTTGCTAATTGCTATAATGGTTGCATGCAACTTATTACGAGTTGAAAGCTTAACAATGGGCCATCCCTGATTGTAACTTTTAGGTCCCTTCTCAAACTTTCAAAGGAAAGATGTAAGGAAGCTTTATCAAATGCTTCTGTTCGATTAGCCCAAAAAAAAATCGCTTTTATTCAAAAGTTATCGTTATTCTTCTTGTTAAGATGGTCGTGAATTGGCCAATAATGTGATTGGCATTGCCAATTTATTCGACCTATTTCTTGATGTCATCTGTTAACACGTTTTTAGCAACTTCTTGAGATTAATGTCAATTAACAAAACATATGTAGGAAAAGGAGAAAGTTACCTTCAGCATCGTTTCCCAAACAAGATTAATAAATAAACATAGAGAAATGTTAATATCATCTAATTTTGTATACATTTTTACACCTATAACTTATCCTATCTCACAATTATTTTGAAAATTGTAAAATTGATTAATTTTTTTTTATAATACTGGCATGTAGTAAAATCTAAATGGTGTGTGTTTAAATTTATGAAAAATATGGCAAAAGGCATTATTAACAACTCCTCTCCAGTGCTGATGGTGTTCATTATTAACATGGAGCATTCGACATACTGATACAATTATTGCAATGTGGATGTTTACTTTATAAAAAGAAGGGGGGTCAACTTTGTGTCTCACTAGCCATTATTTTCCGATAATCCAAAAAGACCAAAACCTACGTGCCCTAATTATAAACTTCTTTATAAGCTATGCAGATGGAAACTTACTCTTAAGCAATTCAAGATTATTGGTATTCAATGATTAAAATACTAAACGTAAGAGCATAACAGGGATAAGATAGTTCTAGTTCAGCGTTAAGGAACGACCATAACATATAACTCAACAATTTCTCAGATTTTCCATAAATTTTACAACTTGTTCGTGCCATGAATTCAAAAATAAATACAAAACGAATTATGCTACAACACCACCCCAAAAAAAAATCAGAATTAAAGAAAATGGGTTTTTCAAGATTTACAGAGCTTCAAGAAAACCCCGTATATAGCAACCAATACGTGGTTATTGACCACCACCGCCCTCTTCCTGTTCCAATTTATTCACATAAGCTTTCAAAAGCATCACCAATTCTCTAGCCGGAGCTTGAATAGTTCCCACTAATTTCGAAGCTGGACCTTGAAGAGTACCCAATAACTTGGCATAAATCTCAGCTCTAGTGGGCATTGTTTCCAAGTCCTTAAAATTCTCAGGCCCATAAAATTTTCCCTCAAATACAGCCCCACTAAAATCATTCGTATCTAATTTCCTCTCTCTCTGAAAATCTCTATAAGGTTTAATTGCAGATGGGATTTCCTCAGTGTGAACAAAAAGCCAAACATTCATTCCAGTCATACACGGCTTCAAAGCTTCCCAAGGAGTACCTTCTATGGCCTTGTAAACCAAAGTGTTCTTTGCCACAATAAGCTTGGTGTTATCCGGTAGATTTCTACGGAGGTCTTGGAATTGCTTAACAGTGAAACCCTTGTAGTTGATTCCTGCAATTAGGTAACAATTCTTTAGATTCTTCCTCACGGATTCGACTGTCTCTTCCTTTTTGGTGCGAGAAATTGCGCATCGAATGGTAGTTGCAAGAATGCTAGTTCGGACATGGGAGGGTTTTGGATTGAGAAAGGAGATCAATGGGTTGTTGGGTCTGGTTAGGGTTAAAGTTTGGGAAGGTGGCGAACATCTAGTCGAAGGGAAGCTGAGGAGAGTGGCTTCCATTTCAGAAGAGCTGAGAAAGAAGAAAATAAGGTAATTAAGATAGTATTTTTTTTGTGGGGTTTATGTGAGAGACGAAAGAAAATGAGATTTATTTCAATTTTCAGAAATGACCCTGAGGATATGAATAATGTCACCCAGCCAGCAACCTTTTTCCCTTCAATTAAAAATTTCGTCTTTTTTTTTTTAACAAAAAATTAAAATAATACCTTTTATACCAAAATTGTTTATTTTCTTCCAGTTATATATACATAACGAATTAACACCTTAGCATGTTTTTCCTTCAAATTCATGGTTTTTATATGCAATGGCCTATTTATTTTTTGTTATTATAAATAAAAAATATGAAGAATTTTTTTTTTTTACATAATTTATAAAATTAAAACATTCACGACTATGTGACTGTAATAACCCACATCACGACCTCCTAGTTTTTATAAAATTTTACTATTATGTGTAATTTTATATGAAAAATATACATTTGTTCCCTTATTTAATAAAATTAAGATAAGAGTAACCATCACAATTATTTTTATAGTAAAAACGTTATTTATTATGTTTTTATAATTAATTAGATTTGAATATTATTATTGTTAAATAAAATTATCATTATTATGATAATAAAATAAAATGTAAAATATTATAACCCTAAATTATTTATCTTTATATTAAAACCAATAAAAATATAAAATTTTATTATGCAATTTTTTATTTTATGAAAACATTTAAACTTTAATTTAAAAAACTTTAAATTATATTTAGTCATAATTTTAATTTTTATATTTTTTACACCAAAAATAATGATATCAAATAAACATAATTCATCTCATTTAAATTGATCTAATAATAATAAAATACTCATTCATCTAGCTAACGAACTTAAATGAATTAGCATCGATCATAAACAACTTATAAACTCATTTAATAAATCATCTTTATTAATTATAACAATTTTATAATTAAATAATATCATTATGAAATATTATATTTAAATTATATTATTTTTATTTTTTTAATCATTTACATAAATATAATATTTTAAAATTTTAAATTATTTTTTTATTTTTTAAAATGATATATAAGATAAACTATTCAAATCAAAATTATTTAAAAATAAATTTAACTCTTATAATTTTAAATAAACTGATTATGGCTATACTCAACTTAAAATAGTCTGAATGTAAGAATCATTAACTCAACTTATTTTACAAATCTAAAGAACAGTACTCCCACCTGTTTACAACCATATTCATTAGTGAATGATATGAATCAATTTAATATTAAAAAGTTTTCTGTAGATTTTTTTTTAAAATTAATTTTACTAAACAACATAATAAATCTTTTTTATTTTTAAATAAATTTTAAAAATAGTAATCAAATTTTTAATTATTTTTAAAAATAATTAAGAATTTAATTAATATTTTTAAAATTATATATATAAGAAGCGATCTCATCTATCTCTCATCTCCTCGTTCAAAATTTGGATGATAAGAAGATCAAACCTCCTTTTAAGAGACCAATCTTTATTAAAGCCATGAATATAAACTTCTTCGAAAATGGGTCATATTTACACGAAATTTTATATCTATTATCGCAACATTGTCGAAAGTTATCCAATACGCTGTCTAAAAGACTATATATACACATTAATCAAATTGTATATTAGAAAAATCAAAATCAATATATTACTCTAAATAAATGTATTTATTTAATATTAAAATATATATATATAATCGGGATTAGAGCTCCTGTAATAGCTGGTGAGATGCTCCGTCTCTGCATAAAAGAAAAAAAATTATAATCTTAGGATACTAATAACCTTATCTAAATAATCGATATATCACATCACCCAAAAATTTAATTAATAGTTATATGTTTATCCACGTTAGTGAAATTACAATTCCACTTGGCCCGATAGAATTACTCCTTGTTTGATTTATATGGAATAAAATCTAATGCCA
This sequence comes from Hippophae tibetana, assembly GCA_037013495.1. NCBI lineage: Eukaryota > Viridiplantae > Streptophyta > Magnoliopsida > Rosales > Elaeagnaceae > Hippophae > Hippophae tibetana. The sequence continues at coordinate 139,102,205 of CM072801.1, read as the reverse complement.
ATCAGATTTATCCTCTCTCTAACGAATACATCAAACTTACCCACAATGCAAAATATCACTAATGTTTTTTTCTTCTTCCATAATTCCATGCTTTATATACTATTTTTTTAAAATACATAAAATAACACTTATAAAATTTATAACAATAAAAAATAATACTTAATAAATTAATAATATTAAATTTATTTAAATTAAATAAATTTAACATTTAACCGATCTAAATAGATATAATTCTATTTAATATGTTTACTGATAAATAATATGAGATAAATATAATATGTTAAATTTTATTATTGTGTTTTAAAATATTATTTTTATACTTAAAAACTTTTAAAATATTGTTTTTGTTATCGGAAGTAGCTTGTCACCCAAAAAAACAATTACAAGTAGGAATATATAGATAAATATTTTTTATTAATATTTAGTCACCAGGTGTTCTTTTTTTAGTATTTTATTAATTTATCTACATTATATTGTATTTTTCTGCTTCTTTATTATCTGTTTAGGAAAAAAAGAGGGTTAATGGACCTAGTCCAGTAACTTTATTTTAATCCTGTATTATTACAATAGCTTCATTTAATTTATAATTTTAAGTTTACGTAATGATAACTTTTTTAAAAATGTCATATTTTTTCATCAAATGAATCTTTGGATGTAATCTGTGTCAGTTTTAGAGATCTTTGTGAATTATTAATTTATTATGAATATTTTTATAATTTTGTTCTTCATTAACTCAATATTAAAATAACTAAACAATTGATATTATCATAATAATTATAAAATTAAAGGATCAAATATGTACAATTATATGACTAATTCGAGGGGGGGAGGGGGAACTCCTCCTTACATGAATCCCACTGTTATTATTTAAAGAGATAAATACACTATCATACATTTGTTCAAAAGAAATTTGAAATGAAGAAGCAAAAAGTAGTATTTGCAACTTCTAGGAATTATGATAGCGTCAGGATTACTAGAAAATAAAAATTAACTATTAAAAATACTCACTAGTCTAAGTTGCTCCCTCTTAATTATTCTTAATTGGTTATTTAATTAGTTTTTGTTCTTTTTAATACAGTATGAAGATTTGGTTTTGTTTTTTTTCATTAATTTAATTTTAATTTAAAATTCTGATTCCGTCTGTGTTGATTCTAGATTAATTAAACATAGTACACAGTTGGCCAAGAAAGTGTAAGTTACAGACACAGCATTATGTTCGACGTCTGCTTCTCTTGTATAGTAAACGTAACAGTGGTGTATTTAACATAATATTATCACAAATAAGTCAGCAGAAACTACAAAGCAAGAGCAACGAACAATATCTTTGCCAACGAGGAACAGAATAACTGCAATTACAAAGTTGCAAATCATTCCCAAACCACAAAAGGACAACTTATCTCCTACCTCAATTAAAATTATAACCAAATATATATATATATATATATTTGTCACAAGAAAATGAAAAAATTATTATAATATCTGATGACGTAGTATTAATGTAACTTTATCTTTTAAAAAAACAAATAAACAATAAAAAATAATAAGAAAATACAATCTAATTGATGAGATATATATTTAATGAGTAACAATAAGGAATCCACCATCCAATTCTAAGAGAAATTATTATTTATTCTTGTTGGTAAGGACTAGGAATGTACATACCACTTATTCTCATTGTAATAAATAAACCGTCCAAATTCCAAACCCATAATTATATAAAATGAAGAGTCGTTCAAATCAAGAACTTGGAAGATGTATATATATAATAATAAAGCAATAAGAGCTCAATCAACATTGATCAACAAATAGAAAGGGGAAGCAAGAAATACATACATCGACCTCAAATGGTTAAAAAATACGTCTCTTTGTGCCTGCTTGTTCTGGCAATAACCATAACAAATTTCCTTGTAACAGATGGTGTGGTAGAGTTGAAGTTGAAAAGTGAAAAACTTTGCAAGCAGTGTTCAAAATGTGATTCAAAAAACTGCCCACCAAGTGAAGCATTTCCTCATATGACAACTTATGACGATACCCTTATTGCTGGTGCTTTACAATCTGACTTCGTAGATTTCAACGACAAGGGAGTTTACTCAGTACCTAATATCCTAGGAGGTCAATCTAAAGAATATAATTCTTATTATGGCTGGAAATCTACCTCTGGTTCCGCTTCTGGTTATCACAGGTAGTAATTGTATTTGCCACCTTCATTCAAACATATGTTACTTCAATTTAACCTACTCTCTAAAGCCTGAACCTTATGTTTCCTGAGGCCAAATCAAACACGTATGAGATGCACATACATGTAACATAGACATGGCATTTCGGCAGAACTGCTTCAATTACTAACTAATCAACCTCTAACCTGTACTACGCAGGTTTAGCAACTACATGGACAGATGCTCAGGAGGAGAACGCTACCTTACAGTAGACAAGCATGGGAAAGTGAGCCTTCGTCCATTGACATCATTGGAAAGCTTAGCAGAGGCCGAATGGAAATCATACAATCCACCACAAAAACTAAATCACCGAGAATTACGGTTCTGGGTGTCTCGCAGTACAGGGAAATGCCTCACTGTTTTTGGAGGCAGGGGTAATAAACGAACTGTAGGTGTAGCTGATTGCAGGTTTGATGGCTCAAATCCTTTCCAGCTCTTTGCCTTCCGATATCATTACCACAATGCCTTCTGCTGTTGTGGTGTTCAAAACTTATAGATTTCCCTCATCAGAAGCATTAAGTCTCACTTTATATCAGACACTATTGTAATAGATACATTTAGATTTCTAATAATGAGAATAATAATAATACATAAGGTGATAAAAATTGCTTTGAAATACTGTAAAAGTGCTTCGAATAGTAAAAATAAATGCTTCTCAATCAAACAGAAATTGTTTCAGTAATAGTGCTTTCAAGTTGGAAAAACACCTCTCTTTTTTTGGTTCATATCTGAAGCACAACTTATGTGCATCATGAAAGCACTTTTTCTTAAAACCACTTTTGACTAAAGCACAAGCAAACAGACCTATCATGTTCTGTTAATTTATTTTTTGAGCTTTCCAACTAGAGCTTAAAATAGAAAAGAAATAGTTATAACCCTAAAACTAAAAAGAGCCGGCTTCTTATAAAGGATAACAAAAATTAGCTTCAATCATATAAAATGCTCATGCTCAAACGACATATGGTCAGATGCAAATGTTCATATCAGCATTTCAAAAATCAGTACACAGTTTCAGAGATTGACCTGACCTCCAAAAAACATCAACATTTAACTAAGGAGTTTAGGTTCAAATTTTATTTACAGACAAGCACCATTCTCTATAGGTGCTTGCTAAAGATTGACTCAACAACACCTTGAGCAATAGGATGATAAGTGTCACGAGCCTCTGCAAACACTCTTTTCGCAAAAATCTTTTCTTCTTCCTTTCCATTGCCCAATACAAGAGCAGTATAGAGTGGTCGAAGGTACTTCATCCTCCCAACTTCCTTTAAAGTTTTTTCCACCTCAACATAGTAATCTCTGCATTTGGAAGATATGGCCAGCTGAAGAAATGCCACTTTTACTTCATAGTCTTTAGATTCTGACAGCCCGTAACGGGCATCCAAAGCTAAAATCTATAGAATGAACGGCATATTATATGATAAAACAACTGTAACGAGATGCTGACTTATAAATATATTTTTAGACATAAAAGAATAACAAAGGAATAACAGGTTGACATAAATGGGGGAATATGCTGATGTAAGAACTACTTATTTACTCTAAGGTATCAGATTAAGCATCTTTCTATCACACTATCACTAAATGCAACAAGCATATCTTACCACCATATCTTATCATTAGCCTGATGTGGGAAGGAATACCGATGGCATTCAATGTTTTGGTAAGGCTTACCACGACAAGACAATGCCTTACCACAATAGTTACGCCTTACCTCCGAGTGATTTTGGTAAAAAAAATGAAACCATGCTCAAAATCAAGTATTTTGGATAATTTTTTCAAAATAGCTCATAAGTCATATCTACTAAAGATGGCTCCAAACATACCCATTGGGATCGTGGATATTTCATGAAAAGTATATCAAAATAAAGGCGAAGAACTCCCAGGCTCACTTATCAACAGCTACAAAACAATCTCCACATCTTTTATACTATTTATGGTTTGTGAAAATGTAGTCCACACACATGAGGAAATATAGCAAATAGAAAGATTGATTTCAAACCAAATCCTTCATGGTCAAGTAAAATAAATAGGCAAAAAGGAGAATTCAATGGGAAATGTATGCAAATGTACCTGTGAAGCTTCAAAGGATTTTGGCAAATTTTCCAAGTAAAGCTCCCACTCTTGCCCGTGCCAATCAGCAATTTCATCCTCTCTGGGCATTCTACCCAACTTAAATTCACTTGCCAGTGATACAATCTTTGTATACAAATTGGAAATTGGTTCATAAGCATCCGGAGGGATACCAGTACCCTCAGTCCATATAACTAAATCAATCTCTTTTTCTATGCCAGGAATGTTTGCTTTCAGAAAATCGAGAAAGGTATCAGTGTCAATAGACTTAAACTTAAAAGTGGCAATATATTTCTTGATGAATTCATCAAAGGCAGGCCTTCCAACCTAACCATTCCAAAAGTGATAAAATCAAAACCAGATCAGTGTATTCCAATTATAGATTCAATAGTAAATACGAATAATCGACCAACCTGACGTTCTATGCGCCATAAAAACTGAAAACCTTTTTCATAAGGAACCTGAGAATATACATCATCTGGATCAACACCTTCTTGATTTTGTTTAAGCTTGGTAAACTCCATATTGTCCTTGAATCTCTCCATTTCATCATTCAAACCCCTCCAGCCAATGCCAATATTCAAGGCAGCTATATCCTCCCCCTGTACAGCCTCAACAATTCTCCTCTCCGCATATGTAGTGAAACCCTAAAATAATGCATTTATCAAAAATCAAACAGAGAATTATAGTCGTCTCACCACCGCAAAAATCCTTAAAAATTTCAACATTTCATCACCAACTATCAGCTCTGATTACATGGATAAACCACACGCAATTACTATAATTCTTAAAAGTAAAACTGATCCTTTCGTGCTATGATTAATCATTGAGAACACAACTATAACGTAAAACACGAATTAAGCTTCTCTCATAAGCAAGCAGAAAAGAACAACATAAACCAAAACATGGATCATTTACTTTCTTTTGCTGACTATCGAATATATACTAAAGTTTAAGTAAAACACACCCAGGAAAATAAAATTCCACGAAACCAAATAACCAACGCATATTAACAAAGTTCAAACGCGCTCTAATACAGAAACCTATCAATTAACACATACCTCGTTCAACCAAAAGTGATCATTAGTCTTATTAGTGATCAAATTCCCAGTCCAGCTATGCGCAAGCTCATGCGCTACCACCTGTGCCCCTGTGGCGTCACCCTTAATAACAGTCGGCGTCAAGAACACCATTCTTGGATTCTCCATTCCACCGTAAGGAAAACTTGGCGGCAACACCAATAAATCGAACCTTTCCCAGTCATATGGTCCAAACAGCTTCTCACCTTGCCTGATCATGTCCTCAGTCCCCGAAAACTCCCTTGCGGCCGAATCGAGGACACTCGGCACTGCCTCGGCATAAACCCTCGTCCTCGGCCCAACTTCTCTGAATCCCAGTTCCCCAACGGCAAATGCAAACAAGTAAGGAGGCACAGGTTGTTCCATCACAAACTCCTCAACAGCCCTTCCCTCGGCACACCACATTGAATCACCGCAGGTTAACGCCACACCCTCACCACCGCTCGGACTTCGCCGCTCGATGTGCCTTGCCGCCATAACTGCCGAAAGTTGGCGGGGGACGTTCAGACGTGCAGTGTAACACACACGCGCAGCTGGGGTGTCCTGACACGGGAAAACCGAACGGGCATGAATGGCCTGGCACTGAGTGTAGACAAATGGGTGGGTTTTGTTGAAGGTTTGAGGAGGTGTGAGCCATTGGAGGGCTGAGGAAGATGGACTTGTGGAGTAGATGACGAGGACAGAAGAATGGTTGGAGAGGGAGACGGTGAGGTGACAGCCTTTGATTGGGTCAGATGGGGAGAGAGAGAAAGGAAGTGGGGTACTGGATAGTTGGTCGAGCACAGAGTGGATGGTGAGTGAACGAGTGTCAAGCGAGAGAGGACCTGAGTGAGGGCTTGGAAGGGTCAAGAGAGCGGAGCCGTGGATGGTTGAGGATGGGAAATCGAAATAAAGGGAAAGAGAAATGTGGGTTGTGAAAGGGTGAGATGAATCGGTGAATGAGTGGGGGTCAACGGGCGCCATTGATAGTTTTAGGGTTAGGGTTTTCGCCGGAGAGTTGATCGAATTTTGGGTTGTCGAGGAACGTTTCAGTCAAAATTAAGGGAAAAGTGATTGGGATTCGTGCTTATAATGTGCTCTGCGAAATTTTTTTTCCTTCTGTTTCTGCTCTTAAAAAAACGTTGGAGGGATATTTTGACAAAAAAAAAATTTGGAGGGAGAAGATGTAATGTCAAAGATTTCTCATGCTACACACACAAAAGCTGTTCCCGACAAAGGAATAAAGAAAATTTGTATGAGAATATAAATTAATTTTTTTTAATATATAATAATAATAAACAATAATTACGTGGTATAATTTATAAAAATATTTATTTTATTATAATTATATTCATAATGATAAGTTGAAATTAAAAATATATATAATAATATTTATTTTTAAAGTTATAATTATGCTCTTAAGTATAAATAATGATATAATTATATTCAAATTTTGTTATATTTTTATCATTATTTATACATTATAATTATATTTGCAATAAATTAAATATTTTTATAAATTATTTTATACATTTCGAATATAAAACATAATTAATCATATTATAAATAATATTAGACGATATTCAATTATACAAGATTTAATATTAAATAAATTTAAATTTTTATAATTTAATTTAAACGACGTTAAATTATATATCATTTAAAGTAAAATAATTTTTAATTTTTTTTTTAATAATGAAAATATATGAAATAATTATATATAATGTATGTTATTTTTATAATTACAAGTTTTTAGATCTTATTTTTGTTGTTTTATCATATATTTAAAAAAATTATAAAAAATAACATCTTTAATACTTATAACAATAAAAATAATAATTCAATAATATTAAACGAATATAAATGTCATTAATTAAATTCAAGAAGTATTTAATATAAAATTATGAATAAGATGTTTTAAATTGTGAAAATATGCAAGTAAGTAGTCTTACTTTTGTGAATAAAATTTTAAAAAATGTTATTTTTATTAATTTTTTTAATATATTTATATATATACATAACTAATTCAAATGTAACAATATAGTCATACAATTACTTTAGTCTTACATCTTTAATTTTATATTTGATACACAATTAATGCATTATTTAATATATACAACAATTTACTACATATAATATTATTTATAATTAAAATATGATATTATAATTTAATTTTATGAAAATGTTGATTAAATATTAAATATATTATTAATATTAATATAAGTATTTATAAAAATTATAAAAAATATTAAATTTATCGATAAATAATTTTTATAACATACGATTAATAAAAGTACAAAGGAAAAATTACTATAAAATAAAACCTACGTTTTAAAAAACTACAAAACATTCTCTGGAGTTTGGTTAATAGACAACTTTATTTCTTTTATTATAATATCTTCTATTAAATTTATTAATTATTTACAATAAAATCTTTTAAAAAGTAAGAATATTGACAATAATAATAAATTTATTTGTTATTTTTCAAATATATAAGGTTTTTTATTATTTCAAAAAAATTAAAAGAAGGTATTTATAATTTATCCGATTATAAATATTATATATGTATTGAGAATATTATGAATATTGCAATCTATATATATATGTGTTTCGTTTCATATATCAGTACATAATAATAAAAATAATAATGTGAAAATTGGTGAAACATTGTGATTGTAATTATAATTAATTGTCATATAGAGTTTTAAGTGTGTAACACAAAAGTGAAAGTGTATAATTATTTTGTAGTTTAACTTTATATAATTTATTTGTATATATAAAATGTTTAAAATTAATAACGTATAAATAATATAATTTAAAAAAAAACTTAAAAGGTGAAAATACACTAATTAATTCCTTTTATGACGAAATCATGTCCTATGTTTCATATGGCAGTTATAATAAAGTAAGTGAAGAATTTTATAATTATTTTTTTCATATCTTATCAGGTGGCTTTTTTAAATTTGCCGCCCCAAAGCTTTTATTCTCCACAATCTCCAACGATTCATATTCCAATATTTCAACAATCTCTTTAGAGATCTCTCCACTATCTCCCTTCTTTGTCACGACTCTTTGTGATTCCTTAACCCGTCTTTTTCTAATGGGCTATCCATTTTTTTTTTAATATGTGATGCGTTTGGTTAAATTTATCTAGAATTTAAAAAATCACTACATTCATTTTTTTCTAATATAAAAGATATTTTTATATAATTCAAATATACGAATATTATCGTTAGATCAACTATAGCTTCAAATTCATTGGTAAATAGTTTAAGTATCTAAGTATTTTGATTGAATGATTTTGCTTAGTAACAATCTTAATAAATTGATCATTTTAATCACGTTTTTATTATCGATACATAATATTAAATATGTTACATATAGTTATATTTATTATTGATACATAATATTAAATATGTTACATATAGTTATATTTATTATTGATACATAATATTAAATATGTTACTTATAATTATATTAAATTATAATGTAGTTATTTTTTATATTTTTTTATAACAAATTATATAATATATTCAGAATAAATTAATTATAAATATTTTATATTATTATAAAATTTATTCAAATTAATATTTTATTTATTATTATATTTTTATTGTATTTTAAAATACAAAATATTATTTTTAATTTGAGATAATAAAAAAACTAAGACACATAATTTTATAATTGAAAATTCATACAAATTAAGTTAAGTAGTTAGTACGATCTAGATCTATACTTCCTAATCTTACTAAATTTTTACATAATTATATTATTTTTATATTATATGATACAATATGATTTTACAATCAAATATAAGATTGTATAAAAATTATATAGTTAAAATTTGTAATATTGTGTAATAAATATGCCATATATAAGCTATCCTTAATTGTCTTTGGGAAATTTTATTTGGTGATGATACAATAATACGTTGATTCATAGCTATTAGAACTTAAGAAATTATTTATTACTTTGGAGAATGCGATGACGTGATATTTCTAACTAATAAAATTTAAGATTAATCTAATTTTAAAAAATACTTAATATTTGATAAAGAGAAAAAATAATATAATTAATGAAAAATATATTTTTAAAGTAATAAATAATAACACTTAAAAAACTACAAATAACTAATAAGAAATATAAATAAGATATAAAAAAATTACTTTTACCTATTTACTCATGCTAATTGATATGCATATCATATTAATTTGGTCAATAAATACTTATGATTTGAGAAGGTTGATGGCATGTGAATAATTGTTTGTGTTTAAAAAGTTTGGTTACATGTTATGACTAATTTTGATTACATTTAATAAATCATCCAAATACATACATGTAAAATTATTAAAATTATGTGACTTAAAATCATGTGATTGGAGTTTTTTTAATGCATCTAGAATTGTCATTTTGTTGCAAGTGATGCTATGAAGATGTGTTTATGCATTAATTCATTTAATGGATACAAAATTGAAATGAATAAGCAACAAATTACAAGTAAAAATGTCAATTTTAAATGAAAACCCAACCCAACACACTCTTTATTAATAATATCAAATGAAAAATAGATACTTATTTTAAGTATGCATCTAATAAAAAGTGTGTTTGCCTCATAGTTTAATGGATCCTAAAACATTTGAGATGCAAATAAGTTGACCAAACTTGAATAGTTTATTATTAATTATCTTGTGTTATATGTATGTTTATATGATATGAACAATTTGTTTGATATATTTTATTGCAAGGGTGAACCTTTAAAATTCTGTTTGGAGTAAGGATTTTTGAAGGAGAGAAAATTGTTAAGAATTTAGAAGGAAAATGATTAGTTAGTGGAAGAAAACTAAAATATTTATTAGTGTTTGTTTATTAATTTCAAAAGAATAAATATATCTTTTAAAGAACTATCTCTAAAACAACTTCTATAAATAAATCAATTATATTAATTGTAAATTATTCTAATTAAATCACAACCTCAGTTTATAATACATGCATGAGTTTTATTATTAGTTTATTTTTTATTAAATCTAAAAACCTATCATTTTTTTATAAATTTAGAAGTATATTTTATTTTAATTGTAATATCATTTTTTAAGTAAAATTTTCAAAATATAAAAATTAAAAAGTTTAAACGTTAATAGACTATGATGATTTAGGAGTTTTATCTTTTATTTATGCATAAAAAATAAAAAATAATTTAAATACATCAAAGTTTATCACTAACATGATAATTTTTTATTTAATATAATTATGTAAGTTTAACTATATTTACCAATAATATAGCGTTACATTAATTGTGTTCATACCACAATTTGTATTAAGTAAAAAATTTAAAAATAAAAAGTAAAATTATTACGGTCATAAGCTAAAGTAGAGATAATGGATAGAAAACTGTAAATAACAAGTAACTTGTGATAGACAAAAATATTACACATTTTAAATTTCATTTTTACCCAATTTAGAGGAAAAATATAAAGAACACTCTTCCATAACATTTTTCGGTGATTTTTATCATCATTTTAGTTATTTAATTTTTTTCCTTGAACCAAACATCTAAACTCTTTTATCCATATCATTTTCTTTCTCTTTTCACTCCAAAATCAAAATTACAAACACATTAGAATAAGGTGTTTCAAGTAAAAAGTACAATAATTTGAAAATTATTGTGGGAATTGTTATTGATTAATGAAGTGATTACAATCCTATATATATGCAACCATCAAAATATTAAGAGCTAAAATCGTTATAATTAATTATATTGCATAATTACAATTATATTCTCCTTATACATTCATTCCTTAACAACCCCCTATAAACTTATGGTGGTGGAAACACCGTAAATTTAGTTTTTGATGAAACAAACTTGTCCTCTAGAAGTGGCTTAATAAGGTTATCATCTAACTAAACTCCAAATGGAATTTAATTGATATCCAATGTGTCAACCATTACCTATTATTTAATAAAAGGGAAGCCCAATTCGATATACTTCATACGAGCATGTAAAACATGATTGAAAATAAGGTGTTTAGCATTGATGTTATCACAAAACAAAATAGGAATGTAAGCTATTTGAACTCTAAATTCAGTTAGGAGTGACTCTAACCACAATACCTCAATGCAAGCTAGAGTTAAAGCTCTATACTCAACTTCTGTACAAAATTTAGCCATTGTTTTTTGTTTTCCAACAATCCAATATACTATGTTATTACCAAAATAATTTTCATATCTTTTAGTACTTCTGCTATTATTAGGGCAACATCCCAATCTAATTAAAAAAAACAATCAAGCCTAGCACATCTGATTTTTATAAACACCCTTATGTGTGGTTACTCCTTTAAGATAATTCAACACTTTATTGGTTACTTTCATGTGTTCATCGGTGGATTGATGTAAAAATTGACATAATCTATCAACATAATATACAATCTCTGGTTGAGTCAATACATAATATTACAGAGCACTTGTGAGACTTCTGTAAAGTGTAGGATCATTTAAAGGTACACCAGAGTCCTTAGACAAAACAGAACCAGATGCCAGTGGTGTTTTTAGTAGTTTGACACTCTCTAAACCCGTTCTATTAAGTAAATCACAAATGTACTTATGTTGAGACAATTGGAGACCAACTTATATTCTTTTAACCTCTATGCCAAATTTATGTTCTTTCAACCTCTACGCCAAAAAAAGTAGTTGAAAGATTCTTAGTCCTTAAGAGGAAACTTATAATTTAGTAGACACATAAGCCCCCTAGGCATTTAGAATCATTTCTTATGACTACAATTTCATTAATATAAACAATAATGGTTGTTCTTGTGAAAGCAAAAAAGGAAAACATAGAATTATCAACCTTAGACCTAACAAATCGAAGCTCAAGAAAAGTAGAAGAGAACTTTTGAAACCAAGCTCTTAGTTTGTTTCAAACCATAAAATGTCGTGGTAAGTTTACAAACAAAATGAGATTGTAAGGTGCCTACAAAACTAAGAGGTTGATCTATGTAAACTACCTTCTTAGTTCACCATTGAATAAAGCATTATTAACATTAATTTGTCTAATATCTCAAGAATAAGAGTTGATAATGGTTAAAATCATCCTAATTTTTTGTTGCTTAATAACAAGTGAGAAACTTTATGAGTAGTCTATTCCTTACTTCTCATGATAACCCTTAGAAAACCGCTCTTAACTTATATTTGTCTAAACTGTCATTAGGTAATAGTCTAACTTTAAACACTCATTTAGAATCAATAGTCTTCTTTCTAAAAGGTAATGGGACAAGTTCACATGTATAATTTCTTATCAAAGTCTCATTTTTTTTCATGTCTTATTCCTACTCAGGGATACCCTATGTTTCTTCATAATAAGAGAGCTTAAGAAGAATCACAAAAGTATAAATAGTCGTAGAGAGAACCGTAGAATACTTAGAATTAGGCTTATAACTTCATACTTACCTCGAGTAATCATAAGGTGTTGATTGTAAGTTGGTAATGAAGGTGAAGAAAGTTTAAAATGAAATGAATTTGGAAAAGAATGGTGTGTGGAAGATGGGTTTAGATAAAACACATGTAATAGAGCATTGGAAATTAATGAAGGTATAAAAGACTATGGAGAATAGTCAAGAGAATGCCTAGGCAAAGAAAGCATGTTAGGTAAAAAAGGTACCAAAGAGAGTTGAGATGGAAACATATCAGGGATAGAACAAGACAATATAATAAGTGAAGAAACCAAGTTGTCATATGGATGAGGGACAAAAGACTACATCATAGGCTAATAACCAAAAAATAAATAAAATTAACCATAAACATTTGAATATTATAAGCATTAGGATGAGTAGAATAGACTTTATAAGGAAACAAATGTTCATTAAAAACAACATAACTGTTAGTATAGAGCTTTTTGGTAACATGATGATAACAAAAATAACATCTATGATTAGGAGTATAGCTTAGAAAAACATATTACACTAAACGAGGAACGAGTTTGTGTTGATTGAATGCTCTTACACAAGAAAAACACTCCGCCAAAAGACTAAGAAAGAGAAATCAACATTCTTGGCATAAAAATGTTGATAAGGTGATTGAGACTTAAGAACTAAACTAGGGAACTTGTTTATATTTGAAAACAGTTGCCCTAAAGGCATATACCAAGAAAATAGTAGGTAACCCAACCTGAATAAAAAGAGCCAACTCTTTCTCCAAAACTCTTATATTTTTAGACTTAATCACTACATTTTGTTACAAAGTAAAAAAGACAAATCACTCTATGTATTAAACCAAGTGACCCAAAATGAGTATCCAGAAATTTAAACTTCATTTCTCTATGAGTTTGTATTTATTTTAGTGTTATCGATAAATTCCTCCCAACCATATTCATGGAAGACAAAAAAAAATTGATGAGCTTGATCTTTAAAATACAAGAAAAATATCCACATAAAATATATGTGGTCATAAACTATTAGCAAAAAATATCATGCACCAGTGGAAGAAAGTATTGGAAAAGTCCACAAATATATATAAATAAAATGAAAAGGCTTAGTAACCATTACATGTTTATAAGTAAAAGGTAGTTTGTGACCTTTAACCAAAGGACAAACTGAACGAAACTTTTTATAAGAAATAATAGTAATTAATGAGATGGTAATGCCTATTTAACTAACATCTCGTACACTTGACGAATGAGCTAGCTTAGTATGTTAAACATTGTGATGTTACTAGAAAAATCTTTAAGTGATTGAGAACAAAAGTCCATACTAGAAGAATTATGAGTAAATGAACTACCTTGTAACTTGTGAAGACCTTCTCTCACTTTGTCTTAAGCTAGTATTTTCTTTGTTTGTCCCTTATTTACATAAAATTGAGTTTTCAATAATAACATTGTTATCAACACAAAAAAGATGCATAGAAAAGAAATTGGAATGACCATTTAAAGTGTGCAAGACTTTCATAAGTTTAAGTTGCATGGTTATTAATAGTCATACCAATAGACCCTAAATGTTTAATATGCAAAGAAGTGTCATAACCTATTGTCATAACCTCATGGCCAGCATAAGGAACTGAGCTATATAGATGTACAATATCATTTATAATATAATGAGTCATATCAGGATCCATAAACCACTAAGAAGGTTTAAAGAGAAAGTGTAGCATCTTAAGCACAAACAATAAATGCAGAGGTTGAACCAAACTTGCCTAACAAAAAATCATGAAGTTAAAAGCATTTTTTGAGTTTCATGTCCAAATTTTCCATATACTTTATATTTGATAACATTTCTAAAACCAAGAACCTTTTTTTTTATTTTTGTAACTGTTATAGTTGTTGTTAGTATTAGGTTTCTTAGACTGATTAGTTTTTGAATTACTCAATTGAAGGAATTGAAGGAAATGTTAAAAACTCCATTGAGGTTTAGGAGGACTTAACCTTCGTGTAGAAGAAAAATTGGTAAGAAATGAAGCTTTAGAAATAAAAGAATTCACATTAGAAGAACAAGCACTCACACAAGACAAATGATCATGATTAGCATTTTCTCAAAGCTAAGAAGAAAGTTACGAAGATCATCAAAGGTAATAGTACCTCTGTGAATTGATAAAGAACTTATGAATGAGTTATATCTCGAGTCTAACCCCCTGATAACATAAGGTATTAGATACTTATAAGTAACAAGCTTTCCAATAACTAATAGGTGATCTAAAAATTCTTTAACTCTTTGTAGGTAATCAATCATCTATGGATTGATTACCTTTTTGTATTGTTTGCAGTTGCTAAAGTAGGTCCATAACATATGAATGAAAAGAACCATGTAATTTCTTATCAATTGTGCTCCATATTTAAGCAATTGTACCCGTGCGAGGCAAATGAGATAAGAGATTTACACCAATCAAGCAATAGAGCCATGACTTAATCGTTCCTTTCATGTGATTTCAGATCTCAAAATCTAGATTAACTCCACCATATCCAATCATAATTGGAGCAAAAATAGGAAGAGAAGCATCAATTTACTTCTCTATGCCAAAGGTGTTGATCATAGCAAACAATTATTCATGTCACACCAAGAAATTTATTTGATCTAATTTGATCGAGAATGACATTCTTATTGGAGGATGATGAACATTATTTTGACCTATTATTTACTGTATTATTAAGTATTTATCTTATTTCTATTTTACTTTTATTTTGTTATGAAAGATATTTATATATTTTGTATGTTAAAGTGTTTATAGAATAATTATGGGCAAATACCAATAAAAAAGTAAAAATAGGATAATTATTGACAATTAACACAGGTTGAAACAAACAAAATAATCAAATTTTAGAAATTATATGACATTAGTTGTGCTACGACGATGTACTCTCAAGATCAAATTGGGTAGTCTGGGATTTCGATGCGCACCGCAACGAGACATTACTCGTATTGTGGCAAAAGACTCTTGAGTCTACTCGTGTTTTATGAAGATCTCTGCGTACTATGGTCCATTCTTTTTCATATTGCAGCACAGTTCTTTCAAGTTGCATTTGAACAAATAAAAATCAACGCGCGTTGCAGCGTACAAAAATTCATGTCGCAACTTGAGTGTCTAAATTTGCCATAAATCCTAATACACATTATATATATATTTAACTTATAAATTATACTTGTGAATACATCATAAATCGCCTTAAAACCACATCAATGACGCCAAATTGATAAACCCTGTACATGTTTTAGGACATTAAAATGCTATCTCATCAAATGATGACAAAGTTATATTTTTGTAAAAGTTAAGCGATCAAGTTTACAAATAATTTAATAATATATTATTAAAAAATTTCAAATATAATTGTATCTTTTTTGCTATGTTAACATTTTTATTAAAGCATGACTTTTAAGTGTTAAGTGAGGCAAAAAAATATAGATCCATGCAATTTAAAATTGTTTAACCTCTGATCGAATCCAAAATAGACAAATGCATTTATTTACCATTTCTCACATTTTCTTTAAAATAGTATAATAATGTTTAATATTTTAATATAGAATATCATAAATATGAAACGATATAAATGAAATTTTTTAATTATAATTTATCAATAATTTTTCATGTTTTAAAGATTTTATTATTCTTCAATATTAATTTTTTCATGTTCATTAATACTAATAATATGATAAAAATATATATAACACCCCTTGATTTCTCCTACTCAAATTTTTAACTCTCTTTCTTTCTCAAACAAGATAATTCTTTTCATGTGTATGTATTATCTTAAAAAGGCGATAATAAATAAATAAATAAATAAGAGTGAAAAGTGGTAGGATCAACAATACATTAGTGGATTTAAATTATGAATTTATATATATTTTAAGAATACATATTTTTTTAGTATTTTAGGAGTATTGAAAAAAAATTCCTCAAATAGAGCATCTAAAAGCAAAAGGAAAAAAATATATTTAAGTTTTTAAATTTAAAAGGTAGAGGATTTTATAAATCTCTTAACTATGTAAAGAAAAATAATTTAGCTTTTTATTATATTTTATTTTAAAAAATAATAACAAAAAAATAAATGATTAGTTTTTTTTATTTTTAAGTGTCATGGAGATATAAATTTATAAACTGTCTTTATGACTAAGAATTTATAAAAAAATAAAATAATTTTTTTTAGAAAAATTAATCATTTATTCATTTAATTTTATGCTGTTATTTTTAAAAAAATAAAAAAATTAAATCGGTAAAAAATAATAATAAAAAGAGTAATACTCTTTTAAGTTACGTTACTAAAGTACTAGCGTGCATTATTTCTAAGTTTAATTAATTTCGAAAGTTTCCTAAAAAAAAACAATTATTTCGAAAGGTAAGAGGTAGAGATTGGGTGAGAAGAAAGGGGCAAGGAAGAAAAGCTCGAAGCTCTCACACTTCTTGGTGAATATGGACGATTACACGAGGGAAATGATGGACCTTAAAACCCTTGTCACTCGCACCCTTGAGAAGAAAGGCGTCCTCGCCAAGATCCGGGTACAATTCCCTATTGGAACCCTTCATTTCCCCCCTTCTTATTTCCAATTTCAATCCCTTACTCGCATGGGATTTTCGGTGGATCTTCCCCTTTATTCTGTTGCATTTGATCTGAGCTAGGAATTTTGGTTATGCTTAGACGGGAGACGGTGCTGGGTTGAAGTTGATTTTAAATCTAGGGTTTTCTCAGTTTTAATTTGTTGTCGAAATGCAGAGACGTAAGGGAAAGAAAAAAATGGGGGAAGAAAATACATTATGTTAATGCGTTTTTTTAGCTGTGAATTATTGAAGCTTCTAATTTGAATAATGGAATGCTCCTTGATGTATTGGAAATTTTATTTTTTTAATTATATAAATGCATATAGCATATGCGTGTTTGTGTGTTGTAGCTTAACTCAGAAGGGTTTCTTTGATTTCCCCAGCTGCGTTATGTTTGTATAGTATGTACGATTAACTCAAAATGTGAATGCTAGGCTGAGCTGAGAGCAAATGTGTTTGAGGCAATTGAAGAAGAGGATAGGGTTGTTGAGAAGGAGGAAGGATTGCCACCTGCATTACTTGGTAGTTGCAATGATCGTGCCAAACAACTGCATGCATCCCCTTCAGGTTCTTATCTCCTTCTCTGGCTTAAGTTTTCTTTGGTACTATGCTTTTCAAATTAGGCTATCTGTTGAGTTTTGATGTTGCTGTGGTATCTATTAGCTACACGCATTAACTTTTGCAGATTATTGTGTACCAGCAGCTATTAGACTTTTGAATGATAACTTGGTTAGTGAGATTACTCTTTGAAATCAAAACTCTGAATGTACATTAAGAAGATGTGCAACGTGGTCCTACTTTGAGTCGATTTGTAGTTCTATATGACTAATAGTCGTGGGTTGAATTATTACTCTGTGAAAGATGGAACATGTCAGTCCTAAAATTTTCTAAAATTTGTTTATGCATTTTTCAAGGTCTTGTATGGCAACGTTATACTTTCTAAATTTCCATCTTGCAGGAAGACTGCTTACTTCACTAATATGCGAATACTTAGACTGGGCACAATTAAATCACACTCTAAAAGTTTATCTGCCAGAGTGCAATCTGGTAATCTCTCTAAATGCAAAAAAAAGTTATTTTGATAAAAAAAAATTGTTTCTTTTCAAATTAGGCATTTTTAAGTGTTCTTTGCAAATAACAATTGTCTGAATTTTATTTAATTGCAGCAAAAGGATTCCTGGAAAGCTGAGTTAAAAGAATTTAGTAGCAAGAATGGTTATGATCTTAACAGAAATGGCGATAGTGCTCCTTTGCTTTTGGATGTGCTGGAAGGATTTTTAAAGTTTGAGGTTTTTTTTGTCTTTCTTTTTGAATCTGATTCCAATTAACTTTTGTCTATATGAATATGAACCTTCTTTACGAATGTACTTTTTACATGATAAGTGTATGTTCGTGTGCCAAGATTATTGTTATGTGTTTATTGTTGTGAATTATTACCCAATCAAGGCTTCATCTCAATTGTTTTTGTTGATTATCCAAACAAACCACTTAGTAAGAAACAAGACTTCTTGGCAGATGATCTCTAACTTAATGTTTGTTATATCTGATCTTACATATCTTTTGTTTTTGATGAATGCTGGTTTAGTAATTTGTCGATTTGTCATAGAATGAGATTGATAAATGGATAGGAAGTGTTGTTCCTGCCCTTCCTCATTTACACGTATCTAACCAATTGAAGGCATCCTGGCCATTAGAAAAGGAGGAAAGAGCAGCCATGGATTTGCTGGAAGGTTTTGAATTATATGTTTTCTCAATGGAGATGAAGAACTCCTGTAACTTGCTCCAAATAATTGTAATGTAGGACTATTGTATTTGAGTTTGATGTACAGTAGTACAACGTTTGTTAATAGATTATGATTAGTGGAACTTGTTTATTTATTATGGCTGCAGTAGCTTATTTCCCAAATTGGCAACATTCAAAATGTGACAGTATGTAAATGAACGATACCTGCAAGTGTTGTGCTTTAGCTGATTATGTG
Source organism: Hippophae tibetana (assembly GCA_037013495.1). NCBI lineage: Eukaryota > Viridiplantae > Streptophyta > Magnoliopsida > Rosales > Elaeagnaceae > Hippophae > Hippophae tibetana. Next base: position 139,082,870 of record CM072801.1, on the reverse strand, counting down.
TTCTGTCATTTTTCTTTGTTTGCCTTCTGATTTATTGCTCATGATTTGGCTCCCCATTTTCACCTGACAGAATTTGTCCCAAGCAAGGGGTACTGGTAGGAGGTTAAGCTCTTCAGAAGCAGAATCTTTATCTAATCTTGAGTCTAGGAACACCCGAAGACCTTCTTCATCATCTGTTGCTGGGGGCTTGCCTCCGCTGGGAAGGTTGAAACCAGATCCCCGCTTTGTTTTTGGTCTCAATTTGGTTTCATTTTAGTTTTCCCTTTCCTTTTTCTTTTAACCCTTAATTGATGATCTCGACTTTATTGGCTTCCTTATGCCAGAGCTGTTCCTGCTTCCCAAGCATCTGGTAAGTAATGTAGTTTTTTTTTTGTTAATTTTTCTTCTTCTATCAATATATTTTTTCTTTTGTCTTCTTGCAACATCTGATGAATTGTTGCATCTAGATCGGAGAGGCGGATCGTCAATGTCTAGTTATAGGAAAGATGACTACAACTGGAGATATGATAGCGATGAACATCCAGAGGATGTAATTCGAGCCTCAGCTGCTCTGGAAAATCTCCAGCTGGATAGAAAAGCTCGGAATCTAACTTCCTCTTGGCGGTTTGTTCTGAACCTGTTTGACTATAAATTATTTTGCATTCCTCCTTTCTCCTTAGATATTAGTGCACTGTGATTGAACTATGTATCTAGGACACTTGACCTTTTACTGGAACGAATTCCCTGTTTTCCTGTGGAAGGTTGGTTTTAAGAATACTAGCAGCGTATTCCCGTAGATTGCATGGAACTTTAAATTTGCAAATTCATCTCGTTAACTGTCACATCAAAGAAATTGACTTTGTTTTTTGTTGTGTTTTACAATTTCTTATTGATGCCATTTTTTTTCCCAAACTCATGTAGAGACTTTTTTTTCCCTTCTCATTTGTAATTGTGTTCTGTTTTAACTGCTTAATGTACATTTTTTTTTATAGTTATTCTGGATGTTTGAATATATGCAAAAAATGTAAAATTAAGAGATATCAGGGGTCAATTGAATATGGTTGTTGAAAGTCTTGTAAAGGAAATATATCATTCATTCTTATAGAGATGGTTATCAAACTCCTTTATACGCTATTGGAAAATGAGTTGTAAAGAGGCTTGGAGCCAGGGGTTGGTATTTGGTGGGAGCTTGTGGAATATTTCAAGTACTTGCAAGCAGGTGGTGCGTAATAGCTATTCGTAAGTGTAGCTTTTGCACCTGCATTCATGTTGTTCCAATTGGCTTTTTAAGGATGTGGAAAAAGTCTTTCAACTTGTAGCAGTCTATTGAAGTACAATTCTATAAGGTATAGGAAGGCTCAGCAATCAGTTAACAAAAATCTTTGCTGGTATGGGATTTCACATGAAGGATTGGTTGATGTTTGCTTCCAGTTCCAGATGAAATTGGTGGTTGTGATCTTCATTCATGATAGATATTATGTGCGGAATTAGGATTTAAATGTTAATTTATTCTGTATTAGCATTCAAGTTTTCTAAATGCATATACATACTCGGATTTGTATGCATGTCATTCTAAGCCGATCTTCTGGCTTTGCTTGCAGGCATGCAGGGGATGGTTCCAGTGAGGAAGATAGTAGATCTGACCATATGTAGTTGACTGGTGACATTCTCGTTGTTACTGCACGTGTATTTTAGTTTGTATTTTTACATTTTATGCATCCGTGATTAACAAACGAGGCTAGTGAGTTGATGCAAGATCACACGTATTCTGATGTTATTAGTGTGTAGTTTGTTTTGACTTTTGAGTGGCTTTTCCTTTCCTTTTCCTTTTTAGTTTATTTACTTGTTTATGTTGAACCTTTTGCAAAGTGCTTTCCCTATTTATTCTTAAAATGAAATTTAACGAGGTTATGAAGTTAGAGGTCAACTAATACATTTGATTGTCAGTTTTTTTTTTCAAAATTCCACTCTTTTATCATCAATCAGTATTTTATGCTTGAAAGGCATAAACTTGAAATTAAAATCATTGTTTTAAGAAGATTTGTAGATTGCTAGATTACACGATCTTTGTATGAGTTTTTTTTTTTGTTAAAAGACATTTTTGGCTGGAGATCATTGTGGAAAGCTTTGATTATGTGTTACACGGTTCGTGCTAAACGTGACAAAAAAGAGAAGGAAAGAAAGATTTTCTCGTGACGCTATCGCCTACGGGTACTTAGTTACTGAAGGAGAGTGATTACAGATATGATAGTATAATTTTTATATAATAATATATTTTTATATAAAGTGTGATTATATGATTATGTATGAATTTAATAATAATACAGTGTTAGTTTGAATTGTAATTTGTTTGAAATTTTAATTTTAAAATTATCTATTTTAAAATAATAAAAAATTTAAATTAAATTTTATTTAAAATATAAATTATTATTATTATTTTTTAATTATATTATATAAATTGTTATAAAATAATTTAGTTAAATATAATTATTTGACGTATGCACGCAACATGCGTCTGCTCAATTAAGGAGAACAAACCCTAGATTACATTCGTACTCAGTCGTAGCTTTTCCTTGGAAGCCCCAAAAATAGAACTGCGATAACTGCCTTGAAAGAAAGAAAAGTATCAAACTTTACACAGATGGCAGTGTTGAATTACCGCGTTTTCAGAGCTAGACGCTCATCGACTCTCTCTTCCATTTCTTCTATAATGCGGAGCTTAAGCAGCTCTTCTTCTTCAGGAATTGATCTCAAAACGACATCATTTTTGGTACCAAACCAGAACCAAAAGGGCCTTTATATGTCGAATCAAACGAAAGACAGGAATGTACAATGGGTGTTTTTGGGGTGCCCAGGTGTGGGGAAAGGTACCTATGCTTCTCGCCTCTCTTCTCTTCTCGGTGTTCCTCACATCGCCACCGGCGATCTTGTCCGTGACGAGCTCTCTTCCTCTGGTCCTCTCGCTTCTCAGGTCCCTTTAACGTTCTTCCTCCACCCCTCTCTTCTCGGTATTTATGAATTACTTAGGTCTCAGAATTTTCACTCTCAATTGCATTTGCGTGATTTTCAATTTGAGCATCATGCTCTGCAGGGAGATTTATATTTTATAGTTAATAACATTTTTCAATTGGGCGTTTCGAATTTTTCTGTAAATTGCTTTTTGGACCAAGTGTTAAGCTTAATTTTAATGTAATTAAGTTTATCCTTTTGTTGTGTAGCTATCTTGAGTTTAATCTCGTCTTTCTTCTTCTTTTTTGTACTGCTATGAAATTTGCAGCTTGCAGAGGTTGTCAACCAAGGAAAATTGGTTTCGGATGAAATTGTAATAAGATTATTGTCCAAACGTCTTGAAGCTAGTTCAGCTAAAGGTGAATCTGGGTTTATTCTGGATGGCTTCCCTAGAACCATAGGACAAGCGGTGAGATGTGATTTTGGGTAACAAATATTTAAAATACATTCTTGAATTCTGATTTTATTACGTTTTTATAAAATGACAATCAGACAATGTAAACGTTGTTCGGCTATAATAGGAAGTAAATGAAAGTTTATTAGTTCATGAATGTTTAAGAATCAGACGTTCTATTTGGTGTATGCTTTCTTAGTTTCTTATATGTTATTTACATTTGTTAGCTAAGCCTTATTCAATGGAAGAAAATTCTTGAAGTAAAAACTGATGATTATTGTAATGCCTTGTTGTGATTGGTGTGTATCATTACAGATAGGCACGATCCATTGATTTTTTTTCCCCTAGTCATGCATGGTGATATCTCACTAAATTGGCACCTTAAAGTTAAAGGGGTTTTACAAGTACGCATGCATAAGAGACAAAATTCCATTTGTATTGTTTTGTGCGTTCTGTAGTATTTATACACTGTTCATTGAAGAAAATTTCAAAAAGATCCAATCATAGATGTTATGTTGAGGATACTATACAAGTGTGTTTGATCAAATTTTAAGTATTCCTATGTATTTTAAGAGCGGCAAAAATTTGTGTCTTTGACTTTGATCTTTTGATAGGTCATAATGTCTGCAGAATAATATACTCTGAGATTGCATTGTGAGGTGGGCTTTGATGATTGTGTGAAACACTAAAATGACTAGAGAGTTAATATAGAAAATGAGATATCATAACTGCATAAGAACCACTTCTATAATACTCTCCAGATAGTTTACTGGCACAAAATAAATCTCTTAGATGTAATTAATTTGGTTGGGATGTCAGTTGGTTACATACTTTTAATATTTTTGATACATTGTTGGGATTGCTTGTGGTCCCTCCCTTCCTAATATGAAGTCCTCATGTAGTATTTTTTTTTCCTCCATCAAATGCCCTTCAGGTGGTTGATTGTATAGATCTCACTACACTTGTAGATCTACTTTTAGTAGAGTTTTCTTTAGATCAAATGGTATTTGATGTGTGTCTAAATAAACCACTAAGTGAAGGAAACTAATTTTCCAAGAAGTCGCAATGTCTCCCTCTTTCAATCCTCTCAAAGTGGCTGCAGTTTTTTAATAAATTGTGAAGATTCAATGATGGTCTTGATTTGTTCGCATGGTACTTGGTTATTTTATTTTTTGTTTAATATCTGACATGGCACTTTCTTGTTAGATTTCTTAATTTATGCTGATCTCTAGCTTAATGTTCTTTTCAATTATGCAGGAAATTTTAGATGGAGTAACGGAAATTGACTTGGTAGTTAATCTCAAGCTTCGGGAAGATGCTTTAGTTGCAAAATGCCTCGGTAGAAGAATCTGCAGTGATTGTGGTGTAAATTTTAACGTTGCTTGCATTGAATTTAAGGGCAAGGATGGGAACACTGATATGTACATGCCTCCAATTCTTCCCCCTTCTCATTGTGCATCAAAGCTCATAACGCGTGCTGATGATACTGAAGAAGTTGTTAAAGAACGACTCCGCATATACAGTGAGATGGTATTTGCTCCAAAATTAAGAACTTTACTTTCCTATAATTTAAATGATTCAATTTACTATGGTATAAAACTATTTTTAAAAAAAATTAACACACTCGAATAATACGCTGCCAGTTGCATTCTAGCCTCTAGGAAGTCTCCTAATTGGAAAATCAGATTTTTTGACTGTGTGACACATGAATTGCATTATGTTATGCTTTATCAATTGTGCATAAGGAGGCTGTTATACTTATACCATTAGTGATTCATTGGTTTGAGTAATGATTTGTTGCTGCGATATCAACATTTTCTTAAATGCAGAGCCAACCGCTGGAGGAGTACTATCGTAGCCGTGGAAAATTGTTGGAATTTGATCTTCCAGGAGGAATACCAGAATCTTGGCCTAAGCTGCTTCAAGCTCTGAATCTAGAAGACCGTCATGAACTGTCTGAAGCTGCATGAAATTTTAGGACTATGTACTATATATATAATACACACTAGGCAAGTTAGTTCATTCTTTGCACGTTGGAGATGCACGTGGGCATAAATTATATTGTCAAAATGAAGAAGAAATTTGTTATTATTCAATAAAATTAGCTAACTGTTGAAGTAAGTACATAGCATAGTTTTCCCCCATGTTTGCATTGGGCTTCGGATATGTGTAAGAGGATTATCTGGAGAGTCAGGAGGCGTTATGATATATTAATTTGTATATTCTATCATTTATCTCTTCGAATGTGTATTTAGACGTCTAAACCTTCCCCAAGTTAAAATAAAAATAAAAAAAAACAATAAAAATATTATTATTTTTGTATCTAATTTATATATTTTTACTATTAAAAAAATATAATATATTATTTATTTTAAATATCTCGGAAATTGTTTAAATTAAATTATATTTATTTAGATTCATTTAATTATAAATATTATTTAATTAAATATTGTTTAATATTATTGAGTTATTATTTTGTATTATTTTTTAACACTTTCAAAGATTTTAAGAGGTGACAAAAAAAAAATTATTTACAAGCCACTAAATAATTTAGTTGACACATACATCATACCTACTTTTTTAACTTGGGAAACTATTTAAGTTGAGATGTTAAAAATAATCGAGCGCGTTTTTGAGAAAAAAAAAATCTAATTTTTTATCATTTTTAAAAAAAGTTATTATCATTCACTATTTTTTGTGAATCAATTGCAAATGCTTGTATTCATGTTTATTAAAATAATAAAAATACAATTTAGATTTTAAAAGTAAGAATTACACTCATTTGACTTTTAAAAGATGCATTTGAATGTATATATATATATAATATAGCATAGTTTATCATTGGTTTTTTTTAGTAAAGTTATTGTTTAGTACTTTAACTTGAAAAAATATGTTTATTAGTATTTTTACTTATAAAAACATACATATTATTTCTTTTATTATAAAAAAATCATAAAAAGATTTTTATTAATAAAAAAATTTAAATATATATTAGTGAGAATATTTTTGTCATTTATCTTCACCTTATCAAATAAAAAAATTACAACATAACTAGTAAATGTATTATCATTTTTTACTCTCACCTTATGACATGAATATCCTTGATAATTTTATTTTTAAAAATAAAATTAAAATTATTAAATGTCTCTTTTTAATACCATTTTTATAAATAAATGGATTAAATATCACATTTTTAAATTTAAAAAATTAAATAAGACATTTTATATAAATAAAATGACTAATATAACCTTTCATATTTTTTTATATTTAGGATTTTGTAAGTTGGTTGTATAAGTGTGAAACTATACGGGGAAAAATTCACAATATTTTTGTTACTGTATCTAAATGATTATTTTAATTTTATAATTCAGGGTTTGATATTTCTAATATCTTTATTACAAAACTTAGGTACTATGATATAAAAATTAATTCTATTTGTGAGATTATAATTATTTATTTTAATTTTTTTGATGCATTCATAACACTAATTTTAATAATAATGGAACTAAAAATAACTATTTTTTATAATAATAGAATTAATGATGTCTAATCAATAAATTGTCACTCTCTTTTTGAAGAAAAAAGAGAGAGTTAAAGTTCAAATAGTCTTGTAATTCTTTCTTAATAGCAATTTAATACTTTTTTTCTTTTAAAATAGGTAGGTTTAGTACTATAATTTTTAAATATAATCAATTTGTCTAAATTTTTAATAAATTTAATTTTTTCCAAGGGTAAAATTAAGTTTTTATTAAAAATAACATTTTATTTATAATACTTTTAAAAATAGCATAAAAAATTAAAAAAATAAACACTTTTCTTCTTCTATTCTCAAACACAAATAACTTATTTCGTATTGAATATCTTTTAATCTATCTATTTTTTTCGTTAAAAAATACTATTTTTCATCCTATAATTTGTAAATTCAAATAATTTTAAAAATAAAAATAAAATTTATAATATCAATATAAATAAATTAGAAATATGTAAATAGAATAAAACAAGAAAGAAAGATATGGCACATAGAGAATAAGAATATAGAGAGATTAAGAGTAGAAAAAATGAGATAAATTGAGATGACACATGGAGAATAAGATTATAGAAAGACTAATATGAGAGAAAATGAGACAAAGAGAGAAAAATTATATTTTTTAAAATGTAGTATAATTATATTTTTTGTTTTTTTAAGTGAAATCTAATTTTACCATTTGAAAAAATTGCATTTCTTAAAAACTTGGACTAAATTAACTCTATTTAAAAATTACAAGATTAAATCTACTTATTTTAAAAGAAAGATGATTAAAGCGTCATTATCAAAGAATTACATGATTATTTAGACCCTAATCCTCGAAGAGTAAACTTTGAGACAAGAGAGAAAAATTATATTTTTTAAAATGTGGTATAATTTTTTTTTTGTTTTTTTAAGTGAAATCTAATTTTACCATTTGAAAAAATTGCATTTCTTAAAAACTTGGACTAAGTTAACTCTATTTAAAAATTACAAGATTAAATCTACTTATTTTAAAAGAATGATGATTAAAACGTCATTATCAAAGAATTACATGATTATTTAGACCCTAATCCTTGAAAAGTAAACTTTGTCTTATGAGGATTATGTTGTAATTTATAAGAGAAAAGGATAATCCTAGTGAGAGGATATTGTAAAGATAGACAAATAAATTGATAAATTGGATCGAATTGAAAAAATAGATTATATCTTATAATTCGGTTTGATTTTTTACTATTTCAATTTGATCAAGTTTACAGGAAGCATACACAACATCTTTATATCTAATTCAAGTCTTAAATATTGTGTTTTTTTTACTATTATATTGAAGCAAAAACATAAAAAATAGACAAAATTATGATTGACAAGTGTCTAAACATAATGCATTTGATATAAGAGAACAAAATGAAATATATTATAAAGTCGATGATATATTTGTTGAATAAATAATTATTTATTTTTAATTATATATTTAACAATTTAACTCTAATCAGATTAACTATCCACTTCTAGAAATTTGATATTTCAGGTTATATAATTATGCGATTTATTTATTTTAATTTTATAGTTTTTTAAGTAACCTTTTATTAGTCATATAATTTAATATTATAACTAATTAAATTAAATTTTTTTAAAGATAAAATAAAAATTATATATTTTATTAATAAAAAATTTAAAAAAACCATAATTTTCTTCTATTCTCTCTCCATTTATTTTTTATTCTCACTCAATCGTCTCTTCTCCTCCATCATTCGTTCTATCTCTTCTCCTCCATCATTCTCTCTTAATTTTATTTTTATTTTTTATTAATAAAATAATTATAAGAGAAAAAAGAAAGAAAAAGAGTAAAGAGAGAAGAAAAATAATTTTTTTATTAATAAAATATATAATTATTATTTTATTTTTAATAATTTTAACTCAAATAAATAAATTTTTAAATTATAAATTTAATTAAAAAATTATAATAGTAAAATATATAAATTATGTAATTATACGATGAAGTAAACATAACAAACCAAGAATGAATACATATACACTAGAATAGTAGGAAAATTGAATCGCCTGGTCTGAATTCTCTCTCTTTCTCTTCACAGTGGTGCTCGTCGAGGTAAGAGAGAGAACCAGCCATGGGTTTGTTCCCATGTTTCAGAAAATCAAACAAAAATGCGAAGAAGAAGAAGGAGAAGTCAGAAGATCAGATCTCATCAATTTCAGGTATATTTATAAACGACAATAAGTAAATTTTGTAAACATTATGGCTCTCCTATTAAGTGGAATTTTACTTGAATACCCTACTTTCGATCTCCCTCTTTGGTTAAAATTAATCTTTTGTTTTGCGTTGGATTAATGAGAAATTTCATTTTGAATATCGTAGGAATAATTTTTTTTCGGGGTTTGTATTTTGTTTTCGATCTGATAGTGAATTTATTAAACATGCCAGAGTAAAGGCTTAATTTTTTCACATTTGAGCATGTTTGTTTCTGATGGAAAGATAATGTGGTTTTGTTTTATATCTTTAATTATGATCTTATATATATATATATATATATAAACTGTGGAATTACAGATGATAGCTCTCTGGCAATAATTTATTTATTAAGTCAATTTGATTCATTCTAAAAGCTAAGAGTTTCTACGTTGATTTTTATCGGATTAATTGTTTACTAAATGTTCTTCAAATTTTGATTATTAGTTTTTTGTGTGTGTGTGTGTGTGTGTGTGGATAATCTGCCTCATAGATCATCATAATTCATAACTGTTCTTTGTTGTTTTTGAATTTTTTATTTTAATATTAAAATTAAGTTCCAACTATTCTCTTTTGTAATGAAATACTTTATTTGTACATCAATTTTGTTGAGTTACACTTCTCTTGAAAGACCGAGTTAAATGTTTCTAAATTTGAAGTATGCTAGGCCATGTATTGAATGCTATTAATGGAAGCTATAGTTGGTTCTGATTAGAAGTTTCAAAACAGTTGCTTAGTACAACTCAACTCATCGACTATTAAATTTACAAATTGAAAAATTTCAACTTACTTAACTCACGAATTTAAATGAACAACTCAACGGTTCATTTAATAATATTTTTAATACTTTTTGTTGGTTTTTTTAATAATTTATTTACCTAAACAACAAACTCTTTTTTTTTTAAACAATAAAAAAATTTCAACAAATTTAAACCATTAATTTCTTATTTTAACTAATTATAATATAACTATCACCTCACTATCTAATATTTAAAAAATTAATATCATAAAATTTTCAAAAAGAGTTCAACAAAAATGATAAGTCAATCTATTTAATATCACAAACCTACAAAAAAATTAAATAAGTTGATTTCAGCTCAGTTCGTTTAAAAATTAGACGAGTTGGACTCTAACAAGTTGAGTCGGCACAATTCGTGTGACATCTCTAATTTTACTATATAGATTGCTTCTATTATTGTGTTAGAATTATTGAACTAGCTCAGACTCGTGGAAATGAGAACCTCAATAATAACATTCAATTTTCTTTTGAACTATTATGAAACAAAGCTGTTACTTTTCATTTTTTTCATTCAATTTTATTGAATCGTACTCGTGTTTTTTTTTTCAATTAAAAGAAAAATTGAAGCTGAAGTCAGCATTAGATGGTAAAAATGAAGTCTTAAAGGATGGGGAGTCTAATTACATTGCAGCACATACATTTACATTTCGTGAATTGGCAGCGGCCACCAAAAACTTCAGTGCAGATTGCCATTTGGGCGAGGGGGGTTTTGGTCGAGTATATAAAGGAAGATTGGAGAGTACAAATCAGGTTTCTTCATTTCTCTTTTCGGACTAGGTTTTACAGAATTTATATGCATAAAAAATATGTGCTTTTTACTCATACCAGTTACATGGGATCATTGATTGGCTTAATCATCTTAAGACTTTTTGTCGGTGCTGCAATTTGTAACGGTCATGATATATTGTTTGCAATTTGTAATCATCTTAAAATCATTTAAACGTTTAGTGACAGAAATTAACAATATTTTCATGTAACACGAACCTTGAACCGCATGATAGGCTTGCAATTAGACCTTAACATGGCTATATTATTTCACGTAGGTTGTAGCTATCAAGAAACTTGATGGTAACGGTCTTCAAGGAAACAGGGAATTTCTTGTTGAAGTATTGATGCTAAGTCTATTACATCATCCTAATCTTGTGACTTTAATTGGCTACTGTGCCGATGGGAATCAGAGACTGTTAGTTTATGAATACATGCCATTGGGTTCTCTAGAAGACCACCTACATGGTACGTACAGCATCAGATTCTCCATGTTTGAAATGTTTTATTTATAGGGCCTCTTGAAGTCTTGATGCTTTTCTACCTCTTAAAGATATTAAAAAGATGATTCCCCATCTTCCAATCATGCACTTTATGAGGTATAGAAATGCCGTATGGCAAGCTGTTAATGTGCTATATTATTTTAAACATTGTAGCTTGTCAGATGAATAACTAGTTGTTACCTGCAATTCACATTGCGTACACTAAACCTTGGCCTCACATGTTATCTTCCAGATCTACCCCTAGATAGAAAACGATTGAACTGGAACACAAGAATGAAAATAGCTGCAGGTGTTGCAAAGGGTTTGGAGCACTTGCATGACAAAGCAAATCCCCCTGTCATATATCGTGATTTGAAATGCTCAAACATTTTACTTGATGAAGACTATCATCCCAAGCTATCTGACTTCGGTTTGGCAAAGTTGGGTCCTGTGGGAGACAATACACATGTGTCTACCAGGGTAATGGGAACCTATGGATACTGTGCACCTGAATATGCAATGACTGGTCAGCTCACATTGAAATCAGACGTGTATAGCTTTGGAGTTGTTCTGCTTGAGATTATTACGGGTAGAAGGGCATTTGACGATTCAAGGGCTGTAGGGGAACAGGATCTAGTTGCATGGGTAAGGAAATAATATCTTCTGCTCTACTTTTGCATGGAGTTGTTCTGTTCAAGATAGTTGCTAATCCCCCCCCCCCCCCCCCCCCCCCCGGTCTTTTACTCCATTCTCTGTCTTGAGTCTGGTTGAGTGTTACTTCAGAACATTGATTTGGACAATGACTTCATGAATGCATCATTTTCATCATCTTTAAGCTGGTGCTAATTTGCAACTGTTAGTTGCTTTAACTTTGGACATCACTAATGAAACTAATGTGATTTCCCTTGGTTCCTTTGAAATTCAACCACTATTTACATCGTCATAGTGTAACTTGGGCATGTATACGTTCAGCTCAGGAAGTATCCCACCAAAAGCAAAAGAGAGAAAGCACTCTCATGCTTGTTTGTAAAAGCATAGTATATTCTTTTTATCTACTACTATATAAAAAGGGTAAAATAAATGAAAAGAATGTTTGAAATAATTTAGACATATCTCTATGATGCAGGCCGTGCCTCTCTTCAAAGATCACAGAAAATTTATTCAGATGGCTGATCCTATGCTCGAAGGCCAGTATCCAGTTAGGGGTATGTACCAAGCACTTGCTGTTGCAGCAATGTGTGTTCAGGAACAGCCTGATATGAGGCCTTTCATAGCTGATGTGGTCACAGCTCTTTCATACCTTGCTTCCCAAAAGCTATGATCCTGAAACAGCACCTACCCTGGGCTCTAGCCTGGAATCCATTCCCAGAGCCATAAGAGATATCTGAGATTCTTCAATTAGGACACTGACACAATTTTCAACCTAATCATGGTTGACATGCCTATGCATGTGGTTTAGAGATGCTTTTCTTGGCACCGAATGTATTCAGTGGTCTGAATGGACTTTAGCAGTGTTCAATTCTTAGCTGTAAATATACTGGTGCCTGATGATCAAATTTTGCACACTTCGGTGGTATATGTAATGTCATTTTTCAAGTGTGCTTTGGAAGAAGCATTCTCTTTCTTCCCTCTATTCCATATTTTGCTTTCAACTTCCCACATTGTGTAAGATTCTTCATGTACAATTGAGCAGAAGGGAAGGAGATTTCAATTTTGTTGAGTTATAAACTCCATGTGTTGTCCAATCCCAATGGAGAGGCTCATGAGTGACTTTCATTTTTACCACTAACAGGAGAGATGAATAAAAATACCCATTATTTCCATTATTTTTGGTAAGAATACCTATTATTTCCATAAATGTAAAAAAATCATACAAAGAATTTCAATATAAGAATGTTGAGTTGAGAGAACGAATGTTGAAATATAAGAAATCAAGGAAAATTCACATCATGTTACCCCAATCCCATCTGATTTGAAAAAATAAGCTACTGATAGGGGCAATATATTACAATGAAATAAGAAGTGTTACACAAATGCATGGCTCAGGGTAACAGAATAAGAAACATGCTTCAAGTAAAACTAACATTGTAACTTATTTGTCCTCCAAGTTTTAGAGGTGACTGCCAATAACTATTTGAGTTTATAGAAGAGTTCTGCTAACACAAAAGATTATACACTTGTAAATAATATTAACATATTTCCTAAAATCTCTTCCTGCCCTATGTTACTATTATTACTACGAATAAATGACGAAATAATGAGTGAATAAAACTGATGTGCTATTGGAAGGAGGGGAAAAAAAAGTTTACATCCACAGAAGTTACAATGACTTGCCTTTTTACTACTCTTTATCTTTATCTTGAACTTGATGGTCATTCGTGTCTTTCTGTTCCATGTTGAGATTTTGTTCATGATTGGTAGACTTTACATCATTTGGCTCCTCACCATTTGTGGATTTTCCCTGGAGAATTGTGCAAATTTGGCATAAGAATCTTGAATACATATAAAACACAGAACCATAGGTAACGTTGTTCATAAGTTGTAAAGCATAATTTTCTGTTTACGAGCCCTGTCCTTAGAGCTAGAGCTTCGAATATAACAATCGCAGTAGCCACAAAAAGGTAATTCTTGTATCATATGATATCACAGAAATGGATAAACAGGCAATACGTACCAACAACAAAAGGGCATAAGATAATAATATCTGTTAATATATTCAAGGGAGATCAGATATCAACTACAAAGTGTACGATTAAAATTTAGAATATACGATATAACTATTGAAAAGTGTGACCTACTGTTTCAGAGACTTACCAAGTGCGAGCCATAACTAGGGAGAAGGAAAAATTCCTATGACAGTCCACATTCCATAATATACTTTGTTGAGAACCCATCATTTAACTAGATTAGCCCTAAATATTTCTAAAAGTAGATAGTTTTCTCTCAAACAATTAAATTTACTAACGAAAACCACCATAGTTGAGTTTAAGAAGCACTCAGACACCAACCTTGTTGCGGTCTCCCCAACTGAGTCCAAATGGTCGAGACAACAGACTAATCTTCCTTGCAGGAAGCTCTTGAATAGGCTCTGGCTTACTTCGTACGGGTGAATCAGAATTCAGATATCTGCACAATATTACATTTATTTAAATAAAAACCACCTCTAGTGCAGAGCCTCAATCAATCTACATACAAAATAACCTGATTGTTTCAATCTTTATGCTTGCATATCAATAAATGCCTACAATCACATCTTACACGTGCTACTATACAGAAGCACATATTTCCTTCACTGATGCTTAAAAAAGAAAACTGACGAGTACAAGCAAATAATTTTCTTTAACAGATACAGAATCTCGTAAGCAAAAAAACAACTGTCACAACTTATAAAAAATTAATATAGCAAAAAAAAATGAAGGAAAAAAATAACTCTAAAAAATAGGACACATGAAAGTCACTAATAGAACAAATTTTGACGGTAAAAAAGTAATCAAACCAAATAAATAGAAGATTCTGGATTAATTTACATTATTAATAAATGAATATATGTCAATATATTCATTAATTAATAAAGAAAGTAATTAAAGAAATTGCCAATATACCCACCGTGGAGAAGGTTGTGATTTAAGTTGTCCAGATTGATATTGCAGAGTAGCCTCCAGCATTGACTCTGCCATATAACTGCTCTCTTTTCCATTTCAAGTAGTACAACTGTGGCTTCTTCATACTTTTCCTGTATAAGATAAGGGACAGTCGAAAAATAGGGATGTGAGTGTGACTAAATAAAAAAATAATAGTCTTCAAGGCAAATAAGGGCAATTTCTCTATCCAGCAAAAATTAAAAACTCAAGAAAAGTTGAACTTCTCACAGTGAAAATATATTTATGTTGAAGGCAACATTCAGTTCCACAGTTCTATAAAGCAAGCATCTAAAATAATAACTGCCCCGAGATAGCCTAAATTCAACCTTTGAGTGGCATATCTTTGGGCTGCAGCATCTTGCTCGGCAAATCTGCGGGCATCCTCCGTTAACCTCTGCTCTTGCTCTACCCTCATCAAGACCTAAGCCATTTAACAAACAATTAAATAATTAACATGATAAGCCAATCTTAACTAAGAAAAGTGGAAAACAACCAAAGAGCACTAGCAAGGAATAAAAAATAAAACCTGGAGCATGGCATTTTCTTGTTTCTGCTTCTCAGAAAGAGCTCGACGAAGCTCAGCAACCTCTTGTTCTAACTGTTCCACCTAAAGAGAAGCACAAGGACTTGTGATGAAATATTTATAAGAGGTTTGGGCAAGTGAAAAGAAAGCACAAGAATTCAACTAAACTATCTATTTAATTTAGTAAGGGTTAGAAGAAGCATAACAATGCCGAACTTTACAGTAAAATAGCTGTCATTTTGCCATCAAATCTACAGCAATCTAAATACACCCATATGATTATTACAGCTGCCCGGTGGAAATTACAAAGATGCAAAATTTTAACCCTTTAATCGGGAATGGCTAAAAATAGAGTATTCTTCAGAACACAAGCAAATTACAGGAATTGCTGTCAACAAGAAACATATCTATATTTTAATAACTCATGCTTTTTCTTAGCATTTAAGAAGTTAATTAAAGAGAACAAAGAGGGTATCATATAAATCATCAATTACTTAAACAATTTCATGAGTGCAACTTCACATGGCAAGTAGACCATATTTCTACCAAGTCTATCATCAGAAAACAGAAAGACTGCTATATGAAAAATGAATTTTACCCTGGCATTCAATTGCAGTCTATTATCCTGTTTGACCATCTCCATTAAAGCTGTCTCCAGCTCCTCAGCTCTGACAAAGGTAAGAAATAACAGAATTTAATATCAAGATCATATGAATAAATATTTTAAATGGTTCATAGCATGATGATTAAGTCCATAATAAAAACTAGTGACTAGGATTAATTGGTATTCTTAGTTATGTAATATATGGACTTCAGAAAGAAAATATTTTGTTTGATAACTTTTAATGAATAAAGACAAAAAAATGATATTTAAATGAAGAAAAAAAACTTAATATAATAACAGAGAAAAATGTGCAATGTTCCAGTCAAGTTAATATCAAACTCCATTCTAAATAATTTCTGAATGGAAGTGGAATAAAGATAGGGCAAGGAAGCAGAGAAGGTAATGTGAACAAGTCTCTATAGTGCAATGTAAATGACATAAATAAAAGCTCTAAATGAGGCTGTCAAGTTTCTTTCCATCACATAAACCAACCTGCATGAGTTCCAGTTGCTAATTATGCAATATATCTCTTCTAAAAATATTAACCGACATGGTCTAGAAGACTGAAGATTAAAGCTTATTATAGTTTGCACGCAAAAACCAAATACAAAAGTGGTATTGGTTAAGATATGGCTTCAAGGGTTTCTTTAGTAAAAGAAAAAAAGAAATATGGGGAGGGAGAGGGAGAGGGAGAGGGTGAGGGGGAGAGTAATAATGTAAAATACGATTTAACACAAGGTAGAGCATGTATAACTCTCAAAATGTGTCTTCATCCCATCTACTCATGCACTTACATGGTATACTACCATCAGCCATGCAAAAACAGACGGATCAAATGCATTGGTAGCATACCAGATTATATTGGTCATAAAAAACAACCAAAAGGATTTATTTATTTATTTTGGTTCATAGATGAAAATAATCACTATTTAGTTAGAAAATCTTTTACCAAAATAAAAATATTAACCTGAGTTCAGCAGATCTTTTTTCCTCTAAAAGCCTGCACATTTCAACCTTTAACCAGACCGCCTGCATTACTTCATATATTGAGTTTTGAGATCAAGAGGAATGTGCCACAATCAACCTTCAGTTTCCACGTTCTAACAAAGGAATACTAAACTAACTTAGGCAGTTTTTAATATGCCATGGGACAAAATGACCAACAGGTCCTGTTTCCCGAGCAATTTATCTAGACACCAAAATGACGATCAGAAGAGCATATCATGATATCAGAATATAAAATATAACCCATTTCTGTCCATCATCTTCCAGTGTTTTTTAATCTCAACTGAAGTTCCCATTCAAAATCAGAGAGATGCTCAGTTTTATTCTTAGGACTCATGCACCCCCCCACAAAAAAAAAAAGGAAAAAAAGCCTAATGAGATACACAGAGTTTAGGTGAATCATATTATGGGAGATCTCACTGTTAGTAATATTTTTTTTCATCATTATCACATTCAGTTCAGAGGTCTAAAACGGAATAACCAAATTAATTAGAGTTTATTTCATAAAGCCAATTACTCAATTAGACAGTTGGCAAGGGACATCACAAAAGGATACGCTGCATCACTATTCTATTAAATAAAGACTATGTGGTTGATAAACTGGTAATTTGTAAACACACCTTTATTTATATACAGTATGAAGGCACAAAAAGAAGACAAATATAATGCATAACTACTCAATTAAATAAAGGACAGAGAACAGTGATATGAGGGAATCCAAAAGTATATGTGACCTGTTCTTTAATATTTGGGAGATAGTCTGTCTCCCCATCCCCAGTCAAGCTAATTAGAACATCGTTTGCATTAAAGGACCCAGATTTGGAATGAGAATTTTTTTGATTCGCCTCTGTGTCATTCAATTGGTCTGCTTTCTTTGTTTCTTCTATGATTGATTTGGGATCTTGCTTAAAATTATACAGTTTAAATGCCAGACCTTGCGAATCTCTCCATGCTTGAAGTCCCATTGATCTTTCCTCAATTGCCGTTATTACAGCAGGTCGATGCTTGTCTCTCAATTCTTGTAATCTGGTCTCATTTACATTTCGGTAACCCATGCAAGCAGTTAAGACTAATTGACTGCTGTCAAATGTTGATCCAGCCAGTGACTTCAGCAAGGTGACTGCACCTCCAGCATCTTTTGTTGTTATTAATGCATGACCTACAAATTACCAGCAAACATTAAGTTTCACAACACCTATATTCATATTGTATTTCATAACTCCATTATAGCAAGTGTTGATTGAAGAGCATGACACGGTTTCCTTCAAAAAGCAGCACATCCCACACACGTAGAACTGAATCCAGTAGGAAGACATCAAAATTATTGATTTTTTTTTTTTGGGTTTTTGTCTATAATAGGCATATCCCATTCAAAATTTTTAAAAAAGGCTTTTTGTTAATTTAGTTTAAAAAAAAGACTCTTTCTAACCTCTCAATAAAGTAACAAGTCATTTTTTTCTCTCTCCTCTTTCAATTCCTAACCCATTTTTTTTTTCTCTTCTTATTTTAAAAACAAGACAAAAAAAATATTTTAATTAACCTTTAAAACTTTAAAGTGCCGAATACAAAAATTATAAATTTTTAATAAATAAATTTTTAAGTGAATAAAAAATAATAAAAATAATTTATATTTATAAAATACAAAAATATATTTAATAATAAATATATAATTTTTTATAACAAATAACTTATCAAAATTAATAATAATTATTATTATAAAAACTGGGCTAATAATTATAATAATATTATATTAGATAATATTTTCACACAAATTTTAAGATATAATGTTTTATGTTTGTACTGTATATTATAAAAAGTTAGATTGAGATGTTTCACAATTTTTTTAATAATTTAATTATTTTTTATATCATAATTATAATTATTTATTAAATATAATTATAATTATATTTAATAATAATAATAATAATAATGTATTATATTATTTATGAATTATCAAAATATTGAGCATATGATTTTCAATATATGTATAAATTTATATTCATTTTATTGTAAAATAAATTATTTTTTATTTTTTAAAATAATTTTTTTAATATATGATATGATAAAAAATATTTATGTATTTAAAATTAATTATAAATTTATAAGATGTTAATATTTTTTTATGTTTATAATAATTATTTTTTGTAAAATAGAGCTAATATATCTTTTTTTTAAATAAAATTGATTAAAAATTTTGCTTTCAAGTTTAAGGTAAGATCTTGCTTATTTTAAAAAAAAATCCTACTTCTATTTTTAAACTATTGTCTAAAAGTTGGCTCTTATAGACAAAATCCCATTTTTTTATGAAAATACTACTAATATAGGATTCTAGATAAAAAGAGCTAGAAAATAATAATAAATAATCAAATATTATGCATGTGTAATAAATGCTAAGATACATTGTTAGATAACAATAAATTTTAATTGCTAAAGATACATATAAAACCTGACCACTTTCCCAAGGAAGCATATTTATAAAAATTGAAAGGAACCACGGTCCAGTAAACCAGGCCACCTGAACTCCCAGGTAATCTAGATGATTGGCTACACTTAGGGTTATGATGACATTAGTAACTTCTCATCAAAATTCAAATTACTCTCAAAGAAAAACACTAACAAAGTACCAATATATACATACGAAATCTCACTACAATAAAAAGGAGCATTCAAGTCGGTTAAAAACCGACTTTAAACTAATTTAAAGTCGATTCGCTGAACCGACTTTAAATTAAATGACTTAAAGTGTAAAGTCGGTTCACCGCGTGAACCGACTTTAACTTTTTTTTTTTTTTTTAATTTATTCATTTTTTTACCTGTATTCGAGCAGGAAAAAAAACCAAAATCAGTTTAGCAAACAGTTCAAATAATACAAATATTTGAAAAATAAAATATTAATTAATAACAGAAAAATTACCATGGCTTTGTTCTATTTTATTCAAGATCGTCATATTCTTCTCCTTATGTTATAATACAAACCTACATATATAATACAACAATCTATACACATAAATAATAACACATAATAACAGAAAAAAATATGAATAATAGGGAATCTAAAAGATAGTTAGAGAGGAAGAAAACTCACTAACCGATGTTGGAAATGGTAGTCATAGGTGGCCGGAAAATGAGAAAGAGTGGAGGAGGAGGTTTTCGATTTTTTAGAGTTCTGCAACGCTGAAAATAGTTTCTGTCTAGGAAGAAAGAAGAGAAAATATTTATCCATGTGTGTAGCGTCGGTTGACGTGGTGAACCGACGCTACACATGGACGTAGCATCGGTTGACGTGGTGAACCGACGCTATCCACGTAGCATAGCGTCGGTTGACACCTAGAACCGACGCTACGTCCACGCATAGCGTCGGTTTGACATATCAACCGACACTACGTCCTACGTAGATAGCGTCGGTTCTATATCGAACCAACTTTAAACCAATTTAAAGTCGGCTTTTGGAAAAAACCGACTTTACGTATCGACTTAAATACCCATTTTTGTAGTAGTGTCTCTCCCGTACCAACTCCTCAAAATTAAGTTGATCCACCTGAAAAAATGCAACAGTTCAATAGGGTGCTCTTGTGCTTACATGTGGTGCCTTGAGGAAAGTGCAAAAAGATAAACATAGACAATCAAAATAGAAAACAAAAAATTTGTGCTTACATGTGTTGCCTTGAGGAAAGTGCAAAAAGACAAACATAGACAATCAAAATAGAAAACAAAAAATGTTACCTAGGACTCTATCATTTCCTCAGAGTAATAGCCATCAAAATAGTCATCAATAATGCCCATTAAAGTCCTGGTTTTACAAATTTCTAATCAAGTATAACCAAGATATATAATGATAAAAATTGGAATGTCAAGTATGAAGTACAAACACTCGTGTAATTGCTTAGAATAAATGAACTTTATAGAAAAAAAATCAATAGATCTATCATGTTACAAGATATGAAATCATGCCTTAAACACAAGACATTAACTAAGGAAAAAAGCCAGTAATTTTCCACGAGTTATACCGACTTAATGAAATTTTATATTTACCAAAATGCATTCTCTTCGGGCATAAGAAGTAGCAACAATCCAGCAAAGAAGTTCATGGCCTGCATACAAAATCAACACTAACAAATTACAATATAGAGAAGCATGAAATAGGCCATAAAATTTGGCCAATTAGACCACACAACTTGTTTCAAGATAATCAAGACCAATAACCTGACAATACCCAATGGAGGGATTGTGTCGAGCATATGCTGTAAGCAAATGCCGTAAAGCATTTCTACCATCCACATCAAGAGCAAGATGGCCAGGGAATGTTCGAGGCAAATCCTGCATTTAAAACCATTTTACCTTAGTCTAAAATCTCAAACTTATATTGACGTATGGAGGAAAAAAATGGATGAAATCAATAACCTTCTCAATTTTCCCTTTCCATTTCTCTGGTAAATTTATAGAATCTATAACTGAACCTTTGGAATTATTGTCCAAGACTGAGCAACATTTTTCCACAATATTGCTAGAATTGTTTTTTAGCAGATCTTGGTAATACTTCTCCACACGGCGTGCCTTCACACCAACAAAGGCTTGCCATAGCTGGAATTTTGGAATAGAAGGACTATTGAACCAATAATAATTTGTGTTATAAAGATAGCTCAAGAATGTAAAATGCACCTCTCCTCAAAGAGCCATAGGCACACCCCCACGAACAAGAACCTCCAACTCTTCTTTCCAAGGAAATACAAGTTCTGTAAGTAGCATAGAAGAAACACCTGCAGCAAGAGCATTGACATCTTCACTTGAAGGGACATCATGAATCGGATCTGATCTCTCCACATCATAGAACTCATCATCAGAATCCTCCTCGGACACTCTTTCCAAGGATCCAGCCTCTTCAGTGGTAAGAAGTGACGTTCTAATTCTCGTGCCATTTTCTTCTTTTGAAAAGTTGCTTTTCTTTTTTACACGAACACTCATCATGTCCTCCTGACTACAAGCATTCACAGTTGAATCATTGGAACAGGGCTTCTGCTCACTAGAATTATCTCCTTTAACTTCTTTCTCCAAATTAGCATCTACTTTTTGTCCAGAAGTTTCAGTATGCAAGGGAGTTTTATTTTTTTTGCCAGAAACCCCATTAACAAGCAATTGAACATAGTTTGCTTGCCTTTCGAGAAAAGCTTTCCACCTGTCTGATCTTTCCTCCTCTTCTTCTTGAAATGTTAAAGCACAAGGATCAAAAGTTGAATCTTAAAATTTCCATTTCACGTCACCAAAATCAGAAACATAAGCCATCGAACCGGACAATCTCTCTTAACTCTTTAACTATGAGTGTTTACGGTTTTTTTAACAAAATCATACATCAGTAAGCATAAAATGTTGGAGATTATCATAAAGCTCCTTAAATTAAGGAGCAAAACATGGAGTAAAACATGGAGCAAAACATGGAGTAAAACATGGAGCAAAACAAGGGGCAATTCATGGAGCAAAACAAGGAGCTTAATTCAAGGAGCAATTTAAGGAACCATTAATTTAATGAGTAATTCAAGGAGTGAATTTTTCTATAAATAGATGTGTAATTGTAATGAATTAATCATCCAAAGTGTTCATTCCAATTGAGAGAAAAGCTTAGAGAGAAAAGCTTAGAGAGAAAAGCTTTTGTGAGAGAAAATTGAGAGTAATTTTCTTGGGTGTAATTGGGTTGTGAGTTGTGAGTGTTGTAAACACCTTGTGTAATTTCTCCCCTTTCAGTAAAAAGATCTGCAGCAGGTCCGGAGACGTAAGCAAGATTGGCCGAACTCCGTTATCAAATTTGTGTGTTATTTTTCTATTCTTGCTTTCTCATAAATCTGGCTTATCGAAAATTTGCGTAATTTCCCAACAACTGGTATCAGAGCTATTGGTGGTGATTTCTGTCAATTTTTTGCAAGGTTACTATTTACGTGAATAGTGAATTACGTGAATAGTGACATTTTGTCGACGATATTTTTTCGTTGACGTAGGTGTTCTAATACACGGTGGTTTACAGAAATAGTCAGAAACGATCCAGAGGAAGTCAGATTTTAGTGGGAGCAATGGCCGCAGATGAAGGAAGGGTGAAACTCGAGAAATTCGATGGCACAGATTTTGGGTTTTGGAAAATGCAGATAGAGGATTATCTGTATCAAAGAAATCTATATCAACCTCTCTCAGGGAAGAAACCAGAAGCTATGAAGGAAGAAGATTGGAATCTTCTAGACAGACAAGCCCTCGGAGTTATTCGATTGACGCTATCCCGTAATGTTGCCTTCAACATAGCAAAGGAAAAGACCACGGCGGGTCTTATGGCAGCTCTCTCCAATATGTATGAGAAGCCATCAGCCTCAAACAAAGTGCACTTGATGAGGCGTTTGTTCAATTTGCGGATGAATGAAGGCGCATCGGTAGCTCAACATCTCAATGAACTCAACACAGTCACAACCCAGTTGAGTTCAGTGGAAATTGAATTCGATGAAGAAGTACGAGCATTGATACTTTTGTCTTCTTTACCGGAAAGTTGGAATGCTACTGTCACGGCTGTGAGTAGCTCGTCAGGAAGCAATAAGTTAAAATTTGACGATGTTCGTGATCTGGTTCTCAGTGAAAAGATCCGACGTAGAGAGGTAGGTGAATCGTCAACTTCTTCAGTTTTGCATACAGAGTCAAGAGGAAGAAATTCAACCAAAGGGAATGGACGTGGCAGAACAGACTACTGAGGTAGATCAAAGGACAGAAGGTCCAAATCCAGGAATCCTAATAATTCCCATAGCTCGAAGACCATCGAGTGTTGGAATTGTGGAAGAACCGGGCACTACAAAAATCAGTGCAAAAGTGCATCGAAGGACAAACAAGTGAAGGCAGAGGCAAATGTTACTTCCACCTCAGGAGGAGACGATGCATTGATATGCTCTTTGGAGAGCAAGGAAGAATCTTGGGTGTTAGACTCTGGAGCATCGTTCCATGCTACTTCACAAAAAGAATTCTTCGAGAAATATGTCCCCGGAAACCTTGGAAAGGTATATCTTGGTGATGATCAACCATGTGCTATTATTGGCAAAGGTGTAGTGAAGATTAAGTTGAACGGATCTGTTTGGGAGCTGAAGGATGTCAGGCATATTCCCGATCTCAGAAGGAACTTAATCTCAGTCGGGCAGTTGGCCAGTGAAGGCTACACTACGATCTTCCATGGTGATGATTGGAAGATTTCAAAGGGTGCAATGACAGTTGCTCGAGGCAAGAAAAGTGGCACTCTTTACATGACAACAGAGGCACGTTGTTCAATTACAGTTGCAGCAGGCAATGAAACACCAAACCTGTGGCACCAGAGACTAGGCCATATGAGTGAAAAAGGGATGAAGATTATGCATTCAAAGGGAAAACTTCCAGGTCTACAGTCTACGGAGATAGACATGTGCGAAGATTGCATACTTGGAAAGCAAAAGAGAGTCAGCTTTCAGACAAGTTGCAGAATCCCAAAGAAGGAAAGGCTAGAGCTTATTCACTCTGATGTTTGGGGACCAACGACCGTCTCATCTATTGGTGGGAAATGCTACTTCGTGACTTTCATCGATGATCACTCTCGGAAGGTATGGGTTTACTTTCTAAAGCATAAGTCTGAAGTATTTGAGGCTTTCAGAAGATGGAAAGCTATGGTGGAAAATGAGACGGG
This sequence comes from Hippophae tibetana, assembly GCA_037013495.1. Lineage (NCBI taxonomy): Eukaryota > Viridiplantae > Streptophyta > Magnoliopsida > Rosales > Elaeagnaceae > Hippophae > Hippophae tibetana. Next base: position 139,058,247 of record CM072801.1, on the reverse strand, counting down.
TTTAAAGATCAAAAAGCTCAAAACCGATAATGG